>JAJTUV010000287.1:912500-1525000 GCA_021653895.1 Mastomys natalensis
GCAGTCACTGTCACTCATGAAGGCAAACTGCACCCCCCCTCTCTTATCTATCTCTCATCTCTCATCTATCTATCTATCTATCTATCTATCTATCTATCTATCTATCTATCTATCTATCTATCATGTATCACCTATCTATCTATTATCTATCTGGCAAGGCAGAGAAGGCTTCTGGGGCCTCACTAGTGCTCCATTATCCCAAAGCTACAAGAATACTATGTAGAGAGTGGCTCACAAATCCAAGACTCAGATGTTAGATAAGCGGACAAGGAAGCCTGCTTAGCTGTCTGTGGCCCAGGCTGCTCTTCCACAGGGCTCAGTGGAAGTTCCTCTTTTGGATTCCTCATGTGCAAAAAGGGAACATTACTTCTCGTCTAAGCCTAAAACCATTTCACACGGTTAAAGAGAATAAAATGCAGAGAGGAATATTATGTGATTAGGAATGCAGCTATAACTATGTTGTTCTCTCAGACACTGCCATGCTCACATGCCTAAATCCAGTTCCTGGAAGAACAGACAGAGTCACACACACTCTCTAGCAAATCCACATGGAAAGGAATGGATGGTTTCTTCTTGTCTAGACTTTCACAGGTTAACTACGTTGGCTAAGAACACTTGGTTACATCTAACGTTTCTGTACAGCTGTGTGGGCATCTGTTGAGTGTGTGCTGGAAGAACAAAGGCCTAGAGCATATTTTCTTTGGATGTCACCCTTGAGAACCCTGCACCTCAATTCTACAAGATAGAACTAAAGACACCCAGGAAGGGATACGGCGCGTGGACCTTTATGTTCCTGTTCAGATGCAGAACCTCAGCTCCTTTGAAAGTTTCCCTAGAGGTTAGCAGAATCCTCCCTATTGTGGTTCCTGCATTTACAACATGTGCATTGTTAATACCAACCAAGAATTTTCCTTAGACGTCCGTTATAAACCCATCTCAGTCGATATGGGCAAAAATCCCCCATTTCCTGATTTATGCCCTCATCTTAGTAGTTACATATTGCTTCCAAATTTATCACTCTGTCAGCCTCTTCCTGGACATGCCTGCTGATACCCACACTGCGGCACCCACAGGAGATGGCCAGGCATGGAGTGGCTCAGATCTGCATCCGGAAGTCATCCCACCGACTCCTGCTGCCCACTCAAACTGCCAATACAGGAAGAGGAGTGGCTGGCCTCATGGAAGGTGCCAGACACTGTGTCATTTTTACATGGTCTCTTTAGAAAGTATCATTATTTGTTTCTCATTGTAAGAAAAGAGTCTTCACTGTTACAGCAGAGATGCAGAGAAAGGAAGGAAAACCCAGCACAGGGTTAAAGCCACATTTCCCTTGAACAGATGATATTTCAGATGGCCACACTATTCCAGACGCATCAATTTCCTTGAAAATCCAATCCATATATGTGCATATGCTGTGCTGGCAGGAGGACTGCCTGAAATGGCCAAAACCCAAGAGCTAATATTCTTTTGGCCAGAATAATGCAATTATTATTTTCCTAGCTATCAGTCTACGCATACAGAGCCATCTGTTATGCAAAGCAAACATACACATCTCAATTACAGAAAATGCAGTTGCCTTGACAGAATTTGGACTACACCACTAACCAGGGCTGTAAAATGTGTTTGCAGCTAGTATATAATGGATGCTTTTCAGGAGTTCCCTAATTAGCATTTACCTGCTTAAACTAATTATTCATCCTTCTTCTTTACTGGCTTATTAAACTCTGTTGGATGCTCCACATAAACCAGGAGTGTGGCATCAGAGAATCACAACAGTGGGTTCCCGGCTCTACTTGGTGTTAACACCACAGGGGTGCACCTTACTTGAACTGTAGATTCCCAAACAGATTAAGATGAGGTTTAAAAATCTCTACTTGAGGCTACAACAAAAGAGAGATCTCAGGAGATACAGGAGGATGCATACCGAGTTAACACCAGTCAGATTCCATCCCCTGGTTTTCGAGAGTCCACAGAAATTGGTGTGCACACTACAGTCAAGAGCACACATGTTCTCCAAGGAAAGGCTTGTGATTGCATCCCCCATTTGGAATCTCAACAGCAAATAATCAAATTTGGCAGGGTTTCTGCTCCTTCCCCAGCCCTCCTCAAATGCCAAATCTCTCTATTATTTCCCAATGTCTTCCTTGATTTAGCTGTCTCCCAGTAAACCCCACTAACAGCCAGCAGGTTCCAGCCAAGCTGGATGTTTCCTTTGAGCTGTGCCAACCTTCAGAAGCTCTGAGCCTGGGTGGGACCTGTTTATGAGGAGACCAGAGACTCTTATCTCCATCGTTAGCCTGGAGGCAGTTGAAGGAGAGGTAGCTTATCCAGCTTGGCAGATCATCACAAAATACAAAACTGTCTTGCGGAGGCTGCATGTCCCTTTTTTTCAACCACCACATGAAAAGGGTCAGTTTCAGCCAATCACCTGTACCGGAACAGATACCCAGATGTTGGGTGCTTTCATAGCAAAAACATCTGGATAATTAGCTGAATGGAAGACCTTATTTCAGGATAGGTTGGCAATCTGGAGCTGTAGCCTGGGCCTCAGAATGCAGCAAAATCCAAGTGTTTGTGTTTCTGGAGAAAAATCAAGGATTCTGTCCCTTGCCCTACAAGCCTCTACATTCTCTTCCACCCTCTGACAAACACATGTGAGCAATTAAATGGCAAACCATGAAAGGCAGCTTTATTTTATGAAATTGTCTTCCAGCGTCAGGCAGATTTTGCCAAGGCATCGTACTCTCTCCTGGCAGGAACCCTCCCTGCAACACATTTTAATGGTGTCTTTCAGCATTTCTTGACTCCAAATGACTCCTGCCATTGTGTCAGCTCCCAGGATAGCACAGGGCACTCCATAAACATCCAGTAATAGGACACAAGGGAAGCACTATTAGTGTGTCCCTATCCTACCGGGCACTGGGGTTTCAAAGTTCAAAACAACCAAGGGAAGAAACTTCATTTGTTCCCAATAAATTAATAATGATCCTTGGGGGTGGGGTGGGGAAGGAAACTCAAATTTCTGAGCACAAGTTTATTCTGAAAGCCCAACACAGACGGGCTTCTCTGACTTAGAAGAGTCACGTAGAAGCCCTTAAAGAATAAATTAGACAATTCATGCTAAGCAGAGCATCTCTTTTAGAAGGAAAAACAGTGGGCTGAAGGAGCCATCACATTCAGTGCCAAGAATCTAAATTGTTCAACTTACTTGTGAGAGGCCTAGGTAGATAGAGACGGTTTCAGAAATGTATAAAAATTTTTCCTTCTTGATTTAGTGCAAATACGAAGCCATCCAGGGACTGCAAGAAAAAAAAAAACTGTGTTAATACATATACACAGAGATACTACTAATAAAAGAACAAAGTGAATTGAGGCCATTTTTTTTTCTTCATGTATAATAAAAGTCCTAAGTTGGTTTCTATTGCATTATGTGAATGAACTAGTGGGCTAAAGACCACTGAGCTTTTCTATTTCAGAGAGTTCTTTATGTCTTTGTAATTTTGACCAAGATGTATTAAGGCCATGCTGATTTTATGAGACATTGGATTTATTTGGGGGATTTAGTGGTACCTGCCATTAAGTCAGTAAGCTCCTCTATTAAGGGATGAAAATTAATGAAAGGGAAGGGAGGATGGCTTCTATTGCTTGGTTGATATGAGTATCAATAATTTATTAATTAATAAAGGATGCTCTCCACACACTGGGCACCTATAGCGGTAAAAAAAAACAGGAAGAGTTTGGGTGAGTGTGTCTGGGCTAAAACGTCACACACCACAATCCAGCTTCCTGGAAACAAAAAAAACAGAAAGAAGAAAATAACAAAACCCGGAGAGAATAAAAGCTGTCTTCAGTGTCATCTGTCACTCAAAAGTCTCAGTGTAACTTTACTAAATGAGGATCCTAGTTCCGGTCTGGTTTGACAAATGATGGGCGCCACAATGGGCTCTAACCACAAACCCAACTCAAATCAGGAATCGCCTGTTTCAAGTTCCCATCATCACAGAATATCCTCCACCATCCTCGCAAGTTTTGTTTTGTGTTATTTATCTTTAACAGGATGGGCTGCAGAAGTTTGTTTGCACAGACAAAGAACTTTTAAATCTTAGTGATATAAACAAAGGCTGTGAACTTGTAAGTTCAGAAGCCTATGTCTGGACAAGGTATATGAACACACTAATGGCATGCTTTTATAGAGACGCCTGGAAGAAGTCAGAAATATACATTCTTGCAAACCTCAATAAATTTTGGACTACTTGAATACTGGAACATAATGCCCCCTGTATGGTCATATTCTGTGGTTTAAAGGTGGCCCCCAAGGATCAGGAGATAGAAGCACGTTTTCTAGAGCAACAATGGTGAGTGGGACCCCAGGAGGTAGCTGGGGCAGAGGGATGCTGCTCTTGCTGGTTGGGTCAGTCACCACGGGAGCAGCTTCTCAGGATGAGTTTGGCTCTGTTTCCCTGCCTTCTCTCCAGTGCTCTCTTACCCTCCTGACTTCTGCCATGCAATGAGGTCTCATGAAGGCCCTGACTAGATGCTGGTTCTATGACCTTGAGCTTTTCCACCTCCAACAATGTGAGAACTGAATCTCTGTACTCTGTAAATTACCCAGTCTCTGATAAACAGGTTACGATAATTAAGTTATAATAAGGAGAATACATGTACACACATTTACATGTTAGCATGAAATGTGGATTTCCATGTTTTCTGACCCATTTTAAACATTTTCCCACACTGTTTAAAAATTCTAGAGATCCCTTACTTTGCTCTTCAGTTTAGAGAGTTCTGAAAACATCTCAAAGTGCACGTTATATTGTTTTACAAAAAGCAGATTACATAACCAGCAAATCCACACATACAAATGTTAACAGTTCACACTGACTATACAACTTGTCGCATGTACCATTTTTAATTTCCTCAGATAACCTATAAAGTAACTATATCGTATAAATTCTCTATACATTAACACTAACCAACTTAGCAAAGTTAGGCAATAAGCCCATCTTGCCTTGGAAGGCTGCATTTGAGGCCTGATAGATCAATGCTTCCCAATAAATACTCTTTATTTGGTATGTGTAGATAAAAGAGAAGTTAAATATTCAGAATGTTTCTGAAGTTATTTATACTAAGAGGGAACATATGACTTCTTATATAGTTTTCAATGATTTGTTCTGATGATAGAATCAGATTCTTAGGGGTAAAATACAACGGGGGTGTACACTGAGGGGAGTTCCTAAATCACCTCTACATGGGTTACCAGACCATCCCAGCTCTGCAAATTTCCCCCAAACCAAATACTGCTAAGGGATTCTTGCCATTGACAAAATGACCCAAAGTACTTAGTCAGACCTGACCTTCCAAGTGCAGCTTATTAGCACTGTTCTGCTATCCCGTACATTGGTACCGGGCAGGTCTGGCTAGTCATAGAAAGCCAGTAGTACTGCAGGGAGAAAAGGTTTCCTCCCTCAAGCATTGGAAGGTTCCTGCTTCTACACATCTTTACCTCACATAGCATAACTCTGGGAGACTAGGGTCCCTCTCTTCAACCTTCCCCCTGGAAAAGAGGCTTTGCTAGATTTCCTACTCAATCATCCAAGTAGTTGGGACCTTTGATATAGAGAGAGCTAAGGAGGCCACCTTTTTAAACCACAGTGTGCCTCAGCAAAGGACAGTGGAGAAGTCACAGGAGAGTGAGGTGACAGCCAGAAGGCTCCTGGGTGCAAGGGAGAGGCAGAGCTGATCTGAAGATGATCTCCTGTAATGGAAACCATTACTTCACGAGTAAGGAAACTGAGGCATTTAGAGGCTACTTGGCTGGATAAGCTCAGATAGCCAATCAGTGCCTGAGTCTTCTGTGCTGCCATGACCTTAAAGCCTTTACAACCATGGACATTTCATCTGGCTCACTGTTAGACTGAATTTCTCAACAGTGGGTCATGTCTTATTTACCTCTCTTTAACCAGAAATGAATAAACCCTCCATCCAGACTTGATGAACCTAGCCCTACCTCTTCCCTTGAGATCACTCATTCCAGATGACTAAGAGGGATGGACATGATTCTCCCCACGAGTCCCGTTTAGGGTTGGATGCCTCCGATTTATATCATCTGTGTATGCCCTTATTTTTAGAATACCAGCATCAGAGTAGATCCCTCCCTATCTCTCTCTCTCTTCATCTCCCTTTCCTCCCTCTCTTTCTTCCTGACCTTTTGTTTTGATTTTTGGTTCAAGACAGAGTCTCACTCAGGTTCCCAGACTTGCAGTGTAGCTCAGACTGGTTTCAACTATCCGTGGTCCTGCTGCATCAGCCCTCCCAGTGCTTGGGTTTTAGAAATGTTGTCATGACATCGAGCTCTCCGTGTGAGTCTTCCTTGACACCTAGTGCCTGTCTTGAAGAGATGTCAATGCCACACCCGCAAAGCTCTCCTTTCACATTAAAGGAGTATGTCTCACGACAGTAGTTCCTGCCCGTGTAGCTACTACAGCACGAGAGGAGTGGGTACTACAGGGTGGCTGAACTGTGAGGCATGGCAAAGTTTTGCATGGCAAAATTAGAAACTCTGACATGTCTTCAGTTATCTGATGAGGTTAAAACAGGTCTATGTCTACATGCATATGGCTTAAAGACATGGTCAGCTCAGTTAGTAACAATGGGGCATTGGAGATGGCTCATCAGGCCAAATGCTTGCTGTGCAAACATGAAGCCTACGGTTCAGATCCCCAGAACTCATGTAAAGATCAGGCAAGTGTGGAGATCCAGCTCACAGGAGGCAGAAATGGGATCTCTAGCATAAGCTGGCTGGCCAGGCTATCTGGGACTGGCAAGCTCTGGGTTCACATAAGAGAACCTGCCTTAATGCATAAGGTGGAGAGCTCTTGAGGAAACACCAAAGTCCACTTTGAGGCTCTAGATGCATTAACACATGGACATGTACACCCATGAACAGACAGGTGTCTGTACACAGATGAACATCTACACACATGTGAACACACATACCCACATTCATATACAACACACACACACACACACACACACACACACACACACAACACACACACGACAAAAAATGTAATAGCTAGCTTAGGAGCAGGGAAAAAACTTTTTAAAATCTGGTTAATTAACCACATTTCCATGGTCTGCTTTTCATTCTGGGCAACTCTCCCCACAGTCTGAGACACACCCCCATAACCCAGGTTGACAACTGTTCAGCTACTGAACAGGAAGGGAACTGGGATGGAAGGTGGATTGTCAAGCTACTCTACACAAAGCTAATCCCCTCTGCCTCAAGGCTGCCCCCTCCTCAGCTAGCTAGCCCCTGCTCTTTAAGTCAGTTTGAAGGGTAGCATCAATGTTGGTTTAATTTCAGTGTCTCAATTTTGGAAGGTGGGAGGTGGAAGGAACCATTTGATCGGTAGTTTGGGAAACCAAATGTGATTAATCTGAAAGTTCTGTGGAAATTTTTGAGATTTTGAGTTGTGGGAGCCATTATATACTAATCTGTGGAATGACTACAGGCTACTTCCTAAAATATATTTTTTCTAACTGCCCACTGTTTTCAACAGTGCCAATTAAGATTCTGGGGTCAAAGGGTTAATTGCATCTTCTTACCCACTATGTAGAAATTTCTGATTATTAACTAAGGTTGGATTAAGATGAAAAAGAACCTACACAAATGTTAACACTCACCCTTCCTCAGAAGATTTACCGCAAACCCTGAAATCTAGCGGCTTTCCTTAAGGCAGACAGAGAACAAAATCTTAGGAGCAACAGCCAAAAACAGCATTTTAAAGATATGCAAGTATCTGATTTATCAAGACAGTTTTCTTATTACTGAAAACAGTTCCTGGCCATGCAGACGGGGCTGATAGGAGAGTTCCTTTGTCACATCCCAGTGAGTCTGGGAGGCAGACAACTAGGAGTGAGGCTCAGATGCACAAGTCAGGAGCTACGGTGTCTTGGAATAATAATGCCTGTAATTATAATTTATATCCCCTGACATCACGTAATGCAGACAGCGTGTGCCACTGTTTCTTAACCCCCAAAGCTGGATGCACCTCATAGTGTTTATCAAGTGATCAGGTTGGTTCCTTTGCAGAGTAGGGAACTAAGCACAGTTGCATGATGGAGGGGTACGGATGTTTAATGCATTGCGATAAATGGTTTTTTATTTGTCAGAGTTTTGTCTCTGCTTTCCCTTTAAAGCACATTCCACCACAGCCAGACTTCTCAGAGTGAAACCTTACAGGAGATCATCATAGGAGCAATTCACCCATCTATTACCACCATGAAATTAGTGCTTCCTTTTTTCTGGTGCAGAAGGGGAAAGAGATCACCCTGAATTCTTTTCCTCTGACCTAACACCAGCTAAAGAGAAGAGTTCCCAGTAAGCTAGGGTATTTTAATGACAGATTATTTTAAATCAAGCCCTCGCCATCTGTTCCACCCCCTCATTATGAATGTAAAAAGAACATATTTCACAATTACATCAGTAAAAAAAAAAGTAAGCTCTCCGTGATCTAAATGCACACACGTGTTCTCTGTCCAATGTGCCAGGCATCTGTGATGCTCTTCGGATTCCGGCTCAGACTGGAAACAATACACCCATGTGCAACATGGTCCCTGCCTGGTACAGTGTTCCCTCCAAACTCTGACGTCTTCACTTTTCTATCACTCAGGGTGGATGAGGGCACAGTGTGACTTCAATCCCCATGCTGTATTTTCTATGACAGTGATCAGTGGCTTTGCTGGTGATAGAAGGGTCTTCACGACAGACTGACTGAACTGAGCTATGGGATAGCATCAAGAATTAGCAAGTCTGCTCTTACACTGTAGAGGAAGCTTGGCTTGGAGCATGAGGCCTGGGCTCTAATATCTATTTTCCCCCTGTTTTAGCAACAGTTAAAAGAGTCAGAAAGAGAACAAATATTAAGGTCCTTGGTTCCTTTTGGATATAACCACACTTTGATAAAGTGCATGAGAATGCTACACATGCAAGAGGTGATAGGGAAGGCATGAATATAGGCTCTCAACTTCAGAGAGCCTGAACAGAGCCCAAAGTAGCCACATGTACCTGCTTACAGGAAAGAAGGATCTGCCCTCTGACCTTTAGCAATATAGCTCGGTTCACAAATAAAAGCCTTATTTGCAGAAATGGGAATCTTACTCAAGAATATTTTCTCACAGCAGGTAACAGTACACAGGAAAGGGCCAGGTTCCTTCTGAACTCCTTATCTCCTCTTCCACATTAAGTCAATGTCATATGCATTGCCATGTGCCCAAGGACACATCTCCCCAGTCCCAACACCAGACTGAGTGTATTGGGTCAAATTTGACTTGACACTACAAATGAATCCCATAACAACAAACCATCACACGCCTTTTTTGTACCATGTGACTCTAAATCTTTCAGATGAGAAAACACTAGGTTTCTCTCTCTCTCTCTCTTTCTCTCTCTCTCTCTCTCTCTCTCTCTTTCCCTCCCTCCTCTCTGTCTCTCATTCCTAGAAGAGAGGGATCAGTATAGAAGGGAAGATGGGCTATGTCAATGCTATAAGACACAAGAACAAGGATACTGTTCTTGAGCAAGGGGACTGGGTTTTGCTTGCTTATTCAAATCCCACTTTCTGGAAGCTGTGTTATCAGAGAGCTCATCTGCTTCCTCTGGGATTCGAGTTCAAGCCTGACATCCAGTCCAGAGAGATGAATGTCTTGATCAACATCTAAGCAAATAGACTACAGGCCTGAGTATATTGTCAGTGTGTGGCCTTTGAGAGAGTCCCACTTGCCGCACCCCCCAGGGCAGCACATAAACCTCACACTGTGGCTTGTCCTCAGGAACTAGGGATCCCACAGGGCATGCTTGACAATGTGTATCACAGGGGACTTTCGCTGTTATAGCACAGATATCCACTGGTCCCTTTCCATGTCTCCTCTTGCTCATGTGATGTGTTAATTAATGCAAAGGTAACCAGATCAGAGTCCAGGGCCCAAATCTATCACTCCCTGGGAATTCAGAGGTCTCTTTCAAGTTAGGGGAGAAACTTTCCCTTGGCAGGAGTAACACAATAGGATATTATTCTGGTTCTGAAAGACCTAAAAATGCCACTGCTCTGCTTTGGAAAAACACATGGCATTTGGTCACACAGAGAGTGCCAGGTGTCAAGTTGTTGGCTTTGAAAAGTAATAGGAAGACAAGATCAAATGTTACGTGACATCCTGTTGATACCTAGAAAGTATTTTAAGAGATGTGTGTGTGTGTGTGTATAATACATATAATAAACTATTATTAACACATATGCATTATATTTATTATTAGAGTCCATGGTACAGGGAACAGTATTCAGTTCACTCAATAGTTGTTATTGAGTAATGTTAGCCAATTATATTTTCCATATATATTACTGAATTCTACTTTACTGTGGGTAAACTGAGGCTCAGAGGAATTAAGCATTGGGTTTGGTGTTGCACAGCCAGAATGTGGCAAAACAAAAGGAGGATCCTGCTCCTTCTGAGACTGCCTGCTTGGGCTTCTGCAGTCTCCACAGCTGGAGCTGGTCTTGTACCCTTCAGAATTTCTTTCCATACAAGCATTTCCCACGTGCCTTCCATTTGGCAGATACCTGTTGATCCATCCCTTTGGGGGATACCTGTTGACTGCACATCTTGCAGGCCCATACAGCCTAGGTTTCTCCAAAGGCTGGGCTCAATCTAAAAGTCCAGGACCCATGACTGAGAAAACGAGTAAAACATAAAACTAACTCTATACAACAAAAAGCCCTAAGTCAAAGAGCAGCTTCCATTCTAAAATACCCTGGACCCACAGGGGGACCTGCGTGCTGTCACCCTGCTCCGTACCTCTACAAGGTTTCCACTGGGAAAAGGCATGAGTGATTACAACTCTTTTAAACATGCAGTCAAAAGACATCAGATGTTGGAGAATATCGGTGCCTTGTGAGAGGAGCTAGTCGTGAGGTGTGCCTAGAAAACTACAGTTAATACTCACTGGGATAGACAACACTTCCCAGCAGAAAGCAGGGACAAGGTGTGGTGACACACAGGTTGGCAGGAGCATAGGCTGGACTTCCTGTCCCAGAGTTTTTCATTCAGATTTAAGGGTTTGCCTTAATTTCCTCTCTGTAAATATCTACATTTTCTATGGAAGTTGACATGAACGTTTCACAGAAATTTCGTTTATAGTGTTGTTCACCTGGAAGTCCTTGGGGCTGTCAGGTGGGTCACATGGATGCTCCTGTTATGACTCATCATGATATGAATCTGTACACACTGGGGAGACGGTGACTTTAAAAGCCAGGCTTTTAAGAGAAAATAATAAATGCTTGTACATGTATTCCTTGAGGTAAGAAGTTTGTGTCAGGGGTAGTAACAATGATTAAAGAACCCTGTAAGGAATTTAGCATCTTAAAGACCATTTAGAAACCTCGGATATTAATCTGCTACGTTCCTGTGAGTTTCATTTCTAGGAACATTGTATTTGTATCTCTAGGGAAAAGGCATTAAAAAATTTGCACTGAAGGAAACTTGATTGTTACAAATGTAGTTTGGAAACTGGTTGGGGCTAATGCCTCTGCCATGGAAACCTCCCATGCTAATTTCAGGAACCCATTACAACGGAGCCCTCTGCTTTCCATTTTACAAATCACTCAACTAATTAATAATTAATTTTTAGTAGGCCCTCATAAGGCCATAAATATGATGGACCAATAATAGAAACTAGCACTTACTTCTTGAAATCGACAAAGCTCCGACCAGTGTCTGAAATCTCCCATGAGTGCTTGCAGCTCTTCTGAGCCCCACATTCTACAATATTGAAATCTTTATATTTTCTTTCTATGCATTCCGAATGCTTAGAGGCTGTGTTGCTTCGCTGCACTAGCTCCGGAATTTAGCTCCACATGAAGCAGAGACACATATTTATGGGAAAATCAATTATTCTGATGGAATTGAGGCCTGCCCCTGAATGAGCTCGGATAAACAACTTGGTTTCCCACTTGCTTTGGTCCTCTGCTGCCTGGCCGACCTCTGCTTTTATTTCACATCTAGCTGCTGAGTCTAGGTCAACAGGACCAGCCTTGGCTGCTTTTCCCTGGATTGCTATCCCTGCCACAGCTTTGATACAATGTTCCTGCTTTGGCTAATTATTTAACATACATAGGATACAAAGCCGTTAGGAGGGTCTTCTGTTGTGTATGTACATCACTATACTCAAGCATAATACTAAGGCCATACAATTCTTCATTAGGGTAGCTCTACATGGCATCCTTTGAAGAAGCACAATTTGGCTGTGAACTAATTTAGCTAGGACGAAGTCAGCTAGGTGCATCTTTAGCTAATAGATAAAAAATGTAAGATTTTGTTGTAGAGTCTCACTTTCTGTGATGTTTCATTACATGTGTACATTGGGTAATACATAAATCAAAGTAAGCATGTCTGTTGTCTCAAGACTTTTTCTTTTCCTGATGGGTGAAGAGTGAAAATAGATGCTTCTGGATTTTAAACTTTCACAGATGACCTTATGTACAGTCCTAACAAGATTCAGTGGCACATCCCAACCTCTTTGTTCATCTAATTAGACCATATCCATTGGACCATATTCCATACCCTTGCTCCACAGTCTGAAAATCATCATTCTACTGTGAACTTGTAAGGAACCAGCGTCTTCACATCCCACATATGGATATGGCTATGGTATGCTTCTCCTTTGGTGCCCGGTTTATTCACTTAACATGATGGACTCCATTTCACCCATGTTACTGTAAATGACAGCATCTCATTACATTTTTTTTGAATGAATAGCATCCCTCTGCATATGTATACCACATTTTCTTTGTCCATCCATCAATTTCATGGCTCTTATGAATCATGTCATTATAAGTGTGGGGTTGCAGATGTCTCTGTGACATACTGATTTTTGTTTCCTTTGCATATACATCTGGAATTAGTATTGCTGGTTTGCATGGCACAGCAGACCCACTTTTAACTCTTTGAGAACTCCCATCCTGTTTTCCACAATAGCCACATAAAGGGAAATCCTGCCAAGGGGGTGAAAGGTTCTATTTTCTCCACATCCTAATATATTTTATAGAAGCTGGTCTTCCTGGAGTACGGTCATAGCTCACTTTACTTTTGACTTGTATTTCTCTGATGATCAATGACATTGTCATTTGGGTGTCATTTTGACAAATGTATAATTGAAGGGCAGCTGTCAAGATTTAAACTGGATTTATTTTTGTTCCTGAGATCTTTCTTCCCTCCCTCCCTCCTCCCTCCCTCCCTCCCTCCCTCCTCCCTCCCTCCCTCCCTCCTTTCTTTCTTTCTTTCTTTCTTCTTTTTTCTTTCCAGCATCTCCTAGATCTAACTCTTTTGCCAGAAGGGCTCTTAAAAATGTTTCCTCATACTCACTTCATTGACTGTGATTTGCTGTGAGAAGCCATTTTGCTTGGGTGTAATCCCTAGTGTGTGCTTGTTATTCCTGTGCTTTTAGAATCTTGCCCTCGAATAATCCTTTTCCATTCTATTGCCCCACAACTTCCCTCCTGTAGTCTTTTTAAATAACTTTAATGACTTTTCATAGAAGCCATGGAACTAAAGTTTTCTGTGAAGAAGTGAAGTGGGGCTGAGGACATGGCTCAGTGGATACAGTACTTGCTCTGCACGTGTGAGGACCAGAGTTGAATGTCAGTGTCCACATCAATTCCGGGTGGGTGTGGGGGCCCACTTCTAATTCTGGTGCTTGGAAGATGGACACAGGATCCCAAAATAAGCTGGTTAACGAGACTGTCCTATCAACAATCTCTGAATTCAACTGAGATGCTTTGACTCAATGCATAAAGCAAGAGGAATTAAGGAAGACTTCTGACATTGACTCCCTATGTACATGCACACATGCACCTCTGAATTTGCACACACAAGTGTATTCATGCACACGTGAGCATGCATATACACACATACGTGAACAACACATGAATGCAAAATTAAAGAGGTTAAATATGCATAATTGGTAAGCAAAGATAAGACATGAAATGTCTATATTGAGTAAGATAGAATAAGAACAAGGATAAAGTAAGGCAATTCCAAAGAATGTATGCAAACTCTGGAATGCAAACTCTGGAAATGACCAGTCCTCCCACCTGCCATGCCCTTCTGACCCAATGTATCCGGCAGTAAACATAACAGCTACACTGTATCATTTTGAATATCTGACAGACATATCAAATAATCATTATGATGATTATTTTTCCCTTAAGATTGATACGCCAATTTTCTTTAAAATTTTAAAAACACATTCCGTATTGTCTTGAAGACATCTGTAGAATAATGGATCTGTGGTGTCAGAGGGCCCATTATCAAATGGTCAAAACTTTCAGAAGTGGGTTTATTTTCTAAATTTTGAGATACTTAAAATGTAGATGATCACTTCTAAGAGCTGGCAATGTCCACAGGAAAACTTCCCAGGGTAGAGGAACAATCCAGGGCTGGTGCTGGGATGCAAATCCCCTCTCCCCACCCCCACCCTAGTGAGCAGCAGTGAGACTCTCTGTTAGTACTTCTTGCCTAAGTTCTTCAATGCAGGTAACTGACAGGTAACCCACCTAGGAGCACATTCCTTATTTCTGCTGCCAACACAGGCCGAAGTGCTGGGCAGGACTAAGTCACTACACCTTTGTCTTCGGCAATTTGGCTGAACAGAGAGGCATATAACTAACCACTATAGAGCCTTTCGAGCCCCACACATTTGAATAATTGTTAACGTGTTTTCAGCATCAGGACCACGTGATTTCCTGAAGACGCATGATGGCCCTAACAGTGTAGAAAGGAATTCAGTACATCAATAACTTCCATCTACTCAAGTACAACGATGCCTTGATCTAAAGAGATTGCAAAAGAAATGTACAGAGTGAAACTTCAAATCAATAGGCTTAGCCCAACTCTAATGGGCACAGGAGTCTATTTACACTGTCTTTTGTCTTAATTAGCTAGATCTTTAGAACAAAAGTACTTCAAAATCAGACATTCAATCATTCAAGGAATCTGATGGATAGCATTCCACCTCTCAAATGACTATTAGAGTCACCACAAGTATATTTAGTCTAAAGAACGTGTTGTAGCCTTAGCCATAGTTACCAAAAATTCCTTCAGCCATAACTGTTGCATCACCGACAGGAGTACGATGGAGCAGCAGAGTATATTGATCAAGTCCCAGGTCTGACGTTCCACTTGGCCCTCAGCCTAGGTTTTTAAGTGCAGGGCTCAGGAACTAATGCTTATTTTCATTAATAGAACAGTATTTATCTTAGCTGTCTAGAGTTATAAGATGTCAAGAAGATCACATTATTCACAACAAAGAAAATAGGCCCCAGAAAATCTCTCACACAAGGTTGCAGAACATTTTAAAGGAAGTCTCAGCAATCAAAGGAGGCTATATCCCTGTGACAACTGTTTCTTAGCTATTGCTTAGATCTCAAGTAAACCACAGTCTCTCACACAAAAGACAGTGGCCTGAAAGCAGGGAGAGGGCACAAGGTCACAGGGAGTTGTCTCTTGCCGTCAAGGCATGGCTTAGGAATCACTGGCCTCAGCACTGCTTTTAAGCCCTCATTTTAGCCCCCTTTCTTTTATTTCCTTTTATTTTCTCTTCTTTTCACCATTCTGTCTCCAATTCATCCATTTATCCATCATCAGCCCAGACACGGGGCCTGATAGTTCCAAAAATGGCTGCACTTCACAGCCAGTGGTGTGGACCACATTTCATGGCTGATATTCCTTCCTATAACTCGTGCTCAAGATGAGTCTGTTCAGGAACCCTAGGCAGGGAAGCAAATCTGACTGTGTTCTTAGCTGACTATTGATGATTCTGAGAACTAAGGGCAGCTCTGGCTCTCTGCATAGGGCTCCTGAGAGTTGAGATAGCTGCATACTGGGGATGGAGTCTGAGCCTCCAATGAGATTCGCTCTTTCTAGCATTGACCTTTTCCAACTCGTGGGATTTGTTTTATTGTCTTGCTTGGGGGCTTCTCCTTAGTATTAGGATGACCTACTTTAATTTCTATTTAAATGCTTCCCAGGCTTCAGGGTGACTGCCTAAAGGATTGAGCCCCTAAAGACTTAAATTGGCCTCTGAGCCTTAATGGAAGACTTTTACTCTGAAACAAATAAAAAAAATATATTAAGGGTTTTACAAACACAACCTTGTTTTTTTATCATTTTCTGCATGCTCCTTCCACTCGTGGTACTTGCCTGAGATATTTGCTCTCCCTCTCTACCCAACTTTTATCCTTCTCCTGGTTCTTTCTTGTCCTCAAAGTCCCTTTCATCAGTACTGGCCAAGATTATTTTGCCTTTCACCAAACAACAGATGCATTCCATTGTAGTTACAACCATCCTCCATTGCATCTGAGCTGGTGAAGCAGGGCAAAGGTGACCAGCACTGCTCTGTACCCAGTAACGCAATGGATGCAGATGGTGTGCACGTTCTGCCAGTCATAATGAACCCATTCCCACAGACATGGAGCAAAGGATGCCTGTTCCTTCACTGCCTTCCCACAGGTTCTTCTTCCATCTTACACCCCTTCACCCACGGAACAAAGTGACCACAATGAGCATGGGTCACAAGATGACAAGAAACTACCATGCGAAATGTTCAAATTGGGTCATCTGAAAAGCCTCCTTCAGGAACTCAGTTCACTGCCTTGCTTAGTGAGACGCAGAGTACACTAGAGAATTATGAAGCTACAAAGCTAACTCGTAGCTTAGCTAAACAGAACAGCAATGGTGGCTGTAAGATGAGATGTCACAAAGATAACTGGTGCTTTCTCTCTCCACCAGGGTTCCGGTGGGAAAAACGAAGACAGACCAAGTATGTCATCAGGAAAGAGAGGGGTAGGGACATACTCCTGGCTGAGAGAGTGGTAATGGAGAATGAGACTTCAGGAATCGACCTTCTAAGAAGCCCCAATAGAGAAGCTTGAGGAAGGCAGAGACACATTGGGTAAATGAGCTCCTGCTGGTGGCGGGTGCCCTGGGTTGTGAGAGGAACACACTGTAGTTCACCCAGGGAGGGACTTGCTTCCTGTCCTCACAAGTTCCCAGTACAGGGACATTTTGTCAGATATTGGTGTTTGTGGCTCACAGATCTGTACTACAAGGTGATCTCCCTCAACTCCACCCTTTGTCCTCAACATGGGATTTGCAACTCTGACAAAATGTTCCAGTCAGATTGAGGAGGAGTTCTAGACCTGAGATGACAGAGCGACGCCTGCTCAGCTCCTCTGGGAAAGCTGGTGAACCTGTGAGGCCGAAGGTTGAACAAGGTCCACACCCAAGTTTGAAATGAGAATGCTTCACATTTTCCAAGAGGCGGTGATTAATGGTAATTAAATTTAATGGTAATTAAAAAGAAACTGTGACCTTCAGACTCAACGTAGACCTGAGCTGGAATTCTGAAAAGCTGTGACTTTACTACTTTCTCATATGAGAAGATAAGGCTACTCATCATCTTTAAGCTGCTCAGTAGAGTTGTTAAGCTATTCGAAGTTAACACATGTAAGAGTTTAGCGGGTGCAACATACAGGGTGCCCACCTGTGAGTATGACTTAACTCCGGACTCTAATTCAAGAAGTGTGTTTGCTTAATGCCTTTTATCTCTCATAAGGAGGAAAGTAAACTGAGAAGAGATGGTGTAACTGTGAAAGCCAGCTAAACTGAAGAAGCTACATATGACATGACAAAGAAAGTAGTCTGATTTCATGGTAGAGAATGTCAGACCTGGAGAGAAAGATCAGTCCTTGACATTCATGCTGTACACACAGAGAACAGAATGAAGCGAAGTGCTGGGCACGTGTGGGAACCTGCTGCCATTCCAGTTTCAGACGGTAGAGACAGAGGCTCCCTAAAGCCAGCTGGCTAGTGAACGAATTATATTGATGAAGTCTAGGCTTGACTGAGAGACCCTGCCTCAAAGCATCAGGTGGAGGGGTGATGGAGGAAGATTCCCAATATTAGCCTAAGAACTCCATACACTTGCTTACACAAGTAACCATGCATCCATATACATGCGTGTGTACTACACAGACACTCACATGAAAAGAAGAGAAAGAAAAGACTGCATTCTAGTTATAAACATTTTCCCTTAAAATTGAACAAATGCAAGTTTAGTGAACAGGCTATTTGAAAGGAGAAAGTGACTATCTGTTAACTTTGAGGGACTTCACAAGTTATCAGAGACACATGAAAGGACCAGAGAGAGGCCACTTGGGTAGTACATCAATGGCAATTTAGAAGATGAAAAAAATACAAAGACACAAAAGCAGCAGAAAAGCAATTTTAGCTTCACAAACACAGTCATTTAAAATGAGAACTATGGAGAGTTGGGCTAGTAGCTCAGCCAGCAACGTGCTTGTTCTGCGAGCATGGCTTCTAGTACCCACCCAGGTGTACTGATAAGAGCATGCAATCCCCATGCTGGTGTAATGGAGACAGGCAATCCCTAGGCTTGCTGTTAGTCTACCTCATGAATACCAGGTCTGTGGGTTAGACCCATCATGGGTTAGACCCCCTATCTCTAAAAAACAAAGCACCTGAAGTTGACCTGTAGCTTCTGCACTCATTAATGTACAGTGTACCTGCAAACATGTGTCTATTCACTTCCATAAACAAGAAGAGGGCCAGATATACACATATACCTACTAAATACCCATATACATTTTCTTAAGTCTATGCATATCGATCTAGCAAAATGCCACAGATTTGAGTGGTTTAAACAGCAAAAATTCTGTTTTCACCTGGGTCTGAAGATAAAATCTAGTCACAATGCTTTCTTGCCGTGTGCTCACATGACCTATCCTCCAAGCTTCTGTGTAAGCAGATTTTTCCCTCTTTTCCTTTTCCCTCACTTCTCAGAAGATATCTCTAGCCCTGTTAGATTAGGACCCACCACTGTGTCCTCCTTTAACTTCAACAGCCTTTCGCTGCTACCTTTACTGCTTCCAACTGTATCACACTGGGCCTCAAAGCTTCAACATATGAATCTGAGAGGCCACCATTCAGTTCACAGCACAGATGGGTGGTTATATGCATTTGAGTATGTCACATGTCAAAGCAGGATCTAATGCTAACACTGACAACAGCATTTACTGAGACCCCAGCATAAACCTCAAACCTAGACTTAGGCTGTACATATTCTACTTCCTGTTTCTTGGCCTGTGCTCTAACCCGGCAGGGGTAGAGATCAACATGGGGTTAGTGCAGTGAAGCCTTCCTCCCCTTCCCCCTACACACACACACACATACACACACACACACACACACACACACACACACACACACACACACACACGCATGCACGCACGCACGCATGCACATGCATGCGCACACATTGGGCTGCTATCCATAAGTACATGAGTACAGTCTATCCTGCTAGCTTAGACTCCATTCTTTCAAGTCTGGGAGCTTTTTCTTTTTGTTATTCTTTTCCTTTTTCTCTTTTTTGTATTAAAAAGAGCTGCCGGTTATGCTTCTGTGGATCTGAGTTCTCGGGTCAGACACCTAGTGCTCAGGGTGATGCCCAGAGCAGGCCTGGGACAAGCAGAAGGTTTCTGTCCTGCTGTACTGGGACTTCAACTGACTTAGACAAGATAGCAGGATTGCTGTATGGGATGTCGGATTTAAGGCATTCTGGGGCAGACTATAACCTGTGGAGTGGATTTTAATCCTTAGGTGCAACCGTATGTACAAAGGTCAATTCCACAGGTACAAACAACCATGGACAACGGTCAATTCTAAGAAACTTTCCACCTTTCAACACACAGGACATGATGCGATGAACAGTATTAGGAGAAACACAGAAAAGCAACTGACTATGTCCCAAAGATACTGGAAGCAGACATCTAATGGGGTCAGAATAGTTGGTTGAATTTGAATAGGCCTTTACACTAAAGTGTAACGGAGTGTTAAAAAAAAAATTAATGAATTTTGAGAAAAGACAAAAAGTATCCTATGAATTAAAATAGTAAAGATGGTAATGGAAATGTTTTTTAATCAGTAATGTAACCATTTTATGCTAATTCTGTGTAGTTGCCTCTGCCCCATCTGTAGGTCAAGTTGAAAGTAGGCGGGCTACAGAGGGGCTGTGTCTCAGCTCCTACAACTCTTATGCTCCAGTGTGGATAGAGAGAGACAGACAACACCCATGGAGGTTATTTCAAGTCACCAAGTTTCACCCTTAAAACCCTAAGCACATGTGTAGCTCTGGCTTTGTGTCATCATAGTGGGGACAGGGGCCATGTCTATGAAGGTGAACAGAAGGAACAAAAATGTCAAGTACGCAAGCCTTACATCCCCGTGACAACTTTGCCTGAGTCCTGAAGTCTCTTTCACACCTCATCTCTGCAGGCCATGAGAGGACACTCACTCAGAAGGGGGCAAGCCTTGTCCTTTGTGGCTCTGAAGAGGGAAGGCTGGTGCCTCTGCAATGCTAGGTGTGCACACACCCGCATGGCTACATGCTGGCTTGTATGTATACACCACGCTGTTCCCTGTATACACGGGATGGCTAAACAACACAACCCTTTGCACTTAGTGTCCCTAAATGGGAGTAACCAGCACTGGATTTGTAGACTCAGGTTAATTTTCCCTGTTTTCTTCTGCATGGTTTTGAGAACTTAAGTATATTCAGTTCTGGGGACTGAAACAAGAATATAGAAAGGTTCGAAAGAGAGCTGGAAGAAATGATTTAGGTGATTTAAAAAAATAAAAGTTTTAAGGAAGATTAAGCGTGTTGGATTATTCACCTCCAGGAGCCTGGGGTAAGGTGAGTGCTCCAGCTCCTCCCTCCGCCTTCTGACTGCCTTTATGTTTTATGAGGGGCAAATACAGCGTAGGGTAGTGGGATAAGAGAACTCCACGCAGGACAGTGAGGATTGTCAAGAACAGAGACAGGATACCAGGGAAACTCACAGGGCCTCTGTATTACAATTTTAAGGTGAAGTACACATTGTTGGCAAAGATGACTGATGAATGACCCTCCCTGAACTTAAGCAAGTGTGTGCACACATAGATGTGAAAGAAATAGGCAGAGACAGGTAGGCACACACTACATGACAACATACTCTACAGCACTATGATCTGGAGTGGTCAGGCAAAGAATCTGGGACTTCTAGCTGCGGTCCCAGTGTAGGCAGGCACTCTTCCATACAACTGACCCCTGACTTCACCGTGGCACCAAGCTGACTCTTGAGATGAGCTCTGTTTAGGGTGAAAGTCAGACTAAAGCTGCTCTGGGGGCTCTGTAGATTTCTATCCCCCTGCAGAAGGGTGGTTATTCTATAATTATGTGAGCAAAGAAATGAACCCACAGTGGAATAGAAGACCAATCTGCTCTAGGGAGTGGACAGAGAGATATGTGGGCAGCCTTCCCCTGATGCACATGGGAACATACCACAAAGACAGCTAGAATTTAGGAAGGTCAGATATGGGGTCTATTGGTCCCTTCAAGGAGGAACCCATTGAAACAAACCTTCCAGAACTGGTACAGATGGCCTGTGTCTACAGAAAGGCCCCAGGCATCACCACACAAAGTCTTGAATTTCCAAGAGGCAGTTTTGCTTCCTTCAATGCAGAGGCAGGGATCTGGAGCTTCCAGAGGTCTCCTGCACCATGGCAGGGACAGAGTCAACTTAGGTACACATGTGTTCCAAGTGTGAAGCTTGGAAGTTTAAGTTGTGGGCAGTGATCAGTGATGGTTCGGATATCTTAATTATCCAACTATTTAAGAACCAGGTCTCTAGCCAACCCCTGCCTGTCACAGCATCGGTGGCTCTTACCCGTATTACAGCTTTAAGCAGCGTTTACTCTGTGGGTGAACACAGCATGTGGTAAAATGATTTAACATCATGAATAAACACATATGCTTGCTTGGGTCCAAATTTTAGAAGTGACAAACCTATTCTCTGGCCCATGATTTAATGGACCAGAAACACAACTAAAAGGTATGTTATTTACTATGCATGAACAAATAGCTTCCTTTGCAGCCAGTGGGCTTTGGAAATTGAGGGCTGTAGTTAGAAATGCCAGGTAAAATTGAGCATATGTATTGTTTATGTGTGGCCATGGGTGCCAGGGGTGAGAGACAAAGACAGATAGAAACAGAGATAGAGACACAGAGACAGAGAGAAGAGACAGAGCAAGCTAACCATATCTCAACAGTTTTCTTTCCATGTCTTGTAACAATGAGTCTAGAACTAGTTGATAACAGATACCAGGAGGAGAGAAAAAAAATCTTACTGGGAAAATAAACACATGAAACAAGAGGTTAATAAAAAGATGCCACATGAGGCAACAGCAGAGAGAAGTACCCAGCTCTCTTCAAACACGGGGTCCTGTGAGCTGGGTTCCCTTGGCTGGAGAGTGGTGTTCCCCAGTAGACCCACAGGCCGTTTTACTTTTAGGCCTGTTCTTGTTTTATGTTTACATTTTATTTTCTCATTCCATGTCCTGAATCCCCTGCCTCCAGTTTCCAGGGCAGTGTTTACAGAGATCTTTACTAGAATGGGGGGCAGACAAGACCCTGTTTTCTCCTTCTCCGGTAATGTACATTGCTTTTTTTCTCCTCTTCCCAGAGAATAGATAAGTTTACCCAGAAAATAAAAAGCTAATACAACCTTTAGCTCATCAACAAAAAGTATGTCTTGTTGTAGCCAGGAATAAGTTAATAAAACAGGGGAAAGGCTTAGTGGCTTAAAAATAGGCTCCTTGGGGTTATGAAGGGACAATGTTGTTTTTTCTTCCCAGCGTGCAAGGATTTAATTAAGTGATAACAGTCACCTTGGGGTGGCTGCACAAGGAATAATATCTAGGTGGAGAAAAATGCTGAAGAGAGTTGAGTACAGTCAATTTATCTTCAGAGAAGGCAATAAACGAACAAAGCACAGGCATTGGGCTGATTGTTTTGCAACGTTTCCACTACTGATAAGCATCAAAAAAAAAAAAAAAAAAAAAAAAAAAAAAAAAGACAGAGATTTGGTATTTTCAGCTTCTGAAATGTATTAAATACGTAGAAAGGAAATGAAAAAAAATGTTCTGAGGTCACATCCTCGTATTGTAATTACAAACAGTTTGGTAATTATTCAAGCTAAACACAGAACCAGGGGATTTGCATGTTGACACAGAGGACAGAAATGCAGCTGAGTTGTTTACTTTTAAGTAAACACACAGAACTTAGAAAATTTTGTTTTGAAGGGAAAACACCAATAACAAAACAAAACGAGAGAAACTGTATGAACTGTACGAAGGTGAGCGCTCAGAGGGAGGCGTACTCGCCATTTACCTCAGAAATGGCTGCCCTTCT
The DNA here is from genome assembly GCA_021653895.1 of Mastomys natalensis. NCBI lineage: Eukaryota > Metazoa > Chordata > Mammalia > Rodentia > Muridae > Mastomys > Mastomys natalensis. The sequence goes on from JAJTUV010000287.1 coordinate 935,860, forward strand.
CTAGTCCAAGGTCAGATGTTGGGAGTTTGGGGGAATTAGTACAGCAGTGCCACAATCAGGCATGGAGAGGAACATAAAACCAAACTGCTGATAGACAAACCTTCAGACGGTGATGTCAGCAGCCCTGCACCACAATGTTCCAAACACCTGTAAGGGCATCAAGGAGACAGAATAACAGACACAGGCCACCGGCTTGCTCTGAAGAGGCTGAGGCATGGTGGGTGATAAGGAGCATGCATTACTTCCACTTACTTCCTGGGGGCTTTAGAAACAGAGATTCTCTCTTCTTTGTCAAAAAAAACGAGACTACCAGAAACACAGATCATGGTCTATACTGTGCAACATTAACCAGTTCTAACACAGCCTCTGCTGAAATGAGGAACAAGCAGCACGAAAGTTAAGGCAGCTTCTCTGAGACCACGCAACCTGTTTGCCTCAAAGCTGGATCTGTACTTCCCTTCCTATGTACTCAACGGCCTTCAGGGAGACTACGCCAGTGTTCTCTGAAGAGTACAAGGCACATTCTCTCAGGTCTCAGGGGTAAGGCAAAGTGCCATCTTACATCCTCTGTCCCCAAGCCTCCAGAAAGTGCTCCAAATCTATGTTCTCTTCAGTGAAAATCTGAGGGCAGCTGGACTGGGACCTCTGGCTCCAGTCAGGTCCAGCCACCCAAAGAACTGTGCTGAGAGTTCAAGAGAAACTCAGATCCTTCCTACCAGGAGCTTCTGCTATGCCCATCTTCTCATCTGAGAGCAAAGGAGACGCCCTGACTACCTCCTTTCTTCAGGATATACCTGGAAGAGCCAACAGCTGAAGACCAGATTAAAAAAGTCTAAATCACAAATAGTTGGGGTGGGTTAAGCTCCATGAGATTTAAATCTACATAGTATTTCTTATATGTATTCACATGTACAGATACACATACATAATATGCACACACACATATGAACCACACACACAAATAAAAATGTGTCAACATTAACACAGGCATAGTATTACATCGCCCCAACATCAGTCACAAGGGACAGTCTTCAACTGGTGTTTTTCAAGTTGCTAAAAGAAGTTTCACTTTGACGATGCTTCAAGTAAGCAAGCGAAGGTTGTATTTAGGAGCAACGGGCTTCTTTTCTCAGAGCTCTCCCCATCTTTTCCAAACACTTGTCGGTGTTCTCTCGTAGTAATAATAAAAATTCTCACAGGTCTTGTGTAGAAGTGTAGGTGACTGGTCCCTTGTGACGACAGATTTTAGTACGTGTGGTGACTTGAGGCTCTCCACTGACAGATGTCCAAAGCCGCCTAGTGTAAGAGCTGAATTGTTTGAAGAATTCACTACGTTCCTGTTCCAAAGACACTTGTAGGTTTCTGAAGGTGGGGGTGCCGGGGGTTCATGGTGTCTGCTATAGGCCCTTCTAACCAGCAGAACAGTAGGTCAGAAGAAAGCCCTGCCTCTAGTCCTGTAGCCAGGGCAAGGGAAGTTCTAGAACCTCTTGGGCAGGTGTTAATAGTCTTCTGTGGTTTTTGGGTGGAGATGCTACTTTCTATCAGACCCTATTGTATCTTTAGGCCTCCCTCAGGCCTAATATTCCAGAGTCCCTTAATGTAGCACTTTCAATCTTTCTAATGCTGTGACCCTTTAATACAGTTCCTCACAGTTGTAATGACCCCCCAACCATAAGACTATATTTGTTGCTACTTCATAACTGTAATTTTGCTACTATTGTGAGTTATAATGTAAATATCTGTGTATTCAAATGGTCTTAGGCAACCCCTATGAAAGGGTCATTAGACTCCAAAGGAGTCTTGACCCACAGGTTGAGAACCACTGAATTAAAGGATGTTTCAGTGCCATAAGGTCATCCAGTCTATTCACATGACACTATATAAAGAAAGATATACATTCTCTTACGTTCTCTCAAACAGCACAAGAGAGACCCATTCTTGCCTTGGCTTCTGAGCCACTATAAGGTGACCTTCACAAGCTTCTGAACCTATACCCTGTAACTCTAATGAAGCAAGGAAGATTACAATTCTTCAGATAGACATAGTTGCCATTATAATCTACCTAGGGTGAGTTGGTGTCTGGAGCCTGCAGCCAACAGCTCAGACATTCCACGCTGGCTTCACGCTGTGCCATCAGGCCTGTGTGTACGACAGACCGCCCAGTTTTCTCATGGGCCCTCTCTCAATACTGTGGTCCCCATGGCTACTCATGAGTTCTTCCTGCTAATGTCTCCTGGGTCCTTACTGTCCTGGCAGTGGTGATTACATGGTGGAGTGATTAAGGAGTGGATGATTGAGTGAACTTGCTCATCTGAACGAGAGGTGTGATACCGGTGAAGATGTGTATCGTTCTTTACGCTGACGTTTTTCAGTGACGTTGATCATTTAGCGTCATTAGCATCATTCGAGATGGCTTGCTCTAGCAATGGGAGATTTAGAAATAAGGTCGGCGAACTCCTTGGCATGCAGATTTAATATTCAAAGAGGCTTTTGTTTCACTATAAAGTAAGGACAATTCCAATGAATGTTCACTAATCTATGTACCAGCCATAGTCTCAAACAACTGGCCAATTAAAAGTACATGCCTGTGTCGAAACCCCTGCCTGCTACTACGAACAACAATATACCCTGGGAGATTCTTGTTTAAGCATGCCACAGTGAGACACTGAGTTGTTTAATTTTAATCCTTAAAGTATGACTTGGCTAGTACATTTTTTAACATGTCATAAATTAAGGCGGCTGCGTTTGTTAGATACACAACAATTAAACAGGAAATATCAAAGTAAGCAAAACCTTCGTGCTTATGGATATTAAGCATGTGGGAGATACAAATGATCATTTCTTTAAACAATAGAAGGTTAAATTTTGCTTTTCGGGGTAGATAGGCTATTTATAGGGACGGACAGACAAATGCCATCATATCTACTAACTATTTATGCTAGATATATTAGTCTCCAATTCATGCTCATTATGGTTGTGTGAAATAGTTCCAGGCCTTTCATTGTTTTTCTTAATATAGCTGTATTGCTGATGTATGAAAATATCCCAGGGAAAAAATAGCCTGATAATTGGATAGGCAGTCGGGAAAATGTACACCAATTTCCTTTCCAAATAGACAAGTAGCTGAATTTCTAGGCATTGTGTGAGCCACACATATGGAGCAACTTGGCCAAAGCTTTGGCCAATCATTCACGTAGAATTCAAATCCATTCTCTCATTTGCTGGCTAACATAGAAAAAAAAAAAAAAACTGGCTACTTCTTCTATGTATTATGAAACATTAACTTTACCATACCCCAAAGAAGAATTTTAACAGTACAACAGCAAGGACTTCCAAAACACACAATGGCACATAAGGTAACAATGAAAGCCACTTCCTAGGCAAAAACAAACCCACCCAGCATCTTCAGACCCGGCACTGGCGTGTCGGGTTTATCCTTGGCGCTTTAGCCTTGAAGCTCCCATTAAAGCTGATGGAAACTGCACAGCCGCAGCCCATGCATCAAGTTGAGAAAACACTCTGTAGGATCAGTTCTGACTCCAGTGTTATAGCACAAATCATGATAATATTTCTCTATCTCTGCATTTCATTGGGAAAAATACAATCTAGCACTCCATATACCCATAAATTACAGCTGCCCACTCCCTGCTTAAGACTAGGACCTCGTTCCATACAGAAAAGAAAGATCTTCTTGAATAATATTTTAGACAAAAAAGTTTTAAAATAAATAATAATTGTAATTTTCTTTAGCCCGTCATTGAACGATTTTTTTTTTAAAGAAATTCTAAACAGAACTTTAGTGTAACTATAATCCCAACAGAGATGCATCCACTGCTAGATGCATTTTACATATTTATAAGCCAAATCTTTTGGCATCTTCAGGCTCAAATCATGTCATACAGAAGAGCAGCCAGTCGATGTGTGTCTGCTCATGACGGGTCTAACTGTGGACTCTGGTAGCACTGGTGAAGTTCAGCTGCTTGGAGAAGTCACGTAACTAAGCCCAGATCAGGAGCCCTGGGGCTCACTTGGGTAGTTTTACTCTGCCAACACTCCTGAGCCTCATCCACTGGTCTCTAAATGGCGTTTCCCAGCTGCAGAGAACAAGGATGAAGTGTGGCTGGGTCCTTGGAATCTATCATTAGTGAGAGAAGAACCTCCATGTTCAAAAAGGGCAGATCTTTATGAAGGAAGACAATGGACTTTTTTTTTTTTAAATAATAAAACATAATCTTTTATTATGGGTTTCAATGGGTCCCAAAGGCCCTTAAATAATGGGAGATATACTTTTCAAAAACATTGAGTAATTTGTCTCTAGTACAGAAAATCTACAAAATGCAAACTAGTAGATAGCAAATACAGGCCATCTGTAACCCAGGGTGAAGTTCCATGAATGTTCCAATAAACATGTTTTAGGTGACTGACTCACCAAGTATTTATTGAGCAGCTACTGTCTTCTGGGCTGTGACCTTACACTAGAGCTGAAGGCAGTAAGTAACTAGACAGGAGTCCATAGTCTCCTAAGAGGTACAGTGTACTGATCACTTTTAAACGACATATGATAGTCTACATGACTTGACCCCACAGAAGGTGACAAAAGTCACTTAGCCCGAAGGCCTGGCAGATGCATATCTCCTCTGGTCCCTTTGACATCAGTTCTACCCACACATCCAACTTAGTCAGTAGCACTGACTTCACATTACTATTTAGTCAAATGCATTTTGATTCCATCCGACAAGGGGTCATTCGGGGTTCTTCACTTGAATGACGGGGAAAAGAGATTGCAGGATCATTTCAGGTCCCTATCTGGGATTCTTTTCACAAGTGCTTAAATACCGCTTTTCACGAGTGAATACGTATTTCACAATATGGAGCTTGTGCAAACGCTATATTTGGCCACGTTAGGCCATAAAGGGTCAAGCAGCAAAGGATGTTTCACTCTGACTTCATTCCAGTTCTTTTCAGCATCTCTGAGGGGTCTTCTAAGAATAACAGTGGGTTCTGTTGCTCCCGCATCATGCTAATGTGCTCAGCTTATGACGGGCACTGTGTCCTGTGGCTTTAAAGTAGCTACAGAACAAGTCCTGGAAAGGGGAATTTCCTAGAGCCAAGGGGAGCCTTTCCCACAGGCTGGCCCATAGCAGGGGTTCATCCTTCTCTCTGCTGTGCTGGGTGAGAGCTGCCGCTTAGCCTGTGTTAGAGTTTACAGCCCCCTCCTAGGCCTCATCAGAGACACACCGTGTGGCCACAGTGCAAACTCCAGATACCTTTTATTTATTTATTTTCAGGAATAAATAAAAATGCACTTGGTTTGTAGGAAAGAAGAGATTAAATGCCCACACAGAGGTTGTAATACGAAGAAACACACAAAAGAGTCAAACTTCAAGCAACGTGAGGCAGCCATGCTCTCCCGTTGTCCAGCTCTGTAGACTCTTTACCTAGAAAACGGCGGGTGGGAAGCCATTGCCTGGGCTGGGATGTATGTGTCTACTTGAAAGAATATTCTCCTCACACGCCTGGTTCCTTCCTATGTTTCTACAATGCCCAGCTCCTGGTGATTGTGTTATTAAGGGATTTGGCCACAAAAGCCTGACTACCCATACAAAGAGACACACTATTTATCATCTTCAGGATGGGCCAGGGGAGAGTGTAAGCCAGGCCCATTCTGCAGTGAGAATTCAGAGTGTCTAGCATTACTTTGCCTGATGCTGGCACCCTGCCATGGACACAGACTACCAGTACAGGTAGAAGGAGTGATGCCTGTGGCTCTGTGAGACAGTGACATCATGCAGCTAGTGTTCTTATCAATTTGGTTATATTGGCCAATAACTGTTACAGAGCAGGCCATAAATCCTCCCCGTAGTCTTTATATTGGATTATGACACTGAACAAAATAAAATAAGCAAGTATGCTTGTCACGGTGTCTAGCTGATTGAATAAATGTCAAAAAGATTTGGTAACATTTTGAAAATAAAGACTATCCTCTTGTAAGTCACAGTGTACATTATTATATAGGATACAGTATCACTGAAATACTGTCTACCCTTTCCATCCATAAACATTTGACATATACGTGTATATCATATATATACTCACATAGATAATCTATAACTTGTCCTTTAGAATTTAACATGTCCCTAATATCTTTTGAGTAACACATGTGGGATTATGACTTTTTTCTTAAATAGTATAATTTACCACAATATATTAAGCCATTTCTCAGTTGAAAGTCATCTCAAAATTTGGGGCAATTCCAGGCAATACAAAAACAGGTTCACGTTAATGTATCTGTGACATAATAGTCTTAAATTGGGATTACACAGTCAACTCTAGTAGATGCTGATGTCTTGGCCTCTTTGGCCAGCTGTCTTCTAGAAGATGGCAGAAGTAACAGCATGAATGTCAAGCTCTTTATGTTCTCAACATCATTTGCATTTGCTGTTCCCAGTCTTTCCAGACCTGGCCAATCAGTGAGAAGGCTCCTCCCTTCACTGGTGCTATCTGCAGCATCTCCTCTCAGAGGCTGTTTCTGTTTCTGTACTCACTGCCTTTTTTTTTATCTTTTTAAGTTGTGTATGTAGCGGGTGGGGCATGTGCATGCATCCTCCGTGTACGCAAGTGCCTTTAGAGGCTAGCATTGGGTGCTGAATACCCTGTAAGTCACCCAACGTGGTCTTGGGTTCCTTTGGAAGAACAGTCAGCATTCTTAGGCATTGAGCCATCTCTCCAGGCCACCCTTCTAGCCACATCTTTTTACTATAATAAGAAACTTCTTTTCTTCATGAATTGATATACGACTGTATATGGCTCAGATATTGGTTCTTTATGTGTGTGTTGGCTCTGTAAAGGAAAATTCCAGGAAGGAGGCTGTCTGCCTTACAAACACTTCAAGGACTCTAAGAGATTGGAATGTTGCTGATCTGATAACCTAATTACAATTTCTTGGGGCGCGGGGGGTCATCTATGGTGCCCTAAAGAGACATTCCTTGCCCATCTCTGTATTACACTTAACATTCTGATAAACAGATAAAAATCTCTGGAATGCATTATCAAGACCCGATTCCTTACTAATGAAAGGGCTACAAAGGAATCAGAAATCATCTGAGGCCTATCTCTCCTGCTGTAACCACCCTCTAATGTTTCTCCAAACATACTTTGAAATTGCCTTGACTCACAGCATTCTTTTGCCTGCTGCCGATTAACTCCATGGGACTGCCTCCAGGTGGGAACATGGGACCCAGGGTTACCTAGCTCCAGGCTCCTGGGCCGTGAACATTAAAATCTGGCTTCAGAATAAGCTCTTACTCCCTTTGAGGTAGGAGCTGCTTTTGCATTCCTGGCTCTATGATACGTAAACCTGATGTTCAGCTTCATTTGTGGCACCTTTATGATTCCTCCTTCGTGTGAAAACCAAAGCTTTCTCTCCTGCCACACCTAACATCGGCAGCTACTGGTGGCCAGTCTCAGTTCTTCACTGTTGAGTTAATTAATGGAACAGTTCAGGGGGAAGGGCTTAGCAAAACCCACACTCAGCATGCAATCTTTCTCTAATAACTCAGAATCATCTTTAAAATCTCCCTTTTCAAGTACAGGCCTGGCTTTTCTAGGACCACAGACCAACACAGTTTGGGAGGCAACTCAGAAAGCAAAAGACTACAGGTTCTCTCCTAAGGCAGAGTCTTCTCTGCTTCCTGTTCTGCTTTTAGGAGCAGACAGTTTGCTACACTGGGGCAAAGAGAATTCTGTAGGAGAGAGGGTGATAGCAGTTCCTTTGGACCTGGGGTTCCTGGCAATGTAGAGACATGGGGAACAGTGACTTCAGGCCCATCAGACACCCATCCACTTCCTTCTTCCTACACTTAGTAAGTAGCTGAATAGTAACGGTCGCTGGATTCAAATCCTCAGTCACTGAAGAAACCTTGCAAGCTTGGGAAAGCCACATCTTGGCTCAGAAATTAGGCTTTCTGCTTGGAAGAGGCACAGTGGTATGGTAAGTCAGCCAGGCTCAGTCCTGACTCCTGTCTACTGGTGCCCCCACAGCAGTGCTAGACCACTCAGGGTCCCGAAGCCTCTGGAAGCAGAGGATGTTTATCCTTTACTTAGTGGTGGAGGCTGATGACAGCACTGGCAGAAGCTCATGGAGACCAAAGAATAAAGAAACTGAGGCAGGGCTGAAAATCAAAACAAATAAAAATATAAACCGGAATTTAGAAAGAACTGAAAAATCACAGATTCTTTCAAGGAGTTGATTGGCTGTACTACACTTTCCCCATTTATCAGCTTCTGGCCTAGAGTCTTTAGCTCAAGATTAATTTTAATCCTAATTTATTTTGACCATGGCTGAGTCTCAGAAAGGACCTGCTTCAGCCAGCACACCAAAAACTACAACTATAACTGAGTTTTTTTCTAAAATCTGCAGATTTAAACTGAGACTGTGAAGGTGCCAAACTGCCCAATTTTAGGAGACAAAAGACCTAAGATATGAGCAGACATGTCCAGAGGACATAGAAATGGCAAACACTCAAGTCAAAACACTGTCAGCCATTACCAAAAAGCAAAGAAAAACCACAATGAGAAAGACTGAAATGTAGCAGGGAAATTCTGACAATTCCAAGTGTTGACAGGGGCACAGAGCAACATTATTGATGGAAAGGAAAACCAATCCAGTCACTCTAACACAGTTTGGCAGTATCTAAGAGAGTTAAATATATGCCATGCTGAGTAAAATAGCCCTGAATCCCACCCTTAATAATCTGTTCCTAGGAGAAGACAGAGCTATACATAGATGCTTATGGCAAAAATCCATTTATCAGTGACAACATATGGACCAATTCAAATGTCCCTCAATGCTATCTTAGAATGGATAAGCTGCTGTACCTTTGGCTTTATACTGAAATACGACGGAGCAGTAAAAATGTGAATCGCTGATATGAATCTCAGAGTATTATCGTGAGTGAGAGAAACTATTATCAAAAGGGTACACACTCTAGGACTCAGTTTACATAGCAGTCTTGCACAAAGCTGGAGTACCAGAGAAAAGAAGCAGTGGCTGATGGGTAATACAAATGTAGCATTAGGGAGGTGCTGGGGGCAATGGCTCTTTTTTAAAAATCCAGATTTTAGTGGTGGTTACATAAATTTATTTAAATATATGAAAATTGATAGGATATCCTACAAGAGAGCTGATTTTCCTATAGCTTTATTTAAATGATTTAAAAATAAATGATAGCACAGCCTATTTTAATATCAAACTCTTTCTGGCAGGACTGAATCAGTACAATTACATACAAAAGTAGTTTGTGGCCAGTCAGTTCTTCCCAACCTAACAGTCACCTCTCAAGCCCTTTCTCATGTATAGTAAAGAATGAAAACAGGGCCAGCAAACGGACTGCTTGTGTTTTTAAGTAGACCAATTTTGTGGTTATCTACCAGTTACCATCACCATTTCATCACCAGAGGAGATCCGGGGACTTGGAGGGCACTGGCAATGACTCTACCTGGGATTCCTCCTCACCTCCTCTCACCTTGGAGCCTGGATTGACGGAGGAGCATCTTGGTGGTAGCAGCCAGCCAAGTTATCAGTCTCTCTGAACGTCTAACAGTGGCTTAGCTGCCATCATGATATAACCCACCCCCAATTCTCTGTTTTTATTTATTTATTTGGGGGAAACAAGTTGTCTTTAACCCTTGGACCCAACCTGAAGGCAACGGAAATAATTAAGACTGACATTTCTAGGGTTAAACGTCAAGTAGGAGAAAGAGCTGAGAAAGGAAATTCCCCAGCTCCCTGGTAATGAAAAGCGGAGGGTATACCTTCTGTGGCTGTCTGTGCCACGCTTTCACATCCATGTGTCAAGGGTTTTTCAAACTGACAACTTGCAAATTTGAAATACAAAAATGCCCAGAGCGATATTTTAGTGGCTCGGGGAAACTCTTGCGTGGGGAAAAAGGATTCTAAAGTGAAACGTCTCTTGAAATCACACAGGGCCTGACCACGATACTCTAATTATGCTAATTGCTTCAATGCCCTTGCTTTATTTATGCTGAGCAGCTAAGATAAATAAAGGAAAATTGCTTTGGATCTAACTGTATTCATATCAGAATGCAAACTAGCCTGTGTTTGTTATGTGATTGCGGATCTGTTTACACTAAATTCTGCAGGTAATTGCAGTTTTGATTGCACATTTATTTCTAGCTGCACAGGTCCCAGGACTAGGTCTGTCTGTTTTTATAATTAAACCGTTTTGTAATATCTAAACTCACTAAAGAGCAAAATGATGCTTTAAGAATTTACATATTTTATGCATTAAATATAATACTTTGGTGAACGGTGACAAAAAGGAAAAAAAAAAAGTATGTTTACCACTAAAAAAAAAAAAAAAAATTGGACAGCATGTTCTGGATTTGAAGAAATCTGAGACATCTGCTCCAAGGCCTGTTCACTGCCTGGGACAGATGCCTGGCGCATCCCTGGAATCTGTTCTCCAACACATACTTTCTGAACTTTCAGCTGCAACTTTCCTATTAGGGAAAATATGTTAATAGAACATGCTGCCACTTGGTGATTCTAAGACAATGGGGAAAGTATGTGGGTCCCAATGCAAAGGTTATGTCCTTGTCTCTTCTTTAGAAGTGAAACCTTCAAGAGGTGGGCATGAAGGGCCTTTGTTTGTGGTCCCAGGTCAGGCCTCTGGGCTGTGTTCACTGCTTTGATGGCAGATTCTTTTGGATTCCATACACAGCAGCAAAGGGGAGAAAGCAACACGTATGTATGCATAAGAAGGAAAGAATACCCTCCCATACACACACACAAATATTCCAAGTCTCTCTGCAGGACACTCATTACTTTCATATCACAAAGGAAAGAATTTGATAATGTCACCACTACAAATGTAGGATGGTGTCACTCTGGGATTGCTTCTTCATCCATCATCAAACTCAAAAGCAGCATTCAGTTTGCTCTACTTAATGGAAAAGTTAACATCAGTCTATACCAGACTACCCTACAAAGCTTCTTAGCTTAGATTCTGGCCATGAAAAAAGCCACTGCTCTGAGCTTATTTTGTCTAAAATACCCCCGAGGCATGGTGTCAATAAATACAAGCTGGCTTTAGTAACTTGATGGCATCTTTAGCTTTCTCCTTTCTACCTGGAAGATAAAAGGAGTTAGGAAATGTTAAAGAGACTCAAAGCATCTTGAGTAAACTAAGCTATCTGAAGTGTAGACTTTCCCTGCTGGCCACAAAAGGCTACAATGTTACCACAGTAGCTAGAGCAACCAGGCATGAACAGGAATTCCTCTATTGCTTCAAAAGACAGTCCAAATACTTGCCCGGTCCCATTCTACTCCAGGTAGCCACAGAGTTCTATGTCAAAGTTCTTCCCTAAGAGTGGACAGAGCAAGAAAGCTGAAATCTGATAGCTCTGGGTTTGAACACAGAATTCAACAATTCCCTATGAGCTGGGGAAAATGAAAAGCAAAGTCATTATATGCTCTGATGCTGATTCCTTAGGACCCTCTAGGAGACTGTTGTGGGGATTCAATGATTGAAGTGTGGTCACTGTTCAACCGGGCACTGGTGGTATTCAATCATCACCAAGCAGTGGTGGTGATACTGTCGCTATATTTGAAGATAAGAGTCCTATGAAATTTTCCAGTAGCATCAGTGTGTGAAAGCTGGTCATTGTGTTGCTACAGAATACACTGACCGTATAGCCGTCTACTTCCTAGGCTGGTCCACTGAGTAAACCCCATCTTCTCACAGCCTGGTGGGATGAACACGGGCTTGGGCTTGGTGCATGTGCATACTTGCTGATAAGTGTTAGGCATTTTTAGAAAGCTTACTTGGAAAAGGAGCCCCGTCCCTGTGGCATCTTTCAGCTCTGCAGACACACTGGGGAGAATGTGTCTCTCTTCCTGCTTGATCAGGGCGTGCTGAGTACTTAGCACCCTTTTTGCAATTGTTTATTATTGCTTCCATATTGCTCACAGACTGTGGGCTCTCCTGAGGCAAGGCTGGTATCTTCTTTTCATCCCCAGAAAATGGAACGGTGTTTCTCACATGGCAGTAGCTTACCACATGAGTAAAATCTGAACAAATATGGAACGTACTTACAAGGATATACGTAGATAAAATGCCTCTTTTGTGATAGGGAATTTTATTCTTAAAGGCAGAAACGAAACAAAACAAAATTCCTGTGGTTGGGAATTGAGGGAACAAAGAAGAGAAAGTATTATTTGTTGGTGCTCAGGATGTTAGCTTTCCTATGTTCAGAAAAAGATGAAGACCTTTGGGTCCCTTTGGTGTTTAACAAAATCACCACACTCTGTATGTCACCTTCTAGCAGGTATATCAGGGTGCAGAATCTAAAAGTCCCTGAAAACCTAGAGCGGCTTAGAAGGAAGTCCCAAATGCTGGCTTAGGAAAGGAGTTCTCACACGTTTCAAATGCAAGTTCCCCTTGGTCTCCTTCTTGCATCTCTTGGAAACCAATTAATAAATGGATGTGAAAGCAGAAATTCCATGAGGTTCCTTCTTTCTCTTTTCTACACAAATCTTGTTTTTTTTTTTTCTTTCATGAGATGTGACCATGCATTAATTATCTCAACATATTTACTCAATTCTTCCCACATGGCACTGGGGCAGGGATAGGAAGTTGAGTATGTACACATGAACTCACATGAAGCAGATGATACTTTCTTTAGAAGAATCCACACATCATATTTCTGAGAAAGAATAGCACCTTGAGTATTTTGTTCTCAGGACATCTTGGGGCCAAGGTATTTGCATTCAAACTCTATAGCTGTGCTGGGCAGTACATTCTTCCTACCATAATGAGCTAGGGTCTGTCCTTCACTCTGAAAACATGTTACAGAATAAGGATGGAAATGGAATTAGTTCCATGCTATGACCCTTTGGAGAATACTTGCAATTCAGTTCCTCCCAGATGGCTATGTTCTTGGTGTTTGCAACAGTGGGGGAGGACAGAGGCAATGACACAGAGGAAAGTCCTAAGTAAGGAAGATGGGATGTCCTTTAACAACTCCTAGAGTTCTGTTGAACCTCCTCCCTTGTATATAGACCCAGAAAAGTATCACCTCATTGAAAAGTCAACATTTAGGGAATATGATTGTGCAGTTTCCTCCAGACATAGACAACTTCTCTCTTCTTTTACAAGATTGACATGGCGGGTACTGAATTCTTATCTGGTCAACAAACAGACCTGGCTCTCTTAATAAAAACAAATGAGCAGTGTGTCTTCTTAATGGAGTAACTTCAGCAACACAGTTAGGCATGAAGGGCTACCAGCCCATTCACTGGTCTTAAAGACATAGTCTTGGTTCTTTTCTTCAACGTGAACAATTTGCTTATATTTCCAGTGACTAAATTTTAACCATGTTCCTTTAATAAGAGATACTACTGAGGCTTGAAAATGAAGGTATTTCCGATTCTTCATCAGCCAGACACCTTAATATATATTCAGTAATCATTATCTGGATATCTTTCTATGAATCCTGGGAGAACTTGTCCTCTGATCCAGCATGAACTAACAAGTTGATTATTTTATCAGTGTTAGCACCACTGTCTTAGAGGATCAGCCAAGCAGAGCTTAGCATGCCACAAAAACACCTTGTATATGGGGAACCCCTGCAGTGAGCAACATACCCTGCTGTAGCTTCCTAAAAGTATGTAGAGTATGGGATTTCCTTCATCAATAGCAACAGAACAACAAAAGTATCTTTAGGGTCTGCATACCATACAAAATACTTTGCCAGGAGATTTGTAGTTATGTTTTACACTATGTAAATGGCTTCAGTACATTGCCAAAGTATTTACTGATGATTCCTTCCCAGGATTGCCAGCAACTTCAAATCCAGCCGAAGTGTTAATGAAAGAAAATCATTTATATCTGATAGTTATGAAAGGTCAAGGGCACAGGAGTGCAATGCAGCCCCACCTCCTGCCCCTCAGCTAAGTCTTCTGCTGGAATATTGGTAGGGAATAACATGGAAAAACATTCACAACCATCTGCCATTTGTTAGTGATTATTTCAATCATTTTAATCATCTCAGATTTTTAAATCTCTTTTTAAAATCTCATCCTGCCTGCACCTCCCCTTTCCTAGTCTGTTTTTGCTAGCTTGCCTTTCTTTTTTTCTTTTCCATTTCCTGCTTTGTAAACTCCTACTTCTTGAGAGTTCTTACTACTTCTTATCTTGGTGTTTCTGAGCTATTGACTCTTATTCTACTTTTATTGTCATACTGAAAACTGGGGTACATTAATGTGTTAGCTCTCAAAAGTTTGATCACATACTTCAGAAACAACCCTTCCTCTTATTTAAGCTTTCTGTGTCCCATGTCTTGATAACTTTTTGAGGCATTTCTCTTTTGATAAAGATGGAGAACTGTCAGTCCCTCAACTTTACTGAAGGATGCTGAATAACTTCAGAAGCTCACAAATGTACATGACACATTAGTCTCTGGGTGACATACCAAACAGAAAAGGTATCGGAGAAGAAATCCATCTGAATTCACTCTCTACATCCTAACACTGGGCTCTGACACAGTAGGTGGCAAGAGCTATGTTAAAACAAAATGGACCCCGCCTTCAGATTACTGGGGTATAATTATGGAGGTTTCTTAAGGCATTGAAAAACTGCTCTTCACCTAAAGCAAAACTCTCAAGATTTTAAAGCAACATCAGTTCTGGCAAAGATAGCCCAGCATTAACCAATTCTAAACATCAAAGTCATGACTTTAAAGTTTGTTCTCATGCTAAGAGTTAACATTATTAAGCACCTCTACCCCCAGCCCTAATGATGGAATCACTGAGTCTCATCACTTCTTTTGAAAAATCAGGACTAAATAACTCTTTAATATCAGCACAAACTAGGGTATTAGTCTTTTCTCACAGCATTTTTTTTCTATGTTATGGAGTATACTTGGTATAACTGCATGTATTTCTGAGATCAATCACTTAAGCACAAAATTATATAATATTACATATTATATGATACCCACTATGATGTAGGAATTGTGCACTCCCAACCAAATTCTGTTGATATACAGATCCTCGTTTCTTCAAAGTGACTTTATTTGGAAATAACAGAATTTAGATAGGTTTATGATGTTTGGCCTCAATTTACTGTGACTAGACCACCTTCAAAAATTGGAAACTTGGACACAGACAGACAGGCAGACACAGAAATAAAGTTATATCAGAATGAAGGCGGAGACTGGGATAAGACGTCACCATGCAAAGGAATTCATAGACTGTCAGCAAAACTCTAGAAACTTTGAGAGAGTCACGGAAGGCGTGTTCCTCAGATCCCTCAGAATGACTTAACCTTGCCAAAATGAGACCGCAGAATTACTGTCTCTAGTGATAGAAGTCACTTTGATACAGAAGCTCTGAAGACCATAGGTGTTGGAGCTGGCCAGTCTGGGTTTCAATGTAGGCTCTATAGATTATAGGTCAGTAACTAGGGCAAGTCCATGTTCCAGTGTCAGCGTCTCCTTTCTATAAGAGCAGAGAAAACGATGTCCACTTTGTTAGATTACTGTGAAAACGTCCAGTCAATGAGTGGTTCATATCTATGAATACTTTCTGTAGTATCGAGAGGAGGTAGTGAATAAAAAAGATGTAGCCCCTGTCCTCATGGCACCATGGAATCGGCAGAACAATATGCATTGAACGCTTGTATTAAGCATTGTAGAGGGAAAATAAGATATATCCATAGCGGGTGAAGGAGTCTTAGAATATGTAGACACATCAGTTTTTCTGAGGGAGCATCATTTAAACTCTTACAGAATGGAGCAGGACATCAGACAGCACAGTAAATAAAGTCCTCCATGCTCTTTCTGGAGAAGAGTAGGCATTCGGCAGAGACAATTATGGTCATTGCTATTATGTCCTAATTATAAGATGTGCTTTCTATATGTTCCCCACAACATTTATATCAGCATATCAGACTCCTGTGGCCCCAGCTCTGTAAGGCCAGCTCCATCATGGATCAGTAGCAGATGCTTTTGTGACCTACAAGACTCTCCTTGGTCAGTATTTTTGCAATAGCTAAGGTTTCTGTACTTTACTGCTTTCTATTTCCTGTAACTATCCCTGAGATGCTGAGTTCCATATCTTGAGTCCTGATGTTTCTCTTTCAGTCTTCCTCCCTAACTATGCTTACCATAATTACCCAGATTACCTAGATTTATTTATGAACCATTGCTGAACTTGACTGGGACCCTTCTTGTTATGAATTCAAGGACCCATCCCAAACATACTTAAGTTTGCCTTATTTATGGTTATATTTCTTTTTTTTCTTTCTTTTCCTTTCTTTTCCAGTGCTGTGGATTGAACCCAGGTTCTTGAACAGTCTACCATTGAGATTAGGCCCCTTGTAGTCTTTGTTTGTAGGAGACAGAGTCTCTCTGTGTGACTCAGGCTGGCCTGGACAATTCACCTGGCTCAGCCTTTCTGGTGCTGGGTGGGCAGGCTTCAATTCAACTCCCATAGCTCCATTCAACTTTTCTTTTGGCTTAGAACTTCCTGGAGGGCAGGGGCTTTGCCTGGCCACTATATTATGTACTGAGGAATATATAGCCCCCAGTCTGATGGGGATAAGTTGTTGTATAGCGCATATCTACAAGGACATCTTTGCAAAGTAGCAAAGCTCAGAAGCACATCTCTGACACAATTAGTAAGCCTAAGTAGCACGCACTTCCACTTACATGTGGATATAAAACATTGAGATAAGTAATGAGAGAAATACGTACCAATTAACTGTCTTTCAATTTCCCTACCCAGCAGGCACCATTCATTCTTTGTTTATCTCAGCAAGCACAAAACACATGTGTGAGGAAAATCATTTCCCATACAGGGTGGGTGATATGTGTAAGCAAAGGGGCGGGGTTAGAGCTGTGTACTGTAAAAATGGGTAATGCTCTCTTTCCTCTCAGTTTTGCTATAAAAGATAATTAACACATTTTTTTTTTAAAATGTATTTTTCTGGGCCCAATGTCTTTGTCTGGAAAATGGAGGCAGTGTTTTCTAGCATCATGTGATTTCTCAGATCAGACGATGAATGTGCTGTGTCCTCCTCAGTCCACGGAGGTAGTTAAGAGGAGAGGCGTTTTTATTATCTTGCTATAACATGGAGAAGCTTTCTCTGCACGCTCCTGCTATGCTGCCACAGTTGTTTGGAGAGGACCATTTCTCACCCACAGGGATGAGGCCACATCAGTGCATCAAATTGAAGGTGAACCCTGCAACGGGGCTCTGGCAACTCAACACCACCGTCGGGAGGGGGGAAAATGCCTTATAAAATGACAAGAAATAAAGATTCCAATCCAGGATGTATAATTACATTTGCTGGTCATCTGAAATATGATGATATTTCATCCCCTGAAAGAGACCATGTGTCACATCAATTTCTGAAGTCTAAACAGTTTTGTCTGCCCATACGTTTATGGATTTTAACCACAAGGCTGTGTCAGATATGAGCACTTAATTCAGAGCAAACACTGTGTGCGTGTGTGTTTTTAAAGGCTTCTAAACCATATTAAATTTTCATTCATATAGGTACACAGAGACACATATTAAATAAACCCTCTACAAGAGTAACCTGTCTAGAAATGCAGCAAGAGACTTCCAAAGGGCCGAATTTATTACAAATTAATCAAATAGGTAAGATGGATTGTAATGGATATTCCAGCCAATGTAAACCGGGAGTTTAAAAAAAAAAAAAAGCACCAGCAGCAAGTCAAGAGCCAAATGTTTCTGTTTTGATTTATTTAGCATTTCCAAGATGTTTCTTCTATGGGGAACAATATGGAGGCATTGGAAATTCAGGAGGCACATCTTTTGTGTACCATAAAAATGTGCTGCTAACCTACAATACCCTTATAGAAATACAATTCAATAAGAAACTCAGTTGGGAAGATGTCTCAATAGAACAACATGAAAAAAAAAATGGTCAATACAAGAATGATTTACTTTACTTTTACAAGAGATTTCGATGCTGCGGATAGAACTACCTTTGGAACTTAAAAAAAAAAAAAATCCAGATAAACAGCGAGTCACAGAGTCACATTTTTAATTTGTACATTTCTCTAATGTGTCCTTTGCTTTGGAAAATAAAAAAAAAAAAAAAAAGCAGCTCATCATTCCAAATCATCTCTTCTATCAAGCCTGATGCCGAGCAGTGTCACAGCATACAGCCCTCGGGGGACAGATAAGTCCCGGCATTGTCACCCGGAGCACACATGTATCCAGTGTATCACACTGAATGGGAATACAGTACTTTGTAGCAACAGAACTGATTCTTGCAGAATATCGGAGATACTTATCAAGCTGTTAAAGGAGGCATCGGGCTTTTGTCTGTATTGCCCTTGACACGTTCTCAAGGAAAGTATCTAGACATTCTTTGTCTTGTGAAGAACCCTCAGACCTCTTAGGTCTAATGCAGGTTAAGTGCCCCAAAGATCTCCCCAGATAGAAAAACACCTTGAAAAAAAAAAAAAAAAAAAAAAACCCTGATAGCCTGACTGACTAGAAACAAATACAAAGAGAGCACAGATTCCTAAGATCCTGGTATTGGGAAAAGGGGCAGAAAAGGCAGAAGCTTGGGGCAATGTTGGCTCTGCACAGGAACATGCCTCAATTCCACCCTAAAACGTATCAGACACAACAGTGACCTCTACGAGCCGATCAAGGGTAAAATGTATAGAGGTAAATGACAACATTGTCATCCAATTATCATTACTTCTTTTGTTGAGGGTAAGTGGCGGTCCAGCAGCACTCATCGTTTGCTTGTTGATTAGTGTGGACAGCACCCGTGTCCCCCACCCCTTGTACACAGGGGTCTTGCTTTGCCTCCCACTCCATCACTGTACTGACACTGACCATTGCATTGCACGCTGCAAGCTGTGTGTGCCTCCTGCCCTTTCCTCAGCCATTAAGGGGAGATGGATAAACTATTTCAAAGATTACAACAGATGACTGGGCACTGTTCTCCATTTCCTGGTAACACAGAGCGTCAACTATTACCACACTTGTGATTCAACGCAACTCTAAAACTCAAAGCAGCATCTATCATGTCCCCAATTCTTCTGTGCATTTCATTCTCGATGGCGTCACCTGACAGAACTTCACACAAATCTCTGGAGAATCAGCAGTTCCTGTTTTCACGTTTTTCTTCCCACAGATAAATCACAGTAAACATAGTTTTCTCATTTCACCACAGAACTGTAAAGACAAGGCAAGCCTCGCCTCAACCGATTACACACAATAACCAGACTCCAACAGGGAATCGACACATGTGCCAGTCAAGATTAAGAGCGTGTTTCATCTCCAACAGAATTTTGTTGGCATGAGGGTCCTCTCCGTTGACTGCAGTGGGCCTTGGGGAAGGCACAGAAACAGACATCACAGAGAGTCCCCACATTCCTGGTGGCAAGGGGAACCTACATAGTTCATAACATCATCCTGATGGCCTCCGAATCTGCAATCTGAAGATGGTGTTGGGCGGGCACACTGAAGTGCCCCGGTTTATACATCAATCTAAAAATGCATTCAACTAAAACTTGGAGAAAGATGATGTGAGAAGATGTAGTAGGCCATTTCAGAGACCTCAGACTTGAATGGGGCTCCACCATGGCTATCATTCAGACCAAGGGTGAAGTCTGGGGGATTTGTCAGGTTCAGAAATTACTTCCAGAACTGCAGGCAGGTAGGTGGTGACACGGAGTTCCCGAGAGGATGAGCAGAATAGCTCACGAGCTTCCCAGGAGAGTCAGGGAGGCAGAGGGGAGCTGGGCACAGCAGAAGAGTACAAAAGAGAAATAAAGCTGAGAATTTCGAGATGGCAGGCCGGGGAATGAGGCGAGAAGTCAGAAGAGGGGGATCAAAAGGGAAACTCACACAAAGGGAGAGTCAAATCAAAGGATGCCAGTGAGACTGTGCAAAGCTGATAAACCTGAGCTAAGAGAGTGGAGTGACTGGGAACTAGCTGGTTCCACACTTCAGCTCTGTCCCTTCAACTCTGTGGAGGATGATATTTGTGCAGGGATGAGAGATAACAAAAGGCTAGAAGAGTTACATGGCTAGGGATTGAGGAAGTACCAAACAGAGACCAAAAAGATATATAAGATTTTTTTTCCACTTTACTTACTAACTCATATGCCTCTACACACACCCATATCCTATCCAAGTATATGTATCAACAGCCACTGTTGGTTTAACCCTGAAACCAATAAGCAAGACCGAGCCTCAGCTCCTCCTCTCTTGTTTATCGTGCCATGGTTGAGTAGGTAGACGTCACGGAGTCTGTAACTCTTCTGTGGGTTGGGGGTGGGAGGGCAGGTGATGGAACACCACTGATGAACCCCAACCCTGCTGACATTATGCTAGAGATTTGAAGCCCAAACAGTTTTTAGTAATTAGCTAGAGAGAAAAGAAAGTGGAACAGGAAGAATGTATTTTAGGTCAGGGAATGTCGTTATTAGAAGACACATGGTGATATATGAAATTGTTCTGGTTGTGCGTACACCGTGTTCACATATATTATATGATAGAAATAAGTTTCTCCCCCTATCCCCCCCATCCCCCTCCACCCTTCCCCACCTCCCTTCCTTCCTATTTTGCTATAGATTGAATCTAACACAAGTTAGGCAAGTATGGTTTCCCATTGAGCCATACACCTACCCCAATGTTGAGTAAGAGACAGAGGGAAAGCAGATCCGCTGTGGAGTGATACAGCCCTGCAACACAGCAGGTGGCTTTCTTTGCTCTTCACCTTCTGACTTGAAATGCTTGGTTGATTTCAAAGGAACAAGGAGGGCTCGGCAGGCCAAGGTGAAGGCTTCTATTTATTAATACATATGCAAATTCCTCCAATCCTAATGCCAGACTTAGTTACTCGCCCTGAAAGTCTTGCTCCCTTTCAACATACAAGCAGAAAAACTGAATCCCTGCATGTGTACACTGCCGTTCAAGAAAAGCAGCTGATCCACCCTCGGCCTTTGCCTTTCCTCTATCTGCCCTCTGGAACTCAGCATCGACTTTTGAGCAATACAACTGGAAACTTCCCATCTCAGATCCTTGGCCCACTGAGATGCCTGCATCCTTCCAGGATGCTTGGACTGAAAACAGGGTGGGTTTATTGGGATCTGAAATTTCATAGCATTGAAGCATCCTCTAGCCACTGAATTTAGTTCTCCCACATGAGTGACATCATCTTTTCCCTCGGCCAGGAATTGTGCTACCTGGTTACTCTTTACAAGTTTCTGGGGCACTGTGAATGTTTGACAGTCACCTGGGGCTGGCAGGATGACACCCATATTGTGTAGGGAACGGTGTATGCGGGGAGAGCTCAGGATTTGGAATCTGATTTGTTCCACATGTTATGCTTTTACTACATACCCACCGTGAGCCCTGGGTGCAGCGCTACACGTTGGGAATGCAAAGGTCAGTGAAAAAACAGCCTCTGTGTGTAATTGATGCTCACAGTAAGACCTGGAATGAGGAGAGATGGCCTAATCTGTAAATATATGTTGCTGTTACTGATGTAATACGATACATGTGCTTAAAGACTTGAGACCAACAAGTCATTGAAGAAAAAAAAAAAAAAGACTAAGACATAGCTCCTCCCCTGTCTAGTCTGTCATGGGTGGGTAGATAGATACCGTTGAGACGATGTTCTAAGAGATGGGATGGGAGAGATGAAAACATAGGACTGGTGTGCTTGCTAACCTGCAGGAGGAAGAGACTGTCAAGGAATGCTCCCTAAATGAGGGGATGTCTGAGCTCCATGTTGAGGAGATGCTTTATAGCCAAAGGAGAAAGAGCAGAATAAGCACAGGACCTGAAGCATGAAATAGCAAGACATCCATGGGAGACTCCTCTGTGAGAAGCCCCCACACAACCGTATTGACAGGCAACTTCTTCAAACTCTGAGATTCTGTAACTGCAGGATACTCCAAGGAGCTAGTGAGCTCGCTCAAAAGAAAGCGGTGTTGTAAACATAAACCTTACTTTAAGCTTAACATATACCATGGTTATCACAGCATCTTGGTAAACTTGAAGACATCTTTAAGAAATTTGAGACTGTTTTCTAGAGACTAGTGGTCCCTGCTTGAGGAAAAATTAAGGAAAGTACTGGAAGCACAGAGAAAATATGCCAAGTGCAATGACCTCATTTAGAAGCTGGCCAATAGAGGAACATGGCTGTGTTTGTGTTTGTTCTTCCCAAATAACCTGAGGATTTAAGTGAATACAGGAAGTGAATAGCAAGAACCTGATCCAAGCAACCACCAACCATGTCAGACTTGTTGAATACATATTTGCTATTCTGTTCAATCCAGTCAAATCATCTGTCTTGGAGATGGCAAACTAAATGGTTCCCTGTACTCGGATTGAGATCTGAGTCCAGGAAGTAGGTAGAGGAGTTTGACAGCAGCCTGTCATCTATTCCTCAGCTATTGACCACTTTACCTATCCACTCTCTGTACAAGCCCCACTGTTTGGGCAGTGTAGGGAAACTTTAAGGTTCTGCAGGAATCTCACAAGAGAGCTGTGAATAACCAACCATCTGTCTGCTGACCTCACCACCATGTTATTATTTTACTGATGGTATTGAATGCTCACTATGTGTGGCAATGCATCCTAAGAGCTTAAAATGTATGCACATTTACTAAGCATCATCACTCCACAAGGTACTTAGCATCACTAGCTTATTGTGTAGATCAGGAAATGGAGGCTTGGAAGGTTCCACTACTTGCCCCAGGGCACACATCTGTTGGCTGGCAGAGCCGAGTCAAACTCTAGATAATGTGACTTACAGGTCCTCATACCAGGCTTATACTCTATTTCCAAAAGAAGAAAGGAGTCAGTAGTTCTCACTCATCCATATCTTTCCCAACACTGGGAGGCTGGGAAGGAGAGAGGAAACAATGGATTTCACAAGTGGTAGGGAAGTAAAAGCAGACCAAGAGAAAACATCCTTTTCCTCTTTAATCCAGAGGTTCTTTTGAACCCATCTCTGAAAGCAAAGCAGAAGTATTTAGCTGAAAAAGTTTCTAGGTCTCATAATGACCCATTCACATTCACATTTGAGCTTAGAGGAAAGATAGACACATGAGCTCTGATGTGTTTAGTCACTGTGTTGCCACTGGTTGCTGTGATTAGCAGTTTAACTGTAGGTATGGGTACTTGACTTCAGTGTTTTCATCTGTGAAATAGGCTTGAGAAATCACTATGTAGCCAAGCAAAGATGCCTGAGTGCTAAGAGTCCATGTACCTATGCTGTTGCACCCTGCTTCAGATTTAAATGGCAAACAGAAGGAAGCTGCTATTGTCACTCAATCGTACTTAGCGCATAGTAATGCATCGTGGCAGCTCGTAAACAGTAACATTCTCAGTGTAGTATGAGAGTGTTGTAGGCTATATGAACAGTTGACAAATGCAGGATCCATGAAGAACAATAAACCCTTAGAAGGTTTCTAGAAGATGACAACCTTACATGCAAAGTTCCATGAGAATGGAGCTTTAAAAAACATGGCAATGTGTTTCTTGAGTTGGAGGAATGGTCGAATGCAAGAACAGCAGATGTATCTGATGGACAAAATGGTAAATATTTTATACTTTTGTGGGACATATGGTTTGCCCGGTTACTCATTTCTGCTGTTATAGATTGAAAACAGTCTAGATGATGCTTTCAACAATGGGTGTGGCCAATAAAATTTTATTCAGGAGAATAGAAGTCCTAGTCTGACAAGAGCTCTTCAATTAAATACCAAGGACTGGTAATAATTTACATCAAATATTACACACACACATATTATATATATATATATATATATATATATATATATATATATATATATATATATAATATATAACATATACACACTATTCACATATATGTGTATATATGCTATGTGACAAGAATTTTCCTAGGAAGGTGCTCTATATGTCTACTCACTCAAGATAGGGAGTCCAGGACAAACCAAAGCATGGAAACTATCAAAGTTCAACTTGGTGAACCAATGGGGTTACCTACAGGTGAGGGGATTCTTATAGAGGCAGAAATGACAGGAAGACAGATGCATCATAGAAACCCACTCCAATATGAGAGACAGTGTACAAAAGCTGGAAACTTAGAGCCCTCTGTACAGCTTGCAGGTAGCTCAGGGCTGGAGAGTGTCCCTTTCAGATGACTGAGTTGGTCTAAACTTCTGGGCAGCTCCACTGGTCTCTGTTCTTCTAGGCTGTGGATCTGATCTCAGAGTCTTCTTTACAGCTTGTCTTGTCTGGGTGTGACTCCCAGAAGCCCTCTTGTTTACTTTTTGGATGGAGGGCCTAGTGAACCTGGTCAGTTTTAGGGAGTTCCTGGAGTTATTTTGAGTTGTTTACTTTCTACAGGATGGAATATTTCAATTTTGAGGAAACTGCTACACAACAGTGTAGGGCATAAATATGTCCATTAAAAATCACTTATAATGCCACTCTGATACCATTGCCCTCTGCTTTCCTGAGTGGAAGAGAATGGGGAGAAAGTATAAGCAGGAAGCCAGAGATCCAGCACAGCTTTATAATCTAGGATGAGCATAGCAGCAATCATCATGTGTGTGTTGGCATGATCTCACACATGGTATTGTGGGGAAAAAAAATGTAAGAAGATTTGTTCTGATGAGACCAGAAGGAGCCTAACAACAATGAGACCTGTTTCTTTGTTATGGATTAGTTATGGATTAGTGATCTATGGTAAATCATGATTTCTATACCTTGATTTCTGCTTCACAAATCAGAATTAGGACTAGACTAAATAGGAAATCTGTCTTAGCTTCACAATCATATATATATGATTCTAAAACACCAGACAAAGGATACTACTCTAAGATGCTCCCTGCTTCACATAGAATTTGCAATAGATCAATTCCTATTTCCAAGGATTGGCCAGCAAGCTCTCAGAATCTGCCTGTCTCTGTTTTCCTAGTGCTGGAGAACAGGCATGTGTAGCTATGTCTGACTTTTTGTGTGGTTTCTAGAGATTCAAATCACGTTCTCATTCTTGGACAGCGGGCACCCTTAGACATCAAACCATCTCCCTAGCCCCTCACCTTACAATGACTTAAATGGTATTGGAGACTGAATAGAGTCAACTAGACCTGTCACAATTTTAATTGGATTTAAAATGACTTTAGTGGGTGATATATGCAGGGGCTTATAATAATCACATAATCACAGGTATGTCGGTCCAACCCTAAAGGTTCTAATGGTAGAGTAGCAACTATTTAGAGCGTGGTACAAGACGATCTTTCAGTCACTCAACAGAGCTTCATTTCAGGATAAAATTTGTTATGTATTATTATAATTTAAAATTTAATTTATTAAATCTTGTGGAACTTCCATGATGCGATTGGGGAAAACAAATAGTTATTGACTCCTAGGAGACTTTGCCTCTTAACCAATTCACTTACGCCTTTTAAAGAAAATATTCACAGAGAGAAGCAAGGTAAGTGATTTGAGCTACCAAAATATTCTCGGGAAAGGTACATGTGTGGATCAGTCTAATAGTTGAGCAGGGACAACTGGTACCACCCCTATTTATGAATCAGACAACCTCACCTAGCCGAGTCTGGAAACTCAGCATCCTTACGCCAATGAATTAGTTCTAAGATGTTCCAAGGTAAGAGACTGCAGAGAAAGCTCAGTGCCTAGGAATGTACACTCTCTGTATCTGAGAGACGTAAGGGGAGTTAGACAAAGAGAGGAAGGACAAGCAACCCTATGCCTATGAACAGATCCCTTGGCTAGAATGATTCCCTTGGTAGAGGTTGCCTCTGCATACCTTCAAGCTGCCCTGCAGCCCTCACCAATCCAGTTATGAGTATTTCTCAGTGGAGGCAGAGAAGAATGCAGACACGGAGAGAAACGTAGCAGGATGGTGTTCGGGAGCTCACTGTAGCAGCACAGTCCCAACTCCTTCCACTCGGGCCCTCATCGGCTCTCAAGCCGGCCCCCTGGAGATGTGAATTTATTAGGATGAACAATTCTTAAACTATTACTCTTGGGCCTGAGATACATGCTTTGCATCAAGCCTGGGCATGCCAGAACTTCCTCCAACCCATTTTAACAACCTCACGCCTCCCAAGTCCCCTCCCCATCCCTCAGACCCTAGGAAAGAACACATCCACTGTAGCTAATAAGTAGAGAAACCATTTATAATAAATCCCTAAAAAATGCAGAGTATGATATTTTTCTTTGTCAGGAAACTGTGGAAGGGCCAGAGGAAGGCTGTACTAGTTCATACAGCTTCCATCGGTATTCAACACTTGACCCACATGAACATAGTCCTTCCTTCTCCATCAGAAGGATGGACTGTTTGTGGGTATGGCGTATGGATGTGAACATGAGGGTGTGTGTTCTCCTGCTTGCATGTGCAATTGGTAGAAGTAGACACTGGGTATCTTCTATTGCTCATTGCCTTATGTCATTGACATAGAATCTCCCAGTGAACCAGCAGCTCCATCTTTCAGCTGTCCTGATTGGCCAGCAAGCTCATAGACTCTGGCTGTCTCTGTTCCCCAAGTACTGGGTAACCAGAATGCTTTATGGGTTCCTGGGATTCAAACTCAAGTCCTCATTCTCGGGCAACAAGCACCCTTAGACACACAGCCATCTCCCCAGTCCCTCTCCTTATAACATCTTATGACTAATTAATCAGCAAGGACACAGGAGATGGTTCTGCCGAGAGTGTCTAGTGTTCCTTAGAGTCCAAACAACCCAATGTCTCATAACCTTGATTCACAAAGAGTAGAATAAAAAACATTTCTCAATTTCATCTTAAATCCAATATCTTAATCTAGCCTCTGGCTTAGTGTGCAATGGACCTTCTGCCAATGATGAGGGTTGCACCTCCTAAAAGCTCCACTGTGTTTGTGAAGGAGGCTGGCTTCCTGTCTACTGAATTCAAGCTAAAATCAACTGTGCTACATTACACCGGACGAACAACAGCATTAGAAATGTACAGGTCTACCAACCTCCTTGGCAGGAAAACCAGCTCATTTCCAAAATGTCACAGCTTCACCACCTAAAATATCAATATCACAGAGCTGATTTTTCCCTTATAAATAAAAGAAGGAACCTGGATTAGATGTCAATGAAGATTTTCCCATCTTTATAATTATCTAATAATATATGTGAACACGGGTAGTGCCTTCTTTATGACAAATGTATTGTTTTCATGGCTACAGAAGGCATGCAAAAACACAAACATGTTTGTTTCTGTCCTTGCCACAGAAGGAACCAGAAGG
Source organism: Mastomys natalensis (assembly GCA_021653895.1). NCBI lineage: Eukaryota > Metazoa > Chordata > Mammalia > Rodentia > Muridae > Mastomys > Mastomys natalensis. The sequence goes on from JAJTUV010000287.1 coordinate 963,175, forward strand.
CTGTCTTTAGAGAGAGCATTTAGTACACACAGACGCATGCCAGGATGCAAACCCCACATCAAAATGCTGCTGGAGTTCATAACTCAAATTTCTTTATCCTGTAGCTGCTCAGGGACCCCATTAAATTGTTTTCCACAAATGCCAAGAGGCTCGAACCATTTGTTATAACATTTGAGTCATTTATAAGATATTTTGATCCAGCAAACCTGGAAGTAGCTGTCTAAAGTACAACACATGACTGATGCTGGTTTCATCCTGCTTCAGATCAAAGCGGGGCATACTGTGGGAGTCCTACAGAACTTTCCCAGGTATGGAAGGGATCTCCTTACTTCCAGGTGCTGGCAGGAGAATATGACACACATCACAGTCCACATTGACCTCGCTGGAAAAGAGATGTTCTATAAATAGATGTAGAAAAAGTATTTTCAAACTCATGAAGACAACTGCCTTGAGTCCCAGATTAGGAACCACTAAAGAAACACAAGTTAGCACAGAAAAGAAATCTACAGAATTCTTCCAGCTAGCGCTGTTCACCATGGCAGCCTTTCTTTCACTGGTTGATGAAACGGGTTAATGAAAAAGACTGGTTTAAAATTGAGTTGCGACATGGGATAGGGACACTCAGATCACTGCGGGGAGACAGAAGCAGGGCCAGCCATATCCAAATCCCTCAAATCTGAGTTCCTTAAATTAGAACTGGCCCCAGCAAGCTGGGCTTTATTAAGTCCTGCAGTTGACTCCGCATGTGAAGATGAGGCATACAAATCACTGAAGTAGAGTCTTACACAGCACAATGTCTGATTAATTGTTTCAACATTTTTTTTTAAACATATAAGAACTTCAGGTTCTTTGTTCCTTCTAAAGTCCAGAAGCATCTTCATTTATTTTCCCTCTAATTCTGGGCATGGCTCTCTCTCTCAGTGAGCTGGACTCCTCACTCATTCTGTCATATTTTTTCAGTATACAAAGACTTGGTGGTCTGCTTCTGTCTGATGACAGAGCAGCACACCGAGAATTCTGACAAAAATGTCACCGCGCACACCCTTTGAAAGAGTTCTTCACGGGGCTGGGGGAGGATGGAGGATGTCCTTTGATCTTGCTCAGAAATTTGGCCTTTTCCTTATTGATTAAATTGTAATTTCTCTAAAACAGCCTGTAATTGAATTATCCGGGGAAACCCGCTGAAAGGAATGAAAAGGGAGAGAAATAAAAATAGGAAGTTGTATAATTTACAATAGAAATGATTTGGTTGCTGAGGTTTTAATCAAATCAAATGGCGTCGTAAAAGAACAGGTGATTGGATTATGTGGAAAGATAATGCATTGGGTCTGAAGCCTGGCGTTTCTGTGTAAAGTCTGTTGGATTCATAACTCTGCTGGCCACATCTCTCATGAGAACAAAAGCTCTCTGGGGAACTTCTCTTACTCAGGAGACACAAATAAGGTAAACAAACAAACAAACAAACAAACAAATAACAACAACAAAAAAGCGATGACCCACTTAAAGAATACAACACCAAACCATTCACTTAGCAATGGCTTAGAGCAGGACAAGATCAAACCCTTGTGAACTGCCAGAGGTGTCACCTAAGCACATGCTGAGAGGTCGTTAGCCCCCTGCCACATGTTCAAGTGACTACTGAAGACACAGAAGTAAAATGCATATAATTACTTAATACACTGGGAAAGAATGACAAGTAAGCTGTCAATCAATTGCCTGTGCCCATCCCTTTTGGCTTGAGATGCCCTAAATACTTAGTGGCTCTTCTAGCCATACATAGATGGGACAGTTTTCCAGGATGTGCAGATTATGGAGTACAACTTAGAATTTGTAATATGTTCAAAACTTGAAAATCTCTAACTCTTCCAACATGCAGAAACCCCCCAAGTCTGCTTTCCTTGCTCACAGCTTTCAGAAAGAGACTAAAGCCTTCTTAGTGTTCTACTCGGGTATTATTTTGAGAAAATGAGTTCTTTATGACATAATGCTATTAGTCATGGCTATGAGAAATTGGACGTCCTTTTCAAAGTTATTGTTGATACCTGGGCAAAGGCAGTGCTGTTCCCCCTGGGAGCTGGAAGTGATTTAATTTCTTGCTCTGGGAGAAAGACTGAACTTTTGGCTACTGAACTTTCCAGACAACCTCTGAATCATCCCACGATGATTGTGAAGGCGGCGGTGAGAAATAGAAGCCTTGAATTCCTTTCCTGGGGTCTGGTTTTGATGGATGTGGAGGCCCCTAAAGGGTGGTACAGACAAGGTTTAAGCAAACATGTTTTAGGGCACAGATTTTGAAAATTGAGTACCACTGTCCCACCCGCTGTGCTTCATTTCAGAATCCACAGCTGTCATTAGCAGAGAACAAACTGCTTTTCCAACTGCACACTGCCGCGCTCTGCTCTGGCTCGCACTGGAAATTACAGAACTCTTATGGAGGAGCATGTCCTCAGAGCCTGCTCCTTGTCAGAGTGTCTGATGTGTATTATCCTGGGGTGTGTTGGGGGAGGAGAGGGAAGAGGTGTGTGCACACATAGGTGCAGGATATCAAAGCTCAGACAGGCAGCTTCAAGGCATATGCTATGTTCCCCATTTAAAAATAAGCCGACAGGTCGACCCAGGGCTCACCATGACTCAGTCTTAGAGTTGAATTGACTCAAAATAGACTCTGATGATGACTGGTCACAGCCACAAATTGACAGAGTCCATTTATACACATCTCACAGACCTAGGGAGTCATAGGCCCTGTGAGAGGTCATGGCCCCGTGGCAATGGTAAAGTCTCCAGATATTAGTCCAGTGAGCTTGCTAAGAGTCCAAAGACCACTGACGTGGATCCATTGTTTCTTCCTCCCAAGGATTTGTTAAAGTCCAGGTTCAACTGAGACTCATTTATACCCACAGGCTTCCCAGCGAGATGTATGGACAGAATCCCATGCAACTGGAAACAGCTGTTTGGCCCAGCAAGGAATAGCAGGGAACATCGTAGGCATCCGTGAGATGAAAATTTACAGCTTGGCCTTGGTTCTGTCCGATACCCAGTTAACTGTCAAATCAGTGCAAGTCACCCAAGGGCTGTGGGTACTCAGCTTTCTCATTATAAGACAAAATGAGGGAGGAAAAGAAAAGGAGCCAAACACTTGCCAGAGTCCCTTATAGCCCATGCTTCTCTTCTTATCCATGGTGTAAGGTGTAGCAGGTCAAAAGAACAAAAGAGTTGTGATGTAGGACGATTTGCTATGAGATAATACAGAACAAATCCTATTAGTAACTAATAACAACAAAACTCAGAATGCCAGGAGCACCACCTCCTTAAGGCTTCTGAGTGTTTTCACTATGTAGGCATAGGGCATATTCTCAGTGCAAACAGAGTCTGACTACCTGCTAAGGGCAAAGTGAGCTAGCTCACACTTTTCGTGAATACAGGCTAGCCAACACACTCTCAGACAGTAACCAAACCGGGCCTATTTTCCCATGACAGAGACCTTAGGGCAGCTTGGCTTGAGGAGATGTATGCCAAAGAATGTGTGTGATATCCATGTCTAGTTAGAGAAGTGACAGTTATTTTAGATCCCTACACTCACCTAGAACCCTGATTCCATCTAGAAGAGAACATATACTCTGCTGTGACACATTTCAGAGAAGCCCTGGAAATGGTATGATCATAAAAAACGATCCAATTTCTCTTTCAAAGACTATATACCTTAGGGGTGGGGAGAGAATGTCTCTTTCTGTTACTGGCTTTGAGTAGCCTATACATTTAGGGGTTCCTCTAAGGGGGACGGAGGATCTCAGCCACTCTGAGTATGATTTAGTAGATGCCACAGACTTCCTAGGCACTGAGAATTCACGCTATAGTTATTTGTACTTTTCAATGTAAGGAGAAGATACACTCTGGAGACTCCGGTTTCACATGGCATAAAATAGCAGGATAAAGAAACCTGGCTTCAGCAGCCTGACCCTCCTCAATCTCAGATCTTGTCCAGTGTTACCCTATACTAGCTTTTGGCATCACATTTTCAAACACAGCTCTGGGGACCCAGGACTCACCTCTACAGCCACTTGATAATATATCTGGAAGTGATGGGTTTGCAATACATTACAAGGACAGATATGATTTTGCTCTGAATTAAATGACAAGCACTGCATGTGGCTGGATCTGTTACCTGAGCAAATGGCTTATAAATTTCATTATGCTCCTTTGGCTGGGAGGTTTTCCTGTTGGCTTTGCCATAGCACAGAAAGCAGGGGAACTTAACACAGGCTGCTCCTTCCCGAGGAACAATGGTGATACTATCTGCTATGGAGACAAGGAGGTTGAAGGAAACCACAGCATACATTCTACTGGCAATCTTCCATGGAACTTTCCTGGCAGCATCTTCAGCCTCTTGAAGAAAAGTGAAGAGAAGGCTTCCTAGATTTGGAGATGATACAGCTGTCCTGTAACCACCAATCTAATCAAACCCCTAAACCAGGAAAAGGGCTATATTTACATCATGAGCAAAAAAAAAATCAGCATGCACCAGACATTTTTTATGTGAGACACGATGCCAGAGTGCTATTGTCACTGAGAAATCAGTTTTCTTGGAATAAATGTTGCTGATTACTAGACAAGAAATTTACAAAAAAAAAAAAAAAAAAAAAAAGGTCCCCAAATGAAACCTGGATCAGTAGAACCTCATAAAATTAGAAGGAAATATCATCTTTCACTGTAGAGTTATTCTAGAATGATAGAGTTTAGGTTAAACTAAGTTGAAATTCCATGTGAAGAGTCTCTATCAAAAGGATGAAAGAATAATTCACTTATATTTAGGAAGATCAGTAATTGAGGATAGAGAAGAACAGGGAGGGACACATCTTAAGGCTCAAAACAATTAAAAATATTTACTTGACTTCATTGGCTATAATGAGCAGAAATACAACTCTCAATACTTGACATTTATGACAGATTCTCTTAATTCCCACACAAGATGGCAGTCTAAGGTATTTCTTCTAGTTCTAAGTGAACATAAAGAGATATACAGCACTAAACATATATTTTGTGGCATTTTCATTCTGTAGTCCTGGGCTACATAATGGCCTTCTACTCAAGGTTAGATCACAGATACAAAGCTGGGCCAGAGAGCACTGTGAAGGTGAAGACTTTCTATTGCCTAGTATTTTCTACTGGACCTTTCCTGTGTTTAGATATATTCAGATATATACACATTTGCCACCATATTACAACCTCCTGTAGTATTCTGAAAGGTAACTTACTGTCCAAGTGTGTTATTTAGAAAGACTAGCAATACCATATAGCCATATATATATAGAACATAGTCTATAGCATACCCAGTAAGGTTACAGTACCCAGTCCCAAAACCACACTCTGATGATTGAACAGTGCTGAAATCTAGTAACACAATTCTAAGAATGTTTCCTCATTGGTAAATGGCATGTAACTCACTAATTTCTGTCTTGGAAGAACAACGATAACAACAACTACAAAAAACCAAAAACTTGATGTATAGTTACACTCTCCATTTGGGCTGATATCCCCAATACTCTAGAAATAGCCTTACATATTTGAGTAAGAGAGGGCAAGTTGCTCAGCTTGGGCTGCACAGATGAATGGCTTTTCCTGTGATCAGGAGAGATGGTCTTTTAATTTTTATAAATTAAAATACAATGACATTATTTTTTCCCCATTTTCTCCTCTGTTTCACTTCTCCCATGGTCTTTTTATCTGGCTCTTCCTTCCAGTGAGTTTGTTGTTGATTTTAAAGCATAATTGCCATGTGCAAAATGATAAATGATGACTTGGAAAAACTGTACAGTTGTACAGCGCCAAGCAGTGAAATAAGAACCTGAGGAGGGAGTAAAAGGAGCCAGGAAAGATATGCTTCCTGACAAAGTATGGGCACAAAGGTGAGAGATTATCTTTCTATGCAGGGAGTTACATGGACCGGAAGATCTCTCGTGGAATGCACAACGGGGTAGACGGTAAAGATTTGATGAACACATAATCATGAAGATGCCAGAGTAAGTGAGGCATAGCCTGGGGCGTCTGGCTGCTTACCACATCCTGAGAGCATCCATAACGAGAGCCTTTAATCATATCAACACAGATCTGTAGGTTTAGTTAGTAGAGGATAGTTGGTATGGAATAATGTCAGATTGTGATGTTAAAAACCAACATATGGCTGTTAACTTTTAGTGGCGATCACGTGACATCATAAAAAACAAGCAAGTAAAAGGCACCATGCATTAAAATTTAAACATAAAGATCCAGCTTTGTTTTAATCCTTTTATCTGATCGCTTAGCATCTTTGATGTATGTGTGTGTGGCATCACTGACTGCAGAAAGTCATATAGTTATATACCCACAATTATGCCTTTCTCTACCTTCTGTAGTTATTGTTCATTGATTCAAGTGTTTGTTAAGCACCTTCTATGTGCCAGGCTCTGTTCTAGGATGGTAGATGGAGCAAAAAATACAGGCAAAACATCTGCCCTTACAAATCCTCTACCTGGTGTAGAGAAATAGATAGCAAATAAAGGACATAAAATGCAATGGCAAAAATAAAAGGGGGTAATGAGGAAGACCAAGTATGACAAGCCAGGGGAGAAGTTGATGAGATATCAGTCATGGTAAGATGCCATTTGGTTTGAGGGCTTGAGGGATCTGCAATGGGAGAATCACTCACACAGGTTGAAGACCCACAAGGGGACGGACAGGGGATAAAGTGTTAGGAAGTGAAGCCAGAGAGGTAACAGGACAGGGAGGAGGCAGAACGCAGCCTGGGGAAACCTTGGAAGCCACTGGACCTTAGGGTGGGTGGCTACTCTGCTTAACTGTGCATCCTTGACATCCAGGTAGCCTGAAATAAATTCTCTACTTTAAACAATATTCCTCTGTTTGAATAGATAAACACATAATTAAGGCAAACATATCTCCCTGCATTGAGTATGGCTCAGTATATTTTTAATTTAATTCTTTGGAAACTAATTTTTAACCCATACACCAAAATTTCATTTGTGTGGTAAGGGAGTGCAGATGGGCTCCTGAGGGGTATGGAAATTAATCTCAGCGCCGCTGAAGACCCTTTAATAACTCATATGTTCTTCTTCCTCGTGAGAATTTCTAGCAAGAGGGTTGTCTTCAAAAGTTTTTAGGGACTTGTCTGTAGGGTGTCGAAGCAAGAATTGTTGAAGTTGAAATGAAAAGTAAGTTGAACTTTTCTCTAGTGAGTGTAAGACTTTCATCTCCCTGTTTCAGTTGTAGACATACTATGTGGCTTAAGAGTCACACCAAGCTTCTCATGTTACTTGCATTATAGCTCTTAGACGACAATATGCATGAAGCATTTGCATCCCTGGTGCTAGGGGACTTACCTTCTGAGTCTCAATACCCAGATACCTAAACAACCAAAGACCCAACAACTTAATTGAAAATACTTATTTCAAATATTTTTTGAAACATTTGATTATTTGATAAACAGAAATCATTTTTTTCTTTTCTTTTCTTTTTTTTTTTTTTGCATGAATTCTCCTCTTCCCTTGAGACAGAGTCCAGCCTCAATTCCTTTACCTAACTCTGATCTGCCCCTCTGGGCTTCAGCTTCCTTCCATGTCTGTGTCTTGGGGTATCCCTCCCATGCACTTGCTCAGCACTCTGCACGTGTGAAGTGCTATTGCTTGGTCACTTGTTTGTAACTCCTGACATATGAGGAGCACCAGAGTTTCAGGGGCTGCTCATCTTGCACACTGTACTTCCGATGCACACCACAACTGTTAACACACAGTAGGTATAGAATAGTATTTGTCTAACTCATCATCTAAAGAGGCAGCTTGGCTTTCAGAATAGAGAACAATACACACATTCAGAACGCGTTCTCCTTAAGCACAACCATTCAGTCCACTTGACTCCACTGCAGAAGGCCTGAAATTCTTTAAAATGGTCAAGTGATTTAAAACGCTACATAGGGACTGATAGAGAATTTCCATCCCATATGCCAAGGAAGCTAGGTAAACTAGTTTGTTCTGCATACAATTAGAAATATAAAAGTCTTGGGAATCACATTTCTTAAGACTTGTGCCAGTTTATTGTTGGCAGTTTTGTAAATGTATTACATATTCTATGGTATTTGTGAACTCTTCAAAATACATGCAATATAAAACCTTCTGCCAAAGAGAGTAACAGACAACACAAGCAGGGGGAAAAGCCCTGGGAATGTAAAATGAGTTCCCAGAGGAACTTACAACGGGGCCCGCTCAAGCTCTGCGTATATGTGGATTCTCACTTATGGTCAGCATGAAGCCCAGGATGCACTGGGAGCTCTGTCCCCACTCTTGTCTCCCCCTCCAGGTGAAAATTAAAGTCTTGGGGCTATCCATATTTTCTGCACAGGGACATTTGAACACAATGGTTTTTCATCCAATGTGACGTGGCTGGATTGAGATTTACCTCTGTAAGAACACCAGGTAACGTTTCATGGATAAGGACTTAGTGTGTGGGACCATGCATGAAAAGTGTGTAGTCATCCCTGCCATCATGCAGCTGTGATCAGAGCAATTAACCCTTAACTCCTGAGTAACAGAGGCTTTATTCTGTGCTAGCACAAATCTTCTTTCCAAAGACAGAAAGAGAAAGGCAGGGGATAAGAACACACAAGACAGAATCAGATTCATCTGAGTAATTTCCCAAGATTTCTGGCAAGGACCACATTTCCCATATGTAAAGTTGTATTTCTCCCCTGGCTCTGTAGAACATATATGATGTTTTTTCAAGAGCCTTATTTTTCAATGCTGCTCAATAATCTATACATGAGCATGTAGGGATCTGTCCCCTTGCCATGCCCTTTATACACAGAAATAAAAATCACAATGGCTTGCGTGCCATGGTTCCATTAAATAAGACAGAGCTATTGACTGTGAGGGTGCCATCTATCTCAGCAATTAAGGCTTGCTACTTTCTTTCCTGATAATTTACTGAGCAACTAACTCATGGGCAATCTCTTTATTATATACTAGCTCTAATCCTTAAGACAGTTCTAAGACCTGAACATCATTATCATCATTGGCATAAGGACTTTTGCCAGGTATGGTGGTACGTACCTGTAGTTCTAGTATCCAAGAGGCTGGCAAAGGAGAATCCTAAGTCCTAGGTTAGTCTAGGCTATTTTGTAAGACTTTGTCAAAGTAAACAAACAAACCACAACAAAACAAACAATAAACTAACTACATAACTAACTAACTAACTCATGTTTTGCTCATGTCTTGGAGTCTGAGCTAGGATGTCATCCACTGGTGTGGAAATGCAGACCATTTAGATATATTGCTAACATTGCCACCTCTGGTCTTATGTTCTAGCAGGTATTGTTGTAATTGTTACATTGTTATAAGGCTGAGTCAATAATTATCTCTTTAGGAAGGTTTAAAAACTAATATTTTTCTCCTTATGAATGTTTCTGACAAAACTTTATGTATATGAAGTAGTGCTTATTTTTTGATAACTGGAAAGTTTAAGAAAATAATCAATCTCAGAGCATTTAACGAAACAGTGTTTGTTTGGGTTGCAGCTTGTGGAGACGGTGGCAATGATAGTGGTAGGAATGGTGTAGCCTCTGTGTGTGGCTGAGTTTGAGTGTGTTGGGTACTCTAAGCCTCTGAAAATTCCTATGGCACTTGGATGTGATTCTCTTTATTCAGTCAAGACCCAAACAATGGCAGTACACCTTTAAGACTCTTAAGAAGTAGGGGCTGTTTCTACTGAGAGAGTTCACATCATGTTACCAAGACAGACCGAAAGACAAGGAGTCAGGACAAGAAGGTTATAGTACATGATGTCCTACAGATTTGAGGAAAGAAGTTCGTGGATGGGATAGCCAACACAGGAGTTGGAGGTGACCATGGATGAGGAAAGGAAACAATTTGTAACTTGGGATAATCAGAGACAAAGACAGTAGCGAATTTGGGGGTGGTTCTCCAGAAAACAAGACAAATTTCAGCTCTGCTATCATCTTGTTTCAGTGACAGAGAACACCCTTCAGAATGGTCGCGTTCCTGCTTGGAATACAAAGAAATGGATCTCACAGACCTTACATGCAGAATCCTGTCTACCAGAATCTGGGCATAGAAGCAAGCAGGGATGGTCAGGGAGAGTTGCTAGTGTGAGTCAAGAACAAGAAGTTCTAGTGTGGGATTATAGAGCAGGGCAGTAGACAGATAGGTATCATCTACTGTATGTTTCAACAGCCACAGGAAAGGATAGTAAATGGATCACAAGAAAAAGGATAGATGATTGGGGAGGTAGACATTATACCTGATTTACACAGAACACCATGTTTACATGTATGTAAACACTGCATAGTATCTAAGAACCATGTATATTTGTAGATATAAGTTTTTAAAGGCCAACTTAAAAAATACAAAGAAAGAACGAAGACTTCTTTAAAGTAAGTGAAGTGCCTAAATCAGATTAGGGCAGAAGTCTCCATGTAGAGACTGGCACAGACAGCTAGTTTAACAGCAGCTGAATTGATGACTAAGGGCTGGGGAATGCTGCTCAGTGAGAAGGCTCAGCGGGAGGCCAAGCCTTAGTGCTGCAAAAAAAAAAAAAAAAAAAAAATGGATTTATTTATTTGAGACAAGGTCTTGCTATGTAGCCAGGTTAGCTTCAAACGTGTGGTGAATCACTGCCAAAGCTGGCTAAGTGTCAAGATTCAAGTGTGACCAACACAGTACACTTAACCCTTGGTGGCAGGCAGCAAGTACCAAGTGAAGATCTTTCTACACTGAGGGAAGATAAGGGAGACATTAGATGAGAAAGCATGCTACTAATATGAAGGAAGAAAGAAAGTACCTTTATAGAAAATGATAGCAAGAAAGGAAACTCAGTTCATAAATAAATGCTTCTGCTTCTGGGTGTGGCCCAGTATTCCCATTACCCCTAGACCTCAGTCACTTCTGACTGAGCAGTCTTTTAGTCTAGTCTACCTGTGAGGTCAGAATTCCTACAAAGGTCATTTCTAATTCTATCATGGATCTGGGAACCTATAAATAATCTTTTATTTTCTTATATTACCCTTATGGCTTGAAAATTAGCTTTTGGAAGCAATTGTGTGAATTAGACGAAGAAACGATACATCAGCTCATTAGAGGATCTACTAACTCAGCCCTTTTCTGACAGAGACTTACTTCTTCCTTAAACATACAAACATGCTCCAGAGAAAGCTCCCCACATAGTTAACTCCATTCCATGAAGAACAGATTCCTGAAGCTGACTCCCAGCTTGGGAGAGTACGAAGTAGAGTCAGGAATCAACATCTGGTCTTGAAGAACACTCCAGAGATCACATTTCTCTGGCAGAGCTGCAGCAAGCTCCACCTGAGGAGAAGTTCAGAAACTGTTGGGGACCATTAACACCCAGTCCTGAGTCTGGAGTCTCCACATGTGGGCTGATTTTCCAGGCCAAAGAAATATGCATCCCAGAGGGGAGACCACAACCAAAGCAGGAACAGAAACCCATGAGATCCTGTGCGGAATGCCTGGAGACAGAGGAAGTAGGGCTTTACCTAGAAAGATGGCGACTTATTATTTTATTGTTCTTCTTATAAAGAAGAGTGGTCAGTATCAGCTGGGATGTATTATTATAGGAAAATACCTTTTAAGAAAACATTAAATTTTAAGGAGAATAATGGACTTTGATTTTTAAAACGCCTATAAATACTATAAATACTATATGTACTATAATATATAAATGCCTAGAAATGCCATAAATAATATGGTTTCTCAGATTTAAAAATCCAGCTATATATAGATTATGCAAAAAACATACTACCAAGCTGGTAACCTTTCAGACAGCCACTATACAAAGGGGGATTGCAGCTTTTGCTGTTAGCTGTAGTCTTCAGACCTCAGCTTTCTTTTGCTTTGGTACATAGAGAAAGCCTCCCTTATGGTAGGTTCTGATATAGAGAAGGTTCTGATGTGTGAGATCATTCAGCAAACACCCTCTAGTTCAGTTTATTTCTATAAGAATTTATTCTTAAGGAGATATAAACATGTATATTGACATACCTTCCAATAGCTAAGAGTGATAGAATCACAAAAGTAATTTCTCTTAATGTAAATTAGAGTATCAAGAGTCACTAAATGTATTAAATCTGCATGTGAAAATTCATATCTTTTGAAAATGTTTGATGTAGTCAACCAATTTTTAATTTGTTTTGATTTTCAAGAAGGATTTCTCTATGTAGCCCTGACTGTCATGGAACTACCTCCATAGACCAGGCTGACCTCAAACTCACAGATATCTGCCTGCCTCTGCCTCCACCTGTGCCACCACCACCCAGATCAACTAATTTTTAAAGATATGGTCTCATACAGCCCACATTGGCCTTGGACTTGTTATATAGTTGAGGAAAACTTTTCACTTTTCCTCCTCCTGACTCCACTGCCTCCTGATGCTGGGTTCACAAGTAGTACCACACCGTATGCGTTTGGCTCATGCATGCTAAGCAAATGCTCTACCAATGGAGCCCCATCCCTAGCCCTAAAAAATGTTGGTTTTTTTTTTTAACTGTCCTAATTACCAAAGAAACCTTTCAAGTTCTACGCAACAGTCTAAAACCATTCTCCCTGACTTCTGCAGGCCAAGGGGGCTCATATGGCTCTTTACTTCTTTCAATGATAAGCTGTCATCTCCTTCATGGTTCACATTTAAATCCAGTTTAGATTGTAACTGAGACATATTCAGAGGCCACTTTCTACTTTCAACGGCAATCTCTAACTTAGGGTTACTTGGCTTCCATGGACTTAGCTGAGAAATTTCCAGCCAATAACTATAGCTGAAACGAACACACAAATACAAAGCCAGGCCAACAAAAACCCCTCTCTAAAGAAGTGGGCTTAGTGTTTCCCTATACTTCCTCTATCAACTCCTTTCTTGATGGAAAAACAAGTTTGTCTCAGAAAACATGTCTTTTACTGGCCATGTTGGTATTGTGTGCCTGTTATTTATAAAACATGGGCCAAACCCACACACAGTCAGTTCACGGTGGCTCGCCGCACTGATTAGAGGTGGAAAACTAAGCTAAGGGTGCCAGGTCCTTGTATAGTTTTTTTTCAGAGCAGACAAACCTACTTTGAAAACCATCCAGTGGGAAATGCCTGGAGCTTTATGTTCAGATGTGCAAACCCCACACTGAAAATGCCAGTACTCACAAAGCCTTCGTTTTCCTCCTCATTTCCTAGATTTTAAAAATAACTCTCTTATGTGATATTAGATTTCTTATAGAAGAATCCCATGCCTGATTCTGTTGGTTTGATTGGTTATGTACAGCTTGATTGCTGGGTACCAAACTATTAGGTGTTGCCTTTAAACTCCTTCTGTTCTTGACTGGGCATGGTGCTGCCACCCTGGAGCTATGGCTTCATGGGAAATCAGTGAGGAGGGCGAGTCACAAGGGGACGATGTAAGAGAAATGAAATGAACCCTGGCTTCCTTTATTTTCTCCTCTTCAGAGCCACAAGACAGGGGCAGAACAGACGTTGGAGTTGGGCAGAAGAAAAAGAAACAGAGCAGGCATCCTTCTTTTGATGCTTCACTGAAAAGGCTGCCTGGAGCAAACAGTTGGAAGTGATAGAAACCGGGAAAGATGAGGAAGAAAGCATCCATCCAGCAGGATCATCAGAAGTTGAGGCAAGTAGCCCCTGAACATTGGAGAACCCTGTGCCATTAATAACTGATTAAGAGAGTTCTCCACAGTACCTGGGTCAGACCGTGTCCCATGGGTAAATGCAGGACTTCAGAAAAATCCAGAGGCATATTCAGTTCAAAAACATGCTGACAGGGTTTCATTGGTACCAGGGCTCATGGTTCTGAGGGATTCACCAGAGCTCCAGTGGGTTTGAGGCCTCTTCCTTAGTTGACTGTATCGCAGCAATACAGCTGTGTCCGCAAGCAGCAGGGAAACAGGGACTATACGCCTGTTCTCCTTCTCTTCTTACAGAGGTGACTAAGTCTTGAAATGCACACTCTAGCTTTTAAATGGGAAAAAGGTGAGAAATCATAGTCTTATAGTACTTAAACTTTTTGCTATTTTTGTGAAATACAATTAAACAATCACAGTAAATGGATCCTAACAGTTTCTGAGACCCCAATATGAAGAAGAACCAAGCCTAGACATAGTATTCTTTTTTGATATTTCAAGGATTCCCCTTCCTTTCTCTTTATACACACACACACACACACACACACACACACACACACACACGTGTACTCGTAGATGCACACATGTATACTTTGACAGAGCCTTTCTATAGAGTACAGGACAGCATCAAACTTGCAAACTTAGGTCCTAGATTACAAGTGTGGCCAAAAAAAAAAAAAAAAACAACAAAACAAAACCGTTAAATTTCTAAGACATATTTTCATTTCTTTCAGAGCTTTTCTACAACATTAATAACACCTGCCTAATAACAACCTCTCTCAGAAAATGGGTTTCCCTAGAGTAACAATCTGACCCCCTTTCCCATTCCCAACCTCCACAGGACTCCCCAGCTGAGATAACACCAGTATAGATTTCAGTGTCCCTTCCAAGCTAAGAAGCACTTTACACTGAGACTCCAAACACAAGACCCCAAACAGAAACCTCACAGTCAGCAAGGCCTTCCATTCCCATGGTGTCACTGTGGAAGGTGTGGCCTTGCTCTTGTGCTTTCTCAAACAACACTAGTACACGTGTCCAGAAGGCAGATCCAGGCCAGCAGGTACTTTGCCAGGCTTGCAGCACACACAGGAACCAAAACATCACTTGAGGAAACTGCTGGTTCAAGGTAAGGTGTTGCTTTAATGGGGTGTGGGAAGCCAAGGCCTGTTCTAAGCCTGCACCATGCTGCAGGGGAGGCAGGAGAACTGGATGCTTCTTGGACACAATGTAATTTGGAGCCATTACAATGTATTGTATGTGGGACACTACTGTTCAGCTCTTAATATGCAGAATTTTGCATAGTATGAATGCTAATCATTTTCACGATGATGCTATTCATATAATATGTAATACTTGCTAAACAAAATTATGAAACATAATTACTGCTCAGACACAGTTGCTGCTTCCAGTCCTCCAAAACCCAGTCATTTAAAATTGTGTTTTCTTTAAATAAACGGCAACAATCCCCGCTGAAGACTATGTGCCTAGATAATTTCCTTTTCAAAAAAGGAGTCTTTTTATCTTTACTGAGTGACAAAACATCCTTTATGAAAGGTTTATAACTCAGCCATTTAAATTCGCTTCAGGCTGAAATTTGGCATGCAACTTCTCATCCTGGGAGCACAGTTTTGATTTTACTAAATTTTAGCAAAATTGGTTTGACTGCTTTTTAGTAAAACCCTGTGTTTTTAGCTAGGTCACCACAGAGTCTTAATTCTGTATGGTCCCCCTTGCTTGACTCTCACCCCAGCTGAGGTGACACGGTGCCTGGATCAACAGTGCACATGTATCATCCACAAATACACACCGTGCGGGTGCGCAAACACACTCAGAAGGACCTGGGAGAAAGTTCCCTTTCATTTTGTCCATCATGGAACTGAAAAGCAAATCCACAGTCTCAGAGGCACAAAGCGATGTCCCTGTATCGCTCCCCAAGGAGCCGTGTGCAGACAAGACAATTTCTTCCCTCTGGCAAGAGTATAAATTAGGAAGGTGAAGAAAAGGGAAATCAGGACAACAAACAACACTTTACCATTGTACCTCCCTGGTTTACTGGGGGTTTTAAAAGAGGTCTTACCAATTTCATCAATCTGTGAATGAAAGCGAATTCCCCAAATACCGGGAAAGTTGGCCTAGCATTTCAATTTGCTACCAAAATGATGATGAGGAATTTCCCAGAAAGTGTAAGCTGACTTGCCAAATGAAAGAAAAACAGAACAGCTGATGACTTCTGAGCACCGAGCACGTGCAGTGAGTGTGTGACTTTCTCAGTCAGGCTCCCTGCCTGATCACCGCAGCTCCAGAGGTATTTTGAAAACAAACAAAACATACATCCTGAGCAAGCGCTGAAGCACCATAAATCAAGGTTAAGGGACAGTTCGGTTCTAACAAATCCAGTGACAGGCTAAGATCAAGGGATGCCTTGACATTCTCCTCAAAAAGGTCAATCTAACTGGTCTGCAATGTAAAAATGAAGAGGCTGCCATCATTGCCGTGGTGAAAGGTCAGACACCAGCCGATTGGTGATAGAATTATCAAATTAACCAATCGATGTGTGTGAGTAATAGGTGTGAGCAGCCCTCTGGGACGGCCACAGGGCAAATGCCAGCTCATCAATAACACATCGCCGTGGACAGGGAGCGCCTTGCTTCAATCCATGTCCCTACGGTTACCAAGAGGAGCCAGACCCTGTCCGATGAGGCTCCTACCTGCACATTACACTGTACAAGGGATGAAAGGCCACTGCTCCAGGTATTAGTGCTACACTGAAATCTACAATCTGTGCAGATGACAACCATCCTTTTGCAGAACAGACTGAGGGATTTTTCTTTTGGCATGAGAGAAATATTCACGTTCCTCAAGTAAGGGACAAGAAAGGTCTCCCTGTTCTTAGTAGATTTTGCCCAGACTGGCAAAAACATACTACTTGGGACATTACAGGTACAGAAATCAATGTTTGAATGTGTGACAACTTCACTGTTTAAGCAAAAATTTTAAAGATGCACCTATTATCACAGGGACATTAAAATCTTTCGGAGGTATTATCACAGTGGGGGTGTTAACAGTTCTCACTGCTAATTAGGGATTTACTTGCCGTCAATATGTGAGTGTAAGTCCTATTAATGTTAATGGGGTTACACGTCTGTATTGAAGGCGGCATAGATCCCTAAGTGGGTGTGATTATCAGCCTGCCTGTGAACAGCTCTCAGTGTTTGCACAGCGCTTTGATTAGAGGACTTGCTTGACACAAACCCAAGAAAAACCTCAAATCTTGGCATAGCTAACCCAATTCCAATAGTTTTGTCAAAAAAAAAAAAAAAAAAAAAAGAGCAAATAAGTTACATAATTTCAACAAATCTGAGTGGAAAAAAAAATCAATCAACAATTTAGATGTTTGTTCTATATCCATATGTTTGGGTATGTGCACATCTCTGTGGAGATAATTCCCCGGCTGTACCCATAGGCCTTGTTCATCAGCACCTTCTGAGACAAATAATAAGATGGAAATGCAGCCAATGCTTTTGTCTTACACATTAATATGCTTCTCCATCCACACCCACGAGCAGTGCTTGGGGGCTCAAGAATAAAGTGTCATAATACAGAATAACATATTACTGTTTTGAGTAATAAAGACATTTTTTTTTAATCATGGTTGTCCTTTGAAGGTGAAGCAGAAGAACTTAAGATATTTACTTAAAGGTTAAAAGTTTTGCCACTCCCACACTAGAGCTATATACTCTAGAGATTCGGTAGCCACTAAGTGCAGTTAACTATGACAAAGATTGATTTAAATCTAGTTTGGGCAATAAAGATCCTTTAAACCCAGTTTCTAGACCGGGCTGTTCACCATGATGGTGCTCCACAGGTGCCTGTGGCTAGCTAGTGTCTACCCTGTGAGATGTGCAGAAGGCAAGGTGCCATCAGCACAGCGAGGTCCTCAGAGTAGCACCATCTGGAGGTCTTGTAAGGTCCTGACCTGTGGAGGACCTGGAAGAGGTCTGGAAGCCTGTGCCTGAACGGTGGCCTTTTAACACCCAGGGCAATGCTGACCTGGTGATTTCGATTCGTATTGTTTTTTAAGTATGGGGGTTTCAGTACTCATCTTACAGTAAATATAGCAAAGGGACTGGCACGGAAACACTGTAGATGGTGCCTCTATTTGTTGCCATTTTTTTTTTCAGTTTTAGATTTCTTCCTCCTTCTCCTCCTCTTCCTCCCCTTCTTTTGCTACAACTTTCCCCCAAATATTTACTACTAAACAACTCTTACGCTTGAAATCACATTAGGGTTGGGGAACCTCCATTGAAGTTATACGAGAGACACACAGAATGGCTACTGTAGCTACCACAGCTGCTGTGAAGGGCTGTGTTTATGCCCACGGACTACAGGATAGCACTTCTGGGTCAGCTTAACAGGTCTCCTTTAATAAGCATGGGTCAGGGCTGTTAGGCCCACTGGCAGTGCTCTTGCCTATGAACTCATTCTCCACAGGTACAGAACGCAGACAGGGAAGAAAATAGACACAAAAGGATTGTTTCCTCCAGCGCAGTCCATGCAGGTGATGAGATAGCTATGCAGGTTTTGTATGAGTGCCACTGCATCTTGACTTAAAAGACCTCCATTTTATCCATACTAAAAACAACATGACAGCCAAAGAGATCTGCTTGCAGGAGCTGGAAGTACGCTGCCGTCACCTATCCCCAAAGTCTGTGGAAAATATGCCCTATCTAAGCTTCTAGGAAGGAGCTCGGGGTTCTAGATTAGCACATGACATTAAGAAGGCACCAGTGTGAGGAGAGGCAGCCCAAGGACAATGCTACTATGGACTGTTAAAAGGATTCTGAAGAAAAAACCAACATAGGCAAAGGTGGTAAGGAGAGATATAAATTTTAGATGATTTTAAATGGCATAAAAGTGTTTCACCATTTTTTTTTCTCCAGCTGTTGCATGCTAATTATTAAAGTAGCATACAACAGAAAAGCCACCAAAATTTAATAGGTAAATAATGGGCCTGAAATTTATAATTTATAGGTACAATGTCTCCCTGTTTAAAATAGGATAATTTACCAGTCCATGAAACAGATGTATACAGGACAAGACACTGTCTTCAGTGATGCTCAGACATAAAACCTATAACCTCTTAGGACTGTAACTTTGTCATGCATAGACCATGTGTCTTCCTTTATGAGAAAGATCTAACTGTGTGAATACAGTCAGGAAATGCCAAACAGCCACAGAGTGGTTTGCAGTATTTCAGGGAGACAATGCCTCTCTAATTAACAGCCTTTCCACTGCAACCTTTGGCCACAGCAGTCCTGAAGCCTACCAAGAAGTCTAGATCTGAGTAGATGAAAAACCAATAAAAAGCAGATCAGCAGTGCTGAGGTATTGAATTGGACCTACTTGTTCTGTCTGAGTCTTGGGTTCATGAAACGGTATTACAAAGCAAGCATGTAGCACTCAGCAGGAAACTCGACGATCTAATCATCTCCCCCTATTCTGAGGCCGGCCAATTTATAATACATTCCAGGGTTTACTCATCCTGTACTTGAAAGAGAAGCATTCACATCTGCCAACCTATAGAACAAGATACCGTGTTGCAACTAAAAGAAGAAAGTTAATAAAGAGCAATCGAAAGGTTTTATTAAAACAAAACTGATTTAAGTAATAGCTCTCTTAAGTATTAAAATATGTTGGCATTTATTTCAAAGTAGAGGAATCCGTGTTACATCTTATTATTAGCCTGGCACTTGCTGATGTGTTTCCTTTCTCTATTATGGGAACAGTTGGCTTTTATTGAATAACTTTTTTGCTGTGTTTTGTAAAAAATAAAATATATAACGTTTTCAATATCAACAGAGCTTCTGATTTCAATGAATGTAATCTCAGCCACGAGATTCTATCAGAATCCCTTCTGATGCAGGCATATGCCTCTATTTAGTACTGTAGTTATTGTTTGCCATGTGTTACTCTGAAGTTTGATGCTATGGAAACAAAAGGCTGAAGGAGCCAATCCAGAAGAGTAGAAGAGCAGACTATTTATGCCCAGCCTGTCAATTTGCATGCAAGTTTACTAAAAAATGAACTAAATAAAATTTAACTCTAGCCTACTTCTTTAATCCTATCAGATATCTACAAAAGAAGCCAAACAAAACCCTCTTTGGCACTGGGCATTCTGAGTGTTCAAAGATAAATTTAGCAGTTTTATTGCTGCTTTCAAAGCAGGTTAAAGGTTTACTGCTCCAGCAATCCGGCAGAATGGTGCTGTTTTTTTTTTTTTTTTTTTTTTTTTTTTAGCTTGCCTGCTCTGGGATGTGAGCATCTTTAGGAAGAATAGCAAAATTGCTGCCTGTGTTCACACTTCCTGTACACGTTGGGGTTTCACACTGTCACACAGAGCCTCAATATGGAGCACACTCCTTCCACACACAGAGCCACTGGGTGAGAATGTAAACTAAAAGCCTGTTTCTCCAGTTATGCCAGCTCTGGGCACTTCTACCCTGTGCCAGAGAGACAGCAGGGACGCTTTCCACTTTCTAGCCCAGGGGGACAGCTGCTTTACGGGCGTAAAAGGGAATATACGATCTCATCTGTAAAGCAAGCATTTCTGTCCAGCGAGATCCCCAAAACGCCTTTAGCCATTTTTAGTAATTTGATATATAGTATCACAACTTTTTTCTTGTTTCAATATTTTATTTTTAATTTTTGTTTTTAACTGATGAATTATAGTTGGACATAATTTTTAGAGCACGAATGCCGTTTCAATACATGTCTACATTGTATTATGATCAAGTGAAAATGTCTAGCATATTATGTCACCTCAACCATTTATTAGTTCTTTTTCATAAGAACCTTCAAATTTTGCTACTTATTTTTGAAATATACAAATGGAATATAAGACATTTCCTTTTTGAAATATCTTTCTGGGATCCCTAGATCAGGTCCCCAAAGCCAGATCTGGAGTGTGGATTTTCTGGAAGGAAACAACCTCGTTCTCAGATTAAGCTAAGGGTTCTCACACAGCTTCTTCATGGGTTACCGGAGACTCAGAATTTGCATGTTGGTGGATGGTCAATGAGACAAATGAGAGAGGAAAAGGGGAAAGGTGATCCAAGCGCTTCCATCACAAGACCCAGGGCTTTCATCAAACTGAGCAAATGATGCTCCAGTTATATGATACCACCTTGCCATTGCAATGACATCTCAGACAATGTCAGGGAGAATGCCTCTCCGGTATTGTACTCCATTATCCAATAGTTGATAAGGATGTTTAAATAATGAAGCAGACAAGCTGTGGGAAGGGTTGGGTGAGGAACCCTGAATGAGCTGATGAACGATCTGCTCACCATCTTGTGCTGGCTTTCCTCCTGATAGAGTTGCTCTCTCCAAGGCCCCTGCCTACCTCTCTTTACCTCTCTTTCTCTCCAAGGTCTTGAAGACCCAGTCCAGCAAGCTCAGCTGTTCAGCTCTTCTCTCTTTCCCAAGTATTTCCCATGAGCTTAAATATCCTCTCAGTTAAAACAAAATAAAGACTTACATGTGTGTGCATCTCTCTCTGTCTCTCCCTCTTGTGTATGTGTGTGTGTGAAGTGCACATGTATGCCGGCACACATGCACATGAGAATACATGTCTCTATAGGCTCCAAGTGGATGCCGTTTGCCTTCCTCCATTGCTCTCCCACTTTCCTTATAGAAGCAGGGTTTCTGGCTGAACAGGAGCTCACTGGTTTTGGTTAGTCTAACTAGCCAGACTGTCTTGCAGATCTCCTGTCTCTGCCTCCTGAGTACTGGCCCACCTGCTTGGCTTTTGCATGACTCCTGGGGATCCAAACTCCGTTCTTACAGGACAAGTGCTCTATCCACTGAGCTACCCCTTCAACCTCTGTCTTAAATGTGCCTCTTTTAAAGTAGATAGCTTCTCTGACATCTCACACCTTGCTATATCTCTACTTGAGTGTTTTTGGTTATTTTTAACTTAACATGTCCCAAATGGCCAGTTTCAGAGTTGAGCTTATGAAACTCATTTATCAATTTATGTATGTATCATTTATCAATTGTATTTCATATCAATCTGAAATGGAAGGATAAAACTTAGTTCTCATATCTCTTGTCCCTAGCTTCCTGGACTATCAACCTCCTCCAATAGAGAGTTACAAGGAATGAATCCATATTGGCAACATTATACACAGGTCCCTAGTTTATATTTCAGGTTCATTCCTGGTCTTGTACAATAATCTGTAATTATATGTATCTACCAGCACACTATCAGAGTATTTTCCTGCCCTAAAATCCTCTGTTAGCCACAAATCCACCCATTTATCCCCCAAAAGCCACCCATCTTTTCAGATTCATTGGGTTTTTTTGCTTGTTTACAACTGCAGGACTCTGGAATCATATATTATGTAGCCCTTTAAGAGCTCTATATGCCATGATTAGGTATAACTGTCAGCTTGACACAACCTAGTGTCATCTGGAAGGAGAACTCCAATGTTACATTGTCTAGATTAGGTCATATGGAATGACTCAGCCTACTTTGTATAGCAACATTCTCTAGATAGATCTTTGATTATAGAAGTGTAAATAGGGGGTTAAACATAACCAAGCATACATGATGAATTCATTTCTCTACCAATGTGTTATAACTGTTCAAATCCCTGCTACTTTAAATTCCCAGCAATGGTGGACTATACCTTGGAATTATGAATTAAAATAACCCTTTTCTTCCCTAAGCTCCTTTTTGTTAGAGTATTTTATCACAGCAACAGGAATGAACAAAAATACCATCTTCAAAAATACCATCTTCCACTTGGTATTATGCCTTTAAGTTTCCTACATGTCTTCTCATTGTTTGGTAGTTTAAATCTTTTTTTTTTTTTTTTTTTTTTTTGCACTGCAAACTATTCCATTATCTGATTGTACCACAATTTGTCTCATCAGCTGCTGAAGGACATCATGGTTGCTTCCATGTTTTGGGAATGATGAATAAAACTGCTATAAATATCTATAGGTAGGCTGTAGATAGATTTGGAAAATGAAAATCATAATTGCTAGGTAGTATGGTAAGAGCCATATTCTGTAAGAAACTCCTAAATATCTTTCAAAGCTACGTTGGACAGCACCACCTCCTTTTTTTGTTTGTTTGTTTGTTTTTTGTTTTTTTTTGTTTTATTGTTTTTTGTTTTGTTTTGTTTTGTTTTAAGGGGAGAAAAGAGTTGGTTTTGGTTCACAGTTTGAAGATAGAATCCACTCTGGTGGGATGCACTACAGGGACTGAGGGAGCTGGTCACACTGGTGGGATGCACTGCAGGACTGAGGGAGCTGGTCACTCTGGTGGGATGCACTGCAGGGACTGAGGGGTTGGTCATAGTCCATCCATATCAGCAAGCAGAGACCAGTGAATGCTTGATCTTTTCCCCGCTTTCTCTTTTGCATTCAGTCTGGGACCCAAGCCCAAAGACTTATGCCACCTACATTTTAGGTTGAGTCTTCCTGCCTCAATGAACTTAGCCACTCAGCTGTCTGCATAGTCTTTGGTCCCCGGATCTTGATGCCTCTACATGGGTTTATAATCTCTTCCTACCAATCAGATTTTTCTTTTCCTTTCAATTTCTTGTTTGGTTAAGAGAAACATCATCTTCTCAGTTATTCACATTTAAAGCCATCAATTTCTCTATTCCAGGTCAGGACAAATTCTCATACCCTCCTCTCTAGCCCACTGCTTCTCTACCCTAGAGAAAAAGCAACAGACTCCGAACTGGGACACACTGCTCCTCTGGGACACCCTGCGCTCTAAAGCAGTGACAACACAAAATTTGCAGCACATATTGCTTGGACTTGTAATTTTATTGGTCACTAGTTTTAGAATAGCAATTCTTCACTTAAGCTCTGTTTAAGTGGATTTATTTAACCAAGGCAAACTTGTAGACATGGAAGATACAGTCTCAGCTGTAACTGGAGAGACAGGGAAGATAGACAGTGACATCAAAAGCTACATAATTACATAATATACCATCTGCTAATAAATACTATGAACAACAAAGTAAGAAATGGGAGACAGAGAATGTGGGGCTCAAGGGAGGCTCCTTCAGCAGCATGGTAGTGAAGAAAGCCTTGGTGAGCTGACATTCGGACAGAGATCTGCCCACGAGTCTAAGTTGACAGTGAGGCATACAGCTTTCCAGAAGGAAGCCTAGGGGTTCAGGTGGTGGAGGGAGCATGTATGAAGGCCTGAGCCAGGAGCAAGCTTGGCAGTTTGAAGATCCAGCTTAGCTAATGCGAACTACTATCAGGTTAGTGGTGAGAACGACCCTTGCTCAGACTCTCGAATTTGAAAGACAAATATTCACACTTAGGATTATTCCTCAACAACTCAGTAGTTAACTCAGGAGAACTATTTTGGAGCCAAAAATATTTAAAGATAACAGCTCTTTCTTTTGTGGCACAGTAGGGTGGGAGGAGGGGGAGGGAAGGAGAGAGAGAGAGAGAGAGAGAGAGAGAGAGAGAGAGAGAGAGAGAGAGAGAGAATATGAATCCTCTTCTTAGATGTTAGGTGAGATTTCAAATTCGTTTTACACAGAGGCTACCTTTTCTAGCTAGAGGATATAAAATAGATGCTCTTTGCTCACGGGCAAGCTGTTTTCCAAATGGTTGGAGAGGTGACTTAAAAAAAAAAAGCCTAATTCAATAATAAGATATCTCAGAGGAAATTCTCAGCACACTCATACTTTAAATCTTTTAAAAAATGACTATAATTTGCTCTAGCAAAGATATTTAAATATTTCCCTCTAGCCAACTGTAAATCTCATTTCTAATCTCAAAGCTCCTGTAATCAAGTCCTCAGTAGTTTAAATAAAGCCTCCATTTGGGATTAAACTGCTATTGATATACACACTTACTTCTGATTTTATGTGATATATGGGTGAGTATGTCTGAAATGCTTATCAAATAATTATAATTAAAATGTATAATTTCAGAAAGATGATCCACTAATTTTAATGATTATGTCTGGGACTTGGTTAAGGGATGGAGAAATATGAAACAAAAAATTTAAGTGGGCAATTACATTATGAAATACTATCTGATGTGCATGCCAAGAAAAAAAATTATCACCTTCACTTTTGGTTTAAAAAAAAAAAGTAAATTTGTTCCTTGCGTTTTTCTGGCTTTGAATTTTGGAAAATACTGCTAGTAATAAATCGAATCTTCTCTTCCTTTCTCAGAATTAAAAAGTTTTCAATGTGTACCAATTATTTTAGACTCCTCCTAGGCAATATGGGAGTTTGGCTTTTCTTCGCCTCTTCAAATTTAACCACTGGAATAAACACCTCAAAACAGATTCATCTGAGAGAATAAACAAACCAAGCATGAAGGCTCCCGACAGGAAGCCAGAACGGCTTGAAAATTGCTCAACATTGGCAGGAAAGTGATACTGTTTGTCTTTATTCTTTGCAGGGAAATGTCTGCTGAGTTTGGTCTAGATTGATGAGTGATTAATCCCTGGAAAGCTTAAGAGGTAGCCGAGGACATTTTATACTGTGAAAGAGGGCGGCTGCAGGCCTTCTGGGGAGGGGTTTTGACCCTCCCAAGTCTCCTAGGCTCCTTGGGCAGCTGGGATGCAGATGCTGAGGTGCTAGGGTGCTCTCTGACAGTACTCAGTTGTCAGCTTCAGCATCTAGTCAATCAATAAGACCCTGGAGAGCTTCTGGGCCAGAAATGTAGGAGATGGACATTTTCTCTTGGTCCTGCCTGATGGAAACTGCAGCTGACTTCAGTGCATGCGTTGCTAGCTGTACATCCAGACTGAAAGCTCCTTCCTGTCAGGCCAGAGCAGCTTCCAGTGAAAGAAGCCATTTGGTTAGCTGAGCAAACACTGTCAGCTTTCCTAGCAATTTAAGAACACAGCCTGTTTTCGGTTCTTACAGGTAGTCGAAGAGGAAGGCACTTTTTGGGTTGAAATGAGTCATAAAGAACAATCCCGAAGTAGGAATTATGGGAAAATGCTATACTTTTTTTTATTTTTCTGAGGTAATAATTACATCCAAGCATACATCGATTTCTTTCTGTGTCTAGCCCAGCTTAAGTCAGTCCACGTATACCTTTGTGAGGTAAGAAAACACATTTCTTCTTCAAGCAAAATATCTCCAAGCTTGTCTATAGCCAAATATGGACCACTATGTAGCCACCCCTGATTGTCCTACCTAGTGCTAGTTTTTATAGGGTCCATAAGTCTTTGCACACCCACAAAGCTTCCCTACACCCTCTCCTGGTCATATGCACAATCAGAGCACCGGCTACAAGTGGCCAATCACATCCCTGTTAGTCCTCCACAGATGTGACTCTCCTGTTTTCTACAACCTGAGCACTCCCAAGTGGCAGTGCTCCTTGGCATAAAGGGAACAGAGCTCTAAAGTTCTGAAGATCCAAGCATTTCATTGATTTGGATAAATTCTAATATGGAAAGAGTAAAGACATCCTACAAAAGCTCAGATCTAATGAGCTTCATTGACATTTTATAGGTCTTAATTTCTATGGTACAAAATGTGCTTGGGAAAGTGAGCATCTTTAGTATAATACATCCTATGTTTTACAATTTGTTGATGAGGATGAAAGCGTCTCTTCCGAATGTTAATGTGATGAGAAGCCATTCTGGGTGGAGAGAGATGGGTGGTGGGGAGGACCACTAATCCCAGAGCTCTGAATTTTGCTGAGGGTATGTAGATCCTGAGTTTTCAGAAGTTTACTTTATGCCATGTGACTGTCGGTGGCTGTGTTTGTGATCGGATGGGTTCGGAGCAATCTTCCTGGTGATTACTCAAGTGCGGAGCATAAATTATTACCCCAGGCAAGCACCGACTTAAATGAAGTAGTTTTCTGAAAGTAGAATGTGATTAAACTATGCATTTCATTCAAAACACCTCCTGTTTCCACAATCTCCTTTGCTCCTGGTGCCTCATCTTCAGGGAGATGGATTCTTGGTGATAATTTGGAATGCTGAAGAATTTTACACCAAGATGAGGCTAAGCACATGAGGAATCCGAAAGAGATTCTTGTCACAGAGCCAGGAGGAAATCACTGTGCGCACGAGAGCTGGGATGAGTCTTTGGATTTTTATTGTCTAGCCTTGTGTTTACATCTGCTTACCTCACTTAGGGACTGTTGGCTACCTGAGAAAATAAATCAGCTTTGTCAGCCAAAGAGCAGGCAGAATGTTCCATCTGTGTGCCTAATGAACTTTCCTGCTTCCTAAAGAAGCACGGAGCTCTAGTTAGTGGTTCTCAACCTGTGGGTCATGACCCTTGGAGTCAAATGACCTTTTCACAGGGGTCACCTAAGACCACTGGAAAACACAGATCTATCCATTATAATTCATAACTGTAGTAGAATCACAGTTGTGAAGTAGACACAAAGATGGTTTTATGGTTGGGGGGGGGGTCACCACAACATGAGGAAGTGTATTAAAGGTGACAGCGTTTAGGTAGGTTGAGAACCAGTGCTCTAGGTGATGAGCCAACATAGAAGGAGTCCTGGGAATCAGCACAGCTACAGGGGTAATCTTTCTTACCTTTGTTTGTACCTCACGCTGTGTACTTGTATCTCTCATATATTCACATACACCGGCTTCAAGAGTGATCCCAATATCTTCCTGTCGTCTGTGCTATCTAAGAACAGCATGCCTTTCGTTGATGATAGCCGGGTGTTTAACTCAGGGAGACTTGATGTTAGATCATTCTCAGCATCATCTGTCTTCTCATCCATGTCTTCAGAGGTGGGAAGTGGCATTGACACACTTATGTGAGGGACCACACTGCATGCATGATCAGCCTTCTGACACCCTTGGTACCTTTACCTTTAGATCAGCCAAGGACTTTCTATGGATCAAGTGATATCAAAGTTGCTCAAGAACAAAGCTGGGGTTGGGGGTGGTAAGAGGGCACCCTACCTGCTCCCCCATGAGGCAGTGCCATTGATGGCTAATGTTTGGGATGAGATGTGCAGGTCCCCCTCATAGTGCACACTAAGCATGGATTCGATCTTCCCACCCCACCTACAATGAAATGTTACTTTCCCCATAGTCTTGCCTACCCATAACTATAACTTTGCCACCATAATGATCTTAATGTCACTTTCTAACTTCTTCCACAGAATTTCTTGGCTTCGGAATACTGTGTAGTTTCTTTATTAACTTTCTTGGTTCCTCAAGTGTTTTATCCAACCATCTCTTCCTCAGAGGCAGACCTTTTGCCGTACTATGTTGAGTGATGCCCCGTCAGTGGCTAGACCCACCTCCTGGAATGCAATAGGTACCTCATATTTGCCTAACGAGCACATACAATGGAATTTCACAGTGGAGCTTGGAAAATGGACAGCTCTACTGAAACAGGAAGCCTCCCTGAAAGCTTTAGAGTGGTGGGGTAGTCCAGATGGGAAGAGCTGGACTGCTGACACTGCAATGTGGCAGGAGTAAGCTAGCTTTCGAGGATGGGGGGAAGCTATTTAAGGAAGCGGTATGGTTCATACAGTCACCTGGTGGTGAGGTACATAGCAACACCTGCAGGACTCCCAATTCTGGAATCGCTTTCCTAACGGGAAAGCCATTGTTAATGACATAGAAGGTCCCACTGCTTTCCATCAGTCCAGCTGGCTCTGCTGAAGATGTTTGTGTGCCAGATGTGAACTGCTCCACTCTGGCTTCCAGCACTCACTAGGATCCATGTCTAAGTGCACTGCCTGGGTTTTTCTGGGTGTTGTTGCAGAGATACACTGCATTTGGTTGTTCTCTTACACAGGTCGAGTCTAAAAATGCTAACTCTGTAAATGTGCTAACCTAGTAAAATATGACCCTCGTTTTTCTGTTCAGACAGGATGCAACAGAACCCACATTAGGTGACAGCAGCACACTAATCCCACATTAGGTATGTATGGCCTCTTTTGAGGTCCACACTGTCCCTCAGACATGACAGAAAGAACACTGACCTGAGGATTCATAGATATGAACATTATTCTCTTCGTTCATTTCTAGGTCATGCCACAGACATACAATAATAACAAAATAAAATAAAAATTAAAAACACACAAACAACAATAAGAACTGCAGACGGGGCTGCAGGCTCAGTGTTTCAGAGTTCTTGCTTTTCTTCTGGAGGATTAAAGTTCAGTTGCCAGCACTCATATAAAAGTAGCTTAATACTGCCTCTAATTCCAGCTTCAGGAATCTGATACCTTCTTCTGGCTTCTGTTGGTATCTTCAGATAGCAACATATATCCACAGACACACATAAACAATGTTAAAAATACCACAAAGATAAGACCACAGAGTCAACAAATGGACCTGAGATACCTTTTCTGCTTTGGTCCCTCTTTGGCTTCTAGGTCCAGAGCTAGATCTTGACATACACATTTTAATGCAGAATTCTACATTTTCATAACTGGCCTTTGATTACCATCTTTTAAAATGATTTGTGTATTTATGAAAATATTCCTTGTTACATGATTGGCATATTTTCAGTTTTTGAAGCTATTGCCAAACAATTCTTCAGTCCCAACAGAAGGAAAGAGAAATGGATGGTATGGAGGACAGAACGTGCCTCTTCCTTCCAATCTGAGGCATAGAGATGGTGAGAGAGGAGCAGGGGAGGCCGAAGGGGTGATGCGGGAGGGATGATGAGAAAGGAAGGAGGGGGAAGGCTTTAGTGTGGCACTTGGGGGACAAGCACCAGCCTTCGCTCTGTTAACATGACTCCATAGTGTTGTGTCATCTCTACTACAGCTTGCAATGCTGTAGTGTCTTCCTAGTTCTTCAACTGCTCTGGTCTTTGAACTACATAGGATAACAGTATTGAGGAGAAATCCTTGTGTGTACTAGAGTTATACTGGTCAGAGTATCTTAACCCCTCCAGGAATAAGGCTGAGGCATAAATGACTGTTGAGTTTTGCATTTCCTTAAAAATCCCATTGGCTGAGAATACTTAAATGGCCCACAGAGGCAGTTTAAGGGACACTCCCTTATCTTAAGGAATACACGGTGCACAGCTCCCCTAAGGCCTCAGTCACCATTTAGTCTTCCAAAAAGGATTCTGGAGGACACACAGCAGTCACTTACTGTGAACAAATGTCCAGCCTTTGAAAAGCTACTTTTATTTTGGGGAAGACTTTATAGGTTTTAGTCTCCTTGAGGTTGGACAGTTATTACTCTTTAATCGATGCTTGGGTTCTTGTGCTTTCCACAGCCAGTATTCAAAAGCTGCCTCCATCCCTGTGCCGCTCTGTATATTCACCACAACCCTTACCCATCCTCCTACTCGCTCCAGATTTCCTTGCCCACCTTTTGATATGGCATCTTATCAATGAACCAATTATGTGTGTTAGGCTATGCCCATGGGAGTAGGAAACAAACAGTCATGTCCTCCCTCTCACTCCTCAACTCAACCCACCCTTGATTTTTTTAAAAAGACTGTAACATGCGTCCCGGTGACGTTTCTTTCATGCCTCTCTCAGCGTGGCCCTTTGATCACAGGTTCTTTGTTTATTTCTTTCACTGTGATATTTTTTTCAGAGCTTCTTGCTAAGTGCAAATGAGAACAGGAGTTTCAACCTCTTGCATAATGGTGTAAAATAAATAAATAACAGAATTGTATTTAAATAAACTATTCAAATCCATGTCAGTAAATGATCTAATTAATTACTCCTTTGGGGCTGTGTTGTATGTTTGCTTTCTTCTCAGAGAGGTGAAGAAAGTGGAAATAAATTCTCGGCTGTTAATGGGGTAAATTCTGTAAATGGGCAAGGGTCAGGGAAACCAACTTTAATTTCTATCACATTTGTTTTTAGGCACTTAATTTACTCTGTTTCTTTAACCCCATTTGGATGTTCCTTCTTGGCTTCGGGTGAGTGGTGTGGATAGACCTGGGCTAAACTGACTGGATGTTTTCTGATAGGAGCAGTAAAGAAGCCAAATTATTCACAAGACAGACAGACCTCTATGCTACCCCTTATAATTCAGTGTACGATACAAGACTTTTAACCAAGTCTGCAGAGATTGGACAAAATCCAATTTGTCATTACTTATTCCTCAGCATTGTGCTTATAACTCTGTACTTTTTCATTCTTATTCGCCATTTACCCAATTATATCTATCCTTATTAGACCCCTGCTGAAGACAGCATTAGCCAGAGAAGTCCCATAGCTTAGCTTAATCCTATTATCTCTTGATAAACGGGACACATGAGGCACTAGATGGCCAAATTCAGCATCGCTCCTCCCTCTCCTTCCCCACCCCTTCTTTCCCCCAAAGAGGGGAGACCGCTGTTGCTCACCCTTCTGCCTGATGTAATTATGATCTGGAAGTGTGCCCGTTCTAATCCTTACTCACTAGGAGCATCACTGTCAGCCTGAGAAATGAACTGCAGTTATGATGTAAAGGATTGACACCTCCATGACATGCGCTGATGTGCGGGGCCTCACCGCCAGGGTGACAGAGTGAGCTCCGTGTTTTCAGGGCTTTAAATGCCTGCCAAAATCAGAGCATGAGACCTGAGGGAACAGGCCACAGTGGCAAAGAAACTGGTCAGTAGTGATGCTTCTGAGGTGGGTGTTTGAATGGACATAGGAAGGGAGGGAGGGAGATAGGTTGAAGGAGGAAGGGAGGAGGGACAAAGTCATGAAGGATATTAATCAAATCTACTTTAGAGTTCTCTAGGAATTTCACAGAACCCATGATCTTACTCTTTTCCAGAACTTATCTCAGTCTGTAATTTGCCTTATAGCAGCCTGCACAGAGGCCCATTATAGCCGCAGACGATGGAATCATCTCTAAATGTCTGCTGACTGTAGTCATAGATATGTATCCACAGATCAGAGTATAGATAGATTAGTGGCAAAAGGTAAAACAACAACAAAAAATCTCTCAAGGCTTACTAAAATGCTTATTAAAATATATCTTCAAATGGAGGTTCCCAAGTGTTGAGTAGAGAATAAGACCCACTTTATCCCACAGACATTGTGCAGGCCTTGTGCTGCAATTACAGGCCCGCTCCCTTCCACTATATATACTATTTAATAACTTCAAACGGCTCTGTGCTTCCTTTCAGAAAGAATTTATTATCCAAAAGGTTGTGTTTGGGAAGATGCCAACTCAAGCCTCTGAGGAAAGAAGGCAAAGAAACTCCATTTGTTTAGGAACAAATATAATTTTTGACAATGCTAGAAATGCCTTTCCATACATCTGCCTTCTCCAAGTCACACAAGGAGTTCAGAAACCCTCCAACCCTAACCGGTTCTTCATGAATTGAGGAAAATGAATGCGTTCAGAAGTTCCATCCTGATTCAAAGAAAAGGACACATTCCTTTTGTTTCAGAAAGAGGGAGCTGGCAAAGAAGGGACTGCCAGCAGGGCTGAGCACAAACAGAGTTTTGCACAAAAATTGGAGATCAAGAACTATTGATTGGCCCTTGTGAAAATGGAGGGCTGAGCGGAAAAGCGCCACAGAGTCGCACTGCTCTTTTGATGGTGCCTGCTCCTATACAAACTTGGCTGTAAACCCCAGGGACTGCCAACCACACTTTGAAACCATGGCTTTAGAGCTTTGTGGAACAGCACAGGACTAGGAGTTCCTTCGGGGGTGACTAGCTTTATTGTATTGCCACCCTTAACATTAGCATTAATGGTGCTGCAGTGGCGTGGAGTTAAAGCAGTGGTCTAGCTAAGTTAGAGGAGCCTTCCCTCCTAGCTGGTTGTTCCATGGTTTAGAAGCAGGGTTACTCTATGTTCTTCAGGTGGAGGTAAGGAGGGAGGATGGTCCCTATAAGACATAGAGAGGGACAAAGAATGTGCACATTTATTATATTTATCGAGCATGCTACTGTGCAGGCAATGTCTATGCATTTAGCAGGAAAAAAAAAGCATATCCCCTGTAAACATGCATTGGTGGACCCTAGTTGGCACAATAAAACAGCTGAAAAATATTAAGGAACATTAGTTTACAGTAAGAGTTTAATTATGTATTTATTTTACCGTGGCTTCTATTTACATAATGATAATGGTTAAGGGAGACAGAAGTTAGCATCATCTGGCCAGAAGTGACACTACTAAGAGATTTTTGCCTGGTTATAATGTTGTTGCCTTTTCCTGACCACTATGACCACTGATAAATTATTGTCCTCTAGGAACTTCTGGGAAGGGGTACATTGTCCTAACTTGGAGACCATGGAGTTAAAATTACCATACTAGACACCACAGGTTGAGAGAGAGAAAGAGAGAAGAGAGAAATAGGAAGAGGAATGTGGGGCTATGTCTTTGAGAGTTGTTGGCCAGTGAGGCAGTGAGGTTCCACCTTCCACCTTCCCAAATACTACCAGGTATTTTCAATATTCTGTTACCCTCCAAAGTTGAGAACAAGAAGCTATTGGTGAATACCATATACCTGAGTGACAGAATATGAGGAAATCAAGCTGGTACTGACCTGGAAGCTTCATCCCTACTAGCTGACTTCATGACACACACTAATGCAGGAGAACAGTGCTCATCAGTCTTATCCAACTGTGAATCCCGTGAGCTACAATAACAACAGAATTGGCAAGACACAGCCACTAGCTCAATAGTGGCACAACTATCATGGGAACAACCAATGACTCTCTGACTGGTTTTAAGCCCTACCCACAAGATAAACCCATATCTGGTACAATTCCTGGGTCAAGAACCTATGGGTTGGTATGTCATAAACCTTAGAGCAGAACTTACTACTATTGTTCTGTTAAATGAAGATAGTATTAGACAGACTTATTATTATGCTGGAATATTAATTATCTCTTGAGCCACATGGAAGAAGTATCTGTTTTTAGTAGATGGTGATCAGCACATAGACCCACAGCTGGTCAAGGTACTCAACTGGTCAACAGAACATCTATATTATCCTTCCTCCTCACAAGGCTTACGTGTCATTGAGGAGGAGGGGACTGGAAGAGTTTATGAGCTAGAAGTGGTAGAAAGCTACAAGAAAGCAGTAGCTCTTAGACACAGCAGGGCAGCTATACATAGGAACTCAAAGCTGTTGTGACAGCATGCATAGGACCTGTGTAGGCTCAAGACAGCCCAAAGGCCAGTATGTAGCAGGGAATTACGCATGAAGTCCCACATCTAGCTGAGGAAGAATTGGTAATGGCTAGCTGTTGGGAGAGAGACTATTCTGTTTAAGAGTGTTGCCTCTGGGTAAGTTGACCATGTTCCAGTGGAAGGGACAAATATATGGGTAGCACAAATTAGACTGGGTGTGGGTAAAAATAAAGGACCCAGAGATGGATGGGTAGGGAAGGAGAGACAGATCTGTGAAAAGTTGGGGAAGGGGTAAATATGATCAAACCACATTGTGCAAAATTCTGAAAGAATAAAAAGCAATCAAATGAAATCAAATGAAAGGCCGTGAGATTTGTGCTCCCACTGCAGCCCAACCTCAGCACAGAACGCAGAGCATGGAGAAAAGAAAGGAAGGCTGTGAAGAGGTTTCCATCTGCCAGAACTCCATTGCCAAACATCTGGCTATTCTTCTCCTACTCCATGAGACTGCAGAGGCATTCAAGACCATTAACAGTCGTCCCTGGTTTCCCCCAAAGCAGCCCAGTAAATGCAAAATTCATCAGACCTTGTACTGATCCTGCAAAAGAGTGAACCCAGCACAATAGGTTTCCAGGTATGATATAAATCAAATTTTACTTCATCTGTCTCTAGGGGAGGGAGACTGGCAGAGTTCTAATCATATACATATTTAAATTTGTAATCAGACTCCTTGGGAGGACAGGCTGTTGTGTTTACTGTGAGCTTGCAGCCAGGGTTTCTGGGGACTGAGGATGCTTGGTTGTAAATCCTGTCATTTTGGTGACTTAATATTTCATATTATCATGGTATTAGCATAATTGTGACCTCTGCATTGTAGCATTTTATGTGTTTCCAGTGTAACTTTTGATACTTTACTAAAGTCAACAAAAATTCCCATTATTCCCTCTTTTAGAACACATTTGGCATGAAGTATTAAGGTTGATTTAATGTTATTAGTGCTTAAAGTGGTGTGAAATCCATGAATATACACATCCTTCTCCCAGTTCACCAGCACGCTGCCATAAAACGCAAGGAGATGGGCGATAAACATTTCCTCTCCTTTTTTTCTCTTTCCCTAATTTTTCCTGCTGGAGGCTCTGCCTCTACCCAGAGGGCATGTGAGTGTTGCCAGTTCTCCCACACAGATCAATCACCAGGGCTTCCACATGCCCAAATAATAACACAACAGGAGAGCTTGGCTCAGCTGCCAGCCTCATTAAAACTATTCTCAAAGTAACAGCAAGGTTTGGGGAGCACTCTACTTGGACCAGACTCTGCATATTTTCCAAGATAATGACCAGGGAAGAAGCATTAGAGGACATAGTCTCTTTTATTTGTGATTTTGGCAAGTCACAAAAAATAGTGAGGCAAAGCTAACCGTTTCAAAGGCTGTCCAATGGCAAAGTCTTGTTTAAAATTCTTAGGGAAAAATTATTACTATGGTAAAACTACTGAGGCTTGAAGGGCTACAAGAGGGAAGTAAAGTCAGAGAGACTAAGACACTCTGGTTTGCTGGCTTCAGGATGCAAAGTTCTTCATCAAAATAAGCAGGGAAAATGGATTCTAGTGTTGGCATCCCTCACGGGTCCCCCAATGTTTCACAAGCTAGTCATTTCCGTGACTGTGGGTGTGTTTGGTGTAATGTGTTGCTGGGTGATAATTACACACTCCCTCTTCAGAGCTATGGATGAACAGAGAGAAAAGTTAACTGGAAACACAGGGATCCTGAGCTAGTGGTTTTATGATCTCTGGATTATGACTTCTTCTGGATCATTGTCAAAGACGGGCTGGTAAGATGTTCCTTTAACCATGGCAATCGAGTGTGCCCATAATTTAGAGGGAACAGTGTGGAGATGCACTAGAACAAGCAATGTCTCCCACCCACCACCAAATCACCTAAAAGACAAGACACATTGACTAGGACCTAGGAAAACAAGCTGACATTGTTATATTTGTATGTTAAACTCATAGACAAACAAAGGCGTCTCACTGAATTCATGCTCAGGATATTTTTATGTGCTGTTAACATACCTTTCTTTAATTTCCAGGAGACACGGAACATGGCTCATGTTAATAAGAACAATCATTTATGTGAGGGCTTCTGTTTTTAGAAAAAGACATTCTCAAATAGGCTACGTTTGAAAGTATTTCCTGCCAGGCAAGTGGCAAAATGACTAAAGCAATACTCAGATATGTAGATCAGGCAAACTTCTCTAGTAACTATGATACACTGGCCAAATCTCAGCATAGAAGCCCCACAGGCAAGGGCGTGGAGACGACAAGCAAATACTCCATCAGAGTCCTTAAAACAGGAACTTGGGTTATTTGTGTAGGTGCTACATTTTATATTGATAAAGTAAAAACCACAGCTATCCCAAGTCAGGGATGCAGACATGGATGGAACATATCTCTAGATGCTTAAACTGGGGAATGCTAAATTGACAGTAGAAAGGGGACTGCTTTTTTCTTCCGCTGGCCCTTAAGTAGCATTCAAGTGTGATCAAGGTTGTGTTGGAATACTGACATTCACAACTGGAGGATTAATATTTATTTGCTTCTACTTCTTATTCTAATGATAACTCTCTACTTAATTGGCCTAGTTAATTTATGAAATCAAATCTAGATCAGTGAAATTGACAAGTAGTCATTGCTGAGAGAATATTACAGTTTAAAAGCACCGAGGATAACAGTATAAATGATATATGTTATGCTATTAAGGGAGACACCATAAAGTGAATTACAATGAGCAGAAAAGGCACGTATTTTATTGTGTCAAAAACACGTTTTTATGTGATGTACAAACTTTATGTTGAATGGCCAATCTTGACAAGCTGATTTCTTTTTCTGAAAGCCCATATCTATATTTGGATAGAAATCAATAGTGTATTAGAAAGGAAGCAAAGAGTGCCTGGGACACCACAGGCTCAGAAACATCGTCATTAAGCCTTCATGTCAGTTTGAGTGGAGTCTCGGCTGGGCTTCTAGAGAGGCTCTTCACTAAAACCAACTAGCCACACAAATGGCAGCTGAGACTGTCTTCACAGCTCCAAATGAAGGAGGTGACGGTGCTGGGAAGCCATCTAGGCAGCTGGCACAATTTATTTCCCTCTGGTCCATGCCCCTCTGGTGGCTGAATGCCAGGGTAAAGTGTGACAGTGCGGAATTGCTTCCTTCTGGGGGAGAGGTGCATGCCTCATTTTCTCTTTCTTTCTGGGACCACCTGAATCTCCTCAGGCAAATCAGTTTATCTATGGTTCCAACCTTCCTAACAGAGCAGGGGACACGTTCTTTCCTCCAAGAAAGTTCTCTCAAGTGAATACACAGTGGCAGTCAGAAGAGGAATAGAGAGGCATAATGACTGTTGAACTAAAGTCATCCTAAAGGAAATTACTCATTATTGGCCCTTAGTTCTCCCTAGTCCTGATGACACTTCAGACTCATGAAAAAGTTAAAGAAGTGAGATTACAGCATCGATATGCTTCGTACACAGTGAGTATTTCACAGATGTTCAGTGACTTAAACAGACAGACTTCAGACCTGTTTTTAATACAATGAAGTCTTACATTTATTATATTCTCATTTTCTAGGCATATGTGTGTGTTTATATATATGAGCAAGTACACATGTGTGTCTGAATGTGCACAAATATCCATGCATATCTGTGCAGAAGACAACCTCAGGTGTTGTTCCTCAGGTGTTGGCTACTTTATTATTTCCTGACACAGGGTGGCTTACTGGCTTGGAACTCCCCAAGCAGGCTAGAGTGGCTGGCCATTAAGCCCCAGGGATCTACCTAGTCTCTGTTTCCCTACTGACGGGGTTATGAGCATGTATCACCACCTTTGGGTTTTCAGACGGGTTTAAGAATGGGGCTCAGTTGAAGGGACATACACATATCTAGGTACTGCCTTTAAGAATAGGCAAGGACCACACACAAATACCTATCTTCACAGAGAGTCCTTTATTAAGTGGGGAAGAAAAGTGGCTGATTTCCGACTCAGGCAGAAAACAGTAGAATAGGACTTTGCAGGTGTGATTTTTAAGAGGAAAAAAGGGGAGGTCTCTGTTAGAATGGGCAATGAAGAATAAAGAATATATCTAAAATAAATAAATAAATCAAACCTTGGTTATCATAAGGATCTGTTAACTGTGAATATTCTATAATGTTTGAGCTGATTCTTCTCCTTTCATTTGTTTATTCAGAGGTTATCATTGTCAGATTTCAGCTAATGACTCAGTATATGTGCTGGATATCTTTATCCTGAGAAAGATAACAATCAAAGGGTACAGAAATGTTATGATCAAAGACAACTGCCACTGCAAATTCTCCCTCTCTCCCTGATACCTAACACCCAATACTTGTGATTCTTTCTGCATATTCTTCCTCTCATTTTATAAATGGTGCATGCAGATTTCCTGACTGGTTTTACTGAACATACTGTAGCTCTCATGTCCTAGAGCTGTTGTTTAGATGTATCTTATTATATAATAAATATGCAATATTTGATTTTTCTTAAGTTATGGTCAATGTTTAATTAGTCAACTAAATTTTGTCTAGATTATTGCTGCTGGCTTCTTAATGTTCTCCTTTTTATTAACAGTACTGCCCCTGTACATCTATATGCTATAGCACAGATTAGTCTAAGTTCAAGCTTGACTCTGGAGCATCCTGTTTAAATCCTTCATTGATTCCTATTGCTTAGGATGAGTTCAGATTTCCTAAGCTCAGGTGCAGAGTCCCAAAAGTCGGACATCTTTATGCCAACCTCATCAGCCTCATCCGTTACCATTATTTCCTTAATGTTCTCTTCCCAGCTCCTCAGAAGGTACAGATATCATATTCTTCCCATTTTTGGAATGCAGGGTTGGCAAACTTTTTATTATGAGCCAGGTATGCGATGGTGTAGATTTATCAGGCATACGGTCTTTGTGGCAATTACCTCACTCAGCAGCTAGAACACTAGAGTAATCAGACGTGCCAATAAACAAACATGGCCACGGTCCCAATAAAACTTTATTCGCAAGCTAAATTTGCAAAAGTGGGCCATGATTTGCTTACTCACTTTACATTTCCTCAGTTCAGCTGAAACTTTTTGCAGAAACCCTTCCATAATTCTTAGGCTTCTGACTCCCATCAACACTTAGTGAATGAACACATTGGCTCCTAAAACCTCTGATGTATAGGTTTCCCTTTTACAATGGTCATCTACCCAAGGACAGGTCTGTGCATATTCACTTTTGAGTCTTGAGAATGTACAAGTGTGTCAAACAAGTCCATGACATAGACTCTTGAACTGAGTAAATGAATGATCACTTGCAAGGATGGTTTGCAATGACTGCTGTTGAATAAAAGCTGGCGACCTCTGCTTCCATGTTTTTATGTTGACCAAAACCATTCTGCAAAACATCTAGGAAATATGTTTTCTGTGGGACTTTTGCTGAGGTCTACCATGGCCTGGGTGGCTTTAAGCCTTTGCTCTCTTTAAATGGTTTTCCTCTTTATTCTAGCTGTACATTTTATTATAAGCTTTTTCAAATCCTTTGGGAAGGTTAAGTAATAAAAGCATATTAATAATACATGAATTTCTATTTTTTTGCTTTGCCCACATCTCATGACTTCAGTCGACTCTTTTCCAGTCTGGTGTGTGCATAGCCAGCCCTGCTTCTTCACAGGTTCCTAGGAGGAAACATCAGTCTATCCATCAACTTGTTCAGGAGTTCTTGCCCCCAAGAACACTACATCCCTTTGCAGACCCTGACTGTTTCTTGCCGCTCCTTCTGCTGGAAAGCTTCTTATTTTCTCATTTTTAATATAGTCTCAGAAGTTGGTTAGCAAGATGAGAATTCGAAGTGAGTTTTTCTTGCTTTGTATTTTAATGTTTCGGATATATATTTATATATCTCTATTTTTTTCTCTATCTCTCTCTCTTTTCTATCTCTATCTCTATCTCTATCTCTATCTCTATCTCTATCTCTATCTCTATCTCTATCTCTATCTCTATCTCTATTCTATCTCCACTCCACTCACTCATTCACATTTAAAAACCAAACTCCTTACAAAAGCCTTCTAATACCCCAGCACCAAGCAAAACTTTTTTACTAGCTAGTTTTATGTGTCAACAAGCTAGAGTCATCAGAGAGAAAGGAGCCTCAGTTGTGGAAATGTCACCATGAGATCCAGCTGTAAGGCATTTTCTAAATTACCCATTGTGGGTGGTGCCATCCCTAGTCCTGGGTTCTATAAGAAAGCAGGCCAAGCAAACCAGGGGAAGCAAGCAGTAAGAAGCACCCCTCCACCACCTTTTTATCAGCTCCTGTCTCAGGTCCATCTCTGCCTGATTTCCTCTCCTGACTTCCTTTGGTGATAAATGGCAATATGAAAGTGTAAGACAAATAAACTCTTTTCTCCCCAACTTGCATTTTAGTCATGGTGTTTTGTCACTGCAATAGAAACCCTAAGACAACTTCCTTCCCATCATCCTGCCTTCCTACCCCATGGTGCTGCACAGGTGACTTCTGGGACTTACCAGACTGCTTCCCTCTATTCTTCAGATCTTTGTTCCAATACCACTGTCCCAATGAGACTCCACTGAATTGATGGTTTAGAATTGCAATCACCTCCAGCCCCAGTATTTTCCATTCTCTTTTTGTCTCCATGGTACTTTTAATCATCTGACATACACATATTTTATTTGTTCCTGAGTCCCATTATAATAAATGCCCAGTAAGAATTTTGTATGCTTGTCTGTAAAAACAGTAACTGGAACAAGTATATTACATGCTCAGTAAATAACTACTAACTTTTCAAGAAAAGGAATTCTTTTTGAAGTTCCTTTCTTATTTCTAGCTTAAAATTTTAACAGCATACTGACAATCTATTTTAAATCTATTAGATTAAACATTGACTTTACAACCTTATTCCTGCCTAACTATTTGATTCTATAAGGATGATGATATCCAACACCCAGTCCCTTCAATGAGATAACATGATATCATAGACAATATCAAAGTGAATCTTAGAACCTAAGAGCTCTTTTCTTGTATTTCACATTAAGGTATGAAGGTGAATTAAAGCCAGGACAAGGATCACCATTCTTGTTTCTCACCTTCCCATATGCCATTCCCATGCTCTCTCCTCTAGATCGTATTGGTTCAGCCCCATACAGCTTTATCAGAGGCTGTCTGCTGTGGCTTAATGCTGTTAACCAGTGCAGTGGATGGGAACAGAGAGGTACATATGATGACGTCATAGGATTACTGCCCAGTTCTTCCACTAATACCATTTGGCTCTCAAGGCTCCATATGAAAATTACCATGACAGATCTGCTATGACCAGGGATGTGAAAATATTTTTAAAACCATAAAGCATCACACAAGCCTATCTTTGGTTATTGACCCAGAGAAGCGACTTCATATACATGGTGCTTTCATTATGAAGAGCTAGGAGGACATCCCTAACAAATTATCCCACACTGGGAAAGATTGCTCTTGTCCCCTTCACAGATGCAGTGGAACATATCCCACTGATACTAACTACATTAGCATGTGATATTTCTGTTAGGGCCCATCTTATTCTTGGGCTGGGTGCTCAGGAGAGACAGCATCTCAAAAACAATCATCATATTTCCTTCAATGTGTCTGATTACCTTCAACTGGTGTCCATGGGGAAGAAACTTACTGAAAGTTTTCTTCTCTTGTTCTCCTATTAAATAATGAGAAATACACAACATAGCTCTTTGATGGACGCTAGAATGATAACATCTGGCATAGGATCCTTAGGCAACTGTTGAGGATGTGATCTGCCTAAATGAACCACCTTACATATGTTTGGGGAATTCCCACCTCTGAAGATTTTACTATGAAGTAGGCACAAGGCTAGAATTAAATTTAAATAGCTTTCCCTCTCTTTCTTGGTTATCTTTATCTGATATGGAAGTTGGTTTCCTTGAAAAACTTGACATTGGAAAATCCTTGGACATTGATTTCCATATACTTGTGGTTTAAGACCTGTCCTCTTTTTACAATAATGGATATTTAAGCAAAAGCACTATTGCTACATGCTTACTAAACTAAGGACTATGGGCGGGGGTGTTCTGAAAGATGGCCAGACTAACATGGCAAGACCAATATATCCATCAGGCAGATAGGGAGCTATTACACTGGCATCAGATGGGTGGGGATGGGTTATAGCTAATTGAAAACCTATACGTTTGGCTGCTCTGTTTATGCCAAGAGAGAAAGCCATTTCTGTGAAACTCTTTCTAAACCTCAAACTCTGAGCAAAATAAATGGTGCTGCTATTTCATGCCACTAAATTTTGGAGTGACATTTTTTAAATGCAGAATAATCAGAACCCATATTACGTTTCACTTATGCATTTCATTGGTATATTGTCATTTTGGTAAAGCTAGCTGACCAGACGAGTGTGAAATTTATGGGAAGAGAGGCTCTGATTATTTTCGTTAGATTTGTCTTACTTTGTTCATGTGTATATATGTGTCTGTGTGTATATATGCAAATGAATGCAGGTACCTACAGAGTCTACGATAGGGCATTGGATCCCTGGAGCTGCAGATACAGGCAGTTGTGAACTGCCAAATATGGATGCTAGAAACCAAACTTGGGTTCTCAGCAAGAGGAGTATAGGATTTCTCCAACTACATGTGACTGTTTAAAAGCAAGAAGGAAAGTACTGTACTAAGGATTAGCCATAGCTTCTTCTAAAAATTCTTAGCCTAGGGACCCCATGGTATGAAGAAGAGCTTTTCCCTCTTATTGTGGAACAACTATATTCCAAGAAATCTCTTTAAAAACTAAGATCAAACAACTATAAACAACTAC
Source organism: Mastomys natalensis (assembly GCA_021653895.1). Lineage (NCBI taxonomy): Eukaryota > Metazoa > Chordata > Mammalia > Rodentia > Muridae > Mastomys > Mastomys natalensis. The sequence continues at coordinate 1,005,792 of JAJTUV010000287.1, forward strand.
CACAATATCAGTTTGGTTGCTTGTTCCTCAAATTGCATAATACCTGTGCAGACAAGGTTTGTAGGCTCTACCCAGGTGTTCTTTGTGTGGTGAAGATATTCAGAATTTAACATGAATGAAAGTTTCATGGGGATATACCCAGTTCAGGGCAAGTCAGCCTTTAAGGAATAAGCATTTTGCTCTGGTACCTGCTATATAAATCTGTACTTGCTGAATCAGTACTTGATGGAGCTGCCAGAGTTGATATGGATCACAGTATCACAGGGAGGCTAAAGATGAGATGGAAATTGATAGCCATTCTTATAACACGGCAAGCCCTCGTACTTAGGACAATACGTGGCAAGAAAGCTCTCAGAACTGCATCTAGACAGAGGGTGTGAGTTAACCCTGCTGAGAAGCAGAGTTTTGAGTCTCTGGAATTAGTGCTTTCATTAATATTTAAAAAAATAATTCTCTGGGATTGATTCTCATAGAACATCATCCACAAAGCAGGTCCATAGTTTTGGAGAGAAAAAAAAAAAGCCCTCTAAAAATAAATACACTTCTCACCTTACTATTTATTTCATATTAGCTTTCAAAACAGAAAACAGAACTGTATGCAAGAAAAGGACCGAGTGACCACACCTTGAGGGGTCTTATTAACAAAGCTTGGCTCTCATTTTTTTTTTTTTACACATCTTTATGCAGTTATAAGTTTACATACTCATGTATTTATTAATTCGGCTTTTCTGCCTTTCATGAATAAATTATGCCGAGCTAATTTCCATACCAGCCTGGTGGCCTTTCTCTAGGGCTTTAAATCAGAGAGTCTGGTGAAATTTTATGTACATTCAACCGCAGTTTATAGAAACATTCAAAAACATTTGACGTCATCCATTTCAACTGCTTAAAATTCTGCTGGGAGGAAACAACCACCCTCATGGTCCTGGATGGGCTGCTTTATTTCTTGGGGGCAGTGGTGGAATGACCAGGTCGGATGGTTTGTCTGCTGTTGTTACAGTCACTGTTACCTCAGCTCTGTGTGTGGGGTTTGTTCAATTCATGGCTGAAATAATTAAGATGTTTAGGGCTCACATGATCCATCTCCCGCCCAGTTCAAGTGTCTTGTGACGCGCATTTTATTTGCCTTTCGAACATGATGATTTATCACCTTCTCTCACTCTCTGGGAAGAATCAGAGCTGGCAATGGCAACTTTGAGAGATTTTGACTTTTGCTGAACACAGAAAATCATTAGTTTTAAATCTAAAGGCTCCTTATTGATTCTGAGGCCTCACAGCCTCATGCTCTACGCTACTTATATTAACGAAGTCACCGCTGTCGCATACAAAGGGCAAGGGGGCTCAGCCTAGACAATACCGAAGCAGCCTCAGGAGGGAGATTTCCAGGAAGGCTTGCAGGTATTCAGCTCCCTGGAGAACAAAGCAGGACACACTGCTTCCCAGCTTTGCCTTTCAATTGCTCCAAGCCCAGTGGCTAGAACCTCATGTCTAAAGTGAGGTCCATAATGGCTCATGTAAAACATGAGTCATCGGACTGTCTCCTCCAGCATGTGGTGCTTTAACCTTTAAACGATTATCAAACAGCATTTCAGCTTTAATTAAAACTAGATTGTATTCTACTTTCCTCCAAAGGAGAGAAAGCTAGCTCTTTTTGCCAATTTACACACAGTCACAAACCAGGCCTTCCCTGTATACATATAAAAAGTGAAAGGTGTTTCTGAATTGTCGTGTTGTTAAATGCAAATATACAATCTAAGTTATTTTCATCTACTCTCCCTTCGCTGCTCAATGCCTAGGGCAACTGTGATACTGAGCAGAGGCTAGTGAGCCCATCCCCAAGGGCAGCCAGTTACACTAATCTGCTCTTGACTTTGAAGGTCCATTCAAACCAGGGAACAATTTTATAAGCACTGGGATGATTTCAAATCACAGACAGATCCAGTAAAAGAAGCAACAAAACAAGCACTTCAATTAGCAGATGAGCTCGCGACCTGAAACTTGTGCCCGATGAGTCTCTTTGTAGCCACCCACCCCTTCTCAGAAGGCTTAGAACTGCTAGATGAACAGCCGGTATTTAATGAGGGAACATTTTCTTGATAACTAAACTGAAGGTGATTTCTATGGACTATTTGGAAAGAGGTTAGAAAAAAATCTGTTAATCATCGTCTTTTTGTTGATGTTTTTTCGCTGTTGTGGTATGGTGGTGGTAGTGGTGGTGGTGGTGGTGTGTGTGTGTGTGTGTGTCTGTCTGTGTATGTCTCTGTGTGTACGTATGCATGTAGTATGTGTGTGTGTATGGTGTGGTTTATGATGTGTTGTTGGTAGAACTAGAATTTGAAACTCTAGCTGAGAATGATGGTCCCACAGTAGAATGACCCTGGTTTGGGAGCCCCCGGTGGATCTGATTTTTAATCTTCCCATGAGGTTTCAGACTCTTAAGGAGGGTCATGGCTTGTTTCATGGTTTCCCAAACTACTTTGTCTCTCACATAGTCTGACATGCCTGGAGTCAGTTCTCTTCTCTGCAATGTTCTAGGAACTCCCAGAGTGTATTCATTCTAGTTGGGTTTCTTATTTATCTGCTTTTTGGATGAGCTTATATCCCCACTACTTAGATACTATTTTCAAAAGCATTCAGTGACTTAATAGAGACAATGTATAGCAATAGGTTTTCATTTTTATTCAGAGATTAAGCATATTATATCCTATACCACTCACAAGCGACAGAACATGGGGCAAGTTATACAATTTCTTCAGCTTCTATTTCTTCATTCAGAAAATAAGTATGGAAAAAAAAAGATAGTTTTGTGTGTGAGAGAGACTTAAATAAGATAGTAATATAGAGGTTTTCATGATTGTCTGATACATACTAATTCCTCAGTAAAACTAATGTCAACACCGAGAACTGTAAAAATCATGAATGAATAAATACAGCACATCACCTTATTTTAAAATTTCTCACATGCATGTGAATGATGTACTATAACCTGCTTAAATACAATAGTAATATTTCAAACTCTTTCATTCATTAGTTCTTAAGTATAACCGCATGGGAAAAGTTTAATTTTACAGAACTAAAGACTTCATCTACTCACATTTATTGAGCATCTATTGTGTGGAAAGCAAACATCTCAGACAAATCGAAACAGGCACCACCATCATGGATTGTTTACAAAACTGAAGGTATCCTGAGTACCTCCGACATACCTCCTGATTGTTGATAATGCAGCTATGAACAACAGCCTATGGTCAGTTTAATGTCTGAGGAAAGACATCTCGTGTTCAATGCATCGATGCTGAATCCCTATGTACAGGCAATGGAAAGACAAAAGTATATGAAGATGATGATGATGACCACAATGCGGTAGTCAGAGTAGGAGACAATAAGAAGTGAGTGTTGTCTGTGTGTCAGGACCTAGGGCTGTAAGTGTGGAGGGCCATGCAACTGCAGAGAGTATCTGACAAATCCCTACCATGCCATGTAGGACCAAATGATTCTCTGAACAAAGGCTTTGGGTTACACAATATACAGGAAGGCTGGAGCAGCGACTGGCCCTTCTCGAGTAAATCCCATGATGTGAATGACAGAACCATCTCCATGAGTGACTGGAGAGGAAGGCATATGCTCTACACATCTCCAGTCACAGCTGCAACCATGAGCATGAAATGTTTGCAGAATAAATGACTAGAAACTTCATCTTTATCCTGATACAGGATCCTGGGACCAGAAGAATCCATCTTCAACTGAATTTGGAAAATGAGGGTGGGTGGATATCTTTAAAACTCTCCAGAGGAATAGTGACTTTAGGCTCTTTCCTGAGGGCTGGCTCTATGACCAATGTTATGGTATTAATTCAGAAGGCGGGGACTCAACACTCACTGTGTGGCAGGGAGCAAGCCATTTCAACAACAGATTACTGCGATGTACTTGGCCAGTGCAGCCCTTACTGTTACCATGAGTTAAGGCCAATTCACTTGAGCTATAAAAATAAAAAAAATTAACAACAATAGTAATGAACCTTTGATACACATGCTGGCTTCACCAGAGAGACCCATGCAGAATATGGAGCTGGAGGCCAACATGTAGATTTGTGGCACTGCCCAGGGGACGCTGGAGTCCACTAAGCAATGAATGCATTAAGCGAATCCATAACTGCAATTCCCTCATGTGTGACAGATATAATATCCCTCATTTTACTTCACTGTTTTGGGATATCATGTGTGAATGAGCACAATGGAGAAAAAAAAAAAGCCTTATACAAACCTAGCAGGGACTGCAACTTTTTATGGGCTCTGGTTTCTCTTGTGTGTGTGTGGGGGGGGGTACATACAGTGGTGACCTCTGGGTATGTCATACCAAGAATCCAACATGAAGCTTCTCTCTGCTTATCTAAGGACAGGTCATATGTCATGAAAACCTGTCCCCAGCATTGCAAGTATTTTCACATATCCATCAAATCTCTAACAATCAGTGTAACAGTTTAATTCCTAGACAGTTTGAGAAATGGAAATATTCAATTATTCCATTGTAGTGTACTATTGGCTTGATTTGGAATACAGTATTTGAGATAAGAATGTATTGCCAGGGGATCGTGACTCGAGGCAAGTTTATTTTGCCTCAGCTTATCCCTCTGTAAAATGAGATCAATAACACCAACGATGCTATGACTACTCTAGGAACCATGTAACATATGCAGATTACTTAATATTTATAAACCTCAGAAATCTCTTTATGTGTAGAGCTGTTTAAGTATAAATTATTATTAAAATTATTAGCCTTGAGAATTATAATTACTGCTTCATTATTTTTCTCATTATGCTCATTCTATGGGGGTTTTCTTGTAAATACTCCAAATGAGCTATTGCCTTTATTGTATCATCAATTTAATATTTGCTCGAAAGCTTTAAAGACACAAAGCATGACATAAATTTGCAAGATCTAAGGTGGGACAAAAAAAAAACCCATAATTTTCTTTCCTGTGCTAGAAGAAGTAAAAAAACATCCCTGGGGGGAATGACGATGTTTTAAACAGGATTACTAGGGCTGTGAGAAGGGGCTTGACTCTCCTGGGTAAGGGCTGACTGAGACACCATGCTCTCCCACAGCAACATGGCTGGTTCCCAGAAGGAGGCATAGCTCATATGTTGCTTTCCTTTACTCCTTCCACTGCTATCCTCTTCAAGACTTCCTCAGTGTGCCTCAAAGGCTGTATGAAGAAGCCAGAAAGATGATGGAACCATTTACTCATACAATGGCAAACGTAGAATAACAAGATATATGTATATATACACTTACTGTCTGTCAGGTGTTTTCTAAAGAGGGCAAATGCAGAATCTCATTGGATCCTTATTCCAACTCAAAGAAATAATGGGATCATCAGTGAAAAATTCAGAGATACAGCAAACAGTATAATGTAGGAGGAGCTAAGGTGCGAGGAGTTAGGAGAGGAAGAGGAAAAGGAAGAGGAGGAGTTAGGAGAGGAAGAGATAAAAGGAGGAGAGAGGAGCGAGAGAGAGGCAGAGATGTAGGAGCGATGGAGACGGATGTTCACGTGTCTGTAGCAGTCAAAGGTAGTTGGTATACCTAGGTTGGGTATTGGGTTACACTTCTGATTGAATGGGTATCTTGTTACTGATCATTACCAAATATATAAGCTTTGATTGATCTATAAGAATTAGAGTCTCATTCTGTTATTGGGCACTCATGGATGGTGGAATGGTTTGGGCAATGCCCTGCCTTGTGGAAACAGCGTGGAAGATTGGCAGAGCCATCTCTCACGTGGCATCTAGTGGGTGGCAGGGCTGGTGTTTCTGGTGGCCAGTTCTAGCTGCAGCACATGTGGCCTCCGGCGAGAAACATGGCGGCTGGGCTAGGCAGAGCAGCTGCAGCTTAGATAATTGGCCTGAGCCAGAAGCCTTTTTAAATAATTACCACAACAGCATAAGGGCAGGCTTTTAGGAGTATACTAGGCTAGATTTCAATGGTAGAGCATAACTCATGGTCATTATGGCTTCCAACAACCACTCTTCCTCTAGTCTTCCCTGGGGTCTTAGGCTGGAGAAGCTATAGCAACAAACAACCTTGTATATAAGTGGTTTTAAAACTTGGTAGCTTATTGTTCCCTTATGATCAAATTAACAAGTGTCACTGGGTCCTCTGCTCACTGCTGACTCCCTCCAGGAATCAGAGTCCAGGGAAGACACCCTGTTATCATAGAAGAAGGAAGAAGAACTGCACAGCAACTTGTCACAACTATGTTGGTATCAGGTCACTTCAGATCATAACTCATTGGTGACAGCTATTTACATGTTCCCACCAAATGTGGCAAAGAGGGTCAATTCAACCATCGGTGTACCTAAGGGATGGCACCCAGAGGTGAGCCAGGAAGACACGTGACTCTGATGTATGATGTATCTCTAGTTCCAGTCTTCAGGCTCAAGGCAATGAAATGCTTCTAGAAAGGTCACTTGACACCCTATGTCATGAAGTAAGCTACTAGGAGACAAAGAAGAACTCAGATTTCCACTGTGCATTACATCTCCTTAACAATACATCCCAGAAGTCAGCCTACTGATCTTCAAACATAAAAAGCTAGGTTGGCCCTACTGTCACTTGACTGAAGGGCAGGAGGAGAGTCTTCATAGGTGCATTCTCACTTGAGAGCACTAGATACATTCCCAAGCACCAGCTCCACTAACGTCACAATCATCTCAACTGCCCTGTGAGCCACAGAGTAGATGTCCTTTTCATAGCTGCTCCAGTGAAGGGTCAGAGGAGTCGATGCCTCTGATTCCAGTCGTAATGGCTGAGCAGGCTAGACTGATTTGTGATAGATCCCAAGGGTTCCTTCAGGGTCATCATGAATCCATACCTCATCACTAGCTATGGAAAAAAAGCTCAGATCTCACCCTGACACCTGGTATTGTCAGTAAGGATAAGCAGGGCCATGGTTCTGCTTGGGGCACAAAGCCACACAGGGAGAACAAATCCTAACCAAATGTCACCATTTACAGAAACTTCCTAATGCCCACCAGGGTGTGATTTCTCCCTCAGACCATGAAGCATTTGTAAAAACCTTTTATGATTATGTGAGGCAGACAACCACCCCACCCTCCTTTGTTCTTAATTCCAGTGCCACTGATTAAAAAAAAAAAAAAAACAAAACAGTATGCCTAACAGCTGTGTGCACATAAGACCACCTGTTGTAAGATTCTCATCATTTGGTGGGATGTCACATCTTTGATATTATTGTGAAATCTCTGCAAGGAGGGCTAGTAGTGACCTTATGTGCAATAATTACTGCCCAGTAGTGTGTGCCTGACACACAATGGGCACTAGGCAGGAGTAATTCTATCTTTAAGGAGTCTACAGTTCTAGCAACTACAACGGAGAGTGAACTGATCATTAACATGAGACATTATTTGTTAAGGAAACAGGGACAGACCGTAGACACTTATAAAAGGAGGAGCTTGGTTCATGAGAAGGCAAGGTCTATGGAGTCGGTGATATTTAAAGTAAGAGTAGGCTTACTCAGGATACATGATGAGGCTGTCAGAGGGGTGGGCCAACTTTACAAAGTGGAAAATGATTAAATTTTATGTATCACCTTTACAAAGAGGCTTGTGATTATTCCAGCAACAAGACAGAATAGAATTATTATTCATGTTTACAAATAAGTCAGAGATAAACTGATTTTCTTGATTGCTCCGCCACATGACTTTGAGGTGACACAGACTTTGAGTGCCCACACAGGATTATGTTTGTTGATGATGCCACCAGAGATTACAGGATTATGATACTCAATTAACTAAATATGCAGACTTTTGAGAGAACAATAACCAATAAGAAGACCTTATGTCTATATCATATTTTATAGTTTTCTCATCTCACTGTTACACAGGAAACTATCATGTCACAAATCAATAGGCTAGAGAGCACCCAAGCTCCAGTCTCTATCTCTGTCTCTTCCTCTCATTTTTTTACTGTTTTCTTAATTATTATTGAATTGACTGAAATGGCGGGCACAACATTTCTTTCATTGATCACGGAGCATCCAGGCGATGTGTGTGCTGACACACCACACAGCCTTGTGGCTGCCATAAAAGTGAACCCTCAGTCAAAGATTCTAAATTGTGTTTCAGAAATGTGAATTAACATAGAAATGTTGTTTCCCTTTTCAGAAATTTAATTCTAAGGGCTGGGAAGATGGCTCTGTGGTAAAGTATTTGTTGCTCAAACATGGGAACCCCAGTTCCCACAGAAAGGGCCTGGCATGGTGGGATACCTCTTTAACTTCAGTGCCAGGGCTGAGCATGAGGGATGAGTGGTCCCCACAGTTCACTGGTTAGCCAATCAATGGATTGATGAGGCTGGGTTCAATGAGATCCTGTTTCAAAAACTAATGTGGGATGACAGAGGAAGGCCCATGACATTGGTCTCTGGCCTCTCACTCTCAAACATGTGCGCACAACTCATAAAGACATGTCTGTAAGACACACACATACACAGACTATAACCGTAATAGACATTTTCATTGGATTTGGAGAAATTGATAATTGTTCATAGAGCCGTCCTTAGAGAACTTCATGGTACTTCTTTTTGCATGTTTCATATAAAAGAAGTTCTGGACTTCAGACATATTAGTAACAAACCTGTACCAATATACAACCACTATCAAAGCAGGACATGGAACATAGTTCAAAACTATAAAACAACATAGATTGTGACATGGTAGACAATGGATTATCTTTCCATAGAAATGTGTTTGAAATTTGCTTTGGAAATAGTTCTGTGCATAAATCTATATTAGCCAATTAATTCTTGATTAACATCTTAAAAATTTGTTATTTGAATCAAAAGATTTTCTTGAGAAATATGGATATTATTTCGGCATTTTATTGCTTTAAAATAAACACATAATGAACGGAAACAAAGCAGATGTTGAAAACATCTGAGCTCAGGCATACACCATCATGTGTGTTGGTCTGACTTCTCCTCACTGTGACACACACAACACAAGGCTCAGAGTTTCAGCCATGAAGGAGTGGCTTTGTGGTAATCATGCCTTTGTGGGATCTGCTCCAAACACTGGCAAGGCCAGGAAGCAAAAGTTTGATAGGAACTGCACGTAGGTATAACAGGTCTGCTCCTAATGACTGCCAGCTAGGACCCACTTCCCAAAACAATGGCACTGGCTGTGGAGGAAATGCTCAGAAGACAAACCTACAGGAGACATTTCAGATTCAGACCATAGTGGCTCTCCTTCCACACTGGGATGAATAGAGCCGGAATCCCAACAGCATTTAATGTCTAATTTCTATCAGTCCCATTACAACTGAGAGCAAAGTAGTCTTAGGCTGTCTAATGGGACACATTAGAAAGTTCTCCCTGCCTTGCTTAGTGATTAACAAAATGGACTCTTAAAAGTGATCCCCACAAGAAGGGGGGTGCACCTCTTTACACTGTTCGACACTGGCAGAGTCTTTTACTAGCACTATCCTACCAGAGAAAGGGTAAACAAGATACAAATGCTCAATATTCTGCTTAAAGGGTCATCTTGTTTCACAGTTTTATGCAAGTTGCTATTCCTAAAGTTTTATCATTTGCCAACAAATCTTCTACCTGTTTAGCAGGCCTCATGAGGGATTTAAAATGGTCACCATGAAAATTCTGGGCATCTACTATTTTTTATAACAAACTTGATTGTCACCTATGGTATTTCAACGATCACTCTCATATAGACATCACACTGGAAATGAGATGCAGGGCCTGCTTCCCATGGAACATTATGCAGAGGCACTCTGACTAATAAATCTTTGTAGCTAATGCATTCCAGATGGGAGCCATGTCTCACAGATTTAACCTTCCTAAACCCTTCCAAAAATTCCTCCCATCAAAAGCTCTCTGGATGAGATATGTTTGATTGAAATGGGATCATCAATACATGACAACTACGCAATAGTACGAATGATTACTGCCCTCAGGAAAATTGCCATCTTCCTTCCCACAAAGACCAAGTTTTGGACCAGTCAGGAGAAGATGGAGTCTCTGTGCCTTACCAGGCCTTTCCTTGCTCTACTAATGGTGATGGGCTCTTTCCTTGTGTTCCATTACCATTAGAAGCTACACAGAGAACGGCCATCACTGTTGCACATACGTGGCAAAGGCTGCTGAAAAGGAGGATCAAGTCTCTTCCAGGAGTCACTAATTAGCATCCTGTTAAATCATGTTGCCATGTTTAGCCGTCACATTATTAGTTTATGTCAGACAGACATTGAAACACCTACATGCCGGAGCTTATGGAAACAGTCATGTGCAGCGGTGAGGGTAGTGTGAGACAAGGGGGCGCTGTAGCTACAACATTCAAAAGTGCTGCAAATCACCCTCTAGTTGGTGAAGCCTAGAGCAGCTGGCTTTTCCTTCTGAAGATTTCTCAAAGATAGCTCAACTTACATTTGACATATGGTTTTAACAATATTTTTATGAGGGGGCTGACTTTCCAGGAATGGGAGGAAATGCCGACTGCTGCCTGTTCTTGGATTGAATCCTCTCAACATAGTACTGTGTGCAGCTAAAGGCCCAGAGAATCACAATGAAAGGTTTTAAACTTACATCAACTTCTCTACCCACCCTTAAAATCGTCTAAACCTAGATGACTTATGTATAATTTCATTTATTCAGAGTAGTGAGGAAAAAAGTAGAATATTTTAGTGAAATGTGAATGTTTTACAACATAAACAACAATTGTGTTTCTTTCTGTGTTGTTTGTTTGCAACGACTGCAAATTCAGTCACTGGAATTCATGTCTATCAAATATAGTGGTATGCCTTTATGTGGGACACTTTGTGTCGCAGCCTTCTGGATAGAGCAGATTCTCATGCTGCTACACACATGTGAAATGCTTGTGACTTTAAATGTCGGCGGCTCCATGGTCAGAGGAAGCAGTGTAAGGTGTAATTCACCCTTGCCCTACTCTATCCTGTTAAACACAGTTGAGGTCAGGAGCCTCTGGGTAACTTCTTTCCCTATCTGCAGAAGGTAACTGGGTTCCAGCTCTCTGGATCCAGTCAGCAGGCATCAGAATTTCATCACTTACCTACCCAACCTATACATTGGTTCTGTGGTTTCAGACTCAGTTGGTACTGAAGAGGGACTGACACTAGTTAACAACTGAGAAGCGTTCTCCAACTCTCTGGCTGGTTTCCTAAATCTCCCATAGAGAACAAGACTGCAGCCCAGCTTTCAAACAGCATGATTTTACTGAATACCTGCCCACTATCACCTCCAAACACAGCTGACATCTATCCCCATGTTGGGTCTGTAACAGTAGATCCAACATTAGCAACAAGAACAATGCCCTATCTTCACCCAAACCTCACGTAATCCCAGTGTGATCTTAAGCAGAGCAGAGTGGTACACTCCATGCTCCCACAGCTTGTGCTATGGGTACATTACTCCCAACCTAGTTTGGCTACACAAATAAGTGACAGAATTATCCTCTAATCATTGACATTAGGTAAGTGCTTCATATTTTCCCCTTTGCATATATAAATATTTTAGCTAAACTTTTTTTCTTGTATTCCAACTTCAAGGAAGGTATCTATAGCTTAAAATAAATTTGATAAAGATAATTTGATATCACATATTTATCAGTTGTGTATAGAAGGGGTGAAATGGAAGAATGTGTATGCTACTATGTGGGTGAAAATCTCAGGTAATTACAAATGGAGAAGAAAGAATTTTCCAGAAATCCAGGCTAAAGGATGCAACCCTAAAAACATGGAAGTCAGTTCCTGGTAGCCACAGTACAAAGGAGAAGCATATTTAATCACTGGAGGGCTACAGTTTTTCTGAAACTGTAAAATTTGAAGAGCATTTTCCATGTCAGGAGCATGATTTTGTTATCCAACATGTTTTCAAAAGTGAAGCAACACAGATAGGCAAAGGTTCTCCTAGCTGGGGTTGAATTATATTCAAGTTTGCCCTATAAAAGAGCTTTGACACTATCAGATTGCTGGTCCTAGTTTTCTCCCTTTGTTTCGAAGTCCATGGCCAACAAACCTGGACTACATTCTCCAGAGAAAAGATAATCGTGGTCAGCTAGAGCTGTTTATTCCATCTTTTTCCAGTCACACAAGTTTAAAGGTCTTCTAGGTAGTACATAGGAAATACCGAGAAGATAGAAAACCCCTCAGAGCCCTTTCCAAACCTGAGGACAAGTCTGGCTCCTGAGTGACACATGGAGAAACAACCTGAAATCATAGAGTGTAATTATCTCCTTTATGCTCCGGCTCTAAAATTCTTAAGAGCCCTGCTCAAATGTCCTCCTCGCTTTGATCTACAGTTATAAGCTTACATTAAAACTCAATCACACCAGGGAATGTCATTTGCCAGCTTTCAGGCAGGTCTTAACAATGGACTCCTGGCTGAGAACAGCATGGACAGGATCAAGCCCTCTTCACCTCCCTCAGCAGCAGGGGCTTGCTGAGGCCAGCACACCTGACTGAGGTACCCTTATGGGGGAGCCTGCTCAGCTCCAAATGAACTCAGGCTACAGGCATGCGCAGTCTGAGCCATTAATGCCCAGGATCTGTTCAGTTAGTTTATATCTGCTAGAAAGTCACTCTGGATACCTTTTCTTTATTAACCAATCAAAACCCAAATACCAGAAGTGGAAAGAGAGGACGAGGTTGGAGGTATGCATACAGACAGTCTGAAAGAGCCAATCTGATGGCATTACATGCTGACTCACTCATCAAGCAGTCTTTCTAAACTATTTCCTCAAAAAGTTTGTTGGTAGAAAGCATTTGCCTACTTTTTTTAAAAAAAAAAGTATTAGATAAGAAATTTTGTTTATTTTTTTAAGAAATATCTACTCCTATTATGTTCATTAATGACTCCAGTTGTTTCAGTGATTAAGACAGAAGTGTAAAAACAAAGGAGGCAGTATTTTTTTGCTATCTAAAAATCCAACCGATACCTCTGATGGAAACGGGAAGTGAGCAGTTTCAGACTGTACTACTGCCAGCCCATCTGAGTCCACTCCAGGAACAGGGTGCCCCATGGGCCTCTGCGAGCTTGTCTGAGTGCACTTGTTCACAAGACCATTTAAAATTAAACCAACACTGATTCTGGCTGCAGCTGTGGTCAAGTTCTGGCCTAAAAGAGCATCGGTGTTAATTCGGCAACATGAAAAGGCTTTTATTGAAACTTTTCTTTTAACAACAGATTTTAATCTCATTATGAAATTAGTGCAGATACTATCACTGTTAACAGACTGCAGGCAAACACAGCAGCTGATGTGGAAGTTTAGGTTGGCCTATGGCCATGAATCAGACTGTGGGCACATATACAAAACTGTGCTTTCTATGGAAGGAAGGTTTTAGTCAAAAGAGAGCATCAGTGGAGGATATCTTTTCTTCTTAATCGGTTTTTCCTCCTCTTCCCTCCCTCCCTCCCTCCCTTTCTCTCTCTTCTTCCCTCTTTTCCTTTCTTATTTTGTGCTGGCCACCAAACCCCGAACCACATGCAAGCAGTTTACTACTGAGTTATAACCCTGCATGCCATCTATCTATCTATCTATCTATCTATCTATCTATCTATCATCTATCTCCTCTCCTCTCTCTCTCTCTCTGTCATCTATCTATCTATCTATCTATCTATCTATCTATCTATCTATCTATCTATCTATCTATCCATCCATCCATCCATCCATCCATCCATCCATCCATCCATTTATCTATAACAGGGTCTAATTAAGTTGTTCAGCCTGTCCTTAAATTCACTCTGCAGTTCAGGCAGGCCTCAAACTTCTGATCCTCCTGCCTCAACACTGCCCCCAACCTAAACACACATCTACACACAGCTGGGTTATAAGAATCTGCCCAATCTTCTCCTTAATTTCAACTTCTCTTTCTATACAGTCACCCGGTGCAGAGGAACAGCAAGCCAGCCTGTGTAAATATCCCCTCCAAGTGCTATAATGCTTCTAAATCTGCAATTAAAAAGGGAAAAGAGAGCAGTTGGTTACTCTCATTACCATTTGAGGCCCACTCTACCGGAGAGAATGCATCTTTGGTATTTGAATTCTGGTCAAAAGATTGTGGTTTTTGCTTTGCCAGTAATCTGTTATTGTTGATTTGGATTTGTTTACGTTTTCTTTAGAAGAGATCAGATATGCTGATCTTAAGCTTGACAGTGTCATGCCTCAGCCTCCCTAGCATTGGGATCATAGCAACTGAGAAGACCTGTGCAAGAGCCTTTCATGGAGGGGAGGACTCTTGAGTCCACTCTCCAGAACCTATAGGCGGTTAAGGGGTTAAGGTAGCTGGTAAAAATATTTAATTCAGTGGTAAAGCCACTGGTAAGGTAGGTACTCGAGCTCCTGTAAATAATTCTTTACCCAGGACTCTGTATGGAACCATAATGAAACTCATTGGGTCATAAAAATAAATAGGAAGGAAGGACAAGACACACATGAAACTAGAAGAGGGAGCAGAGGGACAGAGGAAAGGGGCTCAATGAAGTGGAAGAAGACCAAGAGCGGTAACAGGGATGAATACAAGCAAAATACACGACATGCATATTATTATGTAGAACCAACACATCCATATTAGTAATAAATAACTGAAAAGAGCTGACTGTGGAGGTTCACACCTTAACCCCAACACTAGGGAGGCTGAGGCCCGAGGCTCTCAAGCTTAATGTCAGCATGGGCTACATATTTGATCTTGTCTAAAGAAATGGATCAAGAATCCAAATTATTAATAATAAATTATTGACAACAAGCAACTGACAAGCTCTGTTTCAATGTATAGCGATGGCCTGGAGACGCCACTAGTCAAGCATTGAGAATGGGTGGGCCACTTTAGGGTGTGTTATTTCATCTGCTGTACCAACAGGTAGTAGTTCTTCAAGAGACACCAGATTTTACCAAAGTTATGTGGTCAATAAAGCAAAAAACTCAGATTTGAACATTGCCCAGAAGCCTGGAGCTGGAAAGTTTACCTTCTCCACTTGAGTATGAAGGACAACATAAGGGGAGGTAGCTAGCACTCACAACAAGTAAAGAGACATGATTCTGACACACTGCTTGTTCCAGTAATTTCCCTCTATTCCGCAAAAAGTTACCAAACAGCTGTACTTTATTTGCCTGATATTAGACAATGCATTGGAAATTCAAAGATAAAAGACAATCTTGCCTCTCAATTAGCTCAGAGCACGGCACAATGATGGAGTAAGGCTAACAAACTTATGAGTGTGGTTATTTTCAGCTCATATACAAAAAGATTTAATATGATTGCAAGTAAGGAAGCATTGTGATAATTACTTTCTTATAGGAGCAAAAGATATTTCTTTCCTGTAAAAAGAAACAAATTTGACTTTGAAACAGAACAGCAATACAGTAAAATATGCTGTAGCTACTAAGATGACCATCTAACGCTATTTAGCTTTGTAGAGTAGTATTTATAAACAATAGATGGAAACAGTGGAATAAAACCAGTGGCAACTAAAATATGTTGAACAGTTCTCCAATTTTACAAATTAAGATTTAGAAAAACATCAAAAGATGCAATTTCTTGTCTACCTCTAAGATATTGTACAATTCTGATGAAAGCCAGTTGACAATGAAGAAACAGACTATAGAAAATGAATTAAAGTTTGGAAACACGAGAAGATAGAGACTTGGTGCAATCAGTTTAGTACCTGCTGGGCAAGCATGGGGTGCTGAGTCCAGCTGCCCAGCATCTATGTAAAAAGTTATTCAAAGAAACACTTACTTGCCATTAACAGCACTGAGCTGTGGAGACAGGAGGCTCCCTGGGTCTTACTTGCCTGCTACTCTAGCTTAATTGGTGAGCTCTAGGTTCAGTGATAGACTTTGCCTCAAAACTAAAGTGGAGTATGATACAAGACCATACCTGATGCCAGCCTAGAGCCTTCACACTCATGTGTACCCATACACACAAAAAAATGTACGTACACACACACACATACACACACACATGCACGCACACACATACACACACAGAGAACTTAATTATTCTAAATATCTAGACTAAGACTTAGAGTCACATTTTGATGTCTTTTCTCTAGTCTAAGTTTTGTGTGAAGAACACGGACTGCTGCAGTCATGTAAGCATTTTTGCCTTGCTTAGCAATGTCCTTGTAAGATGGTCGAAGAGTCATCAACAGAGCCATCACCAGCCACAGACCAGGTCTCCATCCTGCTCAAACCCGAGGAATGCTATGTTAGAAGCCTTAGCACCACCAATCTACATGCTGCAGGAAGAACAGTGTCCCAGAAAAAAAAGGAGCAGCCCACTGTCTTTTACATGAAACCACAGCACTGCCTTTTGGGAAGGTACGGGATGAGAGCCTGTTCCGAAGACACCATTTCCACAGCTCACATACTGCAGTGTAAGTTTTCTAGAACTTTCTCATTGTACTCAGCGCTGTCTGTGCAGTTAATTTAGGCACCAGAAAACTCAGTTGTTAATTTTCTGACTTGCCTCTGGACTCTTAAATGCTATTGCTCCAATCATAACACGTAGAAACACTTACACAGATTTCAACAATAATATCCACAGCTGGGAATAAATCAAAGCAGTTTTATCACTGATTAAGTGCTATTGAAATATAGCGACAAGACAACATGAAGCAAAGGACAGATTTCAGTTGGAAGATTAAGACAGAGCCTGGGGGGAGGGAAGAGGGTAATCCAAACAAAGTCTATGTGACATTTAAAAAATATAATTCAGAGTCAGAACGCAGATTGCATTTTTAAGAAATGTAAATTGTTTCCTCTGTGTGTATGCGTCTACGTATTTATGCTATAGAGGAGTCCAGCTATAGAAGATAAATGTAGGCACAGCTGCTTTTCCAGCTAAAATGCTTTCATCCTGAGACAGAGGTCAGAAAACATTTTCCGTCAAGACCCAGGGAATAAATATTTTAGACACTGCAGACCATACATTTCCTGTTGCAGCTACTCACTGTGCTGTTATGGCTTGAAAGCAGCCATGACAATACATAAATTAATGGGTGTGGCTGGATGCCAATAAAAATGAATTTATAAAAACCGGCAGAGGGCTGGATTTAGCACCTGGGATAAAGTTTGCTGAGGTCAGCAGTAACAGTCAAGTTAATCTAGGAAATCTTCCTAAGCGTGATCAAAGTTCTGTAGATGCTACACTGTCATCCAGAAGACTCAGTCTTACTCCTGGGATAAGCCAGAACCCTGTCAGTTTCTCCCCAGTTTCTTTCTTGTGCCAAAAAAACAACCTCTGCTCAGACCTCCATGCCAGGGAAGGGTTAACTCTCCTGGGGGTACCTAAGAATCCCCCTTTTCAATTTTCTTTCTCTTGCTCCTACATTTTTTACATGTTCTTTCATTTATATTGCTAATTATTGAGCCACATATAAGTCAGGGTTTCTGCTCTTGAATCAGCTCATCACAGGCTTCTCTGGGGCTGCTGGCATCTGGTACTGGCAGGTTTTGGCCTTCTCAATTGGAGGCTGGGCCGATCATGCCAGGCCAGCTGCTTTTATGCTGCTAGCTTTTCTAACTACATCTGTGCAAAGGTTTGAAGGTAGGACAGTGGCTCAACTCTGTTTGGTTCTTGTCTCCAGGCATCGTGGACATTTTCATCGTGGATCGGATGATGGTAGAGGGACAGTCCTCATTAAGGCTGTAGATCTCCAGTCTTGGTGTGAATGGATTCCTCCATGCAGAATATTTTCAGCGTTGTAGATGATCTTTCCACACAGGATCTAGAAACTTTTTTCAGTTCAAAGAGACAATGGCAGCACCGAATGTCGAGAACGATGCGTTGCAGCACATGATCTGAGCTCAATACCCGACAGAGCTCTCACCGTCCACCACCCTGCCCATCCTCTCACATGGCCCTGTGCATGTCACAGGTGCCATTCCACATCTCAGGTGTCCTCTTCAAGATGCCATTCATCCCAACCTTCCCTAGGACGGTCATGTTTTCTTTTTAAACTAACTGCTTTCATAGGATTCAGTTTTTAGGCTCTCTTCTCTTAAAACTTGGGGCCCTTAGATCATGTTCACCAAAGCTCATGATTTTCAGGGCAGAAAGCGCATGCTCGTTCAGCCAGTATTCACACCTGACTCTCTAAACCCACATAGTCTCAAACGCTAACCACAGCTTTCTGACCGACAGGGTCTGGCAATATGTCAAGCTCTTTTTATTTCCCCAGTTAAACTAATCATCTCATTGTCACCCTCTAATTCTGCCAACCTCCTACGTGACTCAGATTTGTCTTTATCGCTGTCTCCTCATGTGTTCTGTCCAGACTGCTGGTGACAGACTGCTCTCCCCATCCTTGACTTAACCATTCAGCCCCCATTTCTGTCCCTCTGCTGTCTAACACGCCAGTTGAACTCATTGTATCTCTGGTGTTTCTTGAGGTTCAATCCCTCACTAATTTCTCTTTCCCTCAAAGTGGCCATTCCACCACTCATCTCCAAAGTCCTTTATATGTAATTATGGTTCTAAACCGAAGGGAAAAAATCACCACCTAAATAAAATTTTCAAATATCTTAGCATGCTTGATTAGTTCTAATAAGCTTATGCTATGCTAATAATTTTCTTAATACTCCCATAAAACACAGACACATTCGTTGTCACCACCATAAAAATCTCAACCTAACCCAAATCATAGATCAACTCTTAGTGTGCTGAGTCCTTTCATGCCTTTGTACTTTTGTCTCTTTCTTACATTTAGAAATCTCTTGCTCATATGACATTTTATCTACCCATCAAAATTTAGCTTAAGAGTTCCCTTCTCTACAGACTTTCTTAGTCTCTACCTTAATTTGGACCCTCAGTCTTCTCTGTATTTGCCATTATAATAGTTCTGAGAGACTAGACCATTATTGTATAGATCTGTTGTTTTCTAGCAGACTACCAGTTCCTTTAACAAGGAAAACTGCTTTGTTTCTCTCTACATATAATTTACAATAGCATCTGGTAGATACCACTATTTAGTAAACATTTATAAGATGCATTGCCCAGTGAAGGGCTACTTAAAATTGCAGTGCTGTAGGTTAATGAGCTTACTATATGCCTCCAGCATAGTATTTTACTTTGTTAACATAACATTAGAGACTATTAGGTAACATGGAAAACATGACCATCTGAGTTCTTTCAGCACTGGCCAGATCATAAGTGAGCCCATAAATTTTGTGCTCAGCAATTAAGATTATGAAAACGTAAAGAAAATTCATGAAAAAAATTATAAAAATGTTATAGAACTAGTCCTTTAAAATAAGCAATGAATTAAGATTACAGATTAAAAACAAATAAGATCAAATGTGATTCAGTAGAAACTACTGAACCCAATTAAGAATTTTCTGTTCAAACTAGTAACAACCTCCAACTCCCACCCCAGAGAAGAATGAGAGAAAACTCTCAATTGCAGAAAGTGTGGGCTTGAGGGATAGATGTGCATCCTCTAGTTTATTAGAAAGGATCAAGCATTCCTAGAGAAGATGGAAAAAATAATCCAAGATGAAAGCTGGGGGAAGAAGATTTCAGTGAGGCTGATGCTGAACGAAATGGAACATCAGAAGATTAGAGAGTTGACCTTCTCATCAAGGAAAAAGAGAAGGGAAAATTCAACTCCTCTAAAGCCATAAAACACATACATGGCATCATCCACTGTGGCTGAATTTAGATCTTTCAAACAGTATAGTACTCCTTATCCAGGGCTGGAGACGGTTCCTGTGCAGTACAGGCTACTGAAGCAGTTGGTGGTGCTCTAGAGGCTGCTGCAGACGTGGTCCAGCATGACTAATCGGGGCCATTGTTTCTGGAAAGGATATCCATCAAATCTGCAAACTCCTATCCAGTGTGATTAAATGAGAATAAATGGTAGTTACAGAAAGTGCTTCAAATTGCCTCTAGAAGCTCTAAGGCTTTGGCATGGAAACTGGAGGTCTTGGGGGAATATTTTCATCTTTGAGGTTATGACTTAGCATGAGCAAAGTAATTGGGAGAGTTGTGTCAACAGTTTTTCTTGAATTAAAATCCTTTTCATTGTGTAACAGAATTATAATCTCCTCACTGGTCAAGATGCAGGGGCTTTTGTGAAGACAAGGAATCATGTGCTTGGCAGACCAAGGACACTTGAGAGGATGGAGGCCCAAGAAACATTGTATAAAAGAATAGGCAGAAGTGAAGTTAAAAAAAAAAAAAAACCAGAACAGAAGTTTAGCTGTCAATATCTACATCTTTAGGACTTCAGCTACTAATTTGTAAAACTTCGTTGATAAAAGTACATGTTAAATAACACGGATCCTGGAGCATAGAGACATTAACATCATCACACAGTCGGAGTGACAGAGGGTACACACTGACTATCGAATCCAAGATAGAATGGTACCCTTGGAACCAAATCTGGTGTAAGCAGTCCAGGAAGTATAATCCTGGAAGGTTCATACAATGAAGAGTGTTTGGGTTAAATAAACAGCTGGAAGATGACTGTGGAGGAGTAAGGAGGAGATCCTGAAAAGCAGACTATAAGACTCACTAAGGAAGGGCAGCATGCTGAGATGGGAACTTTAGGATCAGAGTATCTATGGGGTAATCACTTAGCTGAGAAAAGGGCATCTGATAAACCGCTTCACAGACACTTCAACTTTCAGTAAAGAAGAACCGTGAATCGTGGTGTCCCAACGCTCAGAGAGTTCTCTTAAATCTTCTTTGAACAATGCATAAAACCATAAAGCATAAAACCATGTGCCCTCAAGAGTTGGAGGATCACAAACACTACCCAGGCTTATAGATGAGACTCCCAGATGCAGTTGTGAAGTTTCAGCAGTCCTTCAACACTCCAGAACCAGTACCATCAAAAGACTCCCCTTCCGTGTCCTGCCAAGTTACACAGAGATATCTTCACGGTGACATTAAAATCTGCTTAGCCACTAATGTGATTACAGTCTTTATGAAAACACACATGAAAATGCCTGTTCTATTTCAAGTCAGTCCCTCTGATATATGGAGTCCCTTGCTTTCCCTTCAAGTCCATCCTGTATTCTGGCCTAACAGCTGATGACAGTCTGCCGCTGTTCACATGCCTCATTTTGCAAGCTCCCATGCTTTCCCTCTAGAGAAAGATGAAGAATACAAATGGGATAGAGGAAAGAACTTACAGAAAAAAATACAATATATCAGAGAGAGGGAGTGGGGTGGGGGGAGACACAGGGAGAGACTGGGAGAGACTGGGAGACACTGGGAGATGGGGAAGAAGATGAGAATGTAGAGTGTGACCTGAATGTTAGGTATACAAATTCAAAATGTGTAGTAAGTGAACAGAATCCCTGACTAGAGATTCTACAATGAAATATTATCTTTAATGCAACTGGGAGATAATAAAAGATGAAATACCGTGTAATGATTCACATAAGAAAATACAGAATTGAAAGACTTCAGAATAAATGTAAATTGGTAA
Organism: Mastomys natalensis; assembly: GCA_021653895.1. Classification (NCBI taxonomy): domain Eukaryota; kingdom Metazoa; phylum Chordata; class Mammalia; order Rodentia; family Muridae; genus Mastomys; species Mastomys natalensis. The sequence continues at coordinate 1,027,272 of JAJTUV010000287.1, forward strand.
GTTGAAGTAAGTTTATTAATGTAACTACCAAAAGGATGTGTGGTGTGGGAGGAGACACAGTAAGTAGGGTGAGATTTAAAAATGACATGAGACCAAAGCAGACATGTTGAAAGGCTGGTGATCCTGGGCATGTAAGGACTTCTAGAGATGCAAGTACACACATGTATACACTCAGACAACTGACATAAGATAATTATCAGGAAGGACCAGGGACATGTAATAGGAAATGGTACTAATCATCTGATATGCCACAGTTGAAAGTGGGAGAATTCCAATTTTTCTTTGTGTATTCTCAATTTGTCTCTGGGTTCTTGATTAAAAACATAGAAAATGTTTGAAATATTTTTCAAATGTATCAACAGCATCACCGAATAGAAACAAAAGAACTGACGTTGTGTGTGCATATATATCTATCTACCTATAATGTACATATATATGGTCTACCCGAATAGAAAAATAAAAATATACCAAATTATGTATGTTCAGGTGCTACAATATAAGCAAACTACAACCCAGAGCTATAAAACCATGGTTTATATCTAAAGAACATTTTTTTACAGATAGCTAATGAAGACCTGAAATAAACTAGGGAACTGCTGGGAGATAGCTTCTGCGGATTTGTGAGTCTTGGTGATTTGATAACCTTTTCTTTTCTGATAGAGTTGCTAGATTTGTAGTCAAACAATTCATCCAACTTATAATATTGTTTTTAGCATCATATTTGATTGACTTGAAACATGAGAGATGAAATATAATTAAGTCAAGACATAAATAACATAAAACTGAACTTGCTGTTAACTGATTCGAGTCTACTGTGATGAGAGTGTTTTTTCTGCTAGATTATTATGTAATATCTAGAATCATTCCATGTTTCTATCCATGTCTTCACAAGGGCATTTATAATACACAAATAAAAAGTATTTCAGAGGGAGAACGCAACTGAAGGTTAAAGCAGAGGATTCAAAATTATCTCTGTAAGTTGAAATAAATTTGGGAAAAAAAAACTCAATTTAAAGATGAAAATAAAAGTCCTAACCAATTCATTTTCTTATGTGTGAAGTGGAACAATGTGACCCATGATGTCTGTATGGCAGGTCTGGAGCTTTAGTGGGCTAAATGGTGGGACCGTGAAATTGCTAATACAAAGCTGGCATTATTACTGGGCCCTGTGAGAAGGATGGTGTAAGAAAGTGGGGTGTGGCTCCTTCGTGTCTCATCCTTTCGGGGTGTGTGAGAATGCTATCTAACTCTTAGAGCATGAAGTTGGATGTCCTACAGACTATACAAATGAAGATCCACAGAAGAGCTGAATGAATGCATACGGTCAAGAAAGACAGCTCCCATAGGAGAGAAGACGGGGTGAGGAAGGCAACCCTGGCATTAGAAGATGATGAAATCATGACGGTTCTTACAATGAGAATACTACCATGATAGGATGGGCTACCTTGGCAGAGAGCAAGACAGACATTCTTGGAAATACCTTAACATTGGTTAAATGATTTCTAACAAGAATATTCTCAACAAGGTTCTTACACTAGAGGGTACAGATAACCTGACAGCTGGAGGCCTTCCTGCAGTGCTAAGATTACATATCTTTTTTTTTTTAATTATTATTTTTTACTTTAGGCTATCTCATTGCCACCAGAAAGAATGCTTAGTACTGTTCGTAAAACCTGTTCCCGAAATCTCTATAAAGATTTTTACTAGGACATGTAATTTATGTAACAATGACAATCTGTATACGCATTAAAAATCATAGGACACATCCATTGAATTGCATTTTCAAGTTGTTTATTAAAGAAGTAACTGTGGCAGGGCAAGATCTCCAGGAAGTAAGTCTACAACTACCAACATCTTTCCATTTCTCTGAAACTCGCACAGCTGATTACAGAATCTTGGAGGTGGGATGAACTAGAATTTGTGTGATTTCTACTGATAAGAACTCTGAACAGAGCCATTTGGTAGTGTCACACACCTTTAATCTCAGCATTTGATAGACAAGAGGCAGGTGGATTTCTGAGTTCAAGGCCAGCATGGTCTACAGAGTGAGTTCCAGGACAGCCAAGGCTACACAGAGAGATCCTGCCCTGGAAAAAAAAATTAACAACAAAAATGCAAACCAAATCAAAAATTTAAAAAAATATTAAAAAATTAAAAAGTTAAAAACAGAGAGAGAGAGAGAGAGAGAGAGAGAGAGAGAGAGAGAATCTGAACAAATCTAGGATCAAGCAATTGAGCAACCTGTTAAATTACCAACCTGGGGTAGTAGAAAATATCCTTAATGAATAAAATGATGTGCTTGTGTGCTTGCCTGGAAACAGCTCTTTTTGTGCTTTTTTAATTGGCTTTCTATATTTCCCACATCTTAGGGATAAAAAGGACCTTGTTTTCAGGCTATAACGGTAAAGAGTTTAGATTATAACACATATATGGAGCTAAGATGAGGAAGAATTGGTTAAAGTTAGGCATCAGTGTTCCCTTAATCCATAGTCAGTGAGGTCCGTGCAGTCTCAGGAGCATGGGCAGTGAACTACACACTAGAACTTACTATGATCGTTCTCCCAGTAAGGATGAAAGATTGGATGGGTCCAGAGGAGTCCTCAATGTCATCTGTCTATCAATCAACAAAGGGACAGTGACAGAGACCTGGGATAAAGTCTGGTATCTTAGCATTCTCCTTTGTCACATGAGATGCTATGTTTCACCTGGTTTCTGCTTTCCTCAACTTACCAGCAGAGATTTTAGCTTACTGTCTTAAAGTAACATAGGTATACTATGTTGGCGGAGCACTTCTCAGATGCCCTTCAGGGTCTCTGCAAATGACCACAGGAGCCTGAGTAAGGAGTGTGACTGTGAAAAGGTCATTTAGCACAGGAATTCTTAATTGCAGCACTAAATCAACGTTCCATTTGGATTTTCTTTCCCAGCTACTGACAAATGGAGGAAATCTTACAGTTGGGTTAATTTGTGACCTCTTTTTACTAACTAGCAAACTTAACTTCCATTAGAGTAGGCTTGCTCTTGTATTTATCAAGGACTATTTAGAAACTGTGATTTCTCTGGGGAGGGTCTAAATTTATAATTCCATGACCCATTAAAATTTTTCCCATTAGAATTCTTACTTTTAATGGCTGAGATTCTTAATCGTGCATGGGTATGACCACAAGTCAAATAGAAAATTCTCCCTGGAGACCCTGGTCAACTTCTTTTCCACAATCCACCCAGGGTAAAGCCAGGGGGCACCCAGGGTAAAGCTAGGGGACACCCAGGGTAAAGCCAGGGGACACCTAGGGTAAAGCCAGGGAATCGGAGCTTGTGCCTCCTTTCTTTGTGTTCACCACAATGAATCTCAAGGTACAGGCATGCATGTGTGTATTTTCTTTCTCTCCTCTGCAGCTCTGTGGGGCATCTTAGCACACACACACACACACACACACACACACACACACACACCCAATATCCCTTTCTTTCTGCAGTCTGGGTAGGTACAGCCATGTTCTCTTCATACCAGCTTTCTTATCCACCATCTCACACAAATCCTGCCTACAAATGTCCTATTTATTTACTAAAGACTAGCATGAACCCTGCTAAATAAGCCAGTTTCTAAAATTTCCTTGGACTTTTTAAAAGAGTAGTTATTTTTGTTATGATTAGATGTTACCTATTGTTTTGTGAATACGGATAAGTTTGGAAATTCATCAGTGGTGAAAATTACATTCCTGTATACATTTCACTTATCCAGCTTTATTGCCACAGATTTATATAGTGAAGCCACATTTTATACCGTTGGCTATATCATTGACAACTGTAGGCCAAATAAGTGGTCATTGCCAAAAATCAAAGAATTTATTTCAGGCCTGGCTACATCTTTCATTTATCTTTGTCATCTACTAACTAATATGGAAAATCTGTGCTTCAGATAAATACAATGCTGAAATATCGTTTCATAAGAGGCTGGTGAGGTGGTCAGGATGCAGGATGGCTTACTGAACCTCGCCATGGATCCAGTGCTCCTGTCCTGAGCTGGTAGAATCACAATACAATATTCCAGCTGGATTATTAATAGCACAAGAGCACAGATAAGCATAGGTGTATCTATCATGCGGGGCGGTTTTTCACCCTTTGGAGCAAATTTCCATAGCTCTCTTATGCTTAGTTCAGTCTTGCATACACCTTCCATTTCACATGTCACAGTTTAAGTACTGGTAGATTCTGCTAGGATATGTTTCTTTTCCTTCTTTGGTTTCCCTTCTACCAGAAAAAAAACGTATGTCTCAGCAACAGCTCCTCCTTTTTCTCCACATCCTTGCCGTTTGGACAGTCTTCCTTCCCTTGTGAAAACACTGCTTACATGTATTAATTTATCTCACTAAAAAGAACAGTGGGCCGAGAATATCGCTGTCTCTGTGCAGCACATGTCCTCTTCTTATGCTCAGGAATCCTCAGGGATTGCACATGGACCTGCAGGATCAGTTATGTTTTTCTACATACCAAGATAATTTCTAATGCCACTTGACTGGCATACAAGTGTGATGGCCCAAACATACCACTGTGTATTTTCAGTACTTCAAATTTTCCCCATTTCTACCTTCATTCCAAGAGTCCCAGAAAACTTAGTGTCACCAGCTTTGACAGCCACTATAAGGAGATGGCAATAAACATTTGTTGAGAAGCAGGGTAATACAGCTGGGCTTCCTTGAAGTCTGTAACAGTCCTGACCGTTATCAGGTACCACCGTTTCCTGGTCCCTGACTCTCTTCTGCCACCGCTGTGCTGCAGTGGCAACAGGGAAGATTCTCATCATAGCCCCCATTTTAGCAGGACTGTGTGAATGCACTTAGGCTTACTGTCAATTTGACTTTGTCTGTGTGGGTTACAGTGTAAAATATTTGGATTATTGCATAGGGTTAGAATCAAATTATGGCCTTTTCTTCTTTAACTCAGCTCAATCCCAAAGTGGTTGTCCTCTCAAAAAGGAAAACCTATTTATTCCAGTACAGTAAGGGACCCTTGTTCTCTTTATCAATCTTGTGCGAAGATTAAAGGCCACTCTATTTGGGACAGTCAATTGGATTCACTGAATACTCTACTGGAGAATACAGATAGGAGAAAACTATCAAGAGGACAAAAGCTTAGGGTCTAAGGGTTTCAATTATAAGCCATGTCCTTCGTAACCTGACTGCTTCTGTGGCCACAGATATATCAGGTAATGTCTTTGCACTGTTTCATTCTTCCCTAAGTAGACAAGTCTAGAAAAATGGGTCCTATATTGCCTTGAGAATCTATTCTAGGAATTGTGTTATCTGGTGATGTTAAGAACCTCTCATTAGACCACTGATGAGCTAATTAGAAGACATTACACAAAACAAAATATAAACTGGCCATATCATCTGATACAGCTCTGGACTCCAAAAACAAATGACAAAGACATCAGTCATCACTCCAGGGCCACTTCTGTGTTGGGATCACTCCTAGAAGCTGAGTCTGGAAAAATGTTTGCCCTCTTACTAGTTGACTTTAAACAAATCTTTGAGAAGCACACTAGGAAGCAAAAAAGGCAGGAGAAATGTGGACTCCAATGACCCTCCAAATGGAAGCAACTGCAGTAAAAAAACAGAGCCACAGTGGCTAGAATTTCAATAAGGAAGAAATTATTTTTTCCTGACTAAAAGAGCCAGTGTCCTGGGTTTCTGAGATTTCTAACTAGTTGCAAGTTAGTTGAATAGTTTCTGTGTAGGCATCTGAATTGTACCTTCAGAGCCTCAAGGATATCACAACCAAATATACACATTCATTCAGGAAAGCTAACTGTTTATGCTGATGGAAGATGTTGTAAATTGGATGAAAAATATGCATCAATCCTTGGGTATTCAGGGAAAATTTAAATACATGCAATGACCTTTAAGGAACATGACTACAGAGTAGCCAGCCCTACTAGAAGCACCAACTCACAAACACAGCAGTTTCTTTTTAAGGATGTTAAACACAGTAGGAAAAGATGAAGAGATCTGCACAGAACTTATTCAGGAAGTTTCTTGTGGTTTTAGTATGTGTTTCTGTGATCTAACACATAGATGCACACAGCCATCATTCAAAGTCTATTGCTCAGGGAGTTAAGGTTAGAAGGTTATATCCCATTATAAATACTGAAATATATGACATCCCCCCCATTTGATCTTCTTAATTAGTCAATAAGATCTGTCATTTTATACGTTCACATGCCTATGGAAGCCATTGCCAACACAGCTATCTGCAATGGATTTGTCCTGTTTTGTAGCAGCAGCTGCATGTATACACAAGTCAGCCTATGTGTTGTGGCCAGAATGGGCCACAGTGCATACAAAAAGGAGCCCTCTCTCAGTCACCTATCTGGTGTTCTTCTTTCCTCCACTTCTCAGACTCAGAAGACTCAACTCCAGGCATGTGGGCATTTGTGGATTTCTAGACATATCAACCAAAGATTTCTGACAAATGCCTCTTTATTTTGAGGTTGGTAGAATCTCCTGTGAAGATACCGCTTGCAGTATCTGTGGTTTCTCTATGACAAAGTAGCCCTTCATCAGACCTCAGATCATTTTTGTGATGATCTCAGGATGCTATCCTGTGTGAAAGAGGAGAGGCAGAACAATGCTAGCTATCTACAAACTGCTGTGGAAGAGGACCGTGCTGACAGAAATAGCCATGGCAATTATAAATATACAATTCTAAGGTTGGCATCATCATACACACTTGCAATCTCAACAGGGAAGAGGCCTCATTAGTAGTATTCTATGTGTGGGTACAAATGTGTGTAAACGTACATGCTGTCACACGCATTGGGAGGTCAGAAGATACCTTTGTATTGTCAGTTCTGTCCCTCCACTTTATATGAGTTTCTGGATTGAATTTAGGTTGAGATGGTTGTATAGTAAGCCCCTTTATCCACTAAGCTACCCTGCCTGCCCTCATTCAAAGTGTTAATCCTATGTATGCTCACTTTCTGGTGAGGAATTCCAAGACATACTCTCTGTGCTTAAACCACTGACTAGAAACTGGAAGCACTAAGATGCAATGCCCCGACCATCATTCGTACAAATAGTAGTTAAAAAAAAAATTCATGCATTCTATCTGATATGACTCAGAATTTTATGAAATATCTAATTTTTTTTTCAATCAGGAAATTATTAAAATTAAGCTTTTAAATTAATGTATCTTCCTAAAGAAAAGCATCAAAGATAATATTTTATAAAGTCACACTTTTTAGTACTAGGGATTTAACTTAGAGCCTGGTAAGCACACTGCTACTAAGCCAAATCCTCTGCCCTTTTAAACAGTTTTATTTTGAGCCAGCGGTGCTGGCTCACATCAATAGGAATGTTGAAAAGGTTGAATCAGGAGGATTACCAGGTTGAGGCTAACCTGGGTTACATCTTTTTAATAATACAAAATTTTGAGATAGGGTTTTGCTATATTTTCCCAACTGGCTTCAAACTTGTCATTCACTGCTTCAGACTCTGGAGTAACTGAGATTATAGGCGCGTGTCACCAGGCCTGGCTAAAATCCCAAATTCTTAACACAGTTTTTAAATATAGGATGATCTCATAATATCATGGGAAGTAGGAAACTAAAGTCATAATGATTCTGTTTTATTTGTACGTATAATTTAATGAAATTTCTTTCTGAAAAAAAAAAAAAACTCTAATATAATCTTGGCCAAAAAGGTAAATATATCAAATCTAAGGCTTTTCATCCAATCATGGATAACCAGGTTTTTCTCTTTGATTTCAATGTGTACAAATGCTACCTTAGCCGTGGTGCAGGGTTGGGGTTAATGTGAAGAAAACTTTACAGTGGACATGTATTCTGTAGATTCTGTAAGCACAGAACTTTGTGAATATACATCCTGCTGAAATAGCTAAGGATACTATCTCTAGGTGCACTTAAAGATGTACAAGTTCCATGAGGCTTCCCTGGCTAACTATATCCTACAACATGCTCACCCACACCGGCTGGAATTATTATTTCTTAGATGCAAATAGAAGCCCCTACTCTTCATTCTGTCTCTCCTGTGGGATACTGCAGAACACTGCTTACAGAAATGGATACCTAACCAATATTTTCATTAAATTATAATGTGCTTTGGTTCACGTTGGACTCATACTGTTTTCAGAAGCCACTGAATTAAATGTTTTCAATTTATAGGTGACTATTTTCTCCATAAAACATTGTTTCCCATTAAAAAAATTTGGTAGGTTTCTGTTTCCTTCCTACCCACCCCCATTTCCACAGCAGTGACCAGACATTTGAGTTAATGGCTGTACAATGACAGTTTTTCTACCCATGGGAGTCTGGCTGCCTTCACTGACTGAAGAGTATCTAAAAGTATATCATTAGAATGAATAATTTTTGTTCTGTTTATTTAGACAAAATTCATTAAATTTATATTATATGCTGAGTAATTGATTACATTTCTAAAACCAAGTACATTTGTATGCATAAGCTACTATGAAACCATATATATATATGTATATACAATTATATATATATGTATGTATATATATTTAATTTTCTTAGGTATGTTCAAAAGAATCAATTTGAATAATTATGAGTTTTAATTTTAATGGCTGAATGTTATAACAAGTTAGGAATGACCTAACAATACTCTTTCATCATTAATCATTGAAACTTATTATTAACCATGGAAATATTTTAAAACAATAATTATTAAATAATTTGATACAATTTCTTTTCTTTATAGTTTTGAGCATATTTTAAAAATACATGCCCACACTGAAGAAATCTTTCACTTTCACATCTTACATATTTTAGACCATTTCAGACAAGAGTCTCTTTTCAGGATTTTTGACTCAGATCAGCAAGATGCAATGCTGTCAACCTAACACTTCATGTACTTAATTCATTACACATACATGAAATCCCAGAATATAGGTACCATCTCACTTGCTCCTTGGTAACCAAAGCAACAGGAACCAGTTCTATGAAATACATCAATTGTCTCCATGTGTGTAGAGAAACCATAGCAGCTCATGTCACTTATCTGCTTGTCTGCTGAGCCCTTGATATGTCATTGACCTTTACCACTGCTTCCTCTGGGAAGATGAGGTTAAGTCATTCTGAGTGGCAAAGCCAGGATTTGAACTCAGCTCCTCTGACTTCAAAGACAGTATTGCTCTATGTGATTTCCCTGTGTTGTCTCACAGCCAAGGCCAACTATAGATTTAACTATACCTGTAAGTTATTATTTATCACATTTTTCAATAATAGCCTTAAAAATATAATCATGTCAATATAAGCCTGCTGATAAACTACTAAACTACTCAGTTAAAACATGTCTCTTCTATAATTTCATGGTCCAGGGTGGGTTTTGTTTGTGGGGGGAAGTCCATCATTTTATAGCTATTTTCTGATACCTGTAAGTTTCTTGAAATGTAGTTAATATTAAACATACACTCTTACAACCTGACGGCCTTGAACAAATACACATTAAAACACCCTTCACTTGAAAGTACAGTGATGCAAAGATCCCTTACATTTACATATGCCATGCAGACAAGTAAAATCAATGACATGGAATACCTATGTAATAAAGTAATTGCTTTAGAAATGTGTGTGATAATTGCAAATCAGCTGAATAATTCATTACTAAAATTATTGGTAATGAACGTTCATTTAGCACGATTATCTCATGTGTGGGAATGTGCTGATGTACAGCGATTTACAGTAAACTTTAAGGATGAACATTTTATTTTTAGACAATTGCATGTTCATTAAATATGAGAAAGTGATGACAAAACAGGTTTCAACGACAAATCCAGTCTGCAGCAGTGGCATTGCAGTTGCACATGGGTCAGCGATGCATCCAGTCTGCAGCAGTGGAGGTGCAGCCACGCATGGGTTTGGAGCTATATTAGACGTGGCCTATAAATCACATGTAAATATGTGTGTGTATGTGACATCACACAAAGCTGTCCAGCAGAGGGCTCCTTTGAAACGGTCGTGAGAAATGAGTCCACAATTCAAAGTGGAACCAACATGGTCCTGTGAATAAACTCTACTGAGGCTTAGAAAGGGGTCACTTCCAAACTAGTCAGTGGTTTCACAGTCCACCCAGAGACTGAAATGTATACACTTACAAGCAGATAAGAGGCCTCTGTGGTACTTGCCCTATGAAAACATAAAATACTTTAAGGCCAGATATTCCCTATTGAAATGCAGGCAAAATGGGTGCCTACAAGCTGTATATCTAGATGTTAAATTTAATTATATTTATATAGCAATGCAAAGCAAATTTACAAAAAATATTAAAAGGAAACCATTTTTCCCAAAGGAATATAGTATATTATGTTTTTTTTTAAAGGCTATATACCTTCTCCCATTTCACTAGAAACTATAAGTTGACATTGAAGATGGTCCACTTTTGTTCAACTGCGGGTGTTGGGGAGTTCTTTGGATCTTTTCCCCTTATTAATTATCAAGATATATTAAATAAGAATGCTTAAAGTAATTGTGTGTATATATGGTGTATTTTTGTGTTCATGTGTATGTGAATGTGTACATGTGGGTAGGAATTTGTCTTGGCTTGTGTTATGTTAACTTGACACAAGCTAGAGTCATCTGAAAGCAGGAATGTCAATTGAGAAAATGCCTCCCTAAGACCCAGCTGTAGGTTAGTTTCTTAATCTGTGATTGATGGGGGAGGAGCCAACCCATTGTAGGTGGTACCATCCGGGGTGTGGTAATCCTGGGTTCTAAAAGAAAGCAGGCTGAGCAAAGCATGAGGGACAATCCAGTAAGCAGCACTCCTCCTCCTCCATAGTCTTTGGATCTTCTCCTGCCCTGTTTGACTTCCTGTTCTGACTTCTTCAATGATAAAAAGTGATCTGGAAGTGTAAGCTAAATAAACAACTTCCTCCCTAACTTGCTTTTTGGCCTTGGTGTCTCTTCATAGCAATAGAAATACAAACTGTGACAGCATTCCCATGTAGTTGCATGCGTGTGAAAGCCAAAGATTGAGGACTGATGTCTTCCTCAGCTTCTTCCACATTACTTTATGAGGCATGGTCCCTCACTAGGTCTGGAGCTCTTTGATTTGGGAAGCCATTAGTCTCTAGGGATCTGCCTGTCTCTGCCTCACCCGGCACTGGGGTTAAAGACACCCACTGTTAAGCCCCGATTTTTACATGGGAGATGGGGATATGAACTCGGACTGCATGTCAAGCACTTTACCGACCGAGCAATCTCTCCATCCCCAGATCTCTTAATTTTTTAAAAAGATATAACTTTATATGTTTTTTAAAACAAAATGTTGACAGTAGCACCACATTCTATAATGGGTGGCATTAAAAATGCTACACCTCACACCAAGTGAATGACATCATTTTTGCAAAGGAAGGCTAAACTGTGTAACAAATCAAAAACTAGTTTGCCCCCCACTGGGATGACTAACAAGTGAGAGAATAATTAACAACTGTTAAGGTTGACAGAGAGAGTTGCTTCAGCCGATTCCTCTTTCAGCTTTATCTTAAAGTTTACACTTAATTTTAATAAATGGATACATCATTTCCACTTACTGAAGAGAGGTGAACTTCAGATCCCTAAAGAAGATACTGACATTTATAAAACAAAGGCAAGCACTAACAAATCTTTAAAATAACAGTCTGAAATCCTCTGTAATCACTAAGGTGACAGGCGTTCATGTCATGCAATCATAAATCAAACACTCTAGAATTAAGACATAGGATTACGTTGCTCCCAAGTTGGCAGCAATTCCAATACCTGAATAGCATGGAACAAAACAAAACAAAAAATATTTATTGGCCTTTCTGTAAGAAGTAGTGCATCCTATTTTCCTGTTGAATGGGACGTCTGTATCACTCCCTGCAGTGCTCAAGGAACATTGTAGGAGAGTGTAGAAAGAGCTTAAAAGCTGGGAGATGCCGAACACTGTTGTAAATCACTGACTCCTAGACAGGACACAAGGAACTCAGGAGAACTCTGGTTATGTGCACAGGACCTGCTTAAGACTGCTCATTCCATCTTGAACAGGAGTGGAGCTTGGGAGAGCCCACCCTCTCTACGGGCCCATTGGCTCCAGGGAAGAAGTAGTCAGGAGCTGGTAGTTACACATATTCTTGTAAATAAGCCCCATGTCTTTGCTCAGGTAAGCAAACCTCAGTAATCCATAATATCAGTGATTCATAAAACCAACCAACCAAACATAAACCAAACCACCTATTTAATAATAGGAAATTCTGCTAATAAACCACATACTTGGATATGCATGGCCCTTTATGAAATTACAATTAGGCATGGGTATTTGTGTCATTGGGGATCAGACCCATATTTAACTACTAAGATTTTGCTCTGAGAATCTGGAAAGGCCAGATGTTACAGAATTCATAGAGAAAAAAAAAGCCCCAAATCAAGTTGATACAGGTACTTACTACCTGAAACATGGAATGTAATCAACTACCATTGGTCTCAGAAAACACTAGCATTCTAATGGAACCTAGAAAAACAATCACATAATAATATTGCATTTCACATGTGCATTTTAAATGCCATTATTTTTCCCTCTTTTGATCTTTCCTTTGTACTCATAAAAGGAGCTTTCATCTTTGGCTATGTGTGTAGGGAGGTGCACTGAAGCCTGTATCCTCCCATGTCTATGCAGCTAGCAGCCAGCAAGACTTGTACAAATGACACAGACTGTACCAAGACAGTCACGCGGGTCTGCATAAGCGCTCAGCTCATCTGGGCAGTTCAGGAGCTCCTGCTGTGATGTTTTGTTTGCACACACGCACAGATAAAGGCCATCGCTCCTCTCATTAAACAAAAGGCATGTGGGAAAATTAATAATTTAATTTACAGGCAGAAGATGGATGTGGGAATCAAAATTAAGTCTACAACCTTCCTTGAGTGCTCACTTTGGTGTCGGTGATATCTGAGGCCAATTCTATTGCCCGACTCATGCTTCTTGGGAAATATCAAAGCATCAGCAAATCACTGCTTGAGACCCACTGTGCTAGGAAAGGTCGTCACATCACAGCGCAGAACTCAAGGGGGGTGGAAACATGGTTAGAGAAGATAGACAAGCCTTATGGAACCAGGCCACATCATGAGCTCTGCTAGGATCTCCAATACTCTGAAGAATACAATAGAACTCTAGAGAGAGCAGCTTTCTGAATACCACCTGAGGAGGACACAAGGTGTGTTCTTTCCTTTCTATGAATGGGGGTCAGGAGGAGTAAAGAACAACTAGAAACTAATTGGTACCTTGCCCTACACCATTGGCTTATGATCCTGATTTGCTCTGGTATCTTGTCCTACACCATTGGCTTATGATCCTGATGTGCTCTGAACAGATAAAGCAATGATAATCCCTTCCAATCTTTCATAAACTTCATCAAGTGCCATTTTTGACAAACTTATTGGCATTTTCAGGATGCCCACTCAGATTCTACTGCAAATTTCAAAATCATTCCATGTGTGCAAGCATATGACTCTGGCAGTAGCCCTTGTACCTAAGGGAAGGAGGAATACCCTCGCCACAATATGACCAATGAGCTGATTTTCAGGAAAAAAAAATGCTGTGTTTCCCTTTGATCCCAAGCTCTTGTTCCAGTGCCTAAGGGCATCTGCTGCATAGGACAGGTTTTATCTTTGCAATTTTTCAAATAGGAATATGGATAAAAATATTGTATTTTAGAGCTGATTGCTTAAGGTAAGGAAGAGTCATGGCATGAAATCATTATTGCTATAAAGTTATCAAAATCAAAATGTCATCATGTGTTAAACCTAAAGAAAGCTAGGAGGTCATAAAGGCATTGCATCCATGAATACTTGATAGGCAGCTCGACAAGAGACTGTCACAACTGTACAAAGGCCCTGCAAAACACTTCTGTGAGGCAAGATTACCTGCCTAGCAACTACCTAGGCAAGCAAGCAAGGACTGACACCCTTGTTGCTACTGATCCTGCTTGACAAGGGAAATTGTTGTCACACAACCCATGTGACCTCCTCGTTTACCTTTGTAGACCCTGTGTGATGGTCCATCTTCACTGCAGTTCAACTGCACATCACCCAGGAGACATACCTGTGGTGTGTTTGTGTATCCAAAGCCTTTTAACTGAAGACGGAAGACCCACCTTGAATGTGGATAGAATTACATTTTACCCAGTCTGGAAACAATCAAATGGGAAATAAGGTGAACCAGCTGGCTTATCATTCATAAGGTACCCAGATGTGAGCAAACAGCGTCCTGCCACCATGATGCTTTCTTGATACCTTCACACTGTTACCCAAAGCCACTCTTCCTCCTGGTAGTTGTTTATCAGGCATTGGTCACAACAACAAGCATTATAATTAACACACCCGTTTCTCTTTGCCTCCCTAGTGTACCTAGAGCTTCCTATGGCTGGCTGTTGTTTAGTTTGGCAGGTACCATGAGACTTTTCACAGAACATCTTTTCATTTCCGTTTCTTCCAGTTTATTGTTTTGAAGTCACTCATGTTCTCATGCAGAGATTAAAATCAAATCCATGCTTATGGTAGGTAATACTGAGAAACTTTACAATTTATTCTAAAGTTGGAATATGATTCTTTGTTTTTCTCTGTGTGTGTTGTATGTGTGTGTTTGTGTGTACTGTTTGTGAAAGAGTGTGGAGGCCACGGACTGAAGTCAATGACTGTGTCCTGGCTGGCCAGCCAGCTCTGGGATCCTCCACCTTCTAGTGCTGACATTACAGGCACATGCCATGATGTCCAAGGACGCGATCACTAACTTATAGCTAACTGAAGTAAATAGCCTTTAAATGTTTTATTTTATTTATTTTTTATTAATGATGGCAGTTCCATCTAGGCCTGGTCCTGCTTTAATCAATAGCACCAGTCTCAGAAGACTAAAGGCTAAGGATAAATTGTCAGGAACTTTGTAAAACTGAATAAAACCACATTGTCCATTGAAAACTTAATCTTGGACTTGAACTTGGTCTCAGCAAGTCTCTAAATAGAAGTGCTGAGAAACATCATGTAGATCTAAGAAGAAACCACACGCAGGATAAAACAACAGCATTCTAGACATAGAAGTCAGAGCACGCAGCATTGACAAGATCCCTGACCGTTACCCATGGCCTCGCTTAGGAAGGAAGGAAAGTCAGCAACAAAGTACTTTAGAGCACTGTTATGCGTGTCACAGACATTGGTTCATTTAACTAATATCAATGGGGGGGCATCCTTTACACACATGGTTGGTTTTAGTCTTTCCTCTGTAAGTGCCAAGTTGCTATGTCTCCTCTTTTGCATGACATACACGCAAGTACTCGAGGGCCACTTTTCGTATCTTCATTGAGCCTTTTTTCCTTCTCTAATTCAAACAATCTGTAGTTTCTTCAACAGTCAACAATATGATTTCTAACCTTCTCATCAACTTATTTTATTTCTTAGAGTTTCTGGCTTTATTAAATTTATTTTGAAATACGTGAGGAAAGTACCCACAAGTGTGTTGGCTTTGTGAGTATATCCAGAGTTCTATAACACTGGAGCATGGTACGCTACGGCCAGCATTGCCTATGTGAAAGCTGACTAGTATTCATCATCTGACACACTGAAGTCAATGATACCACTCAGAAAAGAAGACTGTTCATCTTATATGGATCAGGTGACAATGATGGTAGCCAGAGGACTTAGAGGCAGAACATTGAGTTTTCCAAGTTGATTACACGGTCTGTGTTCACAAATGGCCCTGTGTCTACCTTTAGTTTAAGCCCTGGTCTTGTGTTCAATGAACCAAAACACCTGGAAACACCCACGGAACACGCGAGTGCGCCATTTTCATAAGGGAACTTTTCTTAATCAGCTAGATTAAATGGGATGCTGGAGGAGGTAAAATTTTCATGTTTTAATCTATAATGAACATTAATGTTCAACATTAGCAACCTTGTAATTTCACTACTTTACTTGAACTTAGTACCAGCAAACACACGTAGGGATTTAGATACATCTGTAAACAAATTTGTATGCAGATCTTAGAAAGTAATTATAGTCAATAATAACAGCTAAAGGAAATCAAGTCTTCTTTGTGCCAAGCACTGTGCTAAGGGACTTGTAACTAATATTTCATTCAATCTCAGCAGCTAGGAAATATGTATATGAGCTAGTAATATATTTGTTTTCCCCATAGTGGACAGTAAATGCTAGAGGGGTGAAAAAAAAAACCAACCAACCAAACAAGCAAAAACATGTCTGGTCTCACAGCAAGCAGCAAAATGTGTGACCTGAAGCCTGGTTTTCTCATGTACATGAGTGATCCATTACCTAGGGTGAGAGCCCCTTTCCTATGAATGAAAACCCTTGCTGAAGAGTTTTAGACAGATCCTACAGAACTGTGCTTGGATTCTTCATCTTAATCCTCAATGAAATGGTTTCCATAGCATAAGCTAGGGCTATGGCCAAACAACCAATTCACTCCTACAGCATTCTAATCATCACTGTAAATGCTCACAGCAACACTCAGGCACAAGTCATACTGGCAAAGAGTTAGTTTAACTAATAGGAAGCATTGAGTAATTGCAGATGTTTAAGTTAGCACCATACCTTACAGGTTCTTCATTCTCTGGGATTAGTAGACTTCATCATCAACACCACAACAAAAAAAATAAGACCTATTTTGCTAAGACGTTGGCATTCATAGAAAACTGAGTTTTCAAGGTCAGATCTTCATTCAACAACCTATTTGTGTCAAGCCTTATTATTAGTTTGGAATAAAGCTGTGAATGAATCACCAAACTCATCCATCATCCTTGGAGGAATTCCGATTCCAATGATTTGGTTGCTGTGCGAAGTTAGCTGGCCCTTCCGAGTCCACTAAGAGCAGAATGTCTGCTCTTCACACGTCAGGATGATAAGCTTCTGCCACCCTGTTTCTCCGTAGTCGAATTCATGGAGAAGATAATGATACTGCATAGGAACAAGTGAAGAGCCAGCGCAGGAGCTGGAGAGATAGCTCAGTAGGTAATGTAGAGGCTGTGTAAGCATTAGGGACTGAGTTCAGATCCATTGCACCTACATTAAAAAGCCAGGGTCCACTGTGAGCCTCTGATCCTGTTGCCAAGGCTGGGGTGAAAGGAAGATCCTACGGTTCACTGGCCAGCCAGTCTAGCTGACTAGGTGAGCATCCTGCTTAGTGAGAGATGCTGTTTCAAAAACTAAGGCAGAAAGCAACCAAGAACTAAGTCTGAATTAACTGAAACTGACCTCTGGCCTCCAAATGTGTGTGCATACTCATGCAGGCACACTACTGTGCACACATATAAACATGCTATGAATTCACATATGCAAAGTCAGTGACAATTATTCTAAAACCTGTTGTGATATACAAGTAATGTTTTTATGGTTATCGAGTCACATAATGTTTGTAGTGAGAAACCCTGTGTGTGTGGTGTGGTGTGGTATGTATGTGTGTGCGCCACGTTGTGTGTGTGTGTGTGTGTGTGTGTATAATATATAATTATATATATGAATGTGTGTGTTTGTCACTTAACATGACTTACACTTATACTTCTAGGACAGTCCAGGGAGTGCCATATCAGGGAGCAGGAACAGGTTTCAGGTTCCCAGTAGGCAACAACTGGAATATACAGTGCTCACTCAACATGCTGATCAGGAGAGGGGCACACTCTTCCCAAACACCACCATTCCACAGGGAGTAGACTGTTTTCACAAAAATAACATGTCAGTATCACATTATCAGTGACTTAGGAAGTGACACCCATGTCTCTGCTACAGTGCAGGAATGATGAAGCCAGCTAGCTAGAGTGAGGTCTTCCACCTCATGCTGCCCATATAACTTACCAAGGTTTGTACAAGGACCATAAAACCAAGCCTGTGAAGTATTCTCCATCAATGAAAGACTAGCAAAGCAGGCCAAAAGTCAGTCGAGGTAAGGCAAATTAAAGCCTCGGGCTTATTGTCTTGTACACTGTGATAAGGAAAACCTGTCATGCTTCTTTATAAACGTGACATCTTCAAACCAACCGACCTCACACTTCCCTGGTAGAGAGGAAGCTGTACACACATAAGGGAGGCTTTATCAAGTGCATACAGAGTGTAAGAGCGAGCATAGTGACACTGGAGTGTAAGAGCGAGCATAGTGACACTAGAGTGTAAGAGCGAGCATAGTGACACTTTGGCCCCATACACTATGCCTCCCTGATACCATCTCCAGCCATCAGCTCTTTGGTTTGGTTCAGCTCTTCAATCTCCTCTTAACAGCAGTCTATTGTTTCGGATGTCCTAGGAGGTCTCAGACGGTCTGAACTCTAAGCCTAAAACTTTCAGTATGGTCCCATAACCAGAGAGGTACCCACCCTACACTCAGGCTTCAGCACCACACGCAGGTTGTCGTCTCAATACACTCCCAGGATTCCGGGGAAGTAGGCTAGCTCTCCCTCCTGAAGTATCTGAGCCCTCTTCTCAGACTCAGAAGTATTATAGTACAGCGTACCTGTAGACAACTTTTTCCCTCCCAAAACTAAGAGAAGGAACACCCAGGCCAGCATTCTTCCTCCCAGTGTATCTGCCTCTGTCCTCACCCGCTTTCTCCAGTCTGTCATCACAGCATTATAGGAGAAGTCTTCTCAGACAAGACCATCTTCTCTTGAAGCTGTTACATACCTCCATTCTCCTAGCCAACTCTTTCTGACCTCCATTCTCCTCTTCAATGGCATATTTCCCTAGTGGGTGAATGGCAGTGTTGTCTACAACTGTGCTTTGTGTTTCCCAAGAAAGCAAGCAGCAAATCTAGCTTAAAAATGCACCAGAGCTTCCGAGAAGTGTTTCTATGCAAGAAATAGGTCTGCTCCAGTTTCCTACTCAGTATGACTCAGAGAGCAAGGATATGAGTTCTGAAGGAGTTCCCAGAGTGTGGGGATACTGAGGTTCTGAGGCCCCATCTGACAATCCCTGATCTAAGCCAAGCTTGGCTGCTGCCTCCTCTTTGCTTGCTGATGGCCTGTTTAGAGATGGGCAAATAACTCAGTTCTGGCCAATAAAATATAAGAAGCCTAAAGGAATAAAGGTAGGGGGAAAAGGCATACAGAATAATTTTGTTCCCTTATAACAAACAAACAACAAACAAGAACATTAAAAAAAAAAAACAAAGAATAAAAGGGAATTTCCCTTGCCTCTACTGTCAATAGAGTCAGACAGAATAGAAGGGGCCTCCTGTGGGTGTCTATATATGGAAACATAGGAAGAAACTGGTTTGAGTGTAGTATTTGAGTTAATGCAGCCACCAAGCATCTACTCAAAAGTACCAGTCTTGTATTTATGTGAAATTATGCAAACTTTTAATAAAGCTACTGTTAGGTATCCTATTACCTGTAATCAAACACAGCTAATGTACCCACCAACACCTGGCCGTCTAAAAGCATCCCTTTCAACTCCATGTATCTTCCTGGAGGTAGGCCCCATTTTCCTCACTTATTTAGATACATATGAATTGAATGACAAGCCCCCTCATCCCCTCATGCCCTCTTGCTTCATCAATCAATCCCAACATGCCCTCCATCCTCTTCACCATCATCAATGCTCTCCCTATGACATCATCCTAATGGTTTTGGCTGCAAAGGATGACTTTGGGTCAGTCCTTCTTCATTGACCACAGCATTGGATACTGTGTATGCTCTCATTTTCTGGAGCAGATTATCTTTTTCTCTTGACTTCCAAGGCAATGCACTATGCATTCTTCCTACATCTCCGTTAGTTGTGAGCCCTTTCCCTACGCAGTCTTAAGTGTTAGCATCAGTCAGAAGTCAGATCTCTTCTCCTTTTCAAAGCAGTCCTTCCATCTCACTAAACCTGAGTGGCTTCAATCCTGTGTCCATTTCCACATGGTTCACACACCTATGTCCCTTACTAACCTTTGCAGGGAGCCCAAGGTCTGTGTCCTAATGCCTTCTGCTCTACTTGATACATCAGAATATCCATGGTATGATGAGTTTACTATTCTCATCACTTCTGAACCTTCTCCTCCTCCTCTTTCTCTTCCTCCTCCCTTGAAGGCTCATGGAAACTACCATGCATTGACAGGGTACTGCAGTCTCTACCCCACACCCAGACGTCAACCTTGCATAGATTTATTGCTTTCCCTGACTGGAGTTCAACTGGTCATAGTTGATTAGACATCCTTTGCCCCAAACTCTTCCACTGCTAACTTGCTGTTAGCTTAGAATCCAACCCTAGCCTTCCTAGGTCTATATGGCTGCGTCCTCAGTTATTATCATAGCCTTTCTCCTTTTAACTCAAACTACCTTTGATTTCTTTTACTTGCTTCATTGTAATGTTCTGTCCTGCCTTTATGTCTTTACTCATGCTATTTTCTTTCTCTATTTCTCTATTCAGTGTTATCTGTTCTTTTTGAAGATGCTGTTCATCCTTTAAATTTCAACTCAAATATCACTTCTGAAGGAAACTTCTAAACCAGGTGGGCCAACTCATGCTGGGTGTCATGTCACTTGTGTCCTCTAGGGGAACTTGCCAGAATTAAGAACATGGACACACAATTGACTTGTGATCAGTATTGCTGAATGTTTAATGATAGAAAGAAGTTGGCTTCTGTTTTAATTTACTCCTTCTATAAGTGTATCATGACTTCCTTTAAGGATTTCAATATATGCATACATTAGCATATATTTATGGCTTATAGTACTGCAAATTCAATACAAAGCATATGATATATTATATAACAATCAAGTCACATGGTCAGCATTTCTGTATCAAGCGCATCATTGCTGTGATAGCAGCATTTAAAGCTCATTCTAGTACTTTCTGTAGAGTAAGTTGTTACATTTGTAGTTGCCTTACTCTGCTATTGGCATAAAAACTACTTCCTTTATTTTATACTTCCTTTATATTTTAATACTCATGACCTAGTCAATTTAATCCCAATTCAGCTTGCCCTGCCTCCTGATGTCTGTGAGAATGCTTTAGATTTCACAAGGGCAAGAACTTGCAGTTTGTAAACCTGTCATCCTTTTTGGCATGGTTTTGATCTCTAGTAGTTCACTTCACTATAAAATTCTGCAATACCCCAACTTGTTAATCACATCTGTAATTGTGTGTTTGAAGCTGCTTTTCTTTTGTACTAAGACCCTTTTGCTCATTCTGAATCTCTATGCCTCACCAATAGTAGGACTTCAAAATATGCTTACTGAATTAAAGTGTGTGTGCCTCCTCTCAATTTTTGCCTTAAAAAACTACATATACACATGTGTTTCTGAGTATCAACAATAAACAGTTTAGATATTTATATGTGTATTTCTATACATCTTTATCTAACACAGACCAAAGAATAATCTTAATAAAACATGCATTTTGTGGTATAGAGTCTACTTTTAATGACTCAGCAAAGTATCTCTGAATGGAATAGTCGTACTGGAAGACAATGTCAAATGCAACCAATTAGGCCTCACAACTCCCTGGAGTGAGGCTAATGACAGTGCATAAATTAAACAAAATTAAATTAAATAATTTGAATCCCATGCAAAGGAGAAATGGCTACTGTCAGCAGGGATAATCAATTCAATAGACTTTGACCATCTACAAGTTCCTCATGCCCTCCTTGAACTGTCATTACGTAGGCAGGAAACTGTAGCTCTCCCTTCCTTAGGCGTTACTCATCCAATTGTTATTGAAGAATTCTGCCTGGACTTAAAAAGTTCCAGAAACTCTGCTCTGCACACTACCCTACACTCATCTCCAACACTCGGGAGACAAGGAATGCTGTGAACAGATTTCAGCTATGGTAACATAGCAGTAAGCATGCCTCTTTCAAATATGTGTATTGCTAGTGTATCCACCCAAGTATTAACCAGGTAATGCCTTTAAAGAGAGGCCAAAAGACCCCGGAATTTTTAGACAATAATAGGAAAAAGGAAGTAGTCAGCTTAAACTTATTCAACCAATATGTTGTCTATTCCAGCAGATCCTCGTATCAGTCGTTGGGATAGGTAAAATAGCAAAGACACATGTGCATGTGCATGTGCACATAGGCTCTCATATGAATGACATTCTGCATGCCATTTTTAGAATTCCTATGGTTACCAGAGGTATAATCAGTAAGAATGGAGGATGAGAATTCTTTGTTTATACCTGAAACTTTTTTGTCTTACTTTTTCTGCATTTTCCCCTCCTCCCCCCATTCTTTTTGCCTATAGTCTTTCTTAAATCTGTTAAATTTTGGAAGTAAATTTCTCTTTTTCTCTAAAGGAGACAAAACACTGTCATCTTTACCATCTTCTACAACATGGTCTTGAATTGGGCTGGAGTTAGTTGGCAAGCCTCATATATGCTATTTGATATTTCCCCATCAACTCTCAGACGAGGATCTCAAAATGTTATCATATAACACTTACTGAGAACTGACAATGTGTGAAATGGCAGACAGAGCTGGGAATTAGTCTTGGCCCGGCTGCTCAGTGAGCTCACTAACGCAGACTATAATTCACTAAGGACACCCAGAATTGTCTGACAGAAGCATCGGGACAGCCATCAGAAGGTTCAGTTTGCTGTCTCAAGGTTCTAACAGTGGCCATTAGCACCAAAGTGGAAGTGTTCACCACAGAAACCTGTGCCCACTTTATATTACCTATAGAACAAAATCTAAAATATTTTAAACTCCTACTGTTTTTCTGTCCAGTATCACCTTCTGTCTCCTCATCCTTCTCTTAATGGCAAATAATTTTCTGGCTATTTAAGTAATGTGCTAGTGTCTTTTCAAAGAATGTAAAGTTCTTCTCTAACAGTCTTATTAACTATAAAAGAAGTAAATTCAATTAAACTGGTCTGACTAATGTCTACGATTCTATAGTTTCTTGCAGATCATTACCATTAGGATCTAAACATTTACACAACAAAAGTATGTTCTGCTTTCTTTCTTTCTTCCTTTTCTTGTATTCTTTTCAGATTTATTTATTTATTTTATATATATATGAGTACACTGTTGGTCTCCTTAGACACATCAGAAGAGGGCATCAGATCCCATTAAAGATGGTTGAGAGTCACCATGTGGTTGCTGGGAATTGAACTCAGGATCTTTGGGAGAGCAGTCGGTGCTCTTAAGTGCTGAGTCATCTCTCCAGCTTCTGCTTTATCTCTAATGATAGAAGAAAGTATCTGAATCCCACATGATATCATGTTCAACTTGTCACCAAAAACTTCTCAACCAAAATGTTGCACTTTAGAGTCAATGGTCTTATAAATGGTTGGTCTCAGTTTACAAGATATGTATAATATAATTAGAAAGTAAGATATACAGACAGCTTTGCTTTCTTAACCACTTCACTCTACTGGAAATCAAACTATTCTATAAAGGCAAAATCCCTTTGTTCAGAAATAGCTACTAAGGAAATTTTCCAAAAGAGACTGGCTACGGTGTGGGTAGGAAGTGCATGCTCACTGTATTGCTCTTACATAACTGGAATATAATGTTTATCCTGAGACCAACATGATGTGTTGTAGCGGCCTGACAAGACCTTGCTCCGAATACTTGAGGTGTGTCTTGATTGTGTGCACATATGAATGCAATGTCTTCTTAGGGCTTCAGGTTTGATTAAAACAACCAAATGTAAAAGAGGGAAAAAGGATATTTGCCAATTTCCTGCTCAGAACTCAATTTTAACTACAAAGCAACACAGCATGAAAACCTAGTTATGCGACAGCACTCAGCTACACTGAGGACAGCGGGACGAGCTCCTTGTACCTGGCTTGTCACAATGACTGACGCTTTCTAATATTGAGCTGGAAATAATATGGATATTTAATACTGCGGCATTTACGTCAAATGGAAGCAGAGCACTATGGTTTATCAGCCATCTTCTTCTGATGGCATGAATCTATAGAGACATAATTGTTGCTGAATGATGAGCCTTGATTTTCACATTATGGCATAAACAAATCTGTGGAATATTCACAATGTTTCATCTTGTGTGATTTGAAAAAAAACCTCATAAAGCCAAATTCTTAAGTATTTGCTATGCTTTCCTCTTGAATTTTGACTAAAATTTACCTTTTAGATCTGTTATGCCACTCATGAATTTTTTACAGTATCCATCTGTGCTTCCCCGTCTTTATTCTCCATGGCTCCACATTGTTTTGGCTAACTAACAGGCCCATATGTTGCCTTAATGTATTTCTACACAATGTTTGTGCTTTAAAAAAAAAACCACAGGGAAAACCCACAGGTCTAAATAAGCTATAAAGAGCATCCACATACAGTTAGACTGTCTTTACGGAGTCCGAGGACATTATGATTCTGCTGCGACAAGCAGCATTTGTCTTCATTTTGTCTGACTGTCCTCATGTGTTATTATTAGTGGCTGTCAGGCAGAGGCAGAAAAAAAAATAGCATCACTTG
Organism: Mastomys natalensis; assembly: GCA_021653895.1. Taxonomy (NCBI): domain Eukaryota; kingdom Metazoa; phylum Chordata; class Mammalia; order Rodentia; family Muridae; genus Mastomys; species Mastomys natalensis. The sequence continues at coordinate 1,051,685 of JAJTUV010000287.1, forward strand.
AGTAAGAAGTTGAATGCATAAACGCCATACCACACATGGTGGCTGAGAGGTTTGAAATACTCACATGCAAAAACAAGAATGAGGAAATTTGAGAGTGAAAATCCACCCTTGGCAAACGTGAGGAAAAGAAACAGCAACAACAACCAACCATGACTGCCCCGTCTATAAAGCAACTCGAAGGCTAATTATGGGCAAAAGTTTAGCAGCCTCCGAATATCTTTGAAGACCATCTTCTCAGCATGTCAGCTTTGCTTTACTGTAAGAGAACACATAGGCTGAAGCATTTGCCTGTCGTCCAAACTGTCAGATAATGTTGACAAATACCTTGCTTTTCAAAGTCAAGATTTCAGTGTTCAAAACAAAGGGACTTGAAATTCCAACATCACTGCGCACCTTCTCCCACAGCTGACGTCAGTGGCTCCGGAGCTCAGAGTCCTGCCTGTCCAGTTTTCACCTTTAAAGACTTACCACGTGGGCAAACACTTCACTTTATTTCTCCTTTTCATCATTAAAATAAGACACATCAGATTACCGAGAGACTCAGAAATTGTTACACTCAGCTCCCTATCAGCCAGTATCATTTTAACTACTCAGAAAGTAGATTTCCCCCCTGAAAATACATTATCTTTATCTTCTTATTTTCCTATCTGTAAAGATTATCTTCTCCTGGAGTCTCAATCATGGTCACTAAACAATGATTTTATAGAAAAGGCTTTAAAAACACTACTTTTAAAGGAACAGTGACTACAGATACAGGAAAACAAGAAATTATACCTTCTTCATCAGTGACATCATATAAAGAAATATATAAATGTATTTCTAAGAGGCCAGCCTCCTTTGGCTTTCTGACTTACCATTTATGAAAGTCTGCATGTCTTTGGACAGTATTACTTCCCAGAAGATACACATACCTTTCATATGCGTACTGACAACATAGGTTGTTGCAATACTACCATGGGGCAGCCTTTGCTATTGTTTTGACTGGGTCCCTTCTGTGGTGCTGTCCTTAGCTATTTACTCAAACTACGGCCCTGCCTAGGTGAATCAGTCACATAGACTTCCTTCTTGAAGTCTTTGCTTTTCCTGTCATTATGGGACAGTTGAAGTCCTATCTCAATTTCCCATAACACACAAGGTCAATCTAATATGTTGCTTAATAGAACACTGTATTACTAATTTTGTGTGCATGGGATCTGCCTTTTCACTGAGACTGTCTGTATTTTGTGGCTGGTGGGATTTTATGTCTTTATTATAATCCACGGCACCTGATCCAGAGTAGATGGTGATAAAATAACCAATAACAAGAGCAAAGGAGAGTTTATGCTAAAATAACTGATTTGCATATAGTAGGACAGGCCTCTGGTAACATATTAAGCAAGAGAACCAAGAGCAAGGCTGTCTAAAGTGATAAATGGAGTCCTGCATGGAAGATCAATGATCGAGGAAATATTCAAATGCAAGTGGTTCAACTCCAAAAGGATTCTCCATAAGCATTTCTCTCCCCTCTGCACCCCCTACAGAAAGAAATGAAAATGTTAAAAATGAGAAGAAACCAAATAAGAAGACAAGGGGCAACTATATGAACATATTCTCTTCCAAAGTATCAATAGAGAGATACAAATGTTTCCCCAGAAAGGAATGCAGAGGAGGGGAAGTAAGGTCTGTGGAATTGTTTACTAAGGAATATTTGTCTGCCCCTTAGAAACAAACACTGGTCTATTCTCAGTGCCTTGGGAAGTATCTCTGTGGAAATTCACTAGGTTTGGTATAAAGAGCCTACCTCCCACCAGCCTGTGAGGCTTCCGTGCTGTCCTCCATTCTTTAGGGACTATGCTGGATTCCTTCAGAAAGGGGTATCTTGGGGAGGTCTGCTCTGCCTATGTACCTTCATCCTGTTGTTTGCTTCTAACCTTACTGTTTTTCAGCCATTGCCTTGGGAGATTTATACAGGTTTTACTTCATAGATCATGTGAGGCCCCAGCAAGAAGTGAGGTGTGCCATTTGATGGACCAAGCTCTTGAGAGTCATAAGCTTGTGGTACGCAAATGCTGATTCCTCTTGCATTTTTATGTGTGGGTTTCTTAGAAGCTTCTGCTGATTGAACTTTTAATATTAACAAATTGTGTCCTTGCAAATGTTAAGCATTAGCAAAATATGTTTATGTCCAGAAAAACAAACCTACAGGAAGACAACTATTGGACAGAAGACACATGGGAAATTAGCAGTAGCTTTGCCTTTTAGCAGAAATATGTAAAGATACCAAATATAAATAATTATTATTCATTAGTACTTCACTGCCTCTTCCTCTGTATTTCAGTCACATATGCACACTACTACTTTTTTTTTTTTTTTTAGGAAGACACACACACACACACACACACACACACACACACTGTTTTGTAACTAACATAAATTGCTTTGAAATTTGGTATTTTGGATGGTGACCACATCAGCTACCTGATGGTATTTATAAGGACAGAGAGAAGTCATGGCTAATGTATCAACAGAGTTCAAAACAAGAGGTTTTTATATTCATCTCTTGGAATAACTGGAAAGATTTAAAAACATATACCTAAGAACACATCTTTCTTTGAACAATTCAATAGGATATTTTATTTTAGAACCAAGAACTGCTTTCCCTCACAGAAAGTAATCTCACAGGGATGGACAGCAAATTCACCTAAGGCATACCCTGTGTCATGTTAAATCAATACCACATGCTAAGAAAATCTAGTGACTACCAGGTTAGACCACACCCTAAGCACATTGGACTTGTATTTAGAGGCCATTTTTGCTTTATTATTTGTTTATCATGAAGGGGATCAGTCCTACCACCAAGGAATCATTAATGCTTATTGGTTTAAGCTATAATTCATAAATGAGTTATTTTGAAGACTATCTAGAAATGTATATTTTGTATTTCTATTTATCAGGGTCAAAAGTCTATAGCATGAGTTGAGGTAAAAGAAACTTATATCCTAATGTACTATTTATAAAATCTATACATATCAGTAGGGATGGGTAGGCTTCTTAATAATATCATCTTTGTGTATGCTTGCATAGAACTCTGAAGTACCAACTTTCAGCACCATTCCTCTAATATGAATCATTGGAAAATAACAGCTATTCGGGAAGGCAAAGCCATCGGGTCTCATCTCATTGGTGGTTAAGAAATTTTTTCTCTCTAGAAATTCCATTTCTGTAATTGGAAACTATATTAAAACAACCAGAAATAAATGAAGTAGAAAGGAAAAAAATTAAACTCACAAGAAATATGCAAGTATGCACAAACACTGAGGTCTGCAAGGAAGGTAGAGGTTGTGGGGAGAGATGATTGGATTCACATTTTGCCTTCTCTCATTTTCGTAAAACGAGAAAGTAGATTCTCATGGTAAAGTAAGAGCAGAGAGCCTCGTCTCTAGACAACGGCTGCCGTCTGTGGGGCAGGAGAAGAGATATTTTACAGTTTTAGGTTTCCTCAGATATTTGAAGACACAGAGCAAATAGCACACATTCTATGAAACAGACGTGGAGAGCTACACTCCATCAAACACAGGGGGTCTGCCTTTAGTTACCCAGTCCGTTCGTCATCACAGAAATAATTTGGGTTGTCCTTACAGCATTTTGTGTTTGCTACCTTTAACAGAAGTAAATATGTAAAAAGTACAAAAGCCGGATTAGAAACATGTTATGAAAGTGGTGTTATCATTGAGGATTTTAATAAAATCCCAGGGTCAGCTAAAAATCTCAGTACGTCTTCTAGTCCTGGAGACTAGATGAGAATTATTTTTCCCTTTAGCAATCTCTTGGGAGCACAGTCCTCATTGTTCAATACTTTGTACTCACCTTCAAACAATTTTATTATCAAGGAGTTTACCTCCATGTTTAAGCTAAATTGCAGATGCTAAAAGCTTAAGGCACCTTCTGTAGCTTCTTACCTGTGAAGGTGGAGCTGATTCATAAGCACTTTCTCTATGCCTGATGTATGCAGAGCTTAATTTAAAAACATAAGAATTCTTGGGAGTTCTCCTATATAGCTGAGAAAGAATGCAAACTGAAATAATCACAGACATTGAGAGTTACAAACAATCCTGGGTATTGTGTGACCCCCCAAGGAGCAGTTCCATGTGCTCTTCCAGTTCATGCAAGTCTTACATGATAGACAGCTTCAATACCAAATAAAAGTTTTTAAAAAGATAATGCTAATAAGATAAAAAGTAGATAAACTATTCTTAAAAGGGTAAACTCAGAACAGCATCCCATAAGATGCAAAGAATATAAACTCTTAAGGCAAGAAACTAATGGTCAAATAGGAAAGAAGCAGAAGGAAGAAGCAAACACCACTGGCCATGTTTCCACAGCAAGAGCCATCACTATCATGGATGGAAATCACAAGGAGCTAGGCCATTGATCAGGGACAGTGATGGCTGGGACACTAACTAGGAGGGACGAGAGGAGAAGGCTTTAATACAATCTACCTGAGATGCTGTAGTCGATGCCTCCAAATGTATACCATGGTATTAGGTGTTACATGCGATTTACAAACAGAAAAATGTACATATAAAATATTTACATATAAAATACTACTGGGAGAAGACTGAAGAATGTGCTCAATATAGAGTCGGATTAACAATATAAGAAAAATCTCCAAGAAGGTAAAATAAACTTTGAGGTTTTTATAGAAGGAAGTAAGATTTGGACTTAAAGTAAATTAGAGAGGGGAGACATAAATGACAGGTTTGCACAGATACAAGCTTAGGGCTGCACTAAGGGGCTTAAACTGTTCAATCCAAGATCAATAAGAAGAAAATGAAGTTTGTTCTCACTAAAGACCAAGAGGAAATGACCTGAAGAATATCTCTTCCTATGGAGAGAGGTCCATAGCGTGAAAATATAATCTACTCACACAGGGAACAGATTGAGAATAAGGATACTTCCATGGGCTGGAGAGATGGCTGAGCAGTTAAGAGCACAGAGGTCCTGAGTTCAATTTGAAACAGCTACATGGTGGCTCACAACCATCTGTAATGGGATCTGATGCCCTCTTCCAGTGTGTCTGAAGAGAGCAACAGTGTACTCACATATATTAAATAAGTAATAAATAAGTACATTTTTTTTAAAAAAAGATACTTCCAAGTGTAGAGGCAGGAGAATCTCTGTGCATTTCAGGCTAGCCTGATCTACAGAGTGAGTTCTAGGACACCCAGGGCTATACAGAGAAACCCTGTCTTTAAAAAAAAAAACCACAAATAAAAACAAACAACAAAACAAACAAACAAAAAGAGAGAATAATTTTCCAATAACAGATAGAAATGACAGATAAACCCTCCTTAGTGGGTCCCAAAGCAATGTGGACTCTTTTGAGAATAGCTTTTAAGGTTCTGTATGTATCAACCACATGAATGCTACCATTAGTGGTCTTGTGTGTACATCTTGGCTACAAAACAGGTTTGTTCATGAAATTTGGGTGTTTCATACCTTCAGGGTGCTGGGTTCATACTTTGTAAGTAAAAGAGAATTTCTGTGTCTTAGAGACTGGAGTGGAAAAGAGGGAGTTCTGTCATTCAAAAGTTCTCTCCCTACAGTCTTCATGTCCTAAGTGCCAAGGCACACTGTATTCTTTAAAGCTTACCACTAGATTTTCAAGCAATAGTTCAAGCAAAGAGGAGTCAGAGCCAGAGTCAAAGCCTCATTCCTTCCTTCCGCCACCAGATCTAACCTTCTGACCTCCAGTCCTTCCTCAGGGCTCTGTAGCTTTTTCTGAGAAGAAAGATTGTCGAGTGAGTATCTGTTTTTGTGATAACACCAAAATTAATAATTCTTTTAAAAAATAGATTAAAGAGATGTTCAACAGGAATTCACATGCTCAAACATTTTATAGATTTGAAGAAAGAGGAGTCAGCTACAGAAAAAGACAAGGGTGGTGAGGGCAGAATGCTATACAAGAGCTTAAAAGGTTTCCCCAACTGTGGTTGTACTTTGCCTCGTGTTTCTGTTAATTCATTCATTGTGCCAACTGAAGGATCTACGAATTGATGCTCCTTTGCTATACCTTACAGGACCGTGCTATGCTTTAATGTACAAAATACTCAAAGTAAATTAAAGAAAAATTCAAGAGAACAAAAAAGCTCTGTACATTCATGTTCCCTAATTCCCTTTGTTTTTGGTGACTCAGAATAGAGGAAGAGTAAACATTCAGTACTCAATTTAAGTGATGGGACGGGCCTGTATGTAATCGCAGCTTCTCATCTACCCGTCTACTGGCAGGGGATTCCGCTTCCCCATCTCTATTTGAAAAACAAAAGTGAAGTACTACACTGGTTCCTAACTAAGAAACAATGTTTCCCTGAAAAAGGGAGAAGAATGACCTCTAAAAAACAAAGTTTGATTCTCTCTCCTGAGCTAATACTAAAAGAAAGAGCTGGAAACTGGCAAATACATTTTTAGCAGCAATTATTGGGAAGAGGCTTTAGTCCAGACCTCCACATAGGAAGAAAGGAATTGTTTTTCAAAATCCCAAAGATCTTAGCTTTGATCACGACAGTCATGTAGCTGAAGGCAGAAATCAGATTGTGCAGAAAGGATAGATGTCCTGCATTCAGGTTGATGCCTTTTCAGAGGAATGTAGAAAGAAGCAACTTTAAAAAAAAAAAAAAGTCAAGTCTATACACACAAATTATCCCACTTGTGGTCCAGTCCATATACAGAAATCCCTGCTGTGGCACAGCCTACTCACACCAGTGCCACTGGTTTGATGGATTTTCCTATAGTCACCTCCGTACCTTCAGCTTCTGATGCCCAGCACGCACAGAGATGAGGGGCGAAAGGGCTCACTCTGGGCCTTTGCATTCAAAAGCCAGAAAATCAATATCTATCTCCAAAAGATAGATCTAAGGATGCTGGGGTTCCCAAACACCTCGGTTACTCTGAGGCACAGCTGCCAGGGCAGGAGTTACACAACGAAGACACAGCGGGCCCATGGCCTTGTGTGGATTTCAGAGGGCCATGGCTCAGAGAAGGATAAAGGAATGGCGTCTACAGAAGATAGAATTAAATGCAAAAAAGCATTGAATTGTCTCAGAAAAGGGGTGAAAAAAGTAACATCAACTCACACTTGAGCGTAATAGCAATAAGGAAAGCATTATGTTAACACACAAGAAAGAAAAGAAAAAAAACTAGAAGGGGTCATTCTAGGGAGGAGATGTGATTCATGAGAGAGGTGCCAGTTAACTATGCAGTGCCATCACGGCATTCTCAGACCTGTGCTTCCTGTTATAGGAACAACCTGTTTTCAATCCCTTGTACCTGAAAAAGAGATTCTCTTCTTATGACTGAAATGTCTTAGTACCAGGGCACTAGATGATGGTCTCCTTGTAGTTAAGATGTCATTTCTGCATTCCAGCTCTTGGCACAGGTTCTAGCACAGGATGGCTTTAAATGTACAGTGAATATTGGTGACTTTATGGGTCATAAGTAACTCTCAAAGATAGTAGCTGATTTAATGTCCATAATTCTTTGATACAGGTTTGTTATGCACAACCTACAGATAAAAAAAACAAAACCAAACCCGTATCATCAGATAGAGCGAGTGTTCAGGCAAAGGCCACTTAGCTGCCGAGGAGCAGATGCCATGTGAACCTGTCTGTGACTCATTCAAGATAATAGCTACTCAAAATACAGGCCATTGAAACGGCCAAACAGCATAGGGATAATTTGATACTATATGTAATCAGGAATGAAAACACCAACCATTTGGCTTATTCCTTAGAAGTGATTTAAAAGAAATACTGTAGAGAGAAACAAAAATCTGACACTTGATATGATTCTTATAAAAAACAAAACAAAACAAAACAAACAACAAATCCTTAAGTTAACTTTAAAATGAGAGGAGATCCTAGGTAAGAAAATTAGAGCATTTGATTCTAATGAACATTTTATAACTAATATATGAATTCTGGATTCTATGTCAAATTACTTTTAAAAAGCTGTATTAGAATTAGTGGGGAAAGAAGTTTTAGGATGTATTTCTATGGTTACAAACTCGCAAAGCAGCACAGAGTACAAGTCTTGAGATTGTACTGCGTTGTAAACTAGTTGGTGTCATTTAAACATTTTGAATTATCTAATATTGAAAAAAATGGCACAGATATAACTACCCTACGAGAAGGCCTGCCATGAACACATCAGACCATAGGCAGTGCAGGAGCTCTGGGCTGAGAAAGCTTTGGTGTCCAGTGGAACAGGCCGGGGCTGCATTTGGAATTCACAGCACCTAGGCTGGGTTTGGAAGGATGTGGTGATTTTCAGGGGTTGAAACTGGGTGCTTGTAGATGTTTGGGAAAACATTTCAGGAAATAAAAGGGACTGAGCCAGAGGGGCAGAGGAAACAAGGGACTTCAGACCCTGCTGAGTGACTGTCCTTTAAGAGATCTAGACAGTGTGCTGAGGCACTCGGATCCTAGGAGCAACTCGGCAGTCATGAGAAGCAGAAAGTCTCTGATTATGGCTGAACGTGTCCTAGAAGACAAAATCTCCACAGACGAGAGACTCCGAGCTAGAGCTTCAGGAGGAGCTTGATTCTAGTCAAAGGGAGCATTTTGTGCGGCAGGGAGCGATAACAGAGCACTTGATTCTAAGTTTGCTCTCCACAGGCCGCATTGCTGAAGTCTGCGCAGGACCCAGGAGCACTGACCAGAGCGGAAATAAAACACTGTTCCAAGACCAAAATGGTTCAGTCTTTGTGATGACTGGAGACCGGCCAAAAAAGCCTGGGCTGCAATGAGAATTGATATACTTTCTGTTTTCTAGATAAAGGGGGGAACTAAAATAAATGGCAGACTGTGGTTACTAATCCCAGGAACTTGAGGAGGGTGCGTTAGATTATCAGCTTCTGAAGGAAGGAAGACACAGATAATTTAGGAGTAGAACAGTCATTTCAGTGTGAGCACAAATAGCCCAAGAGACTGCAGATACAGAAAAGATGGATGGTGTCAAAAAAGCGAAGGGCAGCATCAACAACTTAAATACCTTACTTAAATGCAGCATATGACGTGTGACACTTTAACTGTATAGTCTAAGTACAGGCGGAGGACATGTATGAGCATGGTCACACTTGGTAAGTTTCAGTACCACAGACAGATTCTCTCAAGAGTTTCCTTTATTTATTATTTTTAATTCCTTAGACTTCTGCAGCTTCATGACACCAAACCAGAAAAGGATTAATGAAATAAGTTTATAAATATTTATAAATTGATTTTATTTATGCAGCAATTTTGAAAAAAAAAAATACCAACTCAACCTGGAGCTGCCAATGTGAGAGTTACAAAGAGGGCAATAAAATACCCCAATCAATTACAATTTGACGATTCAGTTAACACATCTGCTTCTCAAAAAACATCAAATATATCTAATGTTTTAGCAGTGATATTCTCTCTGTCTTTCTCTGTCTGGCTGTCTGTCTCTCTCATGTGCTATTCCTTTTCAGCTTCTTGCTCTGCTAGATTTTTGGGAACAATTCATGTAGAAAAAGGAACACTGATGTCTCAGGGTTTCTATTGCTGTGCTAAAATATCCCGGCCAAAGGCACACTGCACAAGAAAGGGTTTATTCCATCCTCTAACTTTCAGGGTACAATCATCACTGAGGAAGCCAGGGAGGAACTCACTGCTCACCACTGACGTGGAGGCATGGAGGGACACTGTTTACTGGCTTGCTCCTCCTGGGTTGTTCAGTCTACTTTCTTAACCAACTCAGGACCACAGGCTCAGGGGTGGCACTGCCTCTATGGGCTGGACCTGCTTACGTCAATCATTAATCATGAGAATGCTCAACAGACGCCTACAGGCAACCTGGATGGAAACATTTTCTAGATTGAGTTTTCTCCTTCTAGATAATTTAGTTTGTGTTGAAAGGACGAAAAAAAAAATTAACTAAGAAAATGCAATTCCAAATCCTGATGGGCTCTAGATATCCAGTTCTAGCCCTTTGGACAGTATTTAGTTGTGGTGAAACATTATGGCCAAGGGTCAGAATAGTCTAGGATCAGGGTTAATGAAAGACTCTGGGGGAACTTTCTGTACTTTCTTTCCACTTTGGAATTAAGGTCATGAATTGAATAAACTCTGTTTATTCAAAAGATATATACAAAGGAAATATTCAATTATACCACATATCCTTCTGTTTTGTTTTGATTAAACTAGTGATTAGCACAAAACTTAGAAGTCATAGAGAAAAATTGGCCATTTGTCACTGTTTTCAAATGCTAAAACTTTGGCAATGATATATTAATGAGAATTACTAAATCTCCAAGTTAAAATCGAAGAAGCTACACAGTTGTTCCTCTCCTGTGTGTGCATTTTAAAAACTGCTATACTTCTCCTCCATAGGTTTAGGGGATGATTTCATAAAGAATGCCACTGGGGTAGGGAAACATGCTTTTGTGAGACCTGCCATTGGAAACAGTGGATCTCAATTACGCTGCCTGCTCCTACCAGCCACTGGGTTCCACATCACCCGGAGTCACACATGAAGTCACTCAGCCACAACCCTAAGAATTCAATGCTGCTGTTGTTAAAATGTCACCTGTAACTTATAGCATGGGCCGTACTTTTAAAACGACTCAGCAAATGATCAAATATTTCACTAAAACACAGCAGTATTAGAATGAATTTTGTTTAGCAAGAAATATAGGAGCGTTCCTAATCTCCTGTTTTGACACGGCTTTAAGCAACTGTGTCCAGATAGAAAGGCACATGTCAGCAAAATAGTTGGTATTTTCCCTCAAGACATTCCACATGCTCTATTTTCCCCCGCTGAGTCCATCACAGAAGTCTCAAAATTTTATCAGATTATTCTGATACCATGCTATCAGACATAAGCATCATGTTCAGTCACGTGGCGTTCTCTGTCTCTGATCCTGCCCCTCCAAATTAGACTGACTCTCCATCTTAGCTTCTTTGTTCCTTGTGTGCTCCTTCATGAAGGGCACAGGGTGGCCCTTCCTACAAGACAGTGCCCAGAAAGCTGGCACCCACAAGTCCTGCTATTATCAACAGTAAGAACACGAGCACATTTATAATCAAAGGAAACAGGACCAGATCCCTAACCCGGCCTAATAAGATAATTGAAAATTACCTCATGCAAGGTGTTCAATGACCAATAAGTGTTTGGCTGGTGGCCAGGGTCTCTGGATACACAGACATTGATTATGAAAGGATGTTTGGCTGTTTCCCAGGAAGGATAGACGGGAAAAGGGCAGGACTTTCCCATGTGCATGGCACAAGGGGCAGCAAGCACAGATTAGGACAAGGTTGAATCAGGGACGCTGTGACCATTTGGCCAGTGATGACAACAATCTGCCAAGGATGTTTTACTGTCATGCTTTACTTAATCCGGGGGCAAACTGACTGGAAATGACCCAACTTCTCCAGGGGAAATTAGATGTAGATCTGAAAAGACCCAGAGAGTGAACTCCCGATAGTCACTCAAGATTTAGTAATCTGACTTAAAAGGGAGCTGTGCTTCAGAGCTCTTGTGGGAAAAAAAAACACTCCTCTGCAGTTCTTCATTTCAGAGAAACACACACAGCACTGTCTCTTTTTCTTGTACATCGAGGACACATGCTCTTAATGAACCAGTACTATAAATTAATTTCATTTCCCAAGATTTACCTAAATATTATGAACAAGAATGCTTTCTTAAATGTTTTATTAAATCATTGAGAATTTTACGCATATGAGCAATGTCTTTTGGCGATGTTTACTCCCCGTTCCTCAGTGTAATGCTCGAGGCTCACCACCCATAACTTCATGGCATTTGTATTTTATAAGTAATCATGGAGTCCATTATGCTACTAATGTATCCATGGGTAGCGGGCCATCCACTGGAGTATGGTAGCTCTACCAGGGCCCACTCTCATTAAGAAAACTGACCCTCTCTCTCCAAAAGCACCAGTTGTCAATACACCCTCAGCTAGGGGTGTGGCCTCATGAGCCCTTCCCACTCCATGTTGAATGTTGACTTGTTTGGTCCTGTGCATGCAACCAGAGCAGCAGTGAGTTTGTGTGTACAGTGGCTCGGTCATACCTGGAAGACACCATATCCCCTCTGTTCTCCCTGATCTCTGGCTCTTACAATCTGCTACCTTAGAGGTTCTCAAACTGTGGGTCACAGACATTTATATTATGACTTAGAACAGAACCAAAATTGCAGTTATGACATAGCAACAAAATAATTTTATGGGTCGAGGTCACTAGAACACGAGGAACGGTATGTAATGGCTTCCAGAATTAGGAAGGCGGAGAACTACTGACCTTTCTCTTCTGAGATGGTTCTGGTACATTGAGGGTAGGGGTAAGATACAGATGTCACATTGTGGCTTATGGAAACTCTCTGCACTCTGAGTGGCCGTCTGTTAATGCCATTCGCTGTATGAAGAAACTTCTCTGATCAAGTCTTAAGGTGCATTCGTTGTTTTCAAACCATGTTTTCTAGTGATTAATAAAGGATTGTATAGGTGTGCTGTGCGTTAACTGTCACAACAGTCTGCATATGTGTTTAGCCTTAATCAAGGAAACAATACATGGGATTATGAGAATGAATTTATTTTGATGAGTCAGCCTATTTTTGATATTCACATTTGTTTCTCTTTTTCATCATAGCCACCCTTAAAATAGAATAACTAGAGGCCACAAGTCATCTTGCTGAATTGCTGATACCGTATGTGTTTGTTTTCACTATATCTTGATTCCCCCAAGAGGGGTGCAGTGTTCACTGGGGGCCAGATTAACGCACCCCTCGTGTGAGATGGGCAGACAAAGGCCACAGTTCCTCGAGAAAGCTGTTTGTAACACCTCCATTTCCAACGGAAGTTGGAAAGAGAGAGAAAATAGAGAAACAGAGGAGAAATGGAAAGCAGGGTGAAACAAAGACTCTTGGATTCAAAGGGCATTAAGTGGTAATAGATCAGTTTAGACTCACACGAGGCTGGCAGATCTGGAACAAGCCAGTCTCTGTTCTTGTTATTTGAAATCATATACCACTGCTGATATTTTAATGTTTTTATTTTTACTTAAAAACATGACAAATCATATGAATTAACATAATCTTAAGAATCTAGAGAATTCCTAAGTAATTACATAAAATTAAAGTGGAAAAAAGAAAATGACAGCCCAGGTCAGCAGCTGTATCTCATTTTTCCTATAGAGAGCACTGGAAGAATTTCCCTCAAACTGTAGATGTTAGGAAGTGGGTCATTTCCTGAAACCTGAAGAGGTGGCTTTCATGGTTCTTGGTCAGGGACAGCACTCCAGAAGGAGTCTTTGCCATTGTCTCTAGTGTCCCTGGAGAACTGAAAGGGATACTATGGCTTCTCTGCTGAGATGTTGGTATCCAGAGGCAATGGGATAGAAAACCATCTGAATACATCTCCTGGGAGAGGTTTGGTGAAGTCGAAGTCGAGGGCTCTGTTAGTGACCACCAGTCCTGCTTACGATCTGAGCAAGGCTAACAGGGAAGGAGGCAGGATTCCCTTTCTGTTCTTTGTCTTCTGAGGCTCAGCAGGGGTTGAAACAGCTCCATAGGAAAGAACAGGGCAATTATTAGGCCCTTTGAACTGTACTGTGTAGGGCAATTCCAGTGGGATTGTGTGTTTATAGGCAAATTAGTAGCTTCAATGGTTTATTGTTAAGCTAACAAGTGATTAGGAAGGTCTGCTCTTCCAAGCACACTCTCTGAAGGTATTCATAAATTTTGAATCTGGGATAGAAAAACACAGTCCTGGGTTAAAAGAAGTGTACCTGGCCTCTTTGTTCCTCTACCCAATCTGTAAGCACAAAGATGATCAGGAAGAGCTCTCTGTGGGCTTCATGCTCTTCTGTGATCTGATATGCTCTCCTTTTCAATTTGATTTTTGATTGACACATAGTAATTGTGCATGTTTAGGGCACAAAGTGATTTCCTGATACATGCATACATTACAGAATGTTCAAATCAGGGTAACTGTCATATCTATCACTTATATGCTTGCATTTTTTTTTTTTTTTTTTTTTTGCGAGAACGTTCAAAATCTTCTTCAGCTACTTGAAGTACAAAGCATATCATTACTTATGGCAACCCTACTGTGCAGAGCAGACTCTCTTCCTCCTGTCTGTTACGTTACACCTGTTGACAGACCTCTCACCATCCTTCCCTCCCTCCATATGGAGTACACACTCCATATTAGTAAGATGAGTGTTTGTAGATTCCATGTGACTAATACACTGTAAATGTGTTTTTTTTTAAATCTGGCTTTATTTCACTCGACATAACAAGCATTCTTTACGTTCATCTCTGTTGCTGACAGAGGCAGATTTTCATATTTTCATGACTGAATACTATTCCATTATTCAAATGCAATTTCACGAAAATCACTTTGCTGACTAGTAGATGAGAGTACATGAAAAGCTGTACTCTGTAGAAAAGGCACCAGCAAGGGGCTAGAGGAAGCCAGCTGGCGGAGAATTACTCATTTGTCTTGCTTGGGGTTTTTCTTGGATTCCTTGAAGCATTAAAAAAAAAAAAAAAAACTTAAAGGCAGATTTGAGTCACAAATGCTGATGTTAAGATTCTCCATGGCCACAGCTCTCTGGCTCTTTCAGGGGTCATGAGCACAGCCGTAGAAGTCTCTCCCTTCCTCCTGTCATCCCTCTTTGCCTTGCTGCTTGCTTCTCCTCTATGCTCACACACTCACATGGTTGCTGAAGGGAAGCGTGGGTGGGGCTAAGCATGCTTCTACGGCTAGAGGTTAACACAGAAGCCATAATTCTGTAGTATTTGACTCTTTGTATGGTTGGTGTGGTTTAACTTTAAAGAGCCATTTTCCCCCCCTTTTCCTGGCTTCTCTCTCCTGGTAAAAGTATACTGAAATGGAATGAGAGGAGTGTCCTTCTCCCTCTCTGCAGGTGTGGACCAATACAAAAATAACAACAGAAACATCCAGATCAGCACCCAGAGCAAGCATGCTCAGCTCCAGTAAAACGAAAACAAAACAAAGAACAAAAATTAAAAAAAAAAACCCACCAGTGCAAATGGCCTTCTGAGTACCTAAGTTAAATGTTCTCTGACAGAAGGAGGTTTAGCATAGTGTTTGGGGACAGTGCTTTAATCTAAATCACCTGCTATCAGGACACAAGAACCCAATGACTCCTCAGCATGTTCGATAAGTGCTTTGAGATTTTTGAAAATTGGATTTATTAAAAGCTCTTATATATTCTTCTAAGAACTAAGACTTGTTTGGACTTTGAAGTTAGACCAGCAGGCTGGGCGCTTCAGTAGCACAGACCTGATCAAGTCCAACCAGTGAAAGTACAGAGCAGCCATCAATCAGCCTCGTGGCTTTCTGTCTCCCCCATTCATTTCCTTTGCATTTATTATTCGCATCAATCACAATACAGAAAGAAGAAATGCTTCTCAGTTACCCATTTCTGCATTACTTCTGAGGTGAGGAGGCTCTGTCCCGTGGAGAGTTCCATTGCAGCTCCTATCCTGTCGAAAAGGACCGCTTCCTGCCTAAAGGGATTCAAAATACTTTCTGGACACCGTGAAGCTGCAGAGGGAGAGGGAAGGCAGGGTGCAGAAAGGATGCAGCAGCAGACAGAGAACATGAGTCCAGATCATACACGTAACTGTGACAGCGGGCTGCAGCAACATGCCTCCATTCCCAGCCATTCCCAGCAAAGGTGAAGCAGACAGCCAATGCTAGGCAGAACACACCAGAAGCCAGGCTCACTCTGCAAATCATTGTGTCAAGACCAAGGACTTCAGCTGGGTGGGAAAGAGGAGTACTCATTCTCTGTGCTCAGTAAGCAAAGCCTAAGGAAGATATTGACATTACGACATAGACATGGAGAACAGAAACATCCAAACAGACAGGAACAAGACCAGGAAGAGCCCCTCATCCACATCACCAGTCTCCCAGGTAGGACTTGGTACTAGAAGCAGACAATATATTCTAGGTCTCATCTGTCAGTTGATGCATAGAAAGCTAAATGCAAGTCTTACTTCAGAAGATACATTCTGCTATCACCTACAAACTCCATACCAATGCCAAGTGCCCATCACACAATCTTCTCGGGTATTTCTAATAATACCCCAGAATGAAGGCCTCAGAGACACTCTCAGAAGCTACATTTCTTTCTAGTCATCTTCTTGTCTATCTCTTGCCCTATTTCCTTCCAAATGCAGCCATAAAAACTAGAATTCCTCCTCTCTAAACTGGGTCCAAACACCCAGAATCACTTTTCCCCAAAGCCACTTGGAAAACCTAAATACACCCTTACCATCTTTCTCTGACTCTGTAAGAGCTACCATAAAGACATTAAAACCTTTGTTGTGCCGGAAGGGTCTCCTTCTCATATGTGGGAAGAGACAAGATATGAGAGAGGGGTCAAGTAGATCTATACACACAACCTTGGTGGGTTTGCCTGCCTCAGTCTACCAGCATTAAGTCAAATCCTTTTGTCTAGTTTGTTTATACTGCTCTTCATCCTTTACTGGACCTAAGTATATAGATTAACAGTTTACTCTAGCTATCGCCAGCTGCAGTCTGAAAGGCTCTTGTTTCTTACAGACTAGGATTCGAATGTTTTGTTACCGTGGTTCTTACTAAGGTGCCTTGTGATACATGGTTTGGCCAGGATTCTTGATCATAAGCTCTGTTTTCTGCCCCTATGAGATCTAGGCTAAATGCCTTTAATGAACACTTAAGTCTCTAATAATAGCTAAAGGAATAAAATTCAGATCATTGTTGTTTTTTTAAGCGCCATTTCTATGAGCAGGTAAATATTTATATGAGTTAATTTACTAGTAGTTGATAAGCACAGATGTATTAGAGATAGTGAAACGGACATTAATTATAAGAGCTAATGAGAAAAACAAATGGATGGGCAATTTCTCTCTAGGGGTGTTAGACACCTCTTAAGCGAATCCAACTCTGCTCAGAGCCCTGATTCACTGTGACTACCCCTTGCATAAGCTACCAAAGTAGAGGACAACACCTCAACACTGACTCCCTTCTCATCCTCTGGAGAAAAGGAAAGGTCCTACTACCAGGAATGTTTCAGGGAGGCCTGGACAGTACTGTCCTACAGCATAGAGACTGTGCTGTGGTCTCTGTAGACAATACACTATGCTACTATGACTCTGAAGCAGCCACTGCCAGCTCTTTCAGCCAAGCTGGGAGTATGTCCTTGTGGAGGGGTGGCACATCGTACTGTCCACCTTGGTCCCGGGCATCCTCTATCTGGGTCAGTAAAGGGACACTGCAACATGATCACTGTTTTATAGCAGTATCTTTATGACACTTGAGTGTGGTTGCACTTTTTCTTCATAAATATTGGTGGTTACTGCTTAATTAAATTGGTGAGTGGGAGGACACGGGACTGTCAGAGGTTAAGTTATAGGTCTTATAGACTTTGAGAGAAATTGAACAGCTTCAGTTAAAAAAAAAAAAAAAGAAAAGAAAAGATGTGCCATTAGAGCAGCTATGGATACCCACCATCATTACCCATGGACCACAATAACAGTTTATCCCGAAGGTCTGTCTCCCATCAACTGGAGGAGGTGAGGTGCAATGGAGAGGAGGAGGGAGTAGGAGGAGAAGATAAAATGCAGAGAGATGAAAAGGGTGCCCGTGTCCATTTATGACCCAATAATTTTAGCAAGTCATTTAATGAAGAAATTGAATGCAAACCCCATATAATTCCATCCAAATGATGTCAGCTGTGTGGCTTTATGTAAGCTGCAGGACTTACATCTGCTGTTTACCATTTTATCAGTGATGGAATAATAGAGGCAGGTATTCCTGCTGCTCTAAGTGGAAAACACTCCCTGAACATTTTATAAATCTATCAGGCTGTTGTATCGGTAATGTATTGTACCACTGCGGTTTTCTTAGGCCTAAGTTATGGGAAAAAAAATCACCAGTTTCCTGCTAAGCGTCAGAGCGTGAGGTTCACATTCACTTACATTCTTCTTTTTAAAATGTCTACTTACAAAAACAAACAAATAAGCTCTCCATTGTACTTGCAGAACTGCCTTTAAACTAATTTGAAATGAAAAGAAATCCCACAGTTATTCTACGAGCAAACCAACTTTTCATATTCCAGTGCATTCATTTCTTTTTAATATTTTAAACCTTTGTGGCTTTGGAAACTTTTTTTTTTTTTAAGGCGACACTGCATTGTAGGGAAAAGCAGTCTGTGACAGATGAACACAGAGACTGGAGGTCTTACCTGGTAACTCTCATTTATTCACAGACCTCTTCTGGGGTTCTTCTTTGCTATAGCAATGATTAAGCCCTAGCAGGTCCAAACTCTTGGCACATACTATAAATGTTTGTCCTACAGAGACACAGGAGCTACAATCCCATGATCTTTCTCACATATCTATAGCTACAGATTCTTTCCTTGTTATCTGCTGAAACTTGACCAGCCACTGAGCACACACGAATTTTTCCAGAACCACCCTGTCTGAAAAGGACGCCTGTTCAAGTGTCAGGCTCGAGGGGTTCTGAGCCAGTTCCTGAGCCCTCTGTAGCCAGTGCTTCAGCATTCAGAAGACACCTCATGAACTCTCATGGAGAGGACACCTCTGAATCGGTGAGTGTAAGAATAACAGGATGAGAGCTGTCACACAGGAGTGATGCTGGGAGAGGCATGGTGGACTCATTTTACAGATGCATATGCATGCTTCCTCTCTGTGATGTAGACTGAAAGAATGAACAATACTACAAATGAATGGTAGATGTCCCCCACTGGAGAGCTAAGTGACCTGCCTGCTGATACCAGCACTAGCCCAGGGGAAGTCAGATCTCATACCCCTCAGCTCATTCCAGTTGGAGAGGCCCCTTCCCCAAGGAGAGCTAGAGACACAAAGAGGGCTTCTCATCATATTCTTTGATAGCCACAGTATTTCAAATCTATGTTAGATAATAAGTTAGATGAAAAAATATTTACCCTTGAAAATTTAAATGGGATCTTTCAGATTAATGTTTTAAAAATGTCTACAAAGAGCTTCGTGCGCCATTTTAAAAACGAGCACGTGTTAGTCTTTATGGTACCTTAAGCATCAGGAAAATAGAGGCAGATAGCATTCCTGAGATTCACACACAAAAGCTCCCTGACTGATCTACCTGCATCTACCAGGCAAGGGAATACATGGTGAACGGTGATCTACGACTGGCTACAGCTTTTCTAGATGGATCCCTGTTTACATGGATATACCTTGGTCTTTTGTGGTCTTTCCTAAGCCATAAGAAATGGCATCTCTTGTCCTTCTGACTTAACAAAGAAAGAAAAAGAAAGAATGAACTGAAGGAAGGAAGGAAGGAAGGAAGGAAGGAAGGAAGGAAGGAAGGAAGGGAGGGAGGGAGAGAAGAAAGAAAGAAGCATATGACTTTTAACTCAAAATAGTCAAGTTTTATTTCAGTGCCACTTTTGAGCTCCTGCTACACGGCGAGGGAAAGACTTCCACCTTGGGATCTTGATGCCTTTGGCAATGAAGGTCTTGGACAGGCGTTACATAGCTGTGTGCTCTTTGATGCACTGATCAGTGAGTGCTTCTAGAGACTATTGACTAGATCTCCATATGGTATTGCTACTGTACTGAATAATGTAATGGTAAGATACTCAATAATATATACCCATCGAGTATACCTGGTGCTTCCAGCTTATCATCTCATGGCTTTGAAACCTCCATCCCTTTCACAGGGTTTCTATTATTATATTCCCTTTACAGAGAGGAAAGAGACCTTCTCATCAGCATACGAGTGAGCTGGGGATGGCGAGCCCACAATGGCAGCATGCTGACACCTGATCACTGAAAAGCTTCCTACAGCACTCTCAGAAAGAAAGGAACAAGGTCCAGTTTTACAAGGAAAAGGTAGCCATATGCAGCTTCCTGAGAATGCTATTTGGAGTTTCTGAAATCTGGGGACTGACTGTGATTCTATTTGGATTACAATATACTCAGGACAAAAGAAAGCAAATTTCGTCTCCTATTCTGTGGTGGGTGGTCTTTGAGTATCAATGTTTGAAGATGGGAATTCAATTTTCAGACTTGCCAGCATCTTCAATTAAATTAACCACTACTGCAGATGTACCTATGGTGTAACAGACCTGCTTTTCATAAGGTTCTGAAGGGAAAAAGAATTTCTGAAAGGCAATTTTCTAACATTTTGAAAATAGCCTCAGACTACTAACAACCAAGCAAAAGACTTGTAATAACTGCACCCCAAAATATCTCATGTATATCATATCTAACAAACCTGCTTGGGAATCCCTCTTTATGTGAACAAAAGGATACCACAAGAGAAAGGTCAAAAAACAGGCTTCAGTCTCAGGTCAGTTTTGATAGGACTGATATCCTAGATATGTAGAAGTACTTCATGCAGCCAATTATGTTGTTTCACACACACGCACACAACTCCCCCAGACCCATGCACACATACACACACACACACACACACACACACACCATAACCAGCATCATCACCATCACCACCACCTCCACCACCAGTTATACCATCTAACTGAAATGATTCCAAACAAATGGGAATCGCAGAATGTGACTTGTCCAGATCAAGTAAAAGGCTTCAGTCTCTGGGTGAAGTATGAGCACTTCTGGCTATGGTATTTATCTACATTCTGGTCTATGTTCCTCCTAGAGCCATTTGTATTTTTGTTAATTAGATCCATTAATTTATCTGGCAGAACAATTTCACAGCAAGACTATACCTCTAATTTTCTATACCCAAGCCCTGGTCTTAGGCTTCATTGAATGCTGAGAATGTAGATTTCAAATAGGCACTGATAGTGATAGACTGCCTTTTACTGGTTCTCACGAAGTCCCTAATGCATCACAACATCACAACTAAGGTGCAAGCAGAATTTCCACACTTACAGGTACACTCTTGATATTTTGTCCTTTGGGCTATTTCCTATGCTCAGAATTTGAATGTTATTTCTGGAATTTTTTAAATGCTTGGATTTGGGTATTTTTCTAGTTTTCTTCTTCTTCTTCTTCTTCTTTTTTTTTTTTAATTACAGGTACATATGATGAATTTTTACCAGCACTTATTCACAACGGACTATTTTTTTCCATTAAATTTCCTTGGAGCCACAATCTTCATACATGTTTACAAGGCAGTGTGGCATTTTAACTCACGTATATACAACGTGCAATGGTCAGATCATGGTGAACGGAATCCATCATTTAAACACTGGTCACTTATCTGCATTGAGATCCTTCAAAATCTTCTTTACTAGGAATTCGGCGGCACAGTTTCACCTGTCACCTCCTTAACACATGACATCCTCTCTCCCCCCACCCCAGCCTTTGTGTCCTTCTAAGCCTTTGGCAGCTACTATTATACTCTACTTGTATAAAATCAGTTTTTAGTTTCAACATATAAGTGAGACCATGTGGTGTTTGTTGTTTTATGTCTGGCTTATTGTTCTGAATAGGCTATTCCTAAAAACTGTCTTTAAAGCTATAAAGAAATGTGTTGTAACTGTAAAAGATAGATGACATTATAAGGAAGAGATTTGCCAGAAATGCTGAGTGTTTGTTCACATTTCCAAGTTTTTCTTTAACCAAAAAATATATGATGTAGGGGAGATACTTAAACATTGGCTAGGGTTCGTGTCCTCTGTGTTTTCCCTTCTGAGACTTTAAAAAATCAATCTATTTCTAGTTTTATAGTTGAGGAAACTTACGTAGATTTGAAGCGATCTGCTCGGCACTACCCAGGAAACTAACGGTTGACGTCAGGGTTAGACAGGAGGCGTCAGAGCCCCTGACACCGACTTTAAATATGAATTTAGATCAAATACTAAGAAACATCTTACCATAAAGACAGTGAGCTAAGAGTCAGCATCAGTAAACACAATCACATTCCAAGAAAAAGACATTACTCATTACTGTGGGAAAAATAGTAAGAGCGCTTTGAGCACAGTGATCAAGGGTTCTAGACAAGGTTTGATAGAAGAGACAGTGAGCTGATGGTATCCTGCCTGTGTCTACTTTCTCGTAGCTTTGAGGAGCCGGCCCCAGTGCGGGGGGAAGAGACTTCTCCAGAGCTCCCGTGCTCTCAGAGGCAGTAAGCTCTGAGCAAGTCTGTTTGAAACATGTGTCTTTGAAAGTTTAATGGAGGCTCTTCCTCATTCTCCTTGTTGCCTTTTAGGAAACAGCCTGCATCCTTTCAGGACGTCTGCCTCACCTTGTTCTTTTGCAAAAGGCAAGTACTCCAGGATCCCCAGGAAAAAAAAAAAAAGAGAAAGGCCGCTTTGATCAAGCCACTGGCAATGCCACACTCTCCCTGAACAGTAAACTTATCTTCAAAGTTCAACATACTGAAAACCAAGGGCATGGGACACGGCTTGGAGGAGAGTCACCTGTTAGACCCCTTTTAGAACAGTGAGCTTCAAGCCTCTCACAGGTGAACCAGCAGGGCTATCAAGTGTACCATTATCCTCAGCCAATAGAGGAGTGATGGTATGTCCTTTGGGTGCACAACCAGTCTCAATAAGAGTCCATTCCCGGTACAAGTCAAGACAGTGCTGACACTTAATGTTCTGGTAAATAAATGGTCTAGCAATTGGGAGCTAATTGTCACAGTGGGACAGCATGGAAGACTTGTAATCATGGCCTTTATTGTCACAATTAATTTTCATATTGTTGTAAAATATAACCTCAGGAGCCCCTTTGGATTAAAAAAAAAAAAATCACTTCGTGTTCAAACGTAGAATTTATGTGTTTTAAATAAATCTCAGCAATTTAAGAGCATTCCGACTCCTGAAGAGAAACAGTGAACACTTTACCAAAGAAATAAAATGATCTCTTCTTTCTCAGAGAACAGACAAGTTCGATGCGTGCACAGCGTGCTCTCGATACCTCATAGGTTTACACTGTAGACCTGCAATGCACATCCTACAAGCATCTGTACTTACTAAAGGCTGGAGGATACCCAGAGACCAGCAGAACACTGGTGCTAAACTGGAAGGAATCGACAGGATAGACATGCTCATCTACATCATTTTCCCATCTCACAAGAGCATCCTCAGAAAGCCATGCAACTTACTAAACTAGTGTGGACATTTGGGGAAGGGATTAGCACTCAGAACGTGCCACTGGGGTTTATCTACACTTTTTTATTTTAAGAAAATGACAAAAGTTCCATCGGATAATTAAATATACAGAGGCTCCAAAATTCATTTACTTCCCAGGACCAAAGCTTCAGTAATTATCTCCCCAACTGCAGAAGGGAATTGGACAGTGCGATTTTTGACTGAGGCTTCGCACAGAGTGGCACAGTGATTGCTTCATTTAACTTTCTGTAAGATTATTAATCTTCTGGAAATTAGACTTGCCTCTGAACAGTGTGAACTGCCACCTTCAAAACAACTGGATATTCAGGTAGGGGAAAGCTTGTTCTCAGAGGCACGGTTGCCACTGCAGGTTGATTTTTCTTAATCTTCCTTTTCCGAGCAAAGAACATTTTCCCAACATTTTTTTTTTTTTTTTTTGTTGACATGGGTGTGCCAAAAAGATAATTGGAGGCTTCATATGAATCAATTTGGCTAAACTTAGTAAGATGAAGCCAAAAAAAAAATTATTCCCTAGATAGATTAAATTCAGGGAAATAAGCATCTGACCTGTATGTCTTTATAGAAATAGGTGGTCAGAGCTGGCAGCAAAGGGGTCTGATCCAGTTCCAGCCCTGCTCTACGAGTGTTTCATGTACGTGGCTGCTCCCAAGAGCCCTGGTCAGAAACCCGAGCTTTAGATGGAGGCTCGGCAGGATTGAAATACTGCCTCCAACACTTCCTAACTTTGGATGAGCTGCTTCCATTTTGTCATGCTCAACTGTAGATGACAACCCTTGTGTTCTACATTGTGGAAAGCAGAAGGTGGAAAACAACTGAAACAGAATAAGATAGGAACAACAATCTATAGGGGATTGCCATTATCAGCAGAGTTTATTAGTACTGATCTAACATATATGATTAGTTAAAATAAAACACAGCCATAGCAAAGCAACCTAGAAGTAACAGGAGATAACATAAAATCCCTGTGTCTGGTCATTTTTTTTTTGAAAGTAAACTAAAGCCAAAATTCCAGCTCTGTAGCCTTTAAACTATGAGACTTGGAAAAAATTCTATAAATCCTCTGAATTTCAGCTTCTCCATGATAATGAAAAAAAAACAACAACAAAAAATAAAAACAAAACAAAACAACTCTCACACATAATAAGCGTGGAAATGTCCTTTGAAGGTAAGGAGCACTACAGTACATTAGTAGATACTGAACACATAGTGAAAACCCAAGATTCCACACAGCTGCAATTTCAAGACCATCTTTATAAAGAAATCCATAGACACTAGGCTTAGGATCTGAAACTGCATGCATTTGGCCAAATTTGGCTCTTAGATGTAATTATTATTATTTGAAAAGGCAAGAGAAGAAAGTGTTCTTAGTTCAATGCCGACCTCATCATTTCCTGTGGATTTGACGAAACTGCAGCCCTATTATGAAAATCTGTTCTAATTCCAACCATTGCCACTGAATGGTCACCCATGGAATAACTAATGACAGGATATAGTGGTTTGTCATAAAGTTCTCACAAATAAAACAGTTGTGCATGCCATATCAGACTCGGACCATTTCATGGCTCTATTAATATACATACATGTTCAGTCTATACTGAATTTATGGTAATATACTCAATTGAAATCTTTCATCTGTGCCTTAAGCACGAGAAGGAGTCCCAAAAGAAATCTGATAAAATGTGTGCAAAACTTCCCTATCAAGAAATGTAGTATTTAGAAGATGCTTGATTTGTGAATCACAGGGAATGGAAGGAAGCAGAATGCTCAGAAACAGAGAGTTTTTCAATAGGTAAGCGATAATCTTTTCTGAAATTGGCTTGAATATTAGCATTAACAAGTTGAATCCTGAAATTAACAATAGTCCAATATAGGATTGGATGAATCTAGGAGCCAATAGAGAATTTTACAGTTCCAAAGGTCAAAATAAGATGGTTTTCTTGGACTGAGATCATCTACTCTTCCCCAGTGTCTTGCTTAGCGTAGAAGGCAGCAGAGACAGTATGCTCACTGTGAAGTCAAAATGGCCAGTCACATTTAAGGCGTGAGATGTGTGAGCAGAGAGGTAGGGCGAGGGCCACACCAAGAGAGAAATGAGTTGGCTGTTTACTCAGGAGTAGTGTTTTCAGTCTGTAACTCCAGTGAGCTGAGACTCATCCTCCTTCATAGATAAGCAGCAAGGTTTCTAACCCAGGCTAGAAGCAACTCGCCAGCCATTCCTCTCTCCAGCATTTGGCAAGGTCTTTGCTATCTGGTTCTGACTTATTCCTCAATACCAGAGTGAAAAAAAACCCAAGGCATAGTCAATTAGATGAGGCCCAAGAATGGGGGCTGAGGTACAGAATGGAGGCAGGCATACAGGGAGGCCAAGCCACTGCAGAGAATCATGGACAGGCAGCCAGAGCCAGGGGGCGCCCCTTCTATGAGGAAGCAGCTGTCCTTGAAGAACATCTGTTTATATTTTAGCTGGAAGACAGGAT
Source organism: Mastomys natalensis (assembly GCA_021653895.1). Classification (NCBI taxonomy): domain Eukaryota; kingdom Metazoa; phylum Chordata; class Mammalia; order Rodentia; family Muridae; genus Mastomys; species Mastomys natalensis. The sequence continues at coordinate 1,077,306 of JAJTUV010000287.1, forward strand.
GAAAACACAAGTAACTACTGCTGTGCAAGTTTCTGCTATCTCAGGGGTCGCTAAAATCAGGAATTAATGAATGCAAAATTGAGAGACTCAGTGATCGGACTCATGAAAGTACTAGTAAGGCAATATACAATGCCAAAATATCAGATCAGTCATCCAAGGGAACTGACGAGAGCAAGGAAAAAGTGTAGTTGAACTACATACGCTTTTATGGACAGAAAATAATATTTTTATATACTACTGTATCCATGTTTCTATTTGAACACAAGCTCAGAGCGCAGAGACCAGTTACTTCCTGTAACTGAATGTCTTTGCCTCTGTTGTTACAGGCATATAACTATATTTCTACCTATTCACATTCTATATTTTATATTTATTATATTAATTTATTCATATCAAGCAGCAACAGATTTCTCTGAAGCAGTAAATCTTACAACTACTTACCAAGATTTAAAACAAATCAAAAATAAAAAAATATTTTCTATGAAAGAGCATTATTTTATCTAATGGTTGCCTCATTCTGGATAAATACCTTCAAAAATGAAGTGAGAGTTATGCTCCTGATACCTCCATCAACTGCCAAATATAAATGACAATGTTTATTTTCCATTGTGACTGAGGCACTGACAGAACTAATATTATCTTAAAGTATCTGCTGATTACAAAATGCAAAACAATGCTAATAACTCTTCACATGACTCTTCAAAAATTCATTAAACTCTCTGCAGAAGTTTCTTTAGTAGAAAAACCAATGCTACTTCAATTACCTTTCAAGAGATCTTTGCTATTTACAATTCTTACTGCATAGCCCCTGCTGTTACAGGCTTCTGCTACAACCAGTGTACTGAAAATTGTCAAACCTAATTGTTATAATTTTCTAGCCTGTAGAATCTGCTCGGGATTTTTTTTTTACTGTTGGGGAGTTTAAGGATTATGATATTGATAAATGTGGCCGCTGCCTTCTCAGCTCCATCGCCACGTACGTGCATGTATATTTCAAGCAGCAGCGGGGCTTCTGAATATATTTTAAGCATCTGGGTAATGATGAAAAATGATTTGCAAGGCAAATGCATTTATCAGTCTGATCTCTTGACCTAAGATTTTGATGATGTTTGCTGAGAACTTTGGACATAAACAATGGCCTTTAGATTTATGGTAAATTTAAAATTCTAGTCACTAGTTTGATTTTTTGAGGGTTTGTGAATGGGTAGAAAATACTTTGAAGATGTATAGGATAAATATGATAAAGATTAAAATATGATACATGAAAGTCATGAACATATTTTAACAATAGAAATGCTAAAAAATTAGCAAAAAGAAATTTTAAGTGTAAACCAACAAACAAAAACTTAAGGTTTACCAAATACATCAAGTCAGAGGATAAGAGTCCTAATCAGAAATCTGGGATAATATAATAAAATGTTTGCTCTGATTTGCTACATTAAGCTTTGCTAAACACTGCATTTTACTTTAATTTTCAATATTGTAAAGAATGTTCTAGAGGAAAAGAAATATATAGTGTGCCCCTCTAGTAAAGCTGTTTTTAAATTCTAATAGAATTTCAAGGTTATTATCTATTTCAGATCAACAGTGGGGGTCAGAGTTCACAGCAGCCAGAATTTACAAACCTCCAATGGGTTTTGATTGACAGCAATCAGCATCTCTTCAGCATCACTGAGGGAACAAAGTACAGGTCAAGACAGCGGGCGATTTCATCTGTCATTTTTAATTATCTAAATGATATTCACAGACAAAACCTTTCCCATCCATCAGGGCATCACATTACCATAGACAATGTTTGTTTAAAGAAGAGGCCATAAAATCAAACAATTATGAATGCAGACAAGTCTTGCTATTGACTGCATAAATAATCAAGCCAGAGTTCCAAAACTCTCTGCTAATGAATTGGTAGATTGCTGGCAGGAAGTAGCAAGTCATAATATGGACAACAATCTAATGTTCTTATTGACTTTTACTGAAGCTTGACTACAGTCACAAAGATTCAAAGATGACGTCAAGTGAGGTTTCCATAGAGGCAGTATTGATAGCGGTACACAGCTAAAATACAAGTAGTTAACTCTTGACCTTATGGTGGGACCAGAGCTCCCAGAGAGCACTGAAATGCTAGCAGTATAATACATCATGAACTGAGCCAACAGCCGCGGGGTCCCTGACAGCATTACCACACAGGCAAGGGGCCCTTCTTTCGCCATTTATAACACACTAACCTCTAATAATTCAGCTGAAGCCCTGAAAATTAACTCTATTTCAGTTTGTTACATGAGTAAATAAAGTTTTCCCTCTCCCCTCCCTTCTTTGGAAGAAGCAAGAGGAAAGCATAGATCTACAATACAGGTAACTGGTAACAGCCAAAGCAGAAGCAGCTGACCTCGGAGATGGAGCAAACATACCAAGGGAACACACATGGAGGCTGCAGAGGTCTGGGGAGGGACTCTTCTCAGGCCAATGCATGCCATCCACAGGATGCTAATTGGTGGCATCTGTTTTGGCTGCATACCCTCTACTCTATATCCAGTTTGGCTCACAGCGACCCCACTTTATTTTTAAACCATCAGAATAAACTTAACCGCAACAGATATCATTCTGATGGGTGACGGAAGTTATTAATTAATGCCTCAGATTAGATAAAACATTTTCATATGGGCATGCATTATGAATGATCAGTCAGCCATTTACTTTCCTATTCTTCCTCCCCCTACACACTCCCATAGATACAAAATGTTTTCATGTCATTTAGTACAAAAGAATTTAGCAGAAAAATATATTTACTTTGACTAACTATAAAAATGTTTAGAGAAAGGAAAGTTTCTCAATGGCATCAAACAAAGGTGGTTTAAGGGGTTGATTGAGAGAGTTTAGTCAGAATTTCCTACAGTAATTCAACAAACTCAGCACCAGACAATGGTCATGAGAAGATCAGTTCATTCATGCTGCGAACCTCTGGGTTCAAGTTCACATTGTAGGGATTGGGAAGATATGGGGTGGGAAAGGGAGGAGAAAGCCTGAGCTGAAGAAGTCAAAATTCAATTGGCACAGGATTTGAAGTGAGCTGGACAGCAGGATTTTCTTGAACAGGAACATGTATTTGTCCTGGTAGATACATACTAGCAAACACCATGCCAATACCACAGCTGCATCTGGTAGCTTCTGGGACTTCCAGGCTTCCTCTGGAAACAAGGAAATGGTCAAAATATAGCAAAAAGGATTGTTCTACTAGCTTTTTAAAAAGTATCTTTTAAAGAAAAAAATTGAAGCATATATATGGTGTGTGTGTGTGTGTGTGTGTGTGTGTGTGTAGTATAGCATATATATGCTATGACATAGCTGTGAAGGTCAGAAGACAGCTTGCAGGAGCCTCTTCTCTCCTTTCTCTGTGTGTTTCAGAGATGAAACTCAAGTTGTCAGTTCTAATGGCTAGTATTTACACACACTGAGCCCTTTCTCCACTGCCCACCTCCGAAGACACTATTCACGCAGGCTTTACACAAACATCTAGTTCAACTCAGCACTTCAGTGCTCTGGTTTTCCTAATATTATTATTGCATTATTTTAATTATATTAAAATTTATGTGTTAAGTTTTAAAAGTGCAGTAATTGTCATCAGACAGACCTAGAAGCAGATACTATCTTTGTTATTTGAAAGCTAAGTGACCTTGACCTTTTTCCTCTTATCTATAAAATGGGAATGCTAATAGGTAATTTATTGGGAGGTTGTGAATATAAAGGAGCTAGCTATATAACAGCTTACACACGCTCAATAAATAGTAATTCTTTCCTTTTCCTACTGGATTGTGTTTATTTAATAAATATATAGCATAGCCTTATTACTATATATTTTACAAACTGAAAAGTTAGCTATTATGTAAGAAGACAAAAAGAATAAAGTAAAATATGTCTTCAAACTGGTGACACAATGCCTCTATTAGCCAAAATAACTTTTACAGTAAACAGATACCTGTTAGAATGAGCTTTAGTTATTTTGTATTGCTTTCATTACACTAAAATTTCAACCATAATCTGTAAATCTGCTATGGACACCTTTCTGTGGTTGACTTTTTTAAGGAAATGTTTCTACACAATGCAGGGTCATCTTTATCAGTACAATTATCCTCTTATTTGAAATGCAATGCACATTTCTATACCATGATATACTTAGAGTAAAGCCTATCTTGGAATTTGATCCAAGACCTTCTGGTGCCATCAATATACTGAAGAGTGAACATTTCTTTGAAATTCCGGAAGAGCCAAGAAGAGTAAGATGGCAGCTCCCAGGATTAACTACCAGGTCATTACCACCAGCCTCACTTTGTGCTTTTTCTATTTCTGACCATAAAAACTTCAACACAATGTCTTCTCAACCTTGAAAAATATATCACGTTCTCCTCCCCTTCTTCCATCAGTCTTAATCAAAAAAATAGGACAAGCCTTTGAGACAGACTAAATATGAATGAAACACTATTCACAATGTTAGTTGTGAATTAAGGAATGGGCTGAGGAACAGAAACCGCAGCCTTTCCTCTGCTCAAACGCCTACCGTAGTCTCTTAAACGCTGATTCCTTGCTTTGAAAGTGCACTGTCTTCAAGCCTCTCTTCTGGGGAGAACAAAACTAAAGATTTAATTGATTTGCAAAAGGGAACAAGCTACTTCTGTTTTCGGAGAGTTCTTGAATCAAATACAGTGACTAAAATATTAACATGGTCACCCTTCCTTTTTTGTTTTTTTAAATGTAGTACGAGGCTTTTATATTCTAAAAATGCAATGAAACATATAAACTATATACCCACATAGTCATACTCACAACTTAGCAGCATTTAAAAAGTCTGTAGGTATGTTCCAAGCAAGGATTAAAAAGAAGGAAGACATGGTGAGATGGAGACCATCTTGTTCACATGCTTTGTGCATTGCATCTACAAATTGGCTAAACCCTCATCTGGATCTACAGAGCAGCCCCAGCCAAGACCGGATCTATAATGTAATAGGGGATGAGGTGTCTTTGGATAAGGGCCAGCATGTTAATTCCTGCTGAAAGAAATGCTGCTGATAGAAATATTGACTCTGAATTATTCTTTGCTCTATCACTCTTACCCGGTACATTAAGTCAATCTCCACCACAGACGCTGATAGGGGACAAGCCTCATTCTACGTCATAACTAATAGGACCCTGTTCTCATGACCACATAAAATAAAGACAAGGACATATTAGCACAAAGGTCCTGAAAGGAAATATTACCTTTTCTGCTATAAAACACAATCACATCAAACTGAAAATATCCAGAAATATAACAAGCCTCATCTATAGTACACAGTAAGAGGCAATCCTCTCCTGCTATCATAGTTCAAACCTGCCTGCATCTAATTTCTCCATATTCATATTCTATGAAAACTCTTCTGTTTCTTTCTTTCTTTTTTTTTAAACATGAAGCATTCTAGATGACGCGTGAGGAATAAAATTCTTTCTGTGGAACAACATTCGGCTGACAGATGACCATATGACACCCTTCAAACAGTACAATATGTCACATCAGAACGTGGCTGCTGCGAAGTGGATGTTCAAGGTAATATTTAATGTTAAAGTCAAAACATAATGGAATTTTACCAGAACTTAGGATGAACATACATGAGGAAAGGAAACAACAGGCTTTATTAACTCAAAATTATTTGTTTCATTTACAAACAACTTGGAAGATGGTTATAGTCTTTGGGAGACATCTCATCATATGTTTGGCTACAAAACTAAATGAAAAACAAATCCGGGGTCTGGGTTTTTGGGGGTGAGGGCAGGATGAATAATCAAGACAAACTGTACCTTCTTTCATGTCCTCCTAAGATTCACTCCGTAAGATTAAGATGGTGAATTTGACCCGAGCAACAGCTGCTTCTAGATTCACCCAATCCCTTTAGGGGGTATGAGCTTCCGGAGCTCCACTTTGTATAAGACTTTGCTGACACGGAGGGGAAAGCACAGGTATTTTATCCTTTAGCTAAGATTTGGCTTGGAATTTAAGGTGACACCTTTACTTCTAATGACATACATGTCTTGGGTATGGTTCGGAAGGCCAGCATGCATTACCCGGTTGTATTCTCTTGACAATTTCTGGTTTCCCCACAGTGAAGCTAACTTTAAAGGGATCTTAAGATAAATGACATTGTCAACTACTAAAAATACCTTAGAGGAAATATATGTACAGAATCCCTTAAACAAGGTAGTTGTGATAGAAGATGTTTGCCCTAACTGTTCCAAATGACCAACACCTGCACATCATAAATGATTTAATGATGACTGCTCGCCGCCTTTAATGTGTTGTCATGAGTTAGCTTCTTATGTGTCTAAAGAAAACATGTCTGTCTTTTTTAGAATACCCATAGTGCCTCTTGCAGCAACTCTTCTTGTGATTAGTTGTGGGCAGCTTAAGATGCTATAGTATAGTCTCTAGTACAAGGTGAGGCACAGGACAAGGTGTTACAAGGTGACAGTGATGAAAACGGCTAGAGAGGCATGAGGTATCAAGTCCGTATGTTTACTCAGGCATAGTGAAAAGGGGCTTGTATGGTTTATATCATCTAACTCCCATATCACATAGATGCAATAGGCCCAGGGCTCCTTTCTCAGCTCCCGTGCTGTCCCAGTCCTTACATCAGTTCTAACTTGCTATCTTTTATATATTTGAATGAGATCTTTATTTTTCTGAAGACTTAATTTCCCAGTCTATAAAGATGAATAACAGAAGTTTCTTCTGAAACCTTTTCAACTCCTGTTTATCATAGTCTCATTGTCTCTTCTAAGTGCTAGTTTCAGCCTTCATCACAGTCAGCCCAACTGCTACCTGACTCTTTCCCTGTCTTCCCTTCCCCACGCCCCAATCCTAACTCAAAATACAACATTATTCATGGGTACCTTTCTGGTTCTTCTGAAGTGAAATCTATACCTGGGGCAAGTTGGAACCTGACAGATGTGTCCTTCTAGACTCCTCTATCCCTCTTCCACTTGCTCTGCTGAAATCCAATGAGAATGTTTGTGTGTCTGTGTGTAGATGGTTTCCTCAGTGTGGGGGTGGGGACGATGTTCATTCATAGCCTCTGAGTCTGTCCCTGTACTGGCACATGGAATAAATGTTGTCTGAGTCTAAATAAATGAACAGATAATGCCAAATTTTCCATAGTCCCAGTGTTGTGACCATGTAGGACAACTTCTTTCATCTTTGCAAACTCCTGAGCAAAAGGCCATGAGTATCTTTCCCCATCCTTCTCTACTTGTTAAAAAATATCTCATCTACAAAGACCCTTTGCAAGGTACTTTTCTAGCCTTCTCCTTATTGGGTTTCTTCAGTCCTTGAGTCTACACAGCCATAATGTGCTTCTGAGAAATTTGGTTATCATTGCTTGTTTCTGTATGTTCCTTCTTTGCCTGACCTTCCCACTCCCTCAATATTTCCAATGACAAGAATAGCAGCTAGTTGTTTACATTATTAATATCTAAGATTTATATGCCTGAGCAGGTAAACAATTACATAAATACATATTCAATACGTTAGTGTTGAATTCAGGAAGTAATAGATAAACAATCACTTCACCAGAGAGCCTTGGGATGGGGCCCTAACACCACCTTGGTTGTTCACCCTGAGAACTAGAAAATGGGTAAAGGCTGACCCTGGCAATCCCCACTCTTCCATAGCTACCCTATCTTCCTGTTCTCTTAATAGGACTTAGAGCCAGGTACGATCATCCCACAGGCTGTTAAATTGCATCTGGAAGTCAGACTTAAAGGAAGTCAAGCAAGCTGAAAGATTCTGAATTTTGCCAGTATACGGAATTTGGGAGTTGGGGATGTGAGAGAACCTTTAAAAAAATGAAGCAAAAGAAACAAGACAAAACAAAACCTAAGTCCCAGTGTTAGCCCAAATAAATAATATCAAGTGCCCAAATTGTCTTTGTAAAAGCTTAACCAGCACTCCTCTCAGGGTCTGGGTTTAGTCCTAAGTACCTTCTATTTGCCATCATTGCTCTGATGTTGAAAAATGCAAGCTCTTAGTCAAAAGGTATAAATATGTGTCAGACTCTGGACCCATACCAAAGCTAACATGAAGCCTCTTCTTCTTCTGGGTTAGAACAAAAGGATCTGATACCCAAGTCCTTTGTTTGTCCTATTAATGTCTCAACACTAAGATTAAGGTGTCAAATTCTATCATTCCTGACATCCAACATGAGATCAATAGGGATACTATGGTCTTGCTTACACCCAATACTGTCAAAAACACATTTAAGGGTGACCTTAAAAGCTAAATGATGCTGAGTGCATATTTCCCCAGCGAGACTATCTAGTTCCACAAGAGAAATTATAATGTGTAGTTATAAAACAACATATATGTAAGGATGCTCACTTCTATCTCATGAATAACTATTGATACATATATCTTTAAAATGTGTATGCTTTTTTTTTTAGTTTTTTTTTTTTTCAAGACAGGGTTTCCTCTGTGTGTATGCTTTTATAGTAACATTTAAAGCTTAATAGCTGCATTGATTATTACTATACATGTGTGTATATGATGGGTATGAACAAGTATGGCCATACATTTGTCATGGCACCAGAGTGGAGGTCAGAGGTAATCTGTAGGAATTGATTCTCTCCTTTATCTTTATATGGCTTCTGTGAATCACACTTGGGTCACCAGCCTGGAGTGACAAGTAACTTTACCTGCTAACACATCATGAGCCCTTAAGAAATATTTTGTAACTTAATTAGAAAGCTAAGGCAATACTAAAATAGAAGGAATAGCATCCTAACAAAAGTCTCCCAAACTGTTGGCAAATGGTTCCCAAGCACAGAGCAAATCAAATATAACAAGTCATTCTTTTCTCCTACACCTAGCCTGGTATCTATCAGGAATTGGTGATTTTAATAAAGATAGAGGTGTTGAAACAAGCATTGAAATTGAAGAGTACACAAACTGGACGCCAATACATACTTTCCCCATTGGTCATGGTGCTTCAAGATATTAATGTGAGATAACGGCAACATAGGGACTTACTCTTGTCTCCTTTTAAGGATTCTTGGGAGGGAAAAAGATAACAACATGCACTATTTATGAGGGATCACTCAGCCTTCTCCGGGAGCCATTATGAAGAGATAGAAGACTACCGTCGCAATGGCAAATACTAGTCTATGTGCTTGAGTCACTTCGCTCTTTGTATATGTGAGAGGGGAGGTGTTATGTTAATCTGGCAGACAACTTTTGATGCCAGCACAGCACATCAAGAATTTCCCACAGTGCAGCTTTAAATCATTCACCATTATCATTTGATCCTAAATTTCCCAGAACACAATTAAACTGGTCAAAAACCATCCCTATTATAATGTGTACATATATGTATACACTAAAATTCTTCACAAAAAATAAACCTTCCTCCTAAAGTGAGCATTTAAAAGTAAGTCATTGTGGGTCCTCAAAAACCTATCACTCAAAGTGCCTGGGTTGCTCCTCTGAAAATCAGTTTTCATAAGGCTAACATCCCTGCTTTTGACAGCTGTCTTAGCAAGAAGACCCAGACATATAGCTATGCTGGTATCTATTCATGCCATGGTAATTGTGTCGATCTGAGCGTTGACTGGTGGCATAACCCGAGCAGATGCGGTACCCATATGTGCAGCTCTAGAGAAGATCTCCAAAGTATTGGCATCTGGATGTCAGCTTTTCCTTCCTGGCCCCACAGCTGAATGTTCTGCTAGACCTGATTGCTTCTCTGCTGGGTATCAGTCTGCTGCCACCTAATGGACTCACTGGCACTGCCTAGACTCCAGTGTGTTTGAAAACAGTAAGCCAGAGCACTCTGAGAACATACCTGGTTTGCCAGGTGCACATACTGAAATCCAGCAAGGCAGAGCTTATTTCTTCCACTCTTAATTACTGGGGCATACTTTGAAATCCACTAAATAATAACATGGGGTAGGGTGTCTGAAAGTGGTATGGAAAATCTGGTCTTTAAATGTTTCAAATCACCAACTGGGAAAATGAGGGCAGGTGGTTTGGATATGTGCTTCTCTGGTTCTGGACCTTTTTGCTACAGTTTGGAAATAGTGTCTGTCACAAGCACTTGGACTCCCAAAAGGCAAGGGAAGGTCAGCCCCCACACATCTTCTCTCTTCACTTTCTCCTTCTCAAATGAGTCCCTGGATGGATTTTTCCTTCCAATTGGGAGAAACAAAATGAGGGGTGGGGGAAGGGATGCTTGGCAAGTGTGAATCATCAAAGATTAAAGATGCCAAAGCCTTCCTCAAGGGAGGAAGGCTAACTTGATAATAAATTAACAATGACGTGTCCTCCTGCCTCCTGCTCTTCTGTGCCAGGTTTCCCAAAGCAAGGGCCCTCCTCTCCCCGGCTCTGCTGACTCCTCACCAACAGATAGAAATCTCTCAGTTGGATTCCCTGTGTGGGCCTCTGCCTTGAGGGGAGGAGAGAGTGAGGAAATGAGTTTTGTTTGATTGATATGAACTCTATCAATTAGATTCCTGGGTGAAAAAATGTCACCGTGATATAAACACTGGTATTTCTGAGAACACAGAATGGAGATGGGATTTAAATAAGGACAGCACAATGACATGACTTCAAAAGCAACCACGAAGAAGTGCTAAAATAACACTGTGTTTACTTTAAATCAAAACAATGTGATCTCAAAAGTAAAATCTCACTACTCAGCCAGTTTACAGACAGGGAATCAAAACAAAATTCTCTGGCCTTTATTTTCCGTATGCCTTACACATTTAAAAATGGGACATAACCAGCATCCCCAATAGGTATTGCTTCTCAAATGCTGTGTACAGTAGGAACTCTGCCAAGATCTTTAGTAAGAAACTGTGTATAGCTGGCATTTTAAAACATTGCCATTTGGGAAACATGACAATTCCAATCACTGCTATTTTGCAGACATAAGTGAAAAACGAGGGAGACAAACCCACCAAGTTCCCCTTCAGGAGCATCATGTTGATCTTAAAGTATATTTTAAAATTTTTATACATTAGAGAACAGCTGGAAGGTACTTATTTCAAACAGTCTCTTCTGGCAGAATGATTAATGCAAATAATGCAGTAAATTATAATGTGCTAGTAAATGAACAGTCAGAGTGCTAGCTCTGGTTCTGTGCAGTCCTGTGTGTCTGCTGAAGTCATTCACTAGACGTGAGAAGTGCTGACCACCCTTCTATAAGTCGCAAACCCTCTAGACCTTTGTTTAATACTTTCCCTCAGTATGCTCATGTGAAACTCTCACAAGGAGCTACTCTCTCTTTCAAAGAGGTTTGACTTGGGCACAGTTAATCACTAACTGTGATAAAGCAATTAAATGTATTCATAATTAGGACCAGACCCAATGTAAGTAATCAGAAAATTAAAGGGAAATGACATTGTGGTAGGACTGGCTTTTGTAAAGTGACCTCCTGACTGAGCAGGGCACCCTCACATTGACACATGGGGACTCAGAGGTATAATGCATTAACCCTACCAGGAGCTCAGCTTGTAAAGTGTCTTCCTCACCTGACAAGGACACACCCTGAAATCCTTCAGCCCTTCTCACTTCTTGACACCAGTACTCAAGGCAGAATCACTGATCTGTCCGAAGTTCCATTCAGTGTCTAGACAAATTCAAACAAATGCTACAAATATGAAAGCCTACTCAGAGCACTATATATAACAAGGCACGGATATGATCAAGGCAGGATGCCTGTCTTCAAATGCTTACAATGTAGTAAGAAGCCTAGGACCTGCATGGAGCCATCCGGGAAGCCATCCCTCCTACCACGCACATGAATAGAGCTATGTATAACTGAACAAAGGAGTCCTTCAGAGTGGGAATGGTAAACAGAAGTACTTTGACTAAAATTCACTCAATTTTAGGTCCTGGTCTATACCTCTGACCTTCAACTTTAGTTTAGGATATATTAATTTATTAGAAATTGGGAGGAAGAATAACATATCAATATTGTGCAATGTTTCATTTGGTCATCCTCATCTAAGAAGCTGTCTGCTCTCTGTGGGTGCTTATATAACTTCAGTATACAGAGTTTGTACTTTTCTTGCCCCAATTAAACCGGTCTACATTTAAAAGGAGAAAGAGTAAAAGAGAGAAGGGAAAGAGAGAGAGAGAGAAAGAGAGAGAGAGAATTCATGAATACCAAAATCCCTTTCAACACTACCTCCTCATTATAATAATCCAGAAGAATCATGGAAATACAATCTAAACATGTAGATATTGATTGAAGTAAGAATAATACAGTATTCTGGTCTGGATTAGTGCTATGTCTTAGAGATCTAAGGTTAATGGAGGTGTAAGGAGAAAAATAAGAGCAGCACTTTAAAAATTAAATAGATTTTTAAGCAGTTGTTTTCAATACAAGAAAAAGCATACAGAAATGAATATACCCCTCACCCATGTTTTCCTGTAAGTCATGAATTTTGGGTGTTTGGGGGGGGCATTATTTTGTGATTTTGAAATGTCCCTAAGCTTCCCTGAAAATCGGCTAACCCCCAAACATAGTGGCATGATATTCTATTAGATGCAGTTTGGTTGATGTGGCCCCAGATGACTTTTCCTGCGCTGTCTCTCTGCAGGCTGCCCCAAGTATCCATTTCTGTTAATGATCTATTGCTTCTGTCTGATTCAGTGCAGCCCAGTGGCTATGGAAATAGCAAGTCTCAGCGGGAGACAACAAAATGGTCAGCAAACAGGACTGAGCCGTGTCATTTTCCTCAAACACTTTCCTAGGAATGAAATGACAAGCTTTAAAATGTTGTCTTCTGCTCAGGGCAAATATTTCTTTATTAAACAAAAGTGGATATCCTCCAGCTTCCAGCCGACCCACAGCTTAAAGTATGTCACTCGAGAAGCTTCTACTGTAAAATAATTTAATGCCCGATATTCGCCCCCCCCACACACACTTCTATTCTCTGCGACTCTCTCACTTCTCCCTCAAGGTTCAAATCCCAGCTGTGCCAGTTGCTAACAGCTCTAGGACCTTAATGTCACTGTACCACACCCCCCACCAAAATAACAGAATTGTATTGTTATCACAGGGTAAGGCCCAACTAAATGATTGGCAATTAATTACCAATGGTAATTAGTTGATTAGTGAGCTACCAGTAGTGATAATACTTTGATCTAAGAAAACCCAATTCCCAGTTTAAAAAAAAAAATTAAACAGTATAGCTGGGACTCCAGTGAAAAGAAACCATTCTATAGAGATTACAAGTCTTGATAAAGGGCCAGAGTGGGTACTTAAAACCTCGGGAGAGCCAACAATGACTCGTGGAGATTAAATACTGTCTAAATCATGGGCTGAGCTTTTATATTCCGGCCACCTAAATGTGGTCTCAGGAGAGGACACAGTTGGTCTCACTAGGCATCATTACATAGTTACTGAGTTTTATCTCCTATGTGACTACAATTCTAAAAGTATAATTTAAAATGTCATTGAACTATCCTTATGGATTAAAGATGCAATTAAAATAGCCGTTGATATGATCATTTGCTTTTGTATTTATGTAGAACTCACAGATTTCCACTTAACAAAATTTTTTAACAAGAGAATTTTCTGTGTCTCTGGGTCCATTCTACCCTCAGTCTAATCTCTGCGCCAGACGAATTTTACAAAGTCGTCATGCCATTTTGTATTGCTCTAGAGTGAAACTTGAGAGCTGGTTATTTTCGAAGGCATTTTCTGAGGGCCTAAGGATCGCTTGTAGTTTGTTCTGTCTTCAGCAATGAGGGCAAGAGCCCCTCTGACTCAATCCCTGCTGCAGCTGGCTGGCCTCCTGGGACTCAGGACAGGGTTCTACTGGGTGGGGATCTGACCATTGCTCACACACTTCAGTCATCTACAACAACTGCGCATGAAGCATAAATATAATATTTAGACTAAATAAATATCCCGAAAGCCAAATATGATGATTCTCAACATAGGTAGAGGAACAAGGTGACACTTCTTAGACAGGGTTTTACTGTATTGCTGCAAAATAGTATTCTCCTGTGGGTCTCTTGCCTGGCACACATAAATCATCAGATCCTGAACTAGCAAGTGTCTGTAAGTGATCTTCACAAGGATCCAACAGACAATAATATAAATTGCTGAAGACTGGGTAAGTCCAGCTCCCGGGCTAGCCGACAGGTTCATGCTTGCAGCTTGGGGTATGACAGGGGCTCTCCAGCATGACATCTGAAGTGATTTTGTTACTGCTGATGCCTAAAGATTCTGGTTTTCTGTGCTTGCTGACGGGTACAGTCTAACTCATATCAAAAGTGGAAGACTATCTGTAAATGCATGAGGCATGAGGTGCTACTGTCTAGGCCAGGTCTTGAAATCAGAATTCTTCTCACAACTAGTTAACTGAGGCAGGGACCACAATTCCATTTTAATATTTATAGGAACACTAATACTTGTTTAAATTTTCTTCTCTTTTCTATATATTTTTTTCTCTTGTAAGTCATCCGGCGAGGTGCAGCATTCTTGGAGATACTGCAATACCAGGTTGATGTGTGGAATGGATGGAGTAAGCTCCTATTCCAACTCTTACTTCCAAAAGTCCATTTAATATTTTGTCCTCGAATAGAGGACATATCAGATATTAAACTGATAAGAAGAGATACTACACTTGATCTTAGCCAAAAGGCCAAGAAGCGATTCTTTTTCTGTATTTTGAAAGAGTTCTAGCATTCTCCTCTTCCTACTTTGAACAGTTAGAAAGAACATCTCTCTCTCTCTCTCTCTCTCTCTCTCTCTCTCTCTCTCTCTCTCTCTCTCACACACACACACACACACACATGCATGTACAAATGCATGCACGCATACACTCTTTTGGAAGATTCTTCTATAGTAATCTTTCCATCTTTAAAATGCTAGCAATGTCAGCTACAGATGTGAAATTATAGTGTAATTGTTCAATTATATGTTCCATTTAGTTCTTATTGTATTTACAGATTTTAATATCTTAGAATAATTCTGATGGGATTCTTTGGGCCACTTTTCCCAAGTGTCTTTTGCAGAATAAAATTGTTCCAGAATGTTCATAAGTGTCTGCCTATCAACATAGTTGGAGGCACGTGCCCACAACTGTTCCCTGCCCCAGCTCCCATTTTTTTCTCAAATTTAAATGAGTCTAAAAGGTATTTGAAGTTTGAGAAAGTGTGAGGGAAAGCAGCCAGCTACTGTGACTGGGTTTGGAGTATTCTAGGTTAATGAAAATGAGGTGGGTCACTCAGTTTCAGAACAGCTCCAGGTAATATAGAGAATCAGATATGCTATGTAAATGTGGGGAATTTGTAAAGAATGAATAGAAAATTATTTATGTGATAGATAAGAATAGGAGGCTACTGAGATGGCTTGGTGGGGAAAAGTCACTAAGACATTGTTACTAAGTCTAATGGCTTGAGTTTGATGCATACGTGTGAGAGAGAACCAACTCTCACAAGCTGTCCCTTGACCTTCACATGTCTATGACATGATTGTATACATAAGCACAGACATACACACATGATAGACAGACAGACAAAGGAAAAATAGATGTACATTGTTGAAACAAGTTACGATGCCTATGCCAACACAAATAGAACACTGTCCTGTGGTACAGATTGTCAGAACATAGACAGACAGACAGACAGACAGACAGACAGAGGAAAGATAAATGTACATCATGGAAACAAGTTACGATGCCTATACCAATCCAAGTAAAACACTGTCCTATGGCACAAATTGACAGAACCTATATGTATCACCTCAGATGAATATTTATATTATAGTCTCATATCATGCTTTTCTAAGACATTTGTTCATTTTTATTTGATAGTATATTTATCTTTTTATTTCACCTTAATCTCCAAATAATCTAGGCACTCTCAGTATCTCGAAAACAGTGACCAGTATTCCCATATCTTATAGACAACAGCATTCTCAGAGAGGCCCCAAACAAAACCTGCCCATCCCAGCCAGTGCCAATGTTGCTTCTTTTCCCTCCCTTCTATCTCTACCATATGTGACTGTACTAAGAAAACACATGTGTAAAAGTGAAGCTGCAACTGCCAGCTACTCCTAGAGGACTTGAACATCAAACTTCAAAAGGTATGTGTTAAGGGAATAGACTGTGTGAATTTATGGCTGGGGCAGGGGGTCACAGACTGGCCCCAGGCTGCTGGCTGACCAGATTCTCCATCGTTTCTAAGGACCAGCCTCTGCCACAGCCAATCTCAACAGGGTCCTGACCAAACCCTATGTGCTCTGTTGTGCATTGCCTCTCATCTAAGGCAGGCACCCTGTGCATCCATTCCATGTAACTCTTATAGCATTCTGTGAAGAAGTATTGTCATCTCCATTTTGGATTCGAGAAACCAGCATGTGAAGAGTTGGTGTTAGTTGCCATGTTCATATGGTGAAGACCAGGAATGCAAATCCAGGTGTGCCCACCAAAGGAACTTACTCGACTTTCTAATGGTGGTTCTATACTCAAAGTGGGACACTGTGAAGCAAGACTATAATTCTTGTTTTACCATATTTTCTTCTAGCAGATACTTATTAGGTGTTCAGAAAATATGTACTGAACTGAACTTTCTACGTTCTGATTTGTTGTCTTGTTTCCCCAGATCTGGGGTACCTGACAAATTAGATTTGTGACTACAAAGACCCATTTTCTACTTTCAGTCAACTGAGAAACTAACGACAACTTCCCTCCACAGTGACAACTCCAACCCTATTGTCTAGCCATACCTCTCACAGTATTTCACAGTAAATTATGGCAAATGTTTACCCTGCAAATCAAAGTCAGCAAGGTACATAAAGCCCAAATGATGTGTATATATACCCTAAGATTCCTCTGAAGGATCCTCCATCTCATGCTGGCGTAGATGGATACTGTCTGACATGGAGATGATGAATGTGGTGCACGTCCATGGGGAACATCACAGGAAGACTTAATGTTACGCTAACATAATTTACAGCAGGGGGTGATGGCTGGATCTACCTTCTAGTTCTGGAATTCTGATTGGTGGGTTGTTCTTGTTTTTCGAAGCAGTTGAAATGATAGAATCTAAGAATAGCAACAAATCACGTTTATTTTAAACGGCAGTTTCACTCTGGAAGCTCTTTGTAAGCTCTCCTTCTACCTCTAATTAGACAGTTGACTTGGCTATCAAGAGAAGGATTGTCATTTGAGGTAAAATGTACTGGTGCCATCAAAATTTCCATGATCTCCTCTATAGCATCATATACTGCCTAATGCCAATACTATAAATTTAAGCAATTTTGTTATATTCAATGAAAAAATATCCTTTCGTCCAAGAGGATTTTATTGATAATGTCCTCATATTTCTACATTGAAAATATTCTTGATTAGCATTTCTTAAAAATATAGACATTACTCTTGATTATCCACCAGGACAAAAACACTAACATGTTTATCAATGTTCACAACACAGGTAGAAGAAAATATCTACTACGGCTTTGTCCGTTTTCACACTGTAGGAATGGAGGCAGACTCAACTATAGAGTGTACTTTAGATCTACACGGCCAAAGAGGAGCAAGTTGGGATGGGAGTTCAAGGTGGTTGGATGTGGAAATCCACATATACTGAGGCTGTCTAACCTCTCCCATGGCTGGATGAAGTTGAGAACTGAGCTGGGGATTGTTGTGGATAGCCTCAGCCTTGTATTTTGATCCTAGTTCCCAGTGGATAGCCCCAGCCTTGTATTTTGATCCTAGTTCCACCCTTCTGGGAGTGGCTGCAGAGGAGGATTGAATCTGTACACAGATGACATCTTGTAAACCTTCTGTCCAATTAAAACCTGTAAAATAAAGACTAGAGCCAGAGATTGGGCAGTAGAAGGGGAGGCAGAGAAAAAGGCTTAGGGGAGGAGAGAGTGAGAGGAATTTGATATAAAAGGCAGAGGAGGCAGAAGAGAAGGGGTTGCCAGGAGGATCAGAAAGAAGCAGACGTAGAGCAGGAGGAAGTCGAATGACAGAGCTGGACAACCACCACGCTGCCTGGATAAAACCGCAAGTTATAAGGGATCTCATAGCCGGGGATTAGAGTAGTGTAGCGGTAAACCTGCCCAATCTAGGCGTGCTATTTATACCAATAATTATTGAGTTGTGTCTTCTTTAACTGGTCTCCTTCAGGAAGGAGATTTGCCCGGACAAATTTGGGGCTTAAATAATTCCTTCTACTACAGGGGATGATCTGGGGATGTGAGACAAGGTGCTGGCTTTGTTGGGCAAGATGTATGCCTTCATTCTCCTATTAACTGCTTGCTTTCTGAGAATCATAGAGAAAAGACTCAGACTTGGCACTTCAGATACTTTAATATGAGTACTTGTTCCAGCCTGCTTCTTACTCTGTTTCTTTCTTTCCGTGCTTATTCTGACTCTGTGGAATGGGAGATTTCGGAGCGAAGGCATCATGAGTTAACCTTTCTCAG
This sequence comes from Mastomys natalensis, assembly GCA_021653895.1. Taxonomy (NCBI): domain Eukaryota; kingdom Metazoa; phylum Chordata; class Mammalia; order Rodentia; family Muridae; genus Mastomys; species Mastomys natalensis. The sequence continues at coordinate 1,095,773 of JAJTUV010000287.1, forward strand.
ATTATGTAAAATGAACAGTTCTAATGCCATCTTCTGTTTTTAAACTTTTCTAAAGTGACAGATTTTCAATTTTCACAACTATGCAGTTTCTCAAAACCACAAATAAAACTTTCATTTGGCCTGTTAGCTTTGAATAATAAACTCTGTTTCTAACCATAAAACAACATTTTTGGGGGTACTCTGGTAATAACGAAATGAGGTTTGCTATCAACTTAAGTGCTTCAGTTTTTCAATTTTGAAAATGGAGAATTTAGTAAAATATAATATCCACCCCCCAACCCCCAACAGATAAAGGAAGGCTTGTGAGGTCATATCAAGATCTCCATTTGAATGGAGAGAGGCAACAGGGTCAGGCACAGCAAGGTCACCTTTTTCTGAGGCTGGCAGAGCAGGTAGCTGCACCCTGCAGGTGGGAGACCCAACCCACCACCTTGTTGTGAGTTTGCCCAATTAGGTAACAAGTAGCTCACCTCTCTTTCATAAACCCCATTTCAAAATTTTCAACTCCTCCAAATCCAGTAACCCAGGCCAGTCACTAAGAGAAGTTGCAAATTAACTTACAATATTAAAAACATTTTGTAAATGCCAAACTGATATCTTACTTGAGGTAAAGATGCAGAAGTATTCGGTAGAGGTAGTGATTTTCTGCTTTTTCTCCTTCTTCTTTCTTTTAAAATAGAAGTACTGTATGCACCCTTACTTTCGATTGTTCTACAGCTCAATCGTAAGGTGTGTTTTCTTTTTTTTTTTTGTTCAAGAAAATTTAAAAGCAACTAATTTAAATATGCAAAATTATCTTGAGTTGTTCATACGTGAACTTAAAAGCCGTGCAACACAGGAAAATTAAGTAATTATGCCTCCAAGTTATTTACTGCAATTAAGCTCATTTATCATATGCAAATTAGTGCAAACTGGTCTCATTAGTTACTAAATTACTCAATATGAGCTGAACAATGTAGCACTCCAGTTTGTAATGAAAAATCCCTGTAGAGGCAAGCAGTATCAATTAAGCTAATTTGCATATGCAAATATATTCACTAACTTTCTCTTTTTCTATATTTAGTTTTACATTTTCTTACCATTCCAGATCATACCAAGACAGTGGGGTCACTCACCTCTCTCAACTTATTCCATCACAGTTAAAGGAATTAATCCGGAATGCCTCTATTATTAGAAATCATTTTATTATAGCACTTAATGTCCAGCAAGACATCACCTCACTAAGAACAATCAGGAGTGAGGATGCAGTTTCCTGAAACAAAGATGCCATTCTACCTCATCAATAAGACAGGACACTTAATATCACTCTCCTCAAGTCTTTTTGAAAACGTTACTATCAGGGAGGAGTGCTGACTAAGCTGGCATATCATAATACAATCATAATTTGTGTATTCATATTAGCTTTTGACACATTTTAGGTCCAATCACTTTTTTTTGCTTAGATATTTGGTCGAATGCTTGCTTTATCCAGATCCATGTTTTGTTTGATTGATGTGTATGGATGTATACTTGTTTGTTGTAGAGGCCAGGGTTCTACACTGGGGTCTTCCTTAATTAATCTTCTCTTATTGTCAGAGACAAGGTCTCTCGTTGACCCTGGAACTACCCATTATGTTAGGCTGGTTAGACAACCAAGTCCCAGAGATTCTCCTGTCTCTGCCTCAAGCACCAGGATTATAGTTGTATATCACCACACAGTTATTCACATTAATTCTGGGACCACACTCAGACCCCACACACTTGTGTGGCAACACTTTATTGATTCAGCTATTTCACCAGCATCTTGCTCAGATTTCATATATATATATGTGTATATAAAAAATATAAAATATATTTACAAAACTATATACATCACATATAATATATACTATATATATTCAAAAATTTGATATTATGATATATATTATAACTTATACTTTAATTTTTTAATTTTAATTTTCCTTGCTGAAAGGAATGAGATTCAAAGAGAGCTCAATGACAGCAGCTTGCTTATTCTTTATCCATCCCCAACACTGCTATAGGTGTCTATCTATATTTCCAAGATATTTTCTCCACCAGAATCCTTAGTTCCTCTACTGTACTTAGCTGATCTCTGAGATAAAAATAGTATTGTAACTAAAAGTACTTACAGTATAACAAAGATATATTATAACAAAGATTTTATGTTTCTTTAACTTTCCTGGCAGAAAACCATATGTTCTCATTTAATCATGATTCTGGTGTACTCTATTATCTAAATTTCAAAGCATGACAAAAAATAGGAATATAAATCCTGTATGAATTTACCCTAAACCTGCCCCATGACATCCTCTATCAAAGGCACAGGTTCTTCATTTCCTTGAAGAAAGAGTTTCCTGTGTTTCCAGGTGCTAGGTTTGATTTTATTGTCTTAACATCTTTAGGTGGGTACAGCAGCCTTAATATAAAATGTGCATAAGTAATATCACAACTTTATATAACAATTATATAAACATTATTTACAGAGTGAAGAAAGCAAACCCTCTGCTAAGGGCATACAAATAATTAAAGCATTCCATTCATAATTCTGGCACCTGAGGGAAAGCTATCCCAGTGGTTAATTTTATGACTTGCAAATATGATATTTGGTATTTTATGTTTTGTTAATTTCTATGAAGTGAAACTTAAATATTCAGCCTGGTTCCTACACTGAGAGTTGTAAAAAGAAGCAGCACTTATAATTAAAACTAACTCTTATCCTTTATTATTTTGTGTGTGGGATGTGCATGATGCATGGACGTCTGTACCATGGCACATGTGGAGGCCATGGGGTCCTGTGTGAAGGCCTTGTATGTACCCAGGCATGGATGGAGGTCAGAGATTACTCTGCGAGGGTCTTGTGTGTACCATGGCACATGTGCAGTCCATAGGGTCCTCTGTGAGGGCCTTATGTGTATCATGGAACATGTAGAGGCCATACGGTCCTCCATGAAGGCCTTTTTCTCCTTCTACCTCTACATGGGATCTGGGGATTAAAGATTACCAGGTCTGAGCAGCAAGCACTTTTACCTGATGAGCCTCAAGAGCCCCTGCCTGTACTTCCTTATGGAAAGGAAAGCTTGAAGTAGGGACAACAAAGAGAACTTGAGCCAAATGCATGCTTAGTCACATACGGCTGTCTAGGAAAAGTCCCTATAATAACCTCCAAAGGTTCTGAGATTTTCAGTTGATCTGCCATAAAATGCCATAAAAAGTCCTCAGCTTCCACTTCTACTTGCTTTCTCACCCCTCATCTACCTCACAAATGCTGGAGAAACTACATATCTTGATTCGTGTCCTCCAGACCAACTTCATAGACTTGTACTTGCAGGGCTGACATCCTGTGCAGACAATGCTTCTGTCCTAAAGATGCTTCAAAATTAAAATTGCAGGCTCCCTTGGTCTACTCTAATGGTGGCTGTCAGTGGTAAGGTATCCACAGTGGCCCTAGGGTACACACTACATAACACTTGACCTTCATTTTGCCTGCATGTACCATTACTAAACCATCAGACATGAAGAGAGAGAGAAAGAGAGAGAGAGAGAGAGAGAATTACCACAAAGTTTAGAATTTTTCACTATTCAAAAAGTACAGATCTGATCAGATTTTAAGAAAGCTCACAAAATTCATTTTTCCTGAAAAAATTATATTAATGTAAATATATATATATATATATATATATATATTCACTCACTGATGGTATTAAGAAAGGAAGTTGGTGCAATATATGAGACTTAGCAAAATTACAATACACTCATGCTATTCCTTACCTGAACTGTACTTTTATAATCAAAACACACAGGCATACACTTGAGTGCACAATTTTGCACACAACAGTTGGTATTTGCATTAGAAATGGAAATTTTTTAGCTATTGTCAAAATACCAAATGTCAGGAAATTGGCTAAATAAACTATGGTACATTCATATGATGTTTGATTAACATAAATAATAATGAAAATGACTCAGTATAGCTAGAGGATATGAATAAGGGATATTTATTATATAAAGAATAACATATTTATGCTCTATCTATCTATCTATCTTATCTATCTATCTATCTATCCATCCATATCTATTAAAGCAATAGACTTAGTTTTCAATACTCAAACAATGCTTGATTTGGTGAATCTTAACATATAAACATAGTTTTCCCACATGTAAAACTATTTTACCTGGACACCATTTTCTCAGCTGTCATTCTACGCTACCATAACTGCCCAGATTCTCTTTCTGTTTCCCCTGGACCTTGGTATGCTTTTCTTCTGCACCTCATTCATATGTGCCATGCTTTCCATGAATAAAACCACTGAGTGTTTACCTTACTGAAGGATTTTCATCTACCAATGGGGTATTAGAATTCCTTTCTTGAATAAAATCAAATCCTGTGACTTCCTCCTCCTTTGCTATCTTCTCCTTGTTTAGAAACTGACAGACCACATGTCCCAGGGATGCTTTTCCTTAACCTCATTTTTTCCTCCAGACCATCCTACTGGTCTTCAGCCCATTCCTCTATCACAGTTACCAGCCAACTATGCGCCAGTGATTCAGAATTCTCAGTTCCATTTTCAACCCCAGCTTTCATAGTACTTAAACCAAGGTCACCCCTAGAATGTTAGCTCCTTCCCTTATATCAACTCTGCTTTTTGACAGGATATGTCTTTCAAAATCTCTAAGGAATGAGATCTTACCTTAACGTATAGGGTCTATGGTTGTTATTAATCCTGTCACTTTTATCTGTCCATGATGTCCATGTGCCAATGACTATATCAGTTCTATGTGTTCTTGTCTTTCCATGGGTCCCTACCTCAGAGATGTCTTCATTTTCTGTCTCGGGCTACTAACATTAAGTTCTCACAACTGACGATCTCCCAGATACCACGTTTTGATGGATCCAAACCTTTCCTGTTCCTTCTTGCCTGGAAACCTTCCCCACAGGATCACCACAACCTTCCCCTTCTTAAGTTAGCTCTGCAGGCCTGCAACATGTGGTTTGTAGGATTTCTAAACCTTTACCACTATGTGCTTCTGTTCATGTGAACTGGCCATCATAGCAAACATTATTACATTCTCCAAATAAGCCCTGTGGTTACTGTCTGCATCTCTTTGTAGCCCACATTGTCTTTGGAATATTATTTCACTGTCTCTGCTTAAGAAACTACTCATTTATCAACAATTAAGATCACCTCTTGATGTCTTATGGGCAAAGTAGAATTGGATGGTTCAGATTCATAATATACTCAACTACTATTGCGTTTCTAATTTTAAGAAGCTTCCCTTTTCTCTTCTTTAAATGAATGTAAGCTAATTATAGACAGTAGCCTCATGTAGTGAATTTTGTATTCCTACTCAATATTTGAAAGTATGTTGGGATGGTATTACTATAAATCATAAGGTCTGAGATCAGGTCTATAATCTGAACGACAGACATTTTATCAAGAGATTTTTTTTCCCCCCAAGGGATGGAAAGATTAGAAAAGAAAGACAAATTTCTCTCCAGACTCCATCAATTCGTCAGAGTCTATCAGAGATCTTTTCAAAACAAAATGTATGAACTCATTTTATGCTTTTGTAACACTGGTATTTTGTTGTCTGTGGTACTGACATCAGTCTGTGGACTGAAGGCTTCCCTTGCTCGTTAGGCAGATCACCAAGGAGAGCTTGGCAAAGGCTCCTCTTGCTACTCTTAAGTTTATTAGGTAAGGTTCTACATAGAGCACTGTATCATTTTTCCAATCCATAACCACTGTGTTAAAATCAAGTGATATGAGAAGCTCTAATTTCTATGGCAATTTCAAGATTCTATAACTCAGCTATACTCTAATATCTTGCTTTTGTGAAACCATATTTACCAAGTTACCAATATATTCCTTAAAGGACAACAGACTCCAAATAACCCACATGTGTGTTCCAATGTATATTGGATCTTTATGGTAGGAGAGTGGTGATTCCTTTAATCTGCACTCATTCCTCTTTCTTTCTTTCTTTCTTTCTTTCTTTCTTTCTTTCTTTCTTTCTTTCTTTCTTTTCTTTTTCTTTCTTTCTTCTCTTCTCTTCTCTCTTCTCTCTCTCTCTCTCTCTCTCTCTCTCTCTTTCTCTTTCTTTCTTCTGTACTCTGAGGACAAATCAGTATAGTTTGCTTTACTGAGTTCTTCTAATATATAGAATGGGCATTATCATCCCTTTTAAGACATGTGTTCTCCAAACAATTTCTCTGGGTTCTTCACTGTTCTTCACGTAACACGATTTCTAATGACAGCCTGCTCATCCTTCCCTAAGCGATACCAAGAGTATACAGGCTTCTCTTACAGCACGGAGGCGTCTAAGGACAATATAAACCAACCACACATACTAAGAAGCCAACAGTCTCCTTTTAAACCTCTATTCTCTAAGTAAACCATGATGTTGAACAGATATTTGTGATAACCACCCTACATGATGTATACCAAATTACAGTCAGTTTAAACTCTTACGTATTTTATTAGTTTTAAATTATTGCAACTCCTAACTTACACTCCTAAAGGAGTCTGAACTCAGAAAACAATAATCTAGGGTTATGGTCTGAACTACCCTCTTATTGACCAAGTGTAGGACTAAATGTGTCAGAATCTAATTAGCAATCGTCCTGTGTCACAGAAGAATCTGTCCTAGTCTATATAGAAAATGTAATAGAGATCCTGATCCGGAACCAAGTTTGTGCATGAAAGAAAAAAGATAAAAATCAGAAGATCTGAAGAGAAAAGGAATTCTTTCCGTATCCTTAAACAAATCTGCGGTAACTGTAAAGGTAACTCAAATGTTGTTCTGTATGCAACAACCTTCATGGTGGATCAAGAAACACCCCATCTGAGATAAGAGCAGATATTAATGAAAATCAGAAACAGAATAAACTAAACGATGTCAAGATATTTCAGTGCCTTATATTTTCAATTGTGAACTATTATTTCTCATACAATAAAATCTTTGGGAAAGATGATGAAAAGAACACATTTCTTTACTTGACCCAGAAGACTTGGTAGGTGGAGATGGTAGGTGGAGACCAAGAACTCCTCCTTTGAACACATGCGTGTTGGGGGCTGGGGTGGGGCAGGGATTCTCAAGCTACTAGGAAAGGGACTGGAGAACTAAAAGGGTGACTGCACCAAGAGCTGATTTCCCCAAGGAGAAACTCAGAATGAATTCCTAGTATAAAAAACTTACAGGATAACATGCTAGATCCAATCCTACTTAGGGGTATCCTTTGGGCTATTCATTTGCTTAGCTCTAAATGGGTAAGAACATAGAAAGCATCAGCATGTCTTTAGACCAGTGGTCCACTGAAGAAGGCGATGCATTAAACACATGGGATAATCTTGAGGTTATAGTAAGATGATTAAATAAGAGGCTGATTCAGGGATCAATTTTCTCTCGAACTACAACTTCATCTAGTACCTTTCCCATCTATTTCTCATGAAATGTGCTGGCAAAACATTTATTATTAGAGTCCTTTAGTTAAATATAGGCTTAAAAATTCACACTAACTAGTTTTCTAATTTGAGGAGGCAAACAGCAAGACTGGAAGCATTTTACAAACACAAACTCAAGCAAAGAACTGAAGTTTGGCGACACGTGCACACGTGCACACGCGCGCACACACACACACACACATGCCACAGTGCTTTCACAACAAAACCCTGCTCTTGGATAAGCAATGTATAGCTCAGAGGACACAAACATATTCACTTGCAAACACGGCACACACGTGATCACTCTGGCAGCAGCCCATTATACACACTGTGCATCGACTAAGGGCAGGAGATCTAAATAATTACCGCACAGGTAATACTTGCCCTCCCTTTCTCATTAATGTTCCCTCAAGGAATGGCTTTCTAAACAGAGAAAAGAAAGAAAAAAAAAAAAAAAACCAAATTCATAAGGATTCGTGAATTCTGAGAAAAAAATAACAATAATCAAATACATATCTGAAACTAAAAGCATACACAAGAAGATTACAAGTAAGACATCCCTTTGGTAAGATGGAAGAAGACATTTTAGAGGTACCTGCAAAATGTGGCTTCCCAAATGTGCTTCAAATACTTCAATGGCCAGTGCACTGGGGCTCCGCCTTCGTTGTGCACCTATAACTTGAAAGAAAAGAGAGAGGAGAGAGAGAGAGGAAAAGAAAAAAATCATTAAGTTGGAGCTCTGGTGGCAAAGCTTCAATCTCCCCCCATTTGCATTAGTGTTCTGCTAAAGCACAAGTGAGCTCTGAAAGAAACCTGGTCACTATCAGTTTGGGTTCTGAGTTGTTTGAATATAAGTTTCAGTTGAATATCAATATCTATAAACTTTAAAACAAATAAACAAACACCCCTGCAAAAGAAAAAAATCCCTCCAGACTTAAAATTTTACCTTTTATATAGTTTTTCCTATACCAAAATAAAAAACACACTAACATTTCTACTCCTTTAGAACAAATGAGTACCATTGTTCTTTAATGATAACGTCGTTATTTTTAAACACCTATAGCAACAGTCAGTCCACCCACAGCCACTGCCAGAGCAAAGAAACTCCTAAAACCCAAACAGGGTACAACTAATGTGTAAGTTCATCACAATTTAGGAAGAGCAACATGTCAGATGACAGATTCTCATTAAGGAGCTTTTGCACTGGTGTCGTGTCATGAGGAATGGCTTCCATGTCTCTGAGTACTCATGTGACTATTCTATACAACCAATGAGCAGCATAGATGGACCTTGGTCAGTGTACAGCTCCATCAGTGGCTGCTTGTGGTCTGAAGATGCCAACCATCACTGTTCTACCTGAGGGACAACTTTCTGGTACCTGCCACTCACGGGACCTCAAAACTAAAGTGCACTTCAGACATAGTATGGATGGAATCCAGAATTGAGGGCCCTTTCTTCCCAGTATTTCTAAGATGCAGTGATAGTTTAATGGTCTATGGGCTGTTTATTCTTTTTTCTAAGTTCTAGAGTATCATAGATACCTGAACGCTTTCCAGAGACTTAAGGCAGGACATGTTCAGAGCTTTTCTACATTTCTGACAAGAAAGATTCTTCATGTCTTCCTGCTTCTTCGCCCCCCCCCCCCCCCATTTAAATTGGAAACAGCATCAAAAGTGTTGGCTTTCTCATAGCTAAATCCACATTCAGCTAGTGGACAAGACAGTCCTGTAGAACGGTACCAGAGGAATACCACTTCATTTTGGTGATCTCATTAATCACTCCTATGGAGAGCCAAGTAGGGCTGCAACACCAACCAAGAGCACAACCTCACTGTGCGGTGTAGACACAGGAAGCCTACTCTTATTCATGAAAAGAAGTATCTAAAAGGTACTTTGAATATAGCATGAGTGCCAAGTGCCATTTGTGGCTGCAGGAGAAAAAGGAAAGAGACATTTTCTCAGTGGAAAAGTGTATACACAACAATTGAAGAGTGATGATTATTAAGAAATATTCCAGCTGGAATTCCAGCCCCGTGTCCCTGTTTTCTTCAGAAGTAAAACATGTAACTAATAATTTTCAAATGGAAAAAAAAAAACAAAACCATTTCTCTGCCGAGATTAATCTTTATCATAGGTGCAGACATAGGATTTTACTTTTTCATATTTAAATATATTTAGGCAGCAATGCTATGTATGTGTGTGCATGTGCTTCTGATTAATTCTCTATTCTAACATGCACATTACTCCCTTCAAAACTCCTTTGGCATTTTTGATAATGCAGCTGTCTTGCTGAATACTGTTTTCAGTTTCTGCAGTGTTAATTGCACATTATGGTAGCTTGGTGTGAATGATCCCACATGAATAAAATCTGCAGCCCTTTTTTTTTTTTCTCCAAAGATTATGGGGATGGGTGGCTTTTAGGAGGGAGAAGAGGAGAGCTGCAAAACTTCTAAAATGTCCACTCCCTTTTTGAGGCAGTAATTAGAATTCAGAGTTTATTAATAGTTCAGAATTTGAGGAGATTTTCAACTACAAGGCTCAGAATAAATAACCGCATGTCATTTAAGGAAGGATTACTATTGAACTTTAGATAACATAAACAATTCTATGAATGACTCAGTTAGGTGGGACTGAAAGTTCTATAGCCACTGACTTTAGGGAGCCCTCTAGCCTCCCAGGGAATGTAAGGAAGCTTTTATTTACTAGAAGGCCCACAAGGCAGGCTCTAGCAACAACAGATGGCAGCTCAAATGCTTCTAGAAGCCCAGAAACGGTTGTCTTGAATAACACCCCAGGATTATGCAAGCCTGGCTTCTGCTGGCCTTTCTTTTCCTCCTCTTCCTTCACTGGTTCTCAGGTTATCCTCCAAAGGACCTCTTCATCAGGTCTGGCAACCTTGCCTCTGACCCAAGCAGTTATTCTTTGTTCTCCAAATCTTCCAGAAGCCTCAGCATGCATCCCACTAGCATAATATACCAGTATCCCGTAAGTGGTTTCATGCTATTCTACTCAATGGCGTTTTTATGATGCTGGAACTTCTCTTGATTTATCTGTTTTGTACTTATGCAGGTGATGTGGGGCTGTAATGACAGCTCCTAATTTTACAGCCAACATAAATATGTTAAACAGGAGCCCATTACGCCCCTGGTAGGAGCCCTGCTTCAACTCTGGCATTATTGGTAACTGAATAGATGTTAAATATGGACTTCTCCTGCACTTCTCCTTTGGTACTCAACAGTTTGAGAATTGGTGGGCTTGTAACACTGGACAATGGAAACAGCTATTTTGTTTCTCTGCATTCATTTTACTGAGTCTACAAAGTATCACTGAAGCCAGGAAGAGCTAAGGGCATGAGTCTGTGAGGGTCAGCTGTCTTCAGCACAGTGACCTGCTTCACCATATGTCTCTGATTTCTCTGTTCTGAAAGGTTACACTTTCCAAATTTGTTTGGTAGGCCCCACACAACAGTGCCAAGGAACTAGGTTAGGTTGTTTTTTTTTTTTTTTTCTTTTCCATTTCACCTGCTGATATACTTCACTTATCACTTTATTTAATAAGTGACTACTTTCAAAATCAAAAGAGCACTAAATTAATAAACACACCCATAAGCAGGACATTACTAAATAAATGGAGAATACTTTCCATTGTCTGTGAAGGTTGCCACAAATTCACTGACAGAAAAGAGCAATGAATAATTTGAACAGCATACATAAACTGTTAAAAGAACGTAAGTACATCATCTAATTCAACTTAAACTCCATTCAACATTTGCTAAGTGCCCATTTGGTGTTGAAAAATCTCTAGCTAGGAAGTAGTGACTGGTGTTGAGAATCAGTAAACAAACACAAGAAAATATTCAGAAACTTAGGACAAGGCCCAGCAGGAAATTACGCTTAAAAAGCACCACCATCTCACATTTTAAAGAGGCTAAAAATGAAGCACCTAGAGTTTTAGAGATTTTTAAATAGAAGAAATATGTAGAGGAAAAGCATTAATTTTTTTTCAAAGATATCAGCGTAGGAAATCCTCATTTTATGTTCCAGAAATCCACAGTGATATGAGAAGTTGTCCTAGCCCTCATTAGAAGACATCCAAGGAAACTGCCATTTAAACAACAAGCTTAAAAATGCTGTCCCTCAACAATGTCAACCAAAATATCTTACTCTGGACCCTGTTGTAACCATTCATGGTGATCTCTAAGAATTAATTCTGTGCAACAAAATACAATCCTCTTTCAAAAATACAGCCCCAACACCCAGACTGATTCTGAACTGGTGCTCCATGCCTCCAGGGACAAGGTGGGGAGGGAGGGCTGGGGATTAGCACTCAGAGGGAGTTTGACCTATTCAGCCAAAAGGTCAACTTGCCATGGAAGCATCCATTAGAAGTAGAAACAGGACAGCTCAGTAGACACATGTAATGAACGGAGGGAAGTCATGGCCTCTGGTTGCCTTGAGGCCGGCTTTGCCCTTTCCCTTCTTAGCCCTCTACATGTAGAGAGTCCTTACCAGCACAGTTCATAATGCAGGGGGCAACCACAGGCAGGGAGACTCAGAGAGCCTGCTGCCAAAGGAAGGTTCACTGGAGAAAAGAGAAAGATCTTCCACAGTGAAGAGCATGACACATGGAAAAACAGGCAGTGGTTGACAAGAAGCTCTTTCAAAGTTAATCTCACCCCATTTCCCAACACTGAAGGCCAATGCTACCCTTAAGTCTACTGGCAACATCCCAAGAATGGACACTCCTCCAGGAGAAAAGGTGTGATCACCTCCCATGACCCATAGCAGGCATGGAGTCTATCTCTGGTCCCACACTGAGTTTGGGGTATAGGGAGGCCAAAGGACGAGCTTAATGACATCTCTGGACCTCATTCCTTGAGCTGCAGTACTTAGACTCCGCAGAGCTAGGGGCTGGAGGAGATGGAGAATAGAATGCTTGAGTCTTTTCATGGCTACCAGGGAAAAGGAAAGAGATTTTCCTTGAAGAATCTCAATTAGTGCCCTTCACTGTAGGGTTAGGGAAGGCAGAAAGAGGTTTCTCGGGGGCTATAGTGCTTTATAATACACAAATCAATCAATCTCATTCTCTCTCTCTCTCTCTCTCTCTCTCTCTCTCTCTTTCTCTCTCTCCTTCCTCTCCTTCTCTTCCTCCCTTCCTTCCTCTCTTCTCTCTTCATCTCTCTCTTCCTCCCTTCCCTTCTTCCCTTTCTACTCACTTCTCCCTCCTTTCTCTCTTCCTCTTCTCTCCTCTTTCTCCCCCTCATCCCTCCCTCTCTGTGAGACTACTGAGAAATTTCCACTATCTACATGTAACATTACATCAAATCCCAATTTTGAATCCAGTGTACATAGTTCTGCCTAGTGTCTATAGCCTTCCCCATTTAACTAAGCTCTTATATGCTTTGAGTATGCCTTATATACAGAGATCACCAGTTTGGAGAAACAGCATTGAAACAGGGCTCAGTATCAGAGTAGTCACAGTAGTGCTAAGACTAAAATCACAATTGAAAGGCCAGGTGTACCATGGAAAACACGTGGTGTGTTCTTCTGGTGTACATCTGGTAAACACTGAAAACAAATACAAGGTTCTCCCAAAGGGCTCTCAACAAGATTAGTTACTGCCTTTAAAAATCTAGGTCAGAGAAGAAAAATAGCTATTTCACTGTTAATCAGACTTCTGAAGGCCTGATTAAAAATAATTACAAGACCTGGACATGGTAGCATAATCCTTTAATCTCAGCACTCTGGAGGCTGAAGCAGGCAGATTTCTGTGAATTTGAGGCCAGTCTGGTCTATATAATGAGTTTCAGCCATGGTTACATAGAGAGACTATTCTCAAACAATAAAATAAAAATAAAATAAATAAAATAAAATAAATAAATAAAATAAAATAAAATAATAAAATGAACTAGAGAGATGCTTGGTGGTTTAGAGCACTTGCTGCTCTTGCAGAGGACCCAGGTTCAATTCCCTGCACCTACATGGTAGCTGAAAATTATCTGAAACTCCAGTTCCAGAGGATCTGATGCCTTCTTCTGGTCTCCACTGGCACAAGGCATTCATGAGGTTCACATATAGACATGCAGATCAAACACTCAGGCATATAAAATAAAATAGAAAAATCTAAAATAATTTAAAACAATTTCAAGAATAAAACCCCCTATATGCTAGAACAATGCACTCTGGGCTTATTTTTAAACTCACATTTTAAGATTTTTTTTTAAAGTTTGTAATCCGGATCCCAGAACCTATTACACATTATAGAGTAGTACCAATACAGGGGGGAAAAAAGAAAAGAAAGAAAGGAAAAAACAGGCATTTAATCCACGGAAATAATTGAAACTTTAAGCAGTCTTATGCTAATTGGAGAGTTCTCTGATGCAAGACATTTAAATTTTTCCCACAATTTAAGTATGGACTGAAGCATTGGGTAAATTTAAGTATGGATTGGGTTCATTGAAAGAATTAGGGGTGATATGGCTGGATGTTTTAGCCCTTACAAATGAGAGGAAAGAAACCTTGCCTGCTCTTCTCAAGAAACCATGCATGTTTTGCTTCACCTACCACAGCACCAAGTCAACAGGGCTGGCTAGCGAGGAGAACATTTCTGCTTCTCACTTTAGGAACTGACCAGATTTGGATGAGGTTTGCAATACTGTTCACGATTCTCTTTTCAGAACGGCACAGTAAGAAGTTGAGATGGCATCTACGCTCCCTATCCCCGTCACCAGCTTTCTGTGTACTGGATTACCAACAAACCACAGCTTCTTTGCGGTGGAGAGTCTCCCACCAAAATAGTCCCTTTCCACACGTCACATCTCATTTCCACTGGAGCATGTAAGAATTCCAGGTAGGCACTGCGGCATCTTTAGCTAACAAGATGATAAAATGGAGTTTGCCTAATGATCTGGGAATTCCTACACGGACTACTCGTGTACGGTCCTTACATGGTCACTTACGGAGTGGTTAGCATTTGATGGGAGAACCTACATTTTCCTGTGACAATTTAAGTGGAATTCTTAAGGCAGTGGCCTAAGCAGTGTTTGGAGTGATAGCACCTGTGGGTAGACTTCACCACCAAAGCCTATGAGGAAATATCCTCTGGAAAAGACAGGTGTGACCACAGCTAGGCTGAGCCTCAGGGAGAGAGGGACATGATGGGTGCCTCAAGAGATGCCAGGGCACATGAGAGGTCACGTTTTACCTTCATAAGTCTCCCCAGGTAATTCAAATTCAAAGAGGACTATTTGTTAAAATAAACTTTAATTACTACTCAATCATTCCAATTTAACTTTCTTTAAGACAATTTTATGTGTAACTAAAATACACACACATACACACACATGTATGCGTACACATGCACATGAACATGGTACTATTTATCAAGGACTTTAGTCCAGAACTACTTAAAGGATAACCAAAGATTTCTGGGTATATTTATTGGCTTCATAAACTTGCATTTGGTTGTATTGGAGTAACAATTGAATTCTTTTATACAATGGGGGAAATGGGAGTTTCTTAATTTCCTATACAAAATAAATACAAGATTTTAAAAATCAGATAAACCAACAATCAGCCCCCTCCACACTCCATAGATTCCCAGAGATATAGCATGAGTTGGGTATCTCTCTCTACCTGGAGAAGTTACAAAGGATCCATAAGATGAAGACTTAGGAGATAGGAGTCTTGAGTTTTACTGCATAAGAGGATATAGAGTCATTTATTCTGGCTCAGAGATACTATATCAAATTCAGATTGAGCCCACTGGAAAGAGGGCACTCAGCTGACTTAGGACCCAACAGTGACCCAGTTCCCAGAGGGATGCAGATGCATGTGTTGGAAAGCTACAGGCCTACATGCCATCCCCACAGAAGGTATTTAGCTTTCATGGACAGTCAGCAGGTTCTAGTTTGGAGAGGCCTCTCATCTTGTGTAAACTTTTCTTCTTCCCAGGTATGGTGGACAGGATTATCAAGTGTCTCTCACAGGAAGACACCACATGTCCTCTGACCATAGCTCTCCAAAGGAAAACAAAGAAGATGCTCAAACCCTGGGATTTGAATAGAGCATTAGCTAGAGCATTAGCTGGCCCTTCAGCTGGAGGGAAGCACCTTCCATGAGTACACTAAAACTTTTCTTGAGAATATAAAGTGTTAGTGGGGGTGTGGGATCAGAGATTTGGTGCTGTCCCATGGGTGGGAATTCTTGTTCTCTCATTTTGCAAACTGTCTTACAAGTCCTTCTGATGAGCTGTTTCCAGCTGCAGCTCTCCTAACTTCAGGGCACCAGACAGATGCAGGTTCCGCCTCCCAGTCAGACTGGTGCCCATTACCAGTCAGTCAGTCTGCGTCAGTTACATTACTGGTGGAACAAAGAGGCCCCATCAGTTACCTTCTTTCACTCAATCTGATCCCAGGGCTTTGTTATGACTTTTGTTCCAACTCCTCCAAATTCTGAGGTAAGTCAGGCACATCCTCAAGACTCCTGTCTAATGGTCATCGGCTCTGGGTTTTCTAGGTCGCACATACAAAGGGGAGATGAAGAAACCTCAGATCTGTAGGAAGTAGCTAATTTTCTTCTGTGGGCAAATGAAGGCAATGTCTCCTTTCTCTACATTGTCTCTTCTGGTCATCCATTCATGTATTCATTCATCCTCCATCCCTTCCCACTCTCTCCTTTTCCCTCTCTTCCCCGTCCTTTTTCTCTGGATCTTAGGCCACATCAATGCCTGGCAGCTCGCTGAGTAACTTTTTCTCTGCCAAAGGAACCATCAGTGTCAACAGTTCACAAAGCAGTGGGGCCAGGGGAGCCGGGGTCATGAGACACAAGGCCGCTTGTACAGCACCTGCACCTGCTCTCGAGGTCACTCCAATCCATTTCCAGAGCTCAACCATCCTCATATGATAACCCAATGAAGGTGTACAGTATGAAAGACATTAGTCTCGTTGACCTTGTGGACACAAGCCTCCATTTCCATTTCTAGAAGAAAGGTTAAAAAAAAAATCCATGAAAAATATTTGGTGAACCTCTCATCTCTGCCAGGGGATTGTCATTAAGAGGCACGCCAATGAGAAGGTACCATTCTGACTCTCCAGATGATCAGAACACTATGTGGAGACTGACAAGCAAATGAACAAAACACAGAAACCGGGTAAATAAAACCAGGATGGGGGCAGGGAGAGTGGGAGAAAGAATGTCCACAGTGAGGTCACATGACAGATGAGCTACAGCAGTCTGACCTCTGGGGGGCCACTGTCAGACACAAAGGCAACAGCTGTACACACCATTGTTAGGCCTCTTCATCTTGTCTGCTCCATGTTGATTTTCTTTAGCTACATCACCAACGGACTGTCAATCATCAGAGATTTGCAAGCAAGGACCTCCACTACATCCCAGCCTTCCCCGGACTTGTGACTGCCGCAGAGTAGTCCCAACACCTCACCCAGAAGGATCAGTGTGCACTCAGCTCAGTGCTAGCAGACAACCCTAACTTTACAATTCATTTCTTTTTTTTTACTTCAGTTCCACACCACTGCTTCCATTGTCATCTCTGGAGCACACACTCTCGTCATGACTTTAAGCTCAGTACTGTGTGAGGCAACTGAGTCACGTGCTAGGCTGCTACACCATCCTGAGTGGTACAGCACTGCAGTACTCAGGCCTCTCAGGAGGGATGTCTGACTCATTTTCGAGAGGCTGCCTATCCCTCGGCCTGGAGAGGGGCCTCACTGGGAGGGTTCATATTACTGGGAGGAAGCTTTGCACAGAAGAAAGGATTTGGGCTCTGGAGTTAATCAAATCCAGTGTTAAATCCTATTTATCCCAAATTAGCTGGGTCTTACTGGGAAATTAGGCTCCATGGACCTTAATTTCTTCTTCTGTCAAAACAGTCACTGCCTCTTATAGCGATTGTGAGGACTTAGGATGTGAGGACTTAGGATGGGCCCCACCCAACTTTAATTTTCCTAGGACTGATTTGCATTGTATCTGTCCCTTCACTAGCTCCTACCTTCACAAGCCAGGAGATTTGGGTTGTACTGCTAAAACTCTAGCAGTTAAAACGAGCCCAGAGCACACAAGGCACACAGTAAATAGTGAATAAATAAACATTTCCCAGCATGGTAGCCAACTCATAGAGCAGCCCAGCATTCACTTCTTGTTCATGGAAGCAGAGGCCAGAGCTGAAGACTCTCCTGCTGACTATCTTCAGCCAAGATTTGATGGGAAAAGGAAAGAATTTTTCTGTGTATATTGTCACCAGCTCCTACCTTTCCTAAAGCATGATGTCATATCCACAGTGTCAGCACACAACCCATGGAGCCAACTGCAATCAGGGCCTCAAACCAGCACAAACATTTCCCACACACTTGGGCAAAGAGCCAGCAGCAATTCACCAAGTGTCAGCAACTGCCCAGTGAATTTTCCTTTGAAGGATTCACTCATACCCTGTTCCAGCAGTAATTGGCATTCACTTTATGATGCTGAATGCCTCAGACATAATTTGATTAGGTAAACGCTGTATAGGTACCACCACTAGAAACCAAAACTAATTCTTATATCCTACCATCTTCCCTCGGGTTTCACAGAAACAAAGGCTGTAGGATTATCAGTGTTATCTAGGTATGAGTTAGATTAACACAAGATCTCCAGCACGGGTACATTTTGATAGGCTTCAGGGTAACTTGAGTAAAGTCTAAAGGGAAACTAGAGAGATGGATGCCATTTGGAATATGTGAATTTGTCAACAGGCTCACAAGACAATCAGACTTGGAACCAGGGCAGCAGCCCAGGCAGATGTGTTTGGGGATTCATCACTCCCATGAAATATATTAAGAAAATGTGACCTGTTACTTAGATTCAAGGCTGACCTCGAGCCTTTAGGGAAAGGTTTCAGAGGTTTCTAACATCTTTCTCTGAATAATAAGGCTGCTTCAGTAAACCCTCATCCAAACATAATATCGAAACAGAAAGCTTTATGCATGTAATTATAGAGACTTCCAGACCAAGTCAGCCACAGACCTAGGTCAAGAATTCTTGCTTCAGACAAGAACCAAATCTTCACATAGGCCCTGCACCATCAGCAGGACTGAATAACTGATTCACTGATGAATGAGTAAGTAATCAAATGAATGAATGCAAGGGGGTTTGGAGACGGAATATACAGCTAAAGCAGACACTTGTATTCTGTGTGGGGACTGGGAGACTGAAAGAAGCAGCCAGTTAGTGGGTTTATTCACAAAAATTGCCTTGTGGAATTATCCACAGCTCCGCCCCTTCTAAATGCAGACAGAGTGAGGAAAGGGAAAAGGGATAATGAAGGTTTGCAAATGAAGTGGGGCACAACTGTGCAATCAATCAACATTTTCTGAGAAAGAATTTGCATCCCTTGCCAAAAAATCTGAACTAAACAACCGAACTAGAATTCTGATGAGAACGGACTTTGCCACTAGCCAGCCATTTTTACTCAGCCTCCAGCTGTCTTGCTTCCCTTTCCAGAAAGTCATAGGTCTCTTCAGTGTGGAAGGTTCAAACACGGGAATATATGTCACCATGATGATTCTTGCCAGGCATTGTGTCAGGTGGAAAGAACTTAAGCCAGTGGTTCCTGGAAGTATCCATGAGGGCCTACTAAGTGCCAGGCATTGGCCATCAAAGACTGAATGGATGGAAGGAGTGGCTCTGTATTGTTATAGAGAAGCTGGACCATACCAGCAACCATGATACATAAACATCTGCTTATGAGAAGCAGGAGATTACAGTGCAAATAGAGGTAGAGGAAGGTGATTCCAGGCATCTATGTACAGGCCGGAGGTCAGAGAAGGCCCTCCAGAAATACAATATTCAAGTATCCCATGTAAAAGAGATGTAAAGTCCAGCTAAAGGAGGAGCAGATCTGAAAGGTCTTCACATGTGAGAAGTTGTCAGGTTCCAAAGTTTGACAAGTAAGCAACCCTCTCAGGGATATAAAACCTAAGAGGGGAGGGGAGGGGAGGGGAGGAGGGAGGGGAGGCGAGAGGAGGGAGGGGGAGGGATGGGGAAGAGGGAGGGGAAGGGAGGGGATGGGGAGAGGAGGGAAGGGGAGAGGAGAGAGGGAAGAGAGGGGGAGGGGGGAGGGAGGGAGAGAAGTGAAGGGAGGGAGAGGAAGGGGAGGGGAGGAGAGAGGAGGGAAAGGGAGAGGGGAGGGAAGGGAGAAGAAGAGAGAAGGGGAGGAGAGGAGGGAAGGGGAGGGAGAGGGGAAGAGAGAGGGGAGGGGGAGAGGAGGAAGTGAAGGGAGAGAGGAGAGGGGAGGGGAGGAGAGAGAGGAGGGAAAGGGGAGGGGAGGGGAAGGGGAGAGGAGAGAAGGGGAGAGGGGAGGGGAGAGGAGAGAAGAGGAGAGGGGAGGGGAGAAGAGAGAAGGGGAGAGGGGAGGGGAGAGGAGAGGAATGGCTGACTTAGTAGAGTTCAGGAGTAGAAACATCCAACTTTAGTGAAACTCAAAAGTTAAAAAAGGAGAAGAAATAGTTGGAATACAAATGATCTCAAATCTTTCCAGACAAACAAGGCATGTTTTTATGGTAGTGGTGGTGGGGTGACTGTATGCAGACAAAGAAATAACACACCTAAGATATGGGAGATTGGTGCATAGGGGAAGAAATGGCAGAGGGTATGTGTCTGCCACTCCAGTCACAGACTGCTTGACAGACACTGCAGAGGACATCACATATAGGGATTCCCTCAGATAGTCTGAGCAGGCCTGTATGGTAGGGGAAGACCTGAGCTGTTAGCAGTGGGCTGGGGAGGGGAAAGGCATGTGTTTGGAAGAAAGCTGAAAACATTGCCATTGCCAAGACTAGGCAGAAATGGAGAAGAGTTACCGTGAAATGGAGAAGTTACCCGTATAATTTAAGACTGTAGCAAGGGATTAAATCCTGAAGGTATTTAACAAGCAGAGTTAGAGGCCTTTGTGATCAGTAAGGGTAAAGAAAGCATTGGAGTGAGTTCTAGGTCTGGACTAGCAAACATCATCTCCTCAATGGGTAATTGAAGGCAAGAGCTGCTAGGGGGAGCATGGGTTGCCGAATGGGAGGGATTTTCAACATTTGCTCATCATCGTGCTCAATGGGTCTGAGGCTTGGGATAGAGTTTTTACTGAGAGATGATTATTACACACACACCACCACCGGCACCACCGCCACATGAAAACCCAGGCAGAGCAGCACATACCTGTAGTCCTAGCACTATAGCTAAAGAGGTGGAGATAGGCAGATCCCTGGAGCTCCTTAGGAGCCTGTTTGTCCAAATCAGTGAGCTTCAGGTTCAGTGAGTGACCTTTTCTCAAAAGTAAGGCATGGAGTAATTGAGGGAGACACCTGAGGCCAGTCCTGGTATCCACACACATGCGAGTGCACACACGTACACACATATCCCACCAAATATCCCACCAAACATGTACATACAGCAAATGAAAATGCAATAAATAAATTAAAATGAATAGAATGTTTATATCGAGAAGAAGAGAGAGAGAGAGAGAGAGGCAGAGGGGGAGGGGAGGGGGGAGAGGGGGGAGGGAGAGAGAGAGAGAGAGAGAGAGAGGAGAGAGGAGAGAGAGGAGAGAGAGGAGAGCAGGGACAGGGAGAGGAAGAGGAAAAGCAAAAGCAGTATTCTACAGTATAGTGGCCTAGCCAGTCAAAAGAGAGCTCAGAGAGTTCTTCTAGTTGAAGGCTAACCAAGACGATGACCTCGGATCCATTGCTCATGTGTTTGCTATGCCATAGAAAGCTTCCTGGCTCCATCTAAACTCAAGGCAGCATGGTTCCCCTGGTTTGACTTTGTGGTGGTCTGAATGACAAAGCCCCTATTGGCTCAAGTATCTGAACAGCTGGTCCCCAGTTGGTGGCCCTATTTGGTAGGTTTAGGAGGTGTGCCTTGCTGAGTGAAGTACATCACTGAAGATGGGCTTAGAGAGTTCAAAGACTCATGACAATCCCAGTTTACCCTCTGCTTCCTGTTGGAGTTAGAAACGTGAGCTCTAAGCTTGCTGTTCCTGCTACCAAGTCTTCCTCTTGCTGCCACAGTGGATCTACTCCGATAACCATTTTTCCATGCATTACCTTGGCCATGGTGTTTGATCACAGCCAGAGACATGACCGACATAGACGCCATTTTGTCCCTAGCTGCCATGCAAGCTCACGATTTATGATCTGCCTCACTTTTCCTTCTCCACTGTGTCCACAGGAACTCAGCCAAGGACCTGGTCTCCACTCACGAACTGTATTTCCTGCCAGTTTACAAAGGCATGAAAGATCTTAAAGATGCTAAAAATGCCCCCCAAAGTTCAAAACCTCAGTTCGCTATAATGATGTCTTAAGGTTTGCTCCTCACTTCATGCTACCAGTGTGGCTCACCCCTTCAATCATCATCGATGCTTTCTCCCGGTTCAGTAGGCCCCGAGTTTCTCTGTCATTGTGTCCTTTGCCATGGCAAAAGCATTACATGCCACAGAGGCATGATCTAGAATTGCTTTTGGAGTCCCTTCAAATCCTGACTCACAAAAGCAGTATTACTTCCTTCCAGCCAGAATCTGCCAAATACTCACAGCCAAGTGTTGGAAGAGATTATTAATACACCCAGGTGTGAACTAAAAGAATATTAAGTAATCAGGGAAAACTGCAAAGCATTGTATCTGTTGGGAAAAGCAATTGAAAGGGTGAAGCATTGGCTTATATTCTTCTTGCATTATTTAATGACTTTGGATTAAGCCAATGAAGAGAGAATCTGGGACCGTCCTGTGGGGGACAGAAGGCCTTGCTTCCTGAGAATCCATTCTCAGCCACAACTGCCTCACCTCTGCTGGAGTAGAGACATGATTTTTCTGTAATTTCCAAAACTACTGGTCTATTACCCTCATTGTCAGGATTCAGGAAGCTGTATCGGCTTCTCTCCCTTTGGTGTGTTCTTCAGTTCTCTCCACACCGGCTGCTCTGAGGCTTTCTGAGATCCTTGAATGCTCAGTCGCTGTCTTTCTTAAACTGATTTTGCTTTTCTTCATTTGTAACATCATTGCTCTTTTGCCTGTTTCTATAAACGTCCTCCACAGTTGGGAAGAATGGCTAAGGCATGGCATATCTTAACGTTTGTCTTGTTTACTGATTTCGTTTTCTACAAGACAGAGCTCCTATGGAGCCAAGTGAAGGTTAGCTCTGACCTCTGCAATTTCCCTCATAGAACCTTGAAAGTTATACTAATCCATACTTACAATGACTTAGGAATACTGAAAAAGTTGAGAAGGCAGGTGTAACTCATAAAAACCCAATTCTTCAAGTTATCTGCCTTTATTTCTCCCAGCAGCCTCTCTGTTGATGAGTTGGTGATACCAGATAAGACACTGTGATATCCTAGTCTTAGCTTCTCCCCGCTATACAGTGAGACACTAATACCCTGTCAAAAGAGTTATGGCAAGGTCAAATGCCAGGGCTTGTGACAGTTTTCTAGCACATACCTAACAAAGTACATGTTAGTTCTATATGACTTTTTAATCTCTCTGTAGCAAGTAATATTGTGTGCTGATAAAGGCTTTTGATACGAAGAATTAAAGAATGTCTCCAGTGTGCTTATGCATAAACATCTCTTTCCTGTTATTTACTAAGTTGTATGTGATATTGGGTCAGCTAGAAAAAAATCTCAGAAATGTGATAAGCTGAAAATAAATTTATTACTTTCCATTTTAGCACTTTGTTCAATAAGTCAATGAGCTATGATGTGCAAAGAGCCTACTATGCTTCAGAGGTATCACTAATTAAGTCCCTTTCTGATTCAAAGGTATGTATCCCATTGTCACTTAAAATATAGCCCTGAAGATTTTACAGCATCAATCACACATCACAAGTAGGAACAGTGAATGGTTATTAGAGATAGATTATCTTTGATGGTATACTACAGATCTTGAGCACAATAATCTTTCTTAAAATAAAGGTGAAGTTGGTATCTAGGGTTGTCTGGGGTGTATATACAATTATGTATACATGTGTTCATAGATTATATTTATATATGTGCACATTTTAAAATTTTCACTTATGGTCCCATTTCCAAAAGTTAGAGATGGCTGGGTACTGGGTGGTGTGGCTAAGTCACCACACCCAGTACAAGACATGTATGTAAATACTCTTACTGGAAGTAGGAAAATCAGCTCAAGAACTCCATATATACGTGTTAGAGCTAAAAATTAAAAAAAAAAGTGATTGTGAATTGATTTTTGTTATTATTATATTTTATGTGTATAAGTGATTATTTTTTTTAAAGTACATTTTGACCAGGAGCTTTTCTAACCAAGTCTCCATATCTGTCAGTCAAACAGAGCCTGGCAAGCTTGCATGGAGTCTATTAAAGAGGGAATAAGGTTCATGAATTTCAAGCATGGAGAGCTCTAATTACCTCATGCTCAAACTTTAACTACAAAACTCAGATAAATTGCTGCACTAAACCCATCGAGGATCCTCTACCTGATTGGTGCCGGAGCATCTGAAGCTCAGCGAAGCTGATCCCAGCGAGCGTTTGCAAATCAGTCCCGAGGGACCACGTCCTGGACCTGTCCCTAATGAGTATGTAGGCATTACTTGGATGTTTTGGTAAAGCTACCCGGTAAATTAGGCCATCTGAAATTTTATTAGCCACAAAGCATTACAGCAGCCAGTCACCTAGGCCAGGGGATGCTGGGGGAATCGCTCCTCTTAAAGGGATTGTCTTACCAGGTACCGCGAATCTGTTGCAGGTCCTGGCTGGCAGTGGAAACATTAAACTAATTGGCTAATAGTTACAGCTGTCTCTTCAGTGCTTTTGTGCTTAGAGGTGTGACCCTGTCTCGAACCAATTTATGTAGACCAGAGGGTGGTCCTATATTTATTCTAGTTCTGTGTATGAATTAAATTTAAAAGCAAAAGAAATAGCCGGATCTCTCTGTGTGTAGCTATGGTGTGACACGCTGAACCTGATTTGGGGACTGACAGCCTAAAAGTTGGAAGAGAGCAAATACTTGAGGCAGAGAGGACTGGAGAAAACAAACACTATTCTCAAATATTCAGGACATCCATATTTTACCCTAAGAGGCACTGAGGAGAAACGTGGGTTTTTTTTTTTCTCTGCCTGGTCTAACACCCACCATGGCTATTTATCTAGTAACAAACTTTTATAGACGTGAAATATTTGAAGAAGTCCTTTGGAAATGGCCTGAGGTGATTTCAAACTTAACAGACCCTGTCCCACCAGAGCTCATTACAGTGAATTTTATAACAAAGTGCCTTCTACTTAATTTTCAGAGCCTAGCCAAGCGTATGAGAAACGCAGCTGCATTAAGCGCAATTAATGGTACAATAAAAAGCAGTAGAGGGCTGTTTAACACCCAAGAAACAGCAGTAAACACTGGCTTCATACTCTCCTACAGGCAGTCATGTGGCAAAGGACCTGGGGTGTGAGACTTTCCTACCAAAAGGGTAAATGCCTCTCGTTGCAACAAAGCTCGCCCTTCAACCCCTCCTCTCCAACACCGTACAAAAGGCTAGAAAGTTGTTCCCTCCAGTCATGCCATTAGCATCCTCACTCCCTTTGTGCAGGAGCACAACACAGCAAGCTCATATTCCATCCATGAGGGAGAAGGACAAACTCAATTGCACTAAAAAGGAGTCTAATAGCAAGTGACTCATACCATAGAATATGATTTGGCTTCATAACTAACCAAGTTGACTGGCCAACGACGGAAAAAGAAATGTCTTCAATCAGAACAGTTTTCAAACAAACCAAAAAAAAAATTAGTTTATGGGCAAAAATAATTATAATGATGTTTGCAAACCTCTTTAATGATGAAAAATCACCACTTAGAATTTGAATATGAGAGACATCCAAAAATAAACAAAAGCCCCAGTGGTTGGTATGGCGGTGACTGCTGGAGGATTTGTCAGTCAGTTAGTGAGTTTGTCAATGGCAGTGTGCAGTCATTGGGTCTGGCTGCATATGCAGACAGAAGGAGGCATAGAAGGAGGATCAACAGACCACCCACAGACCTCTTAGCTACAAACATGGCAAAATGCTCTTATGTAACATAGGTAGTAATGACACCTAATTTTTACACACACTCCTAT
Source organism: Mastomys natalensis (assembly GCA_021653895.1). Taxonomy (NCBI): domain Eukaryota; kingdom Metazoa; phylum Chordata; class Mammalia; order Rodentia; family Muridae; genus Mastomys; species Mastomys natalensis. The sequence continues at coordinate 1,121,323 of JAJTUV010000287.1, forward strand.
ATGCTTTAAGTCTTAAGCTACTTATAATAACTCAAAAGTTTAAATACCGGATAAACAATTGCTATACTGTATTCTTTACAGGATGACAAAAAATGAGATTACATGTTGATTGACATAAATGTATTTCAAATACTTTTTTGTTTTGCACCTTGGAGAATTCATAGACAAAGAGCGTGAGGATATGGAAAGCCAAGTGGATTCAAGTTACTCATGACCACGATCATTTTGCCATGGGAAGCAGTTGATAATAACTGCAGTCTTAGCAGCTCAGTCTGAATTGGGGATCCTGTCTTCCTAATTCCATGTCTGAATAAATTTGTTGTTTGAGCAATTTGGTAGAAAATAAAGCTGTATTTTTATATAAAATCTCTACCAGTGGTCTAAGAACATAGCTAGGTGTTTGAGCACGTGACTGGTACTCAGGAGTCCCTGGATTTGAGCCCACAACTGGGGAATTAATGATGACAACAGGGGATAGGAAGGAAGAAGTGGAGGGAAATGTTTGGAAGGAGGAGGACTGCCCACAGCACATGAAAGCAGATTCTTTCTAATCTACAGCACAGGCATGGTTGACCTGATACAGAAAGAGTGACAGACATCTCCAGAAGTCATTTTCCTGAGAACAAGTTTCCAGCCTTGAACAAAAGTCTCCTGAGAACATTCACACATACTCTGCTTTCTCTATCTTCCAGTGTTCAGTCTTGGCTGAAGATGCCCATGGGTCATGAGAAGAGTCAGAGAGCACCATCAGCTGTGGAGGATGCAGGCGGGACTTCAGGCTGGCAGGCAGCAGGGCATGAGTCCAGGTGGTGTCCCTTTAGTGACACCCAATTATATCTCTCCTCCTAAACAGAATCAGGGTTCTGAGGCCAGTGAGATAGTCTTGCCAGTCAAAGTGTCTACTACCTGAGTCTTATCCTTAGAACCCACATGGTAGGAAGGCAGAACCGGCCCCTGTTTTTCCCTGGCCTCTGAATGGAAGCTGTGGCCTGCACAAGTGTACAGATATGTGTGGAATACCCAATATATAAAATAATAATTAAAAATATTTTATGTTGGAATTTTGAATACTCCCTGGGTGAACAAAATAAATGTGTATCTCAAGACAGATAAAGCACTACAAAAATGGTAAGAGGAATGCTAACTTTACAACTTCTGAGACGGAAAGAGGCAGTGCAGCCTGGGCCTGGGCCGCTGGGCCTGGGAATGAGTGGGCATAGTGAGCTACTATCTGAACATGGGTGTGCTTGCAAAAGAATTCGGTTATATTTTACTCTTCAGAAAACATACAAAACAAGATACATTTTTCAAAAATATAGCTCAGTCTGTTTCTAAATGACCTAAATTTGGCTAAAAATAAGTCATTTGCGCTAATAGTTTCCAAATGAGGTATTCCATTACTAGCCCTCTCTCCTCAGAAGGTCTGCTCAATCCTGCTGTTATTTTCATGAAAACTGGCATCAATAGCTTTTCTATCAATGTAGAGTTTAAAGCAGTGTATCCATCTGCAGATAAGGCTCAATTGAGAACTCACCCAGGCCTATGCCTTGTGCCTCACTCCTTCCCACACCGAAGGGCCCACACTGCAGGGGAGAAGAGTGTAAATTCTGGAAGAAGCAGGCCAATTGAGATTGCAGCCAGGGATCTGCTATTTACTGGCAGAGGCTTTAGGCAACTTACTGCGTCCTGCTAAGCCTTGCATTTCTCCTCTCCAAAGTGTTTACTTACTGGGCTGTTATGGGAATTCAAGGATGCAAAGCATGGACATGCTACACTCAGGTGCCGATTTCCTATCTGCTTCTTTCTTACTGTAGAAGAACTCTTGAAATTCGGGCATCTCCCAGGAGGACAGACTCCTCCTGTCTAGCCTTCCGGGGTTGCCATTACTCTATTCTCTTGGCTCAGACTACCTGTCAATCTGATTTCAGCTCATGCACCCCCTGTCATTCTGGCATCATCAAGTGAGCCACCCTTCCAACCAGGCAGCATGAATAGTTGGAAGACATCTTGCCCTGTTCTGAGCCCTTCAAATATTCCAGACTGTTCCTTCTAGCCTACACTCTGGACCTTACTTGCAATTTCCTTTATTGTATTTGGTTCATACTTATGACCCCAAATGCCAATAGATATCCTTAACTATTCTTCCCAAACACTTCTAAGAAATGGTTTTTTTTTGTTTGTTTGTTTTTTTACCTTTGCCTTTTACAGTGTCTAGAAAAAAATATGAGTAATGCACTCAAACTGTGTCTGATTTAGCAAACATACTTGTTAGGAAGTGTAGGAGGCTGGGGGAGGGAGCCTTCCTAGTTTTCACAGCAGCATGAACTGATGTCGCCAGCTTGCTTTTCCTTTAGTCCCTCAGGGAATGGAGCTTTGCCAACAGGCTAGGAATTCTGATAATGCAGAGGCAAAGATCAGTTTTGAACATGGAATTCTTTCAGGGTAATGAGGGTATCTTACCTCCATTCTCTTCCATAGTAGAGTTAGGATGGGGATACAGGATAATCTAATGACAACTATGCTCCTGGGAGCCCTGGGAGGCATCACTGGCAGGTGGAAGGAGACACAACACGGAGTGGGAAAGTATTCTGCCCATTTCAGAGGTTTCTTAGGACCAGTCGAGTGCTAAGGAGAGGTGATGCTACTCTCTCCCCTGCCTAGAGACCACCAGGTACTTTGCTCCCAGGAAATAACAAAGCATGAAAAACATGGTCAGTTTTATTCTGAGTATACAGGCTTTTTACAAATCCCAACATTCATTTATATTATTCCTCCCCAAGAAAGAACACACTGCCTTCCCACATGGCAAACTATGCACGTTTGTTTCTAATACTTGCCAGGGGATGCCAATTGTCTCAAGTGCAAATATCACAGCTGAGATTATCCTGACCTGAAATCAACGTATCTATATACCTCGGAGTCTTTCTATAAATAAATGTTTATGATAATGATTAATTTCAAGCAACTAAGAGTGGCTAGTGAAGAATGAAATGAGATTCCACTAGGAAGAATCGGACAGGAGTCTGCTATTTAAGTATTTAGCGGAGACGTAAACACCAGAGAGAGACTCAGGGTCCCAGCAGAGGGCAGGTTGTCTCAACCTGTACATACATCTTCGGCTAGTTACAGGAGCTCATGGATTCCAGGCAGAGTAATATAAACTTACTAAATTCCTTCCACTTGCTTAACCTGGGTTCTGTGAATAAGAGAGAAGTAAGCTAACTTCAAGGATATACATTTATTTTCTTTCACGAACTAAGGCACACTCTAAAGTGAAAGATACATACAAGGAGCCCTTGATCTCATATACCTTTTAGCTTTGGGTAGAAACTGCCTTTGTTTTCAGCTATAACTTTTACTAAATACACCTGGCTTCTTTATGGCATGATAAAGTTTTAGCTAGATCACAATAGAAAGCTTTCATAACTAACACCCATGACTGGAATCTTCCGGATCAATTTTTAAACTGCATCTGAAAATTAGTACCAACAGCAGCTTGACAGTTTGTGTTCTTGAACCCAGATCCCCGCACCCTTGTGTATATTCACAAAATAGCAAGATGCAGATGCCACTGTGTTAAAAGACATCTCCCTACAAATGAAGTAACTGGCTCTAATAAAACATATTCTATAATTCTAAAACTTCTAAAAAAAAGAAACCATTGATATATGTAGATGCTGGCAATTCTAAGATGAAATAAATTCCACCTTTACTGCTTAGATCAGCACTGAGAACTGGAGCACAACTGTGAGCAAATCTAACCTTTCTTGTTTTTTACGTAAAGGTTCCAGTTTATGAGATTAATTTGTGTCTCCATACAAAAGGAACCAGGTTTTTCCCTGTACTTGTTCTTTGATAAAAGCTACCACCAGGACAATAAAAATCTTATTTTATAAGTAATATGCTCATTTCTAGGAAATTAGTAATAATTGGCTTGGAACCATTCATAATAATTCCATTTCCACACATCTGGTTTCATTCTAAGTATAGGAGCGTGGTCATGTGTACCATGAAAATACATGAACTTGCCAGGAAACACTGCACACTGCTTCCTTTGTTGTTAAAAGCTACTGTAAGCATCTGATACTTGCACAGCAGAGGCCATTCTCTGCACAAGGTGTGATCTTAAGTGGAAAAAGCAAAAGCAATGACCGTAAGAAACAGAAGAGCAAAGAGCTGTGGTCCTGCCCATTGGAACCACCTGCCCATGGTTTTGCTTTCATGAAATAATTAGGTTGCATGTTCTATCATTTGCAACCAGAAGTAACCGAGCAGACAAGGCTGGTAATTTCTTAAACCATAAACAAGACTTTGACTAACATACACCAAGATAGCCGCTCCGTGTTGAGACATTTTACATTTTTTTTCATTGAATTGATTTGGTGAAAAGTAGTTTTGAAGCATCTCAAACTTGAGATCTCCCTTGTTGGGAGCGCCTGCATTCATTAAGTTAAACTTCACCCTGGAGCAACACGGTGTGTGAGAGAGATGTGCAATCAATTTTAAAATAATACATGGAATGAAATCTGTAAAGGTGGAGTGAAGAGTGCAAGGTTGAAAACAATGGAGAGAAATTAAGGCATGCGAGAATGAAGAGCCTGCAAAACAAACCTTGACTCATACTCACAGATCTCTAAACAATCACATTCGATAAAAACCTAACGTAGTCGTTCAATCACTGCCACCAAAGGCGTCCTAGGGAGGTGTGGATTCAATTACTGAGTAACAGGATACCAGCAGCCATGTTGATATTTGTATAATTTCAATGCACAGCAAATGTACAAGCGTTGGCATAAAAGTCAAACTGTTTGAAGTGAACAGAGGACAGAGATCCAGAGAGAGAAGATTAGAAGAGATAGAGATTTAGACTTCGAAGAGCTCAGCCTGCCAATGCTTGTGACACTCAGCCAGCCAATGCCTGTGACACTCAGACACTGGCAGTGATGACCGTGGGCTAACAAATGGGCAAGGGTATAGACTACCACAAATACTATATTGAAATAACCATCTCTGTGGGCAGGCTGTAAAAATCATATCATTCTCATTGAAAAATAATCCATTAAACTGCACCCCGGCGGGAGGCAAAGAACCTCACACAGCATAGAAAGATATTGAGCAGCAGGGGGCAATAAACTTTATAAAAACTATTAAAGCAAGAGCCAAAGCAAGCTAATACAAGGAGGAAGCAATGGCATTGTCAGCCCAGTTTATAAAATAATCATGATAATACTGAGTGCAAACACGGGTGAAAAATGCACATGCTTGTCACACTAAACTCAGACCCTCGAAGGCTATCCTTGCGTGGCCAATGCTGGGAAATAAAAGAAAGCATGTAGCCAACTGGAAAAGCTGATCCAGAACTTCATGCCATGTCATCACTGTAGGCATGTATCCCAGACACTATTATCTCCTTTTGGGATGCAGAGGTGGACTGAAAATAGAATACTGGCAGTCTACAGGGTGTGATGCACCGGACACGTACATCTCTGAGCTGGTAGGATTCAAGCATCTTGTCTAAGCTTTCCACTCTATACTCCTGAGCAGTTCAGCATGCACGGCATCATTGAGGCCCGCTTCTGAGTCCATTAGCCTTAGGATCGTCTGAAGATACAGAAGGCTTCTCTGATCCCCTTGCTTCTGGCAGAAGCTCTCTGGTTTTCCATAATGGCCAGATCCCCATCCCCCAAAGTAATAGCCGTGAAATTTGTTAGATGTGCCTTCCCTATGAAACTGCCTAAAAGGTGCTCAAGATGTATATTTGGCATGTTAGCTAATATTTATTGATCCACTTCCTCTTACTGCCTTCAAACACTTAGAGATGGGAAAAGAACTAGGAGTTTAGCCAGGGAGAGTACAAATGAGGAATTTTGCACTCAAGCATCACGGGGAGGCAAGAAATGTTCTATAAAACTCCAATAAGCCAGCAAACAGAAATGAAATAAAAAGAGACCTGAGGATAAAGGTACTCATGAGGACTTTGTAAGAGTGAGTCCTTCCCATGAACAATAGAACATTCTAGATACTCATTTCTCCCTGCTTTTCCTTGGCCTTCTTTTTCTCTAGCTCATAGCATGAGACTCATGAACAAACGGCCCACCTATATTTATTTTAAGGTTTTCCATAAAATTATAACCCCAAGCCTTCTATTTCTATTCCTCTTGGATTACATTATAAAATGAAACTGTATCGGGCAAATTTTGTTTTCAAAGCCTTGCTAGGTGAATACTCTTGATTTCAGGTTGGGGAGTATTTTTATGGTTATGTTATAAACATCTGAAATTGAGCGGGAACCACTAAAACGCAGTTCTTAGATTGCAAGTGGTTTGCCTAACTTTCAAGGTTGATCTACTTGAAGATACTTTGTTGTTAAAAATTGCCACCCTATAAAGGCACGTCATTGCCTTTTGGTGGCTCATAAAGATTGACTGAAGTCACACATGCTAGTGCCGCTTATGGGTCAAAGAACTTTTGTCTTTGTGGATGGAAACGATACAGTCTCTCAGTAAAACAAGTCAGAGCAATGAAGAACAGCTCAGGAAACATTTGTTTGTTGCTTATTGTGTTGAGATTAGAGTGACAGGGTTATGGATCTCTCTCTAGAAGGGCTGGTCATTTTTACATGTGATTATGAGAATAAATCTGTCTTGTTTTCAGTCCAATACTTTTTAGATCGTTCACAGAAGCCACTGTGAGCTACCATTTCAACTGTGTGAAAGTCATGACCAACACTGCCTAGCAACGCTGCATTTACAGTAGTAACCCATCAGCATCTAGGAGAATTTTATAGAATCCACATGGGAAATGTTAGGGTATGCAGATTCAAACTTTAGAAAAACTTTAACAGGAGTTTTTCTCCTGTTAAACCTATTATCCATAGGTTTGATGTTTTCATAGTGTCTCAGATCTCCTGGCTGGTTTGTGCCTGGATTTTTACTTTTTAGATTCAACGTTTACTTTGAGTTATCCACATCTACTATTTTGTCTTTAAGACCTGATGCTCTCTCTTTTACACGGCTCACTCTTCCAGTGAGGCTTTCCTCTGAGATTTTTGTTAGGCTTCCTAGGTTTTGTGAATTTTATTTCTGTTTGACTCTTCTCCCGAAATTCTCCTTATTAAATTCTACTCTCATATCTTAACTGTTTTCATTGTTTCTTCTAACTGTTTATGTTCCCTGGTCTTCATTCCAACATTTATACATAGTCTCTTTGAGCTCCTTGGACATCCTTATAGTTGTAGCTTTAAAGGGCCTTGTCTTTCGCAACAGCTAAGTTGTTTTTCTCAGGGAATCTCTGCTTATCTTAGTGCTGCTGTTTGTGCTGAGGTACCTGGGTTTAGATCTGGATAGTGATTCTTGGTATGGATATCTGGTCTTGCATTTGTTAAATAACTCATTTGCTGTTACTCCAACTTAAGAACTCTGTCCTGTTACTTCCTCCACAGTAATATACTAAGATAGTTCCACGTTTTATCTACTAACCTATAAATGATACTCAAGTAGTAGGTTGTACTGGTAACTATTACTGAATGATTAACTTTCTATGTGTAAAATATGTTCTTCAAGATGAAACTGAACAAGGCTTACATATAGAAACATTACTGCATTGCAATCTGCTTTTGTTGAATGGTAGTTTATGAAGAAAACACCTACATGATTTCTTATTCAAGAAATTACCAATGGTTGTAAAAGCTACTAAAATGTCAAACAAACCAGCCCAGCTGTGAGGCAGAAAGAAAACAGTGAGTTAGCCTGCATGTGCGTGGCTCACCGTGTTTTACAACTTCATATTTTCATGCTGAGATCATAGAATACTACCTTATACTTAATTTGAACATATCAGGATAATATGCTCATATCTTATCATCTTTTCAATCTTATATTATCTTTAAATTTCTAAACATACACACACAACTCCACTAGTCTTTCTTAAAACATGAATTCAGAGACATTTGTAGGAAGAATTTAAATGCTAGTCTGCTGGGAATCCTTTCTTATTAGAAATTTCGAAAGACAAATTCCACTTGACTTCTTTCCCTCCAAATTACAGAAAACTGTCATGCTGATGATTTATTTGTGCCATTTGACAGGACTAAAATCAGCCTGTCTCCAAATTTTGCAAGCATTCATATTTTTTTCTAATAAGAACTAATTTTACAAGGTCCTTTCTGGCCAAGAAACTTTAAACCACCACAAACTAGTCAGACACAATACAGGATGATTAGCCTGGAGGATATAGACTATGTAGCATAAACTGCCAGTTAAACATTATAGCATGCTTCATTTTAATCATGTAGCTTTCATCTTTTTTTGAACACTCTTTTAGCATCTCTTGAAAAAAAAAAAAAAAAAGAGGCTTTTGAAAAGCTGAGCTACTGCTGAACACTCTGAGCTGATGTTGTTATCCCGTGCTTCATCCTACTGCTTCCCTGCCCCCAAGGAAACAAAACAAGGTCTCGGTTCTTTAAAGTCCAACGTCTATGGTTTTGATGTAGTACACTGTCTTCAGTTGGAAGGCTAATTCCAATCAGGATTAAAATGTGACGACGCATCACAATTAGATTTATTCTTGTTATGCAAATATATTTAATATAACAATAATAAATGAATGGCAGAGAAGCAGAAAACTAGATCACATATATTACATATTCTATTAAAGGGTTAATTCTCTTGTGCCAAACAACCATCAAAGCACAGTTGTATATTTTTTGAAGAAAGGAAATCTTAGGAAACATAAGGTTCCACAAAATCTTATGCAGTGAAATAATCCAGGTGAGGTCCTTGGGATTAGTAGACCAGTAAAAACTTCCATTGAACCTTAGTGGAAACAAGGGAAGTACACAGCTTTAAAAGCAAGAATGTGATTTTTTTTTCAGAAATGTGAATTATTGTGCTGTACGTCCTGAATGACCATGCTTTTGTAAACAACTTTTGCAACCCTAAAAAATGTGACAAATATATTACAAGCAGGTATGAAAATTTTCTAATGAATCCCACTGTTTGTGTAACTAGTGTACACTAATAAAAAGAAAAAAGAAATCACACTTCATTGCAGATCTCTTAACATAAAATTATTTTACTTAAGAGTTGTAAAACAGTGTATGCCCTTACAAGCATCAAATAAACAAAGAGAGCACAGTATTTAATACAAACTCCTAAATCGGAACTATCTTTCTGTAAAGACGACAGACTGATAGTTCCAGAGCTAACAAGAGGTTTGTTAAAAGTTGAACAGCTAGTGAAATCCTAGGTTTCTAGACAAATGCAACTTCCATTTCTTTCTCAGGAGAAACGGTTTGAAAGAAAAACAAACCATAATTCAAATACATGTTATGATATGATACTAAAAACACCCTTTAAAGGTTGCTAACGTTGTGGACAAAAAAAAAAGAATACAGATTTCCATGAATTTGGAATCCTCTTGGCAAAGACGTAAAGCAACTGTCTGTCATTTCCCTAGGCTGACGTACATACTAACTGTTTATACAGAAGAGAAGTTCCTGGCGATTCTTAGAAGTAAAGGGAACACTCACTGGGGCTCAGACACAAGATGATCTTTAGAATAAGCATTCAGGAGTGACACTTTATTTATGAAACAGATATACATGAACTTGAAACTACACCAAAGACTGGGGGTAGCTCAATGGCCAAACATTTGCTAGTGACTCTGATAGTCCTCGATTTAGTCCCCAGCACTAAACAAAATATTACAATAGTAAATATGCCCAAGATTCGCAGCATTTTTTTTTCTCAAAGGGTCTAGAATTCCATGAGGTTTGTGTAACACCTTTGGGAAGGAAGCTGGTTAATTTAACTAAGAGCACCAGTGGGTTTGGCTCACACATATGGCACAACTGGATTTAAAAATATTCTAAAAGAAGAAGAAAGAGGAGGAAGGAGGCGAGGAAGAGGAGGTGCAGCTAAGAACTACACATACCATATTGTATAATTATCCTTATATAACTTTTCCTTAAAAAGTAAAAAAAGAAAAGAAAAATGATAGAAAAGAAATGCAAAGCAGATTGTTTAACAAATTGGCGAAAGCCTGGAGTCGAAGAAGCTAGAAGCAGGGAGTGGCTTTAAGGGCAAGGAGAATCTCAAGGTGAAGGATTCACAACTTTTAAGTTACCCAAACTCTTCCAACTATTCATTCACAAGCAATGAAATATATGGCAAGCAACATGCACTTCAGCGAGGCTCTGCTAGGGGAAGCGGAGCCGCCCTGAGTGAAGCCCCACGACAGAGATGAGCAAAGCAGTGAGGTGTTCACTCCATCCTACGGGGAGACAAATGAACCCACAAAACCATTTCCAAACACTCACAAGTCAAACGTTGACTCAACGGCAAGTCAGCTTCTCAGCTTTCCCCTGTTTGTATTCTATACTGATCATTTATTTTTAATCAACCTGGTTACAGAATTTGTCTTTTCCATTTATATTGCATTTCTGAATGAAAGCTTTGCAAGGGGTGGCTCCTTTGAGAATATACTCTCCTCTTGAGTATATACTTTTATCCTGTAATAAGCCTTCCTCTTGGTTCCTTACTTTGTTCATTTCTGAATTCAAACTCTGGCCTTAACATATGCATACACGGGCAAACACATAAGTCTGGACTACCACTTCACATACACAAAAATTGTGATAAAGCAGTCATGAAGCAGGACAAAAAATAAAATCAGAAAATGAATCAGTGGTATCTTCTTCTAAAATCACTTTTAATGAGTATGTTAGACATGAATGTATGCTAACATTTGTTAGTTTCAAGGAGGGTAGGCAGCAGGCACCGAAACCTTGAGTTGAGAGTTGGTTCAAGGAATGCTATTTACCTCTAATTACTGCATTGCTTACTTTCATCCTACCCATGGTGTGGCAACTAGTGTATCTGATTCAATAGTGAAACCAGCTAATAGGAAAAGTTAAATAACCAGCTCCAGTGCATCCTCACACTTGACCCCAGGCGCTATGGGCCGGGGCCATGGAGAGCAACATACCATAGCTACCTGGGACAGTCCAAACTGTGATTTTGCTGCTTTCTGCACTATTTCCATAAGAATTCCACTAGCTAACATTTTCTTAATACACAGAAATAGAGAAATGTTCAAATATCTGAGAGAGTAGCAAAATGCCAGTAAGTATCTTGCCCATGTCTTGGAGGTCATGATAAAGGAAAATTCTCCTGACACCTTAGAAAGAGTCTATATAGTTCCTGGGGCCATTAGACCAAACTCAAGCTTGCTTGGCACCCATTTTGGAGTGAAACAAGTCCTCTGACTGTGCACAGGCACAGTGCCATTTAGCCATATGGGAGTCTGTAGATTCTGCCAAGTGACCATGTAGGAGAATCAGAGGCGTTTGCTGAGGGCAGCAGTCCGAGTATGGGACATCCAAACAGCTGTCTACTCCGAGTTTCATACGCCTGTGGTTAAGGGGACGTGACATGGCTAATCTAGGGTGGATTAATTTTGAAACATAAAAATCAGCTTCCTTGGCCCCATATGATCAGTTGGGAATATGGGTGAGTCATCTTACATGCTGCTCTTTCTTCCCCAAAGGTTCACAATGCATGTCTACTCAATAGCTTTCAAAGGTATCCATGATATTCATCATATATTTGAAAAGAAAAAAACAGTCTTTACATATCCCAGGATCATACAATCTTAATCTGACTTTTTTTTCTTAAAAAAAAAAAGAAAGATGGCTAAATTAATCTTTATAACGGTAAGTATCATTATGGTGAGACCCTAGTAAACTTATTCTATTTAACAGGTCAAGCCTAGCAACAGAACCATACTAAGGGAGTGTGTGCAGTCAAGAAAGAAACTTCGAAGGGGCTGTTATAACTAGAGTTTTATTTGTGTATAACATTTATAATACCCCAAATCTTTCAGTACTTAAAATTGGGGCTTACTTTGCTGGAAATTTTATGTAGAGTCATCAAAGTTTTAATTTCTATCTCCAACCTGCAAAAAAAATGTAGGTTTACGCATGGTCAGCAAGCAAGAGTTGTAAGAAGGGATGGAGAGAGGAGACAACATCCCAGACCCTGTATCTGTCAAAACATCATTAAGAAGGGCGTTTGGATTGGGGGTGTGGTATCGTTCGATGTCATGGCGGCCTGTTCCACACAGGGTCTCCGGGCCTCATGCGAGGATTCCTCACTCCTTCAACCTGTGTAGGAAGTCAAGGATGTACTGTGTTGCTGAAGAGCCCGATGCTCCCAGCGCTCACCCTCCTTACTCTCCTACCACCCTTCCATCCTTATGGTGTTTGCTGACAGTGTGTCTTCAAGGAATCATAGGTGTCCGTGCTCAGAGCAGCGAATGGACAAAGAAAGCTTCAGTGGGGCTGACAGCAGTGAGAAGATACAGCAGACAGGGAGGAGGGACTAAAAATAAGGGTAGGTGGGGAAGCCTAAAAAAGCAGGAGGCAAAAATGTCTTACAACACATGGAGTCCAGGCCAATTGAACTCAGTCAAAACAGATCTCATCGTCCAAACATCCCTGAGGGGATGGCTCACCATGCTATTTGTATGTAAATGGGATGCATATCTAATGATGCCGCTAAGTCATAAAGAAAAGGCCTCTTATCACCCACAGGAAAAAATTCTTCCCAAATGACTTAAGTGAAAAAAAAAAAAAGTTTGGTGATTAAAACTCCTTTTATTCTAAATTTCCTGTAAGTTCATAACAGTTGAAGTTTTCTTCTCCATGTACGATACTCATATGTGTAAATTACGGCAACTTTATAGTTTTAAAAATGTCTGGATACTGATGAGATCTTACCCCAATAAAGATGATTCCTGATTTACAAGCTTGAGTTTCAAGAGTTACGACACAGTGTATAAAACGTTATTATAAACTGCGACTCGCTGCTTTCCCCAGCACTCACCAGTTTGAGGAATGTTTTATCTGCTTCCTACTAAATCATCTAAATGTAAATAGTTAGATTTTGGCAACTTTTGTTTTCCTCCCTCCCCCCTCTCAACCTTTAAGATGTATGCCTTCATTAGAATGCTTTCCTCCTCCACACAAGCAGATAATTAATTATTCTTCATAAATAAGTAAAATACCTCTTTGCAGCTAGGTCACTGCTCAATTGAAATTATAAAATGGGAGCTTCTCTCTTTGTCCGCACAAACAAACACATCCAGGAAACAACAGACTCTTTGAGTAACCTTTTTCATAAAACTCTAATCCCTGACCCTCCAAACTGAATGTTAAGCGACTATCAATTTACTTGTCTGCCTTAGAGAAGGCCTTTGGAATATGTGATATCTAATCACTATCAAAATGCATCTATGAAGTTGGAAATGTAGTGGATTTTAGTCTAGAGCTTCAGATATTTAGTATACAGCGAAGAGAGTAATCCGTCCAAATAATTAGCTGGCAAATTGAAGGAATTATGAATCTAAACGGAGTGTACTGAACTATAATCAGATCATTAATATAGCCACCCTGAAGGGGATATTATGGGCCTGTCATTAAGCCTGCTGCTTGACATCATCTGTAATCCTCAGGATAGCTCTGTGAGAGTGACTTGCCCAAAGTCACACAGTAAGTGACATGAGCTGGGTGACCATCAATTTAGGGAAAATATTTTTAAGAAGCAGTAAATTGAAAGACAAGGAGGAGAAGTATAACCATGCACTGTTATCCTCTTATCCAATTAAAACGACATGCATGCCCCAAGTGTGCACCATAGCTTTTACATGGGTGATGTAAGAACATCTGTAAAGCACACACTGCTTTAACACCACGTTACAGGCATTGTGCTGAGTGTTCCACAACACAACAGCCATTTAATCCTCAAAGCGAGCTTCTGAAAGGTTTGTAATATCATTCGCTCTTCAGAACTTTCCCTTGGCTTCACACTGTACACGGAATGGAAGATGACTCCACTATGGTTTCCTTATCTAGGCTGGTATTTTGGGGATGGGGATGTGGGTCTAGAGGTTGTCACAGAAGCCTCCATATCCCCCCTTTCATCTGTACATCTGCCATCATAGATACAGGCAAAAGTAGCCTTCTCGTTCCTGCTTATTTTTTTTTTTAAATAAATGTTAATTAAACGTTTACAGTAAAATCTCCTGTGATTTTCCAAAGTAAAGAAGAAATTCTACATTTGGAAGAAAAGAAAAAACAGGTGAGAAGAAATTTAAAATGTACTTGAATCTAAAAAAAAAAAAAAATGTTTTACCATGTGGCCAGAGCCATGTCACCCAAATAAGCAACAGGGAAATGTTTGAAGACAACCATGAAATCCATAGTTGCTCTCCAATGACTCCGACATCGAGGGAGCTTTCGAGAGAACTTCCTTGTTTTGTTTTCACTTCTCATGATTCTCTTCACGCACTCTCCAGGCCAACTGACCTCAGTCAACCTGGTCCTATCTTGTACATGCATGCTGGATTCCTGTTGTTTTGTTTCTCTTTGCATTAAAGCTCAGGTAGGCTGGCCTTGAAGGCCTGGACTCCAGTAATCTTTCTGCTTCAGCCGCTCCAACAATTAGGAGTGGAAGCATCTGACAATTCATATACATGGCACTTTTAACACTTGCTTTTCTTTTTAGCTTCACTTTTCTCTCTGCTGGCAATATTCTCCCCATCTTTTTACCCCATCTCGACTGCAGTCGATGTTTACCTGTCACTGAAGGGACTTCTCCCTTAACTCAATTTGGCTAGAAATGCTGTCCCTCTTTGGAATCCTTCTAGACTATTTTTGCTTCAATTGTGGGTTTTATAGCCCTATGATACAATGTACCTTCCTATCCATATATGTTTGAGAATACATACTATAACTGTCTGAACAGCATGCCATACCACAGAGGGACAGGACAGCTCAGCTTGTATCTATCATTGTTTCTTCTATAGCACCCAACCTGGCATCATGCCAGTAGTTGAAGGAAAAAGAATCTCTGAGCTCAGTTTTCTTATCCGTAATATAAAAGACTGACCAATTCTTGTCTCCTAGTCTTGTTCTGAGGCTCAATGAGATTATGTACACACAGCTCTTAAATTGCACCTAGCACACCATGAGCACTCAGTATGAAGTAAATCCTATTATGACGAAGAAAATGATATCTCACCCTGAATAGGAGAGGTATAGAAGCCTTCCAAATATTTTAGTAATTAAATAAGCAAATTAGGATGTTAGCAAGCCACATCTATATAAATATTTTGTCAAATTGCAACCATCTTAGACTGCTATCGTTTTTAAATATGTCATCAATTTCTGATCAGATCCCTTGGATAAAAACAAAGAAAAGCTATCATACTAAGTATGCACATCAATTACAAGGCACGTTCTTCAATTCCAGAGATAACATTTCAAATTGCAGAAATGTAACAATTTCACACTAAACTTCTCTCAGATTCTGTGACACACCACTCTTTTGTAAATATATCTTCATCACTCTGAGGACAGAGGGCAGTGCCCACTACCTCCTTGTCGTATCTACCTGCTACCACTATCTCTTGTCACATGTTCCTCTGTGTGGCTGACACTCTGAGCTTGGTGTGGCAGGAAGGGGACGTGCTTCCCGCTGTCTTTGAAGCATCCTTGCTCTGTAGCTTCTTTCAAGCCTTCTCAGCATCTCACGGGCGGGGCTGGTTTTCTCTAAAGTACACTTTTGTCACAATAGTACCTGAGAGCCTATGTTTTCACACACTGCTTTCAGACATTACAACCTAAGTAATTTGTATAACTCTTGCCAACTCTTCTGGCTTATTAAAGGAAAAGAAAAGAGTAAAGAAAAGAAACCCCAGAATCAAGTGCTTGTCCCACTTCTCAGATGGGGAAATAAAGGTCGAAATAAAATGGCTAGCCACTTCAGTTTACAGAACTAAGGTGTAAAATACTCCCTAGCGTCGTGGCCCCAGCATGGATACCCTTCGTGTTAATGTAGAATTCCTATTTCTCTACATTGTTTTCTCTTCTCTGCTACATTCTGCTTCCTTGGCCAAGTTCAAAGCTACTTGTGGACACTCCTCCAACTACACCCACCATTGTTGAGTGTCTGGATTTGATCAAAGCACCTATGTGTGAACTCTATTTTCCATCCTGAAGTATAGTCCCTCACTTACCACTCCCTGGAAGATTTCCCAGAAAAAGTAGGGAAATGGGGAATCTTCATTATCACATTAATTGCCTACCTCTACAAAATTCTCTCATCGCATACAACTAGTGGAAGTTGTCATATTGGGGAAATAGAGAATTCTTAAAAACAAGATAAAAATTGTCTTACTATTTGGCAAAAATAAAAAATAGGATCAAAGGCTCTATCTTATTTTTGAATATCCCAATTTTCTAAGAAAACTGCTCACTTCTTTGATAAGTGTCTCAGTGGCCAAGTAGAACTGCACTTGAGAATTGGGAGACAATAATAAAAATGTTACAATGTTGGGAACATTTGCTATCAAGCTCATTCATGAATTCCCTCTTAGCCACATCCACAAACGATATAGGCAAATGTGGTAGTCAGAATATTTCATCACAGATACGGACCGCATCCAATAGGTATGGCTTTCTAGAATGTTCTATGTGACTACATCATTGCCCAGGTCAATCTAACTAGCTCAGTATAGTTCCAAAGGGAGAATTTCAGAACAGAAAAAAACAGTAACAATAATGGAATACAACAGCTACAGCTTGAAAAACTAGGCAAAATTGACATAGTTTGAATTTTAAGATAACCCATCATAATGATCTATATTGTTCTAAATAAACATCACTGCAGATAGGAGGCTAGTGCACACCAATAGCTCCAGTGTCCAGGAATCTTCATTCTGAGCAGAGCCAGGACAGGACTCTAGAAGAGCTACACTTACACTGTAGCCTGTTTAGCTCTACTTCAGCATTCCAATGGAACTATAATTGAATAACTATCAAGAGAAGGAAGTAGGAATCTCTGTTATTATATTAGGCTCTCTATCGCTATGAAATTTTATATCACAAAACAAAATTCTAATGGCAACTCAATCTCTGTGGCTAATCAGGAGATTTCCACAGTAATAAAACATTTTAACTTGCAAGGCATCCTGTGTTTGGTTCATCATTTGATACTATTTAGGACACATAACCCTGAAAGGGGCAATCCGATAATCACACTAGAAGCAATTTTGTGTGATACTAGTGCTCAAAAGTCAATTTAACTTTCCGGCTTTATAAGACTTTGTTATTGCTATTGTTAATTATTTCTCATTTAATGGGAAATTGGCAACAAGGTCCCCGACTGTCATTTTAAATCTGCAGTAATATCATGTGAAGCTTTTCGTCCTTATTCCCAAGTCCTGGATTATCAGAGTTAAATGGCAGATCCGGCGTTACAAAAGCTCAGGGGCAGGCACTGTTACACAAATTGCCAATTCAATTAACAGTGTGCAAATGCTCCTCTGGCAGACTGCAGGAAGGACAGCCATTTTGGCAAGTGTCATTCCTAATTTATCAAACTGTCAAACCTTCCACTCAGGTGCCTGCGGTCACTGTCTGCTTCTTAATGCTGCATTGTAAAAGCTGCAGGAGCCACTCTTGTAGCTCGACAAGGCACAATGCTCAAAACTGATTTTAAAATCAAATGTACAGTTGTCTTAATTATTCTCGGTATAAATGATGTTTTAATTACAAAAACAGAGTGGGAATATTAAATCAGGAATAGATACTGGGTTTCCATGGAAAAGGCAGAACCTGTTCGGGGTCCATCTTGAGACAAAGAAAAGCACAGAATACTTGACATGGGAATCAACTAACTTCACCCTTATTTTAAGTGCTTTCATTTCCATGATCCCATGTGTACTGGTGCCCAGTTACAATCTGTAAGGGATACAACATGTGGAGTGCCACGTATCCATTAGCTCAACAACTATTTGCCACACTAAGTGCTACAGTCGATGCCAAAGAGCTCATCGGTAAAATCTGGGGTGGACTGAGCATCTCAGCAACAACTACCCTTTGCTACCCCTTCCCTTTCTTAGTATTTGTCAAGTAGCCACTTTCCCTAAAATCTCAAGGAGGCACCAAATGCAGGGGCAAGACAACATCTTCACTATGCAGTTATTTCTTCCTTTCTCCACAAAGATTATTAAACTGGTATGAGGTTGGGAGACAAGGTATAAGGACGTTGGGTAGGGTACTATGTAGATGGATGAGAACATTAAAGTTCATAAGCATCATTTATCTAATAGGAGATCGGGTGCAACATTAGGGAGCCATCTTAGAAATCTTGTTGCATTATGAAACCACGGTGTGAGCAGATGAGCATACTAGGTGTACCTTCCCGGATCGGCAGACATTCACTTTACATGCCAGGTGTTCTTGTTAAGTTGGCCCAATGTAGATGAGTAAGGCATGATTCTGTCTTTGAGGAGCTTTGGTAGGGAGAACAGCGACGGCAACCCCTGAAAGAGAAGACTGACACCCTCCTAGTTTGCAGTTAGAGTCTCTAACACAGATGTAATCAGAGAAATCATTCATGATGTCACCAGGGGGGCTGATATACAAATAAATAGAAAGCATCAGTCTACCAAGGGGTCAAGAGAGACAAACGGCTTCCAAGGTATGTTCTAACACAAGGTATCCTCTACAACCTGAAATATCACCAAGTCACTCCTGCAGAGAGAGAAGCCTCTTCACTTACTAGGGCTCTACCTATCAATTATTAAGGGCCCATTCGAATATTTGGAGATGGAATGAAAAGTCAGAATATGTAGGCCTATGGGAATGGGGCGTTAAAATAGATGTTTAACAAAAGGGCATGGATATCAACCTTCTTTAAAGTTCTCTTTGAAGTAACATTTACTTTATATGCATGGCAATGGAAGTATGACTAAATAATAGGGTACACATACAGAATAACTACTCAATACAATTAGCAAGAACGTAACTGCTTCACATCTGAATCCCAGCTTTATAAATGGGAAGCCAGTTTATAGACTGCAAAATGGAGCCAACCGTTCTATTACCAAAGAATGCAGCAACCCAGACAGATACCGGAGACAGGCAATGGAGGTCGGAGCACCTCACAGCATCAAACTCCACATGAACTGAAAGACATCTTGTTTTTCGCCACTGCCTGTAGTTTTCATCAGTCTTGTGCAATTTAATTCGATAAACCTTTTTCCCAGAGGCTGCCATATCCACAGTCCTATCCTAGGGAACCACTGTAGAAACATGAGGGTGCTCGCACACAGAGGGATTGCATGTTCTACCCCACCTCTGGTAAGGCTGGGCTCAGTATGGTCTTCCAAACTTGACTGGTTCATTCCTCACTCTTGTAGGCATAGTAGTGTTTATGGAATACCTGCTTCCTCTTATTAGTCTAAACCACTAGCTTTCAACCTTCCTAATGCTATGACCACGTGTTGTGGTGACCCTCAACCACAAAATTATTTCTTTGCTACTTCGTAACTGTAAGTTTGCTACCATTATGACTCATAATGTAAATATCTGTGTTTTCCAATGGTCTTAGACAACTCCTGTGAATGAGTCATTCAACCCCCAAAGGGGGTCAACAAGCACTGGAACTTTCCCAGTGTCTCCAATTTTGCAATAGGTCTTGTTCGGGAGACTAGTTCATTTACTTGGCTGTCAAGGATGTTCTATTGGATAAATCATTTCCATGCTGCTTTCTATGTCATGAACATATTAAAATAAATTATAAGTTAGTAACAGCAATAGTGAGTTGTAATGGTCTCTGAATATGGCTTCTCTGTCTTTGAAGAGCTTTTTGCATGCTAACTTAGGACCTTCAGGCAGAGGTTGGGGTCATCACTAGCCCTATTTGCAGCTGGGGAACAGATACTCAGAACTGGCAAGTCATTTACTCAAGGTCACACAGATTGGGAGTGAAAAAACTCAAGGGTCTCTAGGATTAGGTAAGCTCTAAAATAAATGTTCTATTCCTGATGTGCTATGTGTGTACACACAAATGACATTAACCCTAAAACTTGTACCCAAGAAGAGTTTAAGGTCTGACAACTCTGACGTTATTCATCGTGAGTCTGGAGAATGAGAACAGACATTTGTCTTATTGTCTTCCTCTGGTTGGTTTAAGAGTTGGAAGAAAAAGAAGAAGGAGAGAAGAAGAAGAAGAAGAAGAAGAAGAAGAAGAAGAAGAAGAAGAAGAAGAAGAAGAAGAGAAGAAGAAGAAGCAGCAGAAGAAGAAGAAGAAGAAGAAGAAGAAGAAGAAGAAGAAGAAGCAGAAGCAGCAGAAGAAGCAGCAGCAGCAGCCACCGCCAAAATAATGTGGACACTCAATTCTTATTGTTTCCCATACCATAATACCTTTTGGGGATAGACTGCATTCTATTTAGAATCCTGTCATGCATTGGTCAACTCTAAAGTATCCACAAATCTCACCAATCTTGCCTTAAAGTTATTTTGAACTAATTAAGCGGAGCAAGCCCTAATCATTGGTTGATATTCCTTACTATCTATTATTTACTTTTATTCCCCCATGAATCCTGATGTCTGGTAGGAAGTCTTTTATATAAAATTTAATTACCTCTTCCACCCTAAGGGAGGTATGCAAAACCCTGATAACAAAATAAATACACGAAGGTTAAGGCAACGTATCCTGGTGCAGTGCTTTCCAAATACACGGAGAGCAATGCACTTCTCAGTGTGCAGGGCCACAAAGCAAGCAGCATGGAGGACCAGTTGGAGGGATGTGGATATTCTTTCAAAATGATCTGCCTCATTTGAACTTATATATCTTGCTATCTAGCTCACCAAATACTGGCATATCAACAGGTATATGCTATTTTCCCCAGAAAGAAATAAAATCATTTCTTTAATTATGTGTGGAAATTAGCCCTTCTCAACTACATACTGAACATGCATTTTGTACGTCTCACTCAGCCCTGTAAAGTGATACAGCTGCAAACCTCTATCAGGTGTGCCCTACAAAGGGTACGCAGGTGCAAACACTCTGGTCCCTGTCCTTAGCTAGCATGTACCGTGTCTTGGGAATCAGATCACATTCTATGTCCACATTCTTCCTTTTACTTCCAATGGCATCATATCTGTGGAGGCAAATATTATATCAATGAAGGCCACAATTCTATTTCTCATATTTTTTTCACTAAACTGTTGTTTTTCTAAGCACCATCAAGATCCTTCTTCCAGTCACAAACCTCACTGGTCACTGAATGAAAGTGTGTCCTCTGAAAGCTGGCTTTCAAGTTCAGTGTTAGCTTGTCATCTCCATTTGGGGTCCAGTAGATGTACCATAGCCAAGTCCCTTGCCTATACACAGACTCCTTCTTTCTTGTTGATGCATATTTTGTCCTGTCTCTAAATCATTCTTGTACCACCCTTTGATGTCTTTTCTAATACTACCTCCTCTTCAGAGTCCTTCCTGAGTAACCAGTCAACTCTGGGAAAGAATCTCACTTCCCATAAATGGCATCCTGCGTTAGCTCTACCCCCTATAACGCACAGGCCATATTCTGCCTTTGAATCATTCAGTCAAAAGCAATTTATTAGGTACCTATCATGTGTTACACATTAGCACTAGAGGATGAGAAATAAAATCCATTCACCAAGAGATCATAATGAATCTGAACAGTCAGATATGTGAACAGCTGCTGCCAAGTACAGAGGACCAGCATCTTATGGAAAGTCTTCTCAAGCTTGGATAGATGTTTGTGTATCCATTCTTTCACTTCATACTGGATACAGACTTGAGGTTGAGCTGCCCCACAGTACACTATGGGATGAAAGTAAACTTGTTTTCATTAAGGACACATAACCCGCAGAGTGCCTCCCACAGGTGCTTAATTCTTGCTACTGCCCTTCCCATGGAGACCGGACTGTGAAGGCAAGAGATGCTTCACTGGTATATCATATATTAAAACTCTTGACAGACTTGACTGTGTTTTAAATACTGTGGACTAAAGAGGGCCATAAATTTTAGCAGTTAGTCTCATCCAGAATTGGAATCTATATTCTCTTCTCATGGGCCTAGGCTTCCTTGAGAATTGCTCATAACCATCAAAAAGGAGCAAAAGTATGCTGTGTTGGCTTTTGTCATCAGTCATGTTCCAGCAAATACCCTTATGGAAACCAGCTACTGCATGTGACGACTCAGCACCCAGGGACAGGAAAGGAAAAGAAAACTGAATAAGTGGTGTTGGTGAGTGGTGGTTTGAAGGCACATGGAGACCAAAGGAATGGGAAGTTTTCATTTTCTTTTTATAGAGCTACATTTTGCTACATGAAAAGTTTTCTGAAAATTGGTTATGCAGTGGTCTGATTAAACTGACCATGAGTGAGCTATGTATTTAAAGTATTCAAGATGATGTTTTACATCTTTATGACATCTTAAGAGATGTCTGTAACTGACCTTCAAGTCTTTTCCAAAAGGCATCTCTGTGTTTACATTTATGGATTGAGAGACTATTGCCAAACAGTAATAGTTTTCAAGTTTTGTAGAAAATTGCTGATATTTACAAGTATTTAACTTTTGTATACATCTGGCAATTTTAGCAATAAAAGCCGAGATACAAAGTTATGAAAGGCAAAGTGCTTCTATGTTTCTAGATATTAACTAATGATATTCTTGCTGTCATTACTTAAGGAGGAGGTTTTCTAAATTGTTTACTCACTATCATCTCTCCACTTTCTCCATCCCTTCTCTTCTGCTTTTTTATCTACCTCTTCTCTCCCTCACTACCCTTCTCTTCTTTTATCTTTTCCTCACTCTCTCTCTTTATCTCAAGGTGTTGCTACATCATGACTCTTATGTCTCTATGCCCACACAGTACTGATCATAGGCATATATCATCATGCTTGGGTCCTTATTCTATTGTCTACCAGCTTTTATTTTCTGTACAATTAGTGACCTTTAGAAGTCATAGCTTCTAATTTTACTGTATACACTATAGTTATCTGTTGATGCATAAAAGGGCCTTGAGATAAGCAACTCAAATGATCATTGAAAATTGATCTTGATTCTTCTGATTGATGGGAGCATTTCTCTGCTGTTCCTGTGTCTGTTTGTGTAGAAGTATTGGCCTAGAACAGGGGCTGCAGATATGAGCTGAAAGTACAGTGTGTGATCTCTCTCTGTGCCTAGTTTAAATGAAGACCTATCTTACCTTCTTTCTTTTCCCTCCCCACTTCCCAGTTTACCTTTCCTATCCCATCCTGCCAGTTCCCTTTCCAATTCCCTTATCTCTCACATTCAACCTTCCCTTCCTCCCTCCCTTTCCTTCCCTCCTTTCCTACCTTTCTTCTTTGTGATAAGGACAGAACTGGTTCCACGTGCATTCTAGGCAGTTCTACAACCCTAACTACATCAGTGATTCATCAAACTTCTCTGTAACCACTCTAGGTTCCTCACTGAAGTAGAATCATATAGTATTTGTATTTTCTCATTGTGGATGCTCTTAACAGAGATCGCTGGGTCTCCCATAACTACATTTTCCTTTTCAGTGCAATCTACTCTGATTCCTTAAATCCTCCAACATCCTTAGTCTCCTTTTTGCTCCCTCCTCTTTTACCTGAAGTTCAGTCCGGTTTAAAGGGCATACCTTATAGAGTTAATAGAATTTTATAGGAAACATTAGAAAGGATCTGGTAAATCTTCCCTTCTCACTACTCTTCCATTTACTTTGCGTAAATAACCAGACTACATCTCAGTCCTTTCCAGTTCTGAGATCTCAGTGTGACTGTTCTTCCTACTGGTTCCCTCCTCAGGACACTGGAGACGGCCTTCCTGCTTTAGACACAGAGAGAGCAGCCACCCTCACCGCCAGCTCCAAGAGAACCCTACATGCTGTGCACACACTGATGCATATACAGAATGCCTGTAATTCTTTTCCAGTGATAGTTCAAGATTAAATGTGTCTCTCTTCATAATCCTCAACAGTCGAGATGAGAAGCAATGTTCCAAGGGTTTGTCTGATGGGAAATGAATTAAATTTGTTTTATTAGCCAACATCAAGATTAGGAAAATCATTCATATTGGTGTAGGCTCTCATGCTCATAGTGGAAAAAAAATTTTAGTTAGCACTTGGAAGTACCATCTAGAGAGGTGTCATATGAGCTCACAGTGCTCTGCAAGACCAGGGCCTCCTGAGTGCTCTGGGTGCTGTGTAAGATGACCAGCACTCACAAGATTCTTCACAACCAAAGCTAGCTCTCACTAGAAACCTATCCATCTATTGTTGCTCAACACATTTTGCACTGTGACAGTGCTGTACATTTTAGCAGAGAGTCTGATACTTTTAGGGAGGTGATGGGGAACCAGTTCACTTCATATTAAGCCTGTAATGCGAACTCTGAATTATTGAGCTAAGATCTGTGATTCGGTTTTGCAATTAAAATAACTAGTGTCTATTAAGAAATGCTCAATGAGAGCCATTTTCCTGGGATAATTCTGGGAACCATTAATTCTACTTAAGAGGCAGACAGAGGAAAAAAATGTAAGCTTTAATACATAAACGACCATTTATCACATGACCGTGTTCCTTAAAACAGCAAAAGGAAACCACAAATTTAACTTATGCGATATACTGTGGCTGCACAAACCTCAGGTTTATAAGTGGATATGCCAGGTAATATCAGCAAAATGAGATCTCTGCAAATTCTGGTAGAAAAGCTACTCCCTGTCATAGCTGGGAAACTTGAGGCTAATCCATCACGCATACAGGTTTCCCAGAGAGCATTTTCAGCAAGGTTTAAATTACAATTCATTTAGTCTCCTCTAATTCTTGTTCAGCTATGAATCTTCACTCCTTTCACTGCCCAGCCTACCTCTATGGCTTTTCTCATTGGCAAGCTTTTCTCTGACATTTACTCTACCCACAATGCACTTCCCACACCTGTGACCTCATGTTCTACCTTTTAACCCCACTGAAGCTTGTTTCTCCCCATGCTCACACCGAAACTCTGCTTCTCTTTTCCCTAAGTGCACATGGCTTATCTGTCTGTCTCCCTCCTTCACACATACACACACACACACACGGGGGGGGGGGAGAGACAAAGACAGAGAGACAAAGAGGGAAAGAAAGAAAGGAAGACAGGGAGGAACAGGGAGGAAAGGCAAGAGGGAGGGAGGGCCTAGGAAAAAGGCTAGTTTAACAGCCCTACAAGCATCTAACCATAACTTTGTCTCATGTTTCCAGAGCAGTCACCATAGTCTCAGCCACTCCCATCAGACATCCCACCACAGCTTACTGACTCACCCCTTGCCTTTGGTAGACACAGGTTGCAAGAATTTGCTCATTTCTGCAAAGTCTCAAGCAAACATTCACTTCATGAAAGCAGAATCTCTATGTTAACTGATTGTTCACTCTCCATTCTCTTTCCCACAGTATCTCCTTCGCATCCATAATAAAGTGTAATCCAAGCATCTTGTCCCAGGACATAATGAAGTCAGTATCTATCGCTTCCACTGAACATTGTCCTGTGCAAGTAAATTACAAATATCATGAAAGCTTGGCTGCTGATTTCACTTTCTTCTCCGACTTTCATCAAATGTCTGCCAACAAACAGAGACCACATTACTAAAATTAATACACAGATATGTTGCCATTGATTATATTTTAGAGAGATGATTTCTTTCTCCAAAAATGAGGACAGAATCTTTGAGCACACCAGGACAGACTGTGTTAAAGGTCGAGTGGAGGTAGACCATTTCTTTCTTATTCAAACTGTGCCAGCTCTGCAGGGTTTCTGGGATCCACTCAATGTTTTTTAATATCCTTGAAAGTTACCATTCACTTTATAAACGGGTAATATCCTACGTTTAGAGAATAGTCTATCAATTACAATACAATCTTACTCATATTTGGAGGCCAATGGAAGGAATAATTTTAAATAATAATAGTCAGCACCTTGCATTGATCATCTCTATGTAGTCCAAACATGTTATATCTAATTCTTATCCCAACCTTGTAAATGGAGTTTATTACTGTCCTTTCACACAGGAGTCTAATGAAGTCAACAGGAGCTGTTCAAAGTCACACACCTAATGTATTTACCTCCTCAAAAACCTAATTAACTGTCTTGTATGATTGAAAAAAAATGTTATTTCCATTATACCTAAGTAAGGTTAATATATAGTTTACACACCATAAAACAAGTTATTTTATACTTAACAACATGTAACTATATCAAAAAGATATAGATTATGTCTATCACTAACTTTGCATTTCATGTTTGGGCTTATTTTTTGGTTTTGCTTCATTTTTACCTATTATTACCTATCATTCTTTGACCAGATGCTTATTTACAAAATGATCTACTAGGTTCAAGTAAGCCACACATAATATTCTGAAATCCAAAGGAAACAGAAAGAAAAAAAAAAGAAGAAGAAGAAACAATCAAATAACATAAATCAACAACAAGAAAAATGTTATCCCTCCGGCTATAGATATTGGAAACACTGCTCTGCAGACTTTGAATAGAGCTCAACAAATTATGGGGACTGTTCGAAATGGAAGAGAGAAGCAAGGCTAAAAGAAATAGCAACCTAACCTGAAGGGATACTTAAAGAAAAATAAATCACAATGACAGAGATTCTTATTCCAAAGTCCCAGAGTGAGCCTGATTCCCTGGTGTGAGGCAGGCAAACACATGGTCAGTGCACTTGAGGGATAATCAAGTTGGACACAGCGTACAGATCCGAGTTTAAAAGTTGTGGTAACTTAAAAGTCAACACAAGAATCATATCAAGTAATTGAAATTGACCCGTCCGAATTCAATGCTTATTAATGTCACAGCTCCTGGTAGCATGTAGCATGTGCAGAGGTTTATTTTTATAACACCTCCTCATTGTTTTAAATGTGCAGGACCTTAAAGGTAAGCCTGTCTAGAACAAGGGTGTTTGTACCTCAGTGTGGATGAGGAATGAGATAGATATTTCATTTACAAAGTCCACTGCTGGGGATTGCACTCCAGCGAGGTGCCCTGAAAGTTGGTATCTAAATACTTATTCTGACTGGTTTCCCTCTTAGCAGATCGCTTTAGATGGCACTGTGATCCAATAAACCAACTGGGAAACAGCATTAACTCTCAGTGTGTCAGAGCTTGAATATCCATTCATATTACAATCAGGGAATTCAAATGATAGATTGTTTCTGGATCAGAGTTTCTCCAGTCACGAATATTTTTATCTGATGAGAATGACTATTTTGACTTTGAGATATAAAACCCATAGAGATACTAATTCAAATACATTTAATCTGATCTCCATGCATCCTGGCACTTCACTGCTACACCCTAGCTATTCTTTATAGGGGAAAACTTATTGTACTGCCAAAATACCCCTGCCACCTCGAATGACAAGAGCATTCATGCATTTTTATGAGCTCATTTGAGGACAGGAAGAGCAAGTTCCACAATTCTCCACAAACACTTTAAGATGTTATAGAATTCAAAAGGGAATTGTAATTAAAGAAACAACTACCTAATCCTAAAACATAGAGACCAATGACAGGAACACAGAATCTCAAAGATACTAATGGGGTTATGAATACCTTCCCTGCTATCCCTTCAAAGTTGTGTACAACTATATAGTATGCATACATTAATTATATGGTTTTTACTTTCCATTTGGTTTTGTTTCAATCATCCTACAACATATGTGAAAAATGCTAATTCTCCCATGTTCATTTGAGTAAAGGGTTTCACTTCAAAGACTATAAGAATCAAGAAAAATATACTTGTCAACCTGTTTTATCATGTGCGATACCTATCAAAACACAAAAGAGAAGACACGATCTGAATTTGAAGCTTCAAGAAACAATTTCTATGGCCAAGATCTTGAACCAGTAAAAACATCAACTCACTGTTGCAATTTTGGAATCTGAACAGAAACTGGAAACAGAGATTCAGAAAAAAAAAGCAAAGTATGTCATTCCCGTCGTTACAGGAGCTCACAGGTGTGATCTGGCTATTTCCCATACATGCGCAAGAGAATTGTGATTTTTATCAACCAAGCTGTAAGGAAGTGTGAAGAAAACTGCAAGCCTCATTACAGATACAACCTGGGAAGAGCATCCGGAAACCCATCCATGGAAGCCTAGTGATGCCTAAGGAGAAGGATCTGCATTCACTCACATATAGCATAAGTGAGAAATGGTATAAAGTTATTAGCAAGGGTAATAATAAATCTGTTGTTTTTACATGAGTAATAATAAATCTGTATGTTTCCCATACAAGAGACCTTTAGTTTTGGTTATAGGCCAAATTCATCCAGAATGATAGTTATTGTAAAATGTGACCACAGTTTTGACTACTGTATTGTGACATACCCAATGTGCTAGCACTGCTGGAAGGTAGCAGCCATTTCTGACTGTTACAGAAATTTACTGGGAGTGGTAAGCAAATGACTCCTTCTTCTGAACAGGGCACCACCATCAATCCAAAGTAACTATTCCACCCAGGTATACTTCGATGCATCAGTGAGTTTAACGGGCTTTATAACAGAAACATGGGTGAGGGGTTACTTACAAGAACACAGTTCATCCCAAAGTGAAAATTCTCATTCTACCATGGATAATGACTTCCCCAGGGGTATATAGATGGAGTCTTCCCCTGAAATTAACCTCTTACCACCTCCAGTTGGGACACATGCAGTGTTCCAACATTACCACATGCAGTTGGGACAGAATCGTGTACTGCTGGAAGAAAGGTGCACGAGGGACTTACTGAAATCTCAGGGGAGGCTCTAACGAGCCTCTTTACCCTATCCTATGATAGAGCATCAGCAGGCCCAGATCTTGAGATCTTGAGAGTTGTTTTGGTTGAAGACGACAAATGCTATTATTAGGACTGCGTACCACAACATTTACAAATACAAAAGTGAAGTATTTGGAACAGAAGGATCAGTTAGACATGACCCAGCTGAAACCAGCATTTACCACACACGTCATCCCCACCAGACCTCCACATCTTTCCATGTGAACCCTCCTTTTATTCCCTATCTGGTGAAGTGTCCTTCAACATCCATCTCAAATGTTGCCCTGGGTACAAAGTCTGTTTTGTTTCTCTAAAGCACAGTTACACTGTTAACATTTATACACAGGTAGTGTTTGTTATTTG
Organism: Mastomys natalensis; assembly: GCA_021653895.1. Classification (NCBI taxonomy): domain Eukaryota; kingdom Metazoa; phylum Chordata; class Mammalia; order Rodentia; family Muridae; genus Mastomys; species Mastomys natalensis. The sequence continues at coordinate 1,150,364 of JAJTUV010000287.1, forward strand.
GTTGTCCCTACCATCCAACTGAATTTGTGGAAAGCAGAAATTGTTTTACATTTCTTAAAAATTCCCAAATCTGACATTATGTATATAAATAATGAAAATTGAATAGGTGAGATGGATGGATGCAAGACCAAACAGACAAAGCTGGAAACAAGAACAGCAAGGTACAAGCAACAGAAATCCGACACATAAAACAACAGAGAAATAGAGGACAGGGAAAATCCATATGGCTCCAGTTTTCCAATCTTTGACAAAGCTGTCAAAAACACACATTGAAAAAAAAAAGCATCTTTAACAAATATTGCTGATAAAACTGTATGTTCACTTGTAAATGAGTGAAATTAGATTCATCTCTCTTAACGTGTACCTAAAAAAGCAAATCAAAACCCATCAGAAACCTTAATGAAAGAGACAAAACTCTAAAAACAACTTTAGGAAAAGCATAGGTAAACACATCAGGATACTATAAACAAGTAATTTCTTTAAAAGATTGCAGTCGTGCAAAGGATAATCCTAAGAACTGACTAATGGGAGTCTATGAAATGGAAAGACCTCTGCACAGCCAAGGACGTTATCAGCAGAGTGAAGAGAAAGCCCTCGGTAAGGGAGGATGCAATATACTGGGCAGGGAATGAATATATAGAAACTATAAATAACTGAAAAAAATTAAGTACCCAAACCAATTCATCCAATCAATACTGATTAGACTGGGAAAATGAACAGATAATTTCCAAAGGAGAAATACAATTGGCCAAGAAATACTTGAAAATATATCTAACTTCCATAGGCATTAGGAAAAACATGAATGGAATCTGCTCTGAGACTCCATCTTGCCCAAGAAGATGCCAATCATCCAAGAAAACAAAGACAACAAGTGACAGTAAGAATGTGGGGAGAGGGAGGACCCTTACTCACTGCCAGTGAGACTATAAACTCACAATAAAAAACCGAAGACTAGAGACACTGTATGGTCAAACTTCACTGTTCCTGGGAATCTACCAAAGGCTTCTGAGTCATCACAGCTGGGAGATTTTTTTTTTAAACATTCACATTTATTGCTGCATCAGTACATGATAGGGAATAAATAAGCTTTAGAGGTCCATCAGCAGAAAATGGATAAAGAAAATGTGGTCCATACACAATGGAATTTTATTCAGTCATAAAGGACATTGGCAGAGAAGTCAACAGGATTGGATATCATTAGACAAAGAAAATAAATCATATTCTAAAAGTAAAATATAGAAGGTTTCCCTTCGTATGTGTGATGCATATTTATATGTGCATATAGTAAATATAAATAAATGTACATATATACATGTTTATATATACATATATACAGGGAACTATGAGAGGAAGGGATTTAGAAAGAATGGAAGAGGGATCTAGAAATGTGATGGGAGATGTATGTCATGAAAACCAAAGGAAGAACTCTTTGGCAAAAGAAGAGGTTCATCAAGGGAGAACAGTAATACAGAAACCAATAACAGTTAAGTAAGAATAAGATATAATGATATATGTATGGAAATGTTAAAAAATTCTTTGATGTTAACTTTAAAAAACAGTAAATAAATAAATACATATTTAAAAAGAAGCCTTTAGCATTTAGTCCTGCACTTTGGAAATGTGAGTTTATAACAAGATTTGCTATTGGTGTCCTATCTGCTGTATAAAGTCAATCCAGATGACACATTCTCTGTGGCATTAAAGGAACCAACACACCGTGGTATCAGTGACTCTAATTAGAAGGTATGGACTATACAGTTTCAGTTTCAGGATCCATATCATACAAAGAGAAAGGACGTACTCCTTACATCTACTCACATACCAGATCAAACTTTTACATAAAATGGGTCTTAAGAAATGAGGTCGTCATTGAATAAAGATCCCAGTCAAGCCACATAGACCTCGGGTGTGGGTGTCCACTGTCCTGACCTGTAACTTTCAGTGTGTCTATGGCTTCCATATAGATACATGACTCTTCTCCTTTTTCCATTTTCAGTTTGAGATATGGAAGACATCTTGGGGAAATGCAACAATAAAATTCCAGAGGGTACTTTGAAATCCAGTAAGGAAATGAATAAAATCATTCTCTGATACTCCATATAGATCAATCAATGACAAGAAGAGCAAGTGTGGTCTAAGGAGCCTAAGCCTGCTTTGTACTCCCATCAGGAAAAATCTATGCTATATGGTACAAACTGAAGTCATCCATTCCTTATCCCCAGTTTCAAATGTCTGGTTTAACTGCTCCAGAAGTCCCCAAACTTTCTAGTGACCCTAACAGCACAAGCAGAAGCACAGATCTCTTTCCCAGGGCCAAGGTTTCTCTCACTGATTTCTTCCTGGACCACATATTTCCCTCTGCTGAATTTCAGTCAACTCCATGGTATACAACACCATCCGTCTTATTTCATCTTTTTAACAGGGACTTGATGAGGTGACACCGGACTGATTCTTAAAAACACATTACCTGCTATGTGAGCCATTGTGTGACAGGAAGAGCTACCTTAGTGACAGGCACCTGACAGCAGATTTGTTGATTTCATGGTCACTTCATTTAAAGTAACAACAGGGTGAAGTATACCATCTGATAATCTGTTTGAATGTTGACTGTGAAAAGCACTTAGCATTTCTGCCAGCTTCTGTGACTACAGAATCTGTTCTTCAATATGTGAGGGTCTGTCTTCCTCCTTTACTTGTTTTTTAAAATCAATTTTCCACCTCTCCCCTCTTTTCATAGAGGAAATTCCTCCATCATTCTCTGAAAATAAGATTATATGGACACATTTGGTGTCGAGGATAAATTGTCCTTTAAACCACACTTTTTAAGGTGCTAGTTTGAAGCTACTGATTTCAGGAAAGACTTAGGCCATAGTTCCAGATGTATAGAGGCCATGTTAGAATGCACGACCTTTTTAAAACAGCATTTAACATCTCTAAATTCCATAGGCAGTACGACTGGTATCAACATGAACATTATACCTTCTCTACCTGTTGCTAAATGATCTGGAAAACTTACTGAAAGCTCATATTTCAAAATATCTTCATGGCTACACTTTTTCTTTTTAAAAAATTATTATTCTCATAAAGGTAAAGTATCACTTCTAAAATACTTATGACCGAAAGTATTTGTAGTTTCAGATTTGAGAATTTTTTTTTAAATTAAATTTTAGAGTAATTATATAGACTTCACTATTTCACAGCATCGCCAATCAGAAAGACTGACATGCGAAATGCTCTTTAATCCAAAGCTCTTGAGTGACATACACCATATCACACCCAATTCTGGGCTTTGGAGCCTTCCAGATCTTAAATTTTCAGATTAGGGGTGCTCAGCATGTATTTGTGAAAGCAAAACCGACCGGGATCATAACCATGGCATGCAGGCAATGGCTCTTCACGGATCAAACACTGTTGGGGCTCTTACTGGAGACTGAGTGCTGGGGAATCTGCCTGCCCCTGTAGGAAAAGGCCTCTTCCCAGCTCTGCGGAAAGCTGCATGCTAGCCTGTAATGTGCCAAGAGATGGCAGACCCACAGAAAATAATTATCACCATGTTAATCACAGTAATAATTTGTTCTTGTAAAGCATTTCGCAGTCCATTTACAAAAATTAGGCAGTAAACGTAGAGTCGGCTAAAGAAAATCAACGGTTAAACTGCCAGAATGGCTGTTTCTTTTCAAGTGGGTAGATGCCTAGCAGAAAAAAAAAAAAAAAAAAAGTCTGTCCTCTGGGCCATTATGGCCCATTAGAAGAAAGGGTTAATTTCAGGCCATTTAACAAAATACTCCACTCCTCTCAGGAACCTAAGAATTACCTGTGCTGAACTTGAACTATCATACCCTAATTGCTTGGAATCTCACACCTACCACAACTCAGCCTGGCCACACAGCCCACACATGGAGCCTCTTGGTCATCAACACGCTTGGAGCTTTTTAAACAACATTAAATACGAACCTGAAACAGCCCAGTTAAAATTTACACTTTCCCTGAAAGATTTTTGACATATTCAATGCTTGTGAAAGCTGAGGGGCTGACGGCTTAGTCAAGTACAGTTGAGTGAGCAGGCTGCCAGGCTCTGCACTCCACCTCCAGGGCAGGTGAACCTGACACGGAGGGCCAACCTCTCCTGCCTCTTCAATTCTTTTTCAAGAAAATATAAAAAGAGAAAGGAAAAAACCCCAACTTCCTCCTAACTATTGTTGATGATTTCTTTGTTTAAATAAACATCTCAATAGATACAGGCATTCCTAGAAATTGTCGACTCCATGGCTTTATCGGAATCAATGCTAGGCAGTTAATTTCTCACCAAATTTCCCCTAGAGAGACAGCTGGCTCATCCAAGTTGGAGGGTGTTTTCCTTGAGGTGAATCCTCCCTTTATAATTGATCCTTCTCCATTGAAGGAACCACTTCACAATTCTTAACACTGTTTACCAAGGATATAAAAGGAAATGCCAGGTATACACCGATGAGAATGTTTTCATCAAATGTGAGCCGGCACATCATCGCAGCCGGAGTAACTACTGCTGCAAGCACTTCCTTGTTTATCATAACTTAAAACAATGCTTCTATTAAAACCTTCCCAACATGTTGTGGGAAAGAGATATTTGTGGGTTTGTTCTTTTCAAGTGCAAACAGATTAAAGGGGGTGCCTAGGAAAGTACTTAAGAAAGAGGTCATTAAATCAGAAGTGACAAATTGACAATCTCCTCTAAGATGATATATTCCCCTGAAGGTGTGCGTGTGCCTGTGTCTATACTGTATGTTACTTTAAATAGTTATAGAACAGCTCCCGTTTAAACTGTGATACACTCTTCCGACTGCATACCTGTGAAGCATTTGGTAGAAACCATTGTGTGAACCCAAGCTCCATCACTTCCAGCCTCCGCCATCTGGAGGATAATGAAAATGAAATAAAGACCCCAAAGTATTTGGCTTTCTTGTGGTGGGGGGCAGGGCACACCCAAGGTATTAAGTTATTCAAACACCAGTAATGTATGACATTGCACATTCTCACTGTCACAGCCTTTGTTGAAAAGGATTTCCCTGACCTTTCCTGTAACCAGCAAACAAATAAGCCCCCTCTCTCAGCAGGAGAGAGGCACTGGTCCTTTAGACATTAAGCAGTTCTATTCAGACAGTCCCCCCCTCCATTCTCCTGTCCTTGGCCATGAAGAGGGAACTGGCAGTGGTCCAATCAGTCAGAGAAAAGGCAGGCAAGTGTGATTGCGTAGAGGATAGCTTGAAATGTCGCAGCAGGGCCAGAGTCGCACAGCAGACAGCACCGAGGGAAGGATGTGGTGCTACATGAGGGGTAGTGTTCCAACATGGGAAGGCTGGGGTTTCAGTCTGCCAAACAACATAATGACTCACCCAGGCAGGGAAATATTACCACCATGGGGATATGTGGAGCATCTCAGGCTGAGAGTAATTAGGGACTAAACTACAACAGCATGCTTCAGCGAAGAAATGAGAAAATAAGCAATACCTCTGTCAAGTCCTGATTGGCGAGTGGTAAATGAATCAAGGCTTCTATCATCTCTGGCCAGCAACTGAACTTGCAGCAGATTTTCAGAATGGAAACTGGGCCCACATTTTCAAGATTTTCATGAAGCAAGACAGCACACAAGCACGTACACACACACACACACACACACACACACACACACACACACACACATGCCCTTGCTGATCCTGCAGTATCTCCTACCTCTTATTATGCTGTCTATAAAAAGTGAAAATGAGTCCAAGATGGCAAATGCTAAAATATCATTTTATTAATAAGAATAATATACAAGTTCCAAAATAAAACATGTGCTTAATGAATTCAGGTAATGGAATTATTCTACTTATTGCTATCAGTTGCACAAGTGTAAATTCTCTGGCAAATGTTAATTTTTATTTCTTTATGTCTTTAAATTGCAGACAATTTGCATTCATGGGACAATGCAAAAACCTCTTTTTCCCTCTTAATTGTCAAATGACATTATAATTAAATTGGATAACCGCAGAATAATCTGTAAGTTAAGGGAGTCACTCCCAGGCTGACTGGACAAAACTCGGGCACCATTTAGCCATCAAACAGAGTTACACATCAATAAGCTTTTAGTGTAGTGGCCAGGTCAGAAGATCAGTCACACAAAGAGAAAAAGGTTGGTGAGCCCAGAAGGCCTCAGGGTGCAGGGAGAATACCCTCTCCGAGAGAGAGTACCTTCTCTTAGGAACCTCAACTGATGGGTACAAACCTTGAAACCCAAAGAGGCTTGCCTCATTCCTTCTACAGTGGCTGTTTCCTCCTCTCCTTCCTCCTCAGATGCACCATGCAGTATCACTCTCACCGATTTTGAATAAGGGACAAGCACAAATTATCTATGTTCTCAATATGAACAACCTCTATTAGGCCAGGTTAATAAACTCTAATAGATGTAAGGGCTAATACAATATTCAGCTATTGACATAAACATAAATATAAATTTCAAAGAAAATAACCTACTTTAGTAAAACTACCTGTGCAATAAAAATTAATGAACTCCAAATGATTCTGCACATCTCCACCAATTGCATTTTCAGGCTCACATCTTCAGGACATGCTGGGTGGTTTGATGCATTCCCACAATTCATCTTCCTGCTAAGCCAATTTTAATTTAAATGCAATTAAAGGCTCAAAATGAACATTATGTATTAGATAAAGCCTCAAATCTGCAGACTATCATAAATATGATTTTCAGAAAAATTAATTACAAACCATTAGGGTACAAGTCTTCGAACTGCAAACGCTGAGTTAAATTGCAGAATTAGTTTGTTCGTTCCATTAAATGTTAAATACTGATTTTGAGCTTTGTACCAATTTAATATCACTAGGTCAGTTTATGATAAAAATGTTATTTATAGCTGGAAGTTCTAAAGTATCTTACTAATTAAATATTATTTGCAAAGACATAAAAATAACCAGGAGTCAGTTTTGCACAGATCCTAAGAATATCATTTTTGATATGTGGCTGTTTCGTATCATTATATCACAGGCTTGGCATTCTTTTTTATGCATTTAATATACAGTTTAAATATTCTGCTTTCATCTTGACTTACTGTAGGAATACAAGAATAATATCATGGGCTGACACTGATACAGTGACTCCAAGTTTTAGTTTCTAAGCATTCCTGCCTGCATACTCTCAGGTTACTGTACTCAACTAAGGTTATGCGTACACCTCAAACTTAGGAAACTGTCTACGATCTGAAGTGCATATGTTATAGCTCTAAGAATTTCAGGTCAGACAGGGTCAGTCACATATAACTGTGTTTAAACAAAATATGTAAGAGTATGCATTACTCATCTAATAAATCCCAAACGTAGATCCACTACACACCCCACTTCTAGGATAGGATAATGTAAATAAACCAGGCAATCAAATACTCACTGGTTCACTTCTTCTGTACTTAAAAATTCAAAGAATTCTAGGAATAAAGACGTGGCAGTATGATTCTTTGTGTTCTTATGTCAACTCTGGTGGCCATTTTACCAAATATATATTATGCTCACTTAATTACATCATAATAGTGAGCTCGCTCATGGGAAGGAGTGGACATCCAGCAACATACTACAGCCTTTGAATACTATTGAATAACATAGCAGTTACTCAACTAAAATATGGTACTCACATTTTTAAAAAAGATGTTTGATTTTTTTTTTTTTATGTTTATAGCATTCTGCCTGCATATATGACTTCATGCCAGAAGAGGGCTCCAGATCTCATTCTAGATGGTTATGAGCTACCATATTGTTGCTGGGAATTGAATGCAGGACCTCTGGAAGAACAGCCAGTGCTCTTAACCTATGAGTCATCTTTCCAGCCCCCGGTACTCACATTTTTAAAGGCCATGAAACCTGGGTTCAATTGCAACCAATTTCACTTCCAATTACCAATCTTAAAACATCTCCCATGTACTTTTAATTGTGATTTTAAAATATATCAGGAAGTATTTGCTTGATATGTTTTAAAAATCAAGCATGACTTTTGATTTGCAAATAGTCACCAAGTTGCTAAATTTTGGAATAAAAACTAAACTGATTTCTGGTGAAAACAGCCCTTTTCTCTCTTTTAGTCGTGAAGGATAAAAGCCTCCGGCCCAGATCGCTCCGTGGTTTGACATTGATCTCCACAACGGCGTTTCACTAAAAAACAGAACTATTTTACAGGATTTAGGAAAATTTGGCAGATAATTTATTTTAATTACTTTCTTCTCTGGCAGGTATAGCTAACTTAGGTAAAATCACTTAAGTAACAGTTTAATGGAAACATGCCTATCATCTTCATTCATACTACAATGCTAATCCCGACCCCATACTTCTCTAGTTAAACTCTACCTAATCCCACACTAGAAAAATCTCAACCCACTTTCTTATCAGACTCCAGTCCGAGTCATTCCCTTCCTCCAGGGATGTCTTTCTAGTTATTACTGGATCCTGCTTGTACTGTCCTAGGAGTTTTCTCAAGACCTTGAGATGAAACATTAATATAATCTGGAATTAAAATTTCATATATAAATTTCTTTGTTCAAATTCCGTAACAAAAGCACAACTTTCATGGAAGTTGTTTTATCAAAGTATTTCTCACTCCTAAGTCATAGTCAAGAATCCATTTTCCCATTACCTTAATCACTCCCCCCTCAATATTTCATTTATTTAGTCAAAATGAGCCACTAGAGCACCAAGCCTTTCCTCATTCACTCAGAGCAAAACTGTTCTCTGACAATAAATGATATAACCTACTTTGGGGTTTTCTTTAGATTTCTCTTATTTGTAATTTTAGATCATCAATTAAATTTTGCTAATATTAAAAAAATGATCATTTCTAATATTCCTCCAAAGTTTTAGAAAATCTAGGAAAGAACCCGGAAACAAAAGGACAACTTAGAATAACTTTGATTAAACAGGCATAGCAAGGTTTCTTTAGAAATGTTGTTTTTTCTGCAAACCAAACTCTAATCTGTTACACTGCAAGAGTTAGAGACTCAACTGATAAATACTTGATAAAAATTGATATTCACACTTTGAAAGTATTATGTAGATTGTTAAGTAGGTTAAATTTTGAATAAGTTCTGATTTTCCCCTGGAAAGTATAAATCTATAATTGGCTGTCCTTCTACATAATTATCCCGACAATTACCTCAGCACTGTCTCTGTTGGAGTAAAACAGTGCTATTATTATTAAAAACTGCAAGGAACTTTCAGAAGGAAAGATATAAAAATCACCACACTACTTTCAGGATTATATAAAGGTAATCATCCCAGGGTACAAGATTCCAAAGTATATCCTGTAAAGTGGAGTACAAGTCTGGAGGCCTAAAATCATCAAACATGGACAACATTTCCAGTGGCTGAGCCCTGAGCACTCTGTTTCAAACATGTTGTCAATCAGCTTGAACAAGGCCTTTTAGGCTATACCATGTTTGGCTCTACAGGAGAATATATGAAGATGAAGATGTTTAAAGGCCCTTCCAAACACTGTATCATCCTGAGATGGTAAGATACAGACTGTATCTATCCTGAGTGAAACTAAGACTTGGAAAAGAGACAGGATAGATAACCAAGGCACCCCAGCAAGCTCAGACATTCTGCATCATGAGAACTAACAGCCATGGTTCTCACAGGCCATCACTGCTGGGGAAGCTGGCCTGACCTCAGGGCTCTCTCTCACACAGTTTAGATTCATGGTCTATTTCAAGTCTTTCAAGGTCATGTTCGACTATTCTCTTTCAAAACCCCCCAAATATTTCTTCATTTCAATTTCTTTTCACACCGATCCACAGACTCCAAATGACAGTGAGACTCCACCATTCATCCCACTGCCATGTTACAATTCATTTCCACTTTCTTCTGGCCACCGCTGACCCTTGTTAATTTCTGAATCCCATCTATCATTCTATGAGTTTCGCTTGGACCCTAGCCTCAGGGCTAGCTGTGTCATCAGTCTTCTAGGCAATAGCCTACTCCTTTCACCACAGTCTCTGAGACTGCTGTTCACTCAGTATTCCATGTTCTTCCTGCTTCCTGAACAGTGCCATTCTTACCCATAGGAACAAATTCCTGCCTCTCATCCTCTCATCCACGTGAAAGCTGTTTTATAAAAAAGCTTCCACTCCTAAGGCCTAGTGAAGAATCTCTTTTGTCTTAATCATCATTCCTTAATTCTATCTATTGAGTAAATATCTATTTACTCAAAATATATAATAAGAATATAGTTGGTTCCTGAAGTATGTTATGAAACAGACAGGGTTCCCACTTTCATAATTTCAATACCCCGAGAAGTGCAATAGAACATACTAACTCACCATGGTGTCAGAAACAGTCCATGGCCCTTTGGTTCAACTGCTGCCATCATTCTTATTTGAAATTTTATTTATGTAGTTATAAGAAAGCTTGGAAATACTGAAATATTATTGGGAAACAAGGATCAATGTTAAAATACTAAAAAGTAATATCTTATGATAAATGGCTTAAGAAAAATTCTTCCTATGCTGCATTGTTTAGAAAATTGAGAATTTAGACTGTTGATGGGTTTCATCCCTAGTATTGTTCTCATATTTAATGGTCATATATATTAATATATATTCAGTGTCTTAATAATGTTACAAATGTACTACCATGTACTTAAATCTATTTAGTGGTGACATTTTGACCTTCATGCTCTCCAAGAGTCTGTGCCATGCTCAGCTTTGGCAGCACCATCAGAGAGAATCTAGAAGACCACCCTTACATCCTATAAGTTTGTCGGCATGACAATAAAACTTTCAAATTTTCAAAGTTTAAAATGGAATCTATCTTTCATGCTTCAAGTAGCATGCTGCTGAGTTCACACTGTGCTAATTTAAGGGTGGCTCCTGACTTACAGTGGCTGTGCTGTTCTCAAGAGTTCAGCCAGCATCAGGAGTTCATTATATTAGCATGGCTGGTATTATGGGGCAAGTGCTGAAAAGGCTTACAAACCTGACTGTAAGACCCAAAGTTAAATGGATGAGTTTAATACATACATCCATATGTACACATAAACACATCTCCATCTATCTATCTATATCTATATCTATCTATCTATTTTCTTATATCTATATATCTATCTATCTATAGAAATGAGATTTTTCTTAATAGCTATCCAATCAAGCAACATTTTCATTTGCAGAACTCTATTCTAGACAGTCATAAAGATGTTTATATCTTTGAACAAATAAAACCTGAAATCTCTGAGTAGTTTTTAACCACAAATAATGGTATTCAAAGTCCATCTTAATTAAGATTTGGTAAGTGGTCTTGCTTGGATCTCTGGAATACAGACAGCCCTTTCATTCTTTAAATGTACATGCTAACCTCTGTGACATGGTTTTGAATTACTGTAAGGATGACCCTCACACATAATTAAATTACATTTTTCTCATAATTATAACACCTGTGCTTGGTGCTTATCAAAATCGCCTCCTTCTTGAGTGACTGTAGATTTAACTGCTGCAATAATCTCTTACATGAACCCAAGGTCTGTTCTAAATACTTTTCTACATATTCAACTTATTCCTTAAAGAAAAACATCATCTGAATTGCACTATTGTTTTGGTTTCTGTTGTTGTTGTTGTTTTTTGCTTTGCCTACATTTTCTCCTCTTTTATAGCATTAAAACCTTCTAACTGTAAAAGAGCATTCAACTCATAAACACAAAACACAGGTAATTCAACTCAAATGTAAGGACCAAAAAATATAAAATAAAATAAATAATAGATGAATGGATAGAAAGGAAAAATGGAGGGTATGTGGAAAGGAAGCAAGAAAGCAATGAAGGAAGGGGTGAACTAGGATTTGGGGTGAGGCTGTCTTTAGAGATAAAACAGGATCTAGCTTTTCCTTGATTGGCTTTAGAAGCTCACTCTTGTGAGTTGGTCAGATATTGCCTACTCTGTGGAAGTATCTTGCTGAGGCTCTGATCCAGTAGGAGAGCTTGTGATTTTCTTCTACTGGTCCCAGCAAGGACTTTGCATGTGCATTGCTATGAAAGTGACTCATGCAGAGGGGAAAACAACAAAGGTCTTCTCAGAAGAGCTGAATCATAAGCCTAATCTCAGTATTGCTTGTGGAAGCAACATTACCCTACTTGGGGGCTGAGCTATGAGGCAAAGATGCTGTCACAAAAGAAAACAAAAATGCTAAAACCATCTATTGTGTTGCTAGTTCCTCATCCTAGAACTTAATTCTTTATGTAATTAAAATGGTATAAAAGCAAAAAGGAGGAGGGGGGATGAGGTAAGGGGTTTCTGTGGGGGGAGGGAAAGGGGATGACATCTGAAATGTAAATAAATAAAATACCAATAAAAAATAAAACATAAAAGAAAAGATCTTAAAAAAACAAACAGAGAGAGAGAGAGAGAGAGAGAGAGAAGAATGCTAACACCAGTAGCCAAAGCTGTCTGTACAGCATTGCACATGAGCTTAGCTTTGGTGCATGGATGTACAGAGGTTCAGTTCTAGGTCTCCTCCATTTGAGGCCTTAGTGGAAGAAACCCACTGGAAAGGGTGCAAAGCAACCTACCTAGGGGCCTCCCTACATATAAGTTGCACTTATTTAAATGATATGTTATTTGCTATGACAAAGCAGTATTAAAGAATACACAGGCCATACATGGCAGCAATCACCAGATGCAGTTAGCATTGATAAATAGGAGAAAGGCAATTCTTTTTGTCCATGTTTTCCATTGATTAGATAACAGACATGTTTAGTTAAAGTATAATCAGATTATAAATAATTTGTACCTCTGTTCATTTACACAAAAAAGAACTTCAAAGGTTAGCCAACTGACTACAAAGTTACATTCTCTGTATAAGCTATTCTCCCAGAATCCTCTGCAACAAAGACACTGAGCTATGCAGGTGGTTTTCTTACTACTATTCCTGTTTCTAGTCTTGCAGTGCAGAAAAGTTGTATTTCTCTCTTAAACTAATGAGACCCTGTTGGATCTCTTTATCTGACTATTATATATACCAAAGCCAAATGTAACAGAAAAACACACAGGATAGGACAGTTCTGACAGAAATCCAGAGGCCAGCAAATTTGTGATCCCTGGACCCAGTAGAACATTGTTCAGTCTTCACAGACATGTTTCTCAGAAGGTCAGCCTCCTCAGAGTTGCATGATGCTCTCTCTGTCTGGTACAATCTAAATGAGCTGATTGGGCAAAAGGAATCATCTGTGCAAATCACAATAAAGCTCTCACTTTGGGGAGAGCCTTGTAGATACATGAATTCCCAGGTATTCCTGACCTCATAGTATGTGAAGAAAGCACTTCTATGTGCACCTTCCCAAGGACTCGGGGAGGGGACACTTGACCTAACCCAGAAGAGTTGAAGTGACACTTGCCAGGATGATAAATAATGTCTTACACTGTGGCATGACAGCACAAAGGCCCCTGGACCAGTGAATGAGGTAGCTCAGAAAGGTTCCCTGCAAAGAACTGGAAATGTCAGTGCTTCCAATCTTCCTAATGGAAAGATAAGATTCTTGCCGTATGCAAGCAGCAGGGCTCCTGACAGCAGGACTATGTAATCTAAGTATTTATTTCCGTATGTCTGTTTTGGAAATATACCCTTATTTTTTTATCTTGTATTTGCTTGCACTATTCTTGAATTAAAATTACTGATGATCACAGGGTGTACCTGGCTCTTGAGCAACTTTTTTTTTTTTTCAGCAAAACACATACTGAGAATTTCTAAGTAGGAAAAAAATAATGATAAATCAAAATAAAAGGAGATGTGGGGAAGAAATAAAGGGGACAGAACACTGTTACTCTGTATTTATAAATGTTTCCATGTCATTATGATCAATGACATTTATTGAGAACATATGATACACAGCATAAACTTAAATGCTTTGTGTCTATTAACTTGCTTGATACAACCACCCAGAGCTGGAATTCTTCCCTTTGCAGGTGAGGAAACTGAACTTCTGAGTTGTGCCATCACTAAGGATATAAAAGGAAATGCAATGAGAAACAGGGAATCCACTTCCCTCGAGACAGCACCTACAGCTGCCTATTGGGCCACATAGACACCTGCCATGGCCCTTTCTTTATGGGCTGTGGAGCTTGGTTAGTGTGCCTGCCTCCACAGCTTGGGAGGAATGGGTAAGACCCAGTTTTCTAGGGGGGAAAATCACCTCAGTCTTACCCAGTCTGATGGAATCTTTAGTCATAGCATCTACGTTTGCATAACCCCAACTAAGTATTTTTACTTCCATATGAACCTCCCATTCTCCCCGCCCCCCCCCAAAAAGAGTTGAGACATTTTCTACTTGGAATTATGTGGCCATCAGAGGGCACTGAATTTTTATGCAGACTCTGCAAATCTGCATGCAGATCGCTATGATCTCGGCAATCACACACACACACTCCACACACACATCCACACATAATGGTGATATAGTGTGGTTAGCAGTCGCACCCCAGGTGCCCTTCATCTGTTAGGACTACATTATCTAAGACATACAGAACTCCACTGGGCTTAATAGATCTAAATCAATACACTGAATTAACCCCAGGAAAGAAATGTTGCTAAAGCAGTGATGGGTAGGGAGGGAAAGACCCACACTTATAAAAGAAAACGCCAACATTTCCAGCGGTCGCACCGTGGAGTATAAAGTGGGTGTGCAGGTGTGTTGACAGAGGTGTGTATTCGTGTATATATACACTGAACATTTATGTAAATATATAATCTGTGAGAAGATATACTGTCACCATGGCAATTCCTTAGTGAAGAAAAAGTGTCACCTCTTGCAGGAATTAGATTATAGTTGTTGGGAACACTCTTTACCTGGGAGAATTTGGTTTTGACTCCTTCTGTTAGCAAGACAGCTTATGAAAATCAGGCCCATTTCCCAAGTTCTTAACCACAGCTTCTAAGTTTGCACTGATTTGTTCCAGGGAAACATGTGAGAATGACAGTCCTCCATCTTTCGCTGAGCTTGCAGGACGGAATGCTACATCTCACTGTGCTTTGGGGTTTTAGAATCTGTAGTCTGCGCAGCATACGTGATCCAGTGAGCTAAGGTCCTTCCCATTTGTACAGGGACATCACTCTGATGTCTTAGCTAGCTGAAACAGCCAGGCCTTCACATTCCACCCATGGCACTGGCTTCTGTCTGCTCCACACAGCTGGACATCACTGCTCTTCTTCAAGAGGGCATCTAGAACTCTTAGTCAGCAAATGAAGCCTCCTTTCTTCCTAGAGTATGTCCTCAGTGGGTATTTCTTTTCTATTAAAACAAAAGGGGGTGCTAAGCACCGTTTATTGATTTTTTGTTTCTGTGAAAAAATACCTAATAAGCACCCCTTAAGGTAGAAAGGATTGGTCATGGCTTCAGAGAGTGAGTGCCTGGTTGTTTGTTTCTGCTGGTTCTGGGACCCACAACAGTGAAATTTGTTATAGTAAAGAGAGACTAGGGAAGAGAGGAGAAGAGGAAGGAAGTCACTAACTTAAGGGACTTATGAGATTTTTCACCCTATTTTGGCTCATCAAAAATTGGAGTTGTCAGGACTTGTTGGGGCAAATTTTTAATGTAATATTTGGGTACTCAATGTAATTAGCATTTTGGCCACATTTCCCCTCCATTTTGAAGAAGAAGGCAATGGCCATGTTTTATTCATTTCTAGATGGTGGACCAAATAGCATTCTACTACATAATAAATATTTTTTTATTTCCTGCTTTCAGATATTATTTTTTTGTGTGACTACATTTTTGGATCATAAAACATACTTGATACTCTTTCCTAAACTTAGCTTATAGTGAATAAAATTTGCCTATCTTTTCTATAAAATTGTTTCAAATTGAAAAAAATTACGGACCAAACTCTATTCCAGGATCCCCAAACTCATTGCTATTTTAGTTGCCCATCTTCCTACTGTGATAAACATCTGGCAAGAATAAAACTCAAAGCAGGATGGGTTTATTCTACTCAGAGTTCCTGGGTCCAGATCTCATGGTATAGAAGTCACCTTGTGGGAAAGTAAAGCCATATAGTGACCTGCCTCCAAGGATACCATCCAAGGACTCTACCATACATTGCCAAGACTCACTGGTGCTCCAGAACCACATTTCCCTCAGTCTTCTGTTCTTCCAAAGACCCACAAGAATGACCCATTGGGTTCTGCTGATAGAATATGAGGGTTTTTCTGGCTCAAAGTTCCAAAATCTTCCGCAACCTCTTCACAAAACCAGTTCAAATGCCTAAGGACTACATGGTCAGGTTGATCCCCACAAGGCCTCAGTTCTCCATACCCATTTTTTTTTTTTAAAACTAATACAGGGAAACACTTTTTTTGTTGTTGTTATTTTTGTTTTTTAAATTTATTTTCCATACTCAGTTTTAAGGTTACTTGTCTCATTGCCATGATCAAAAATGCCTGACTAAAGCAAACTGAAAGGAAGAAGAGTTCATTTTGGCTCACAGTTTGAAGGTACAATACATCATAGCAGAAAGGCTATGACAGTACTTAAAATTCTTCCTGCAAACTAATTCCAAAGCCTGTCACCCAGGCCAGGTCGATCCTGCAGGGACAATGCTACTTCTCTACATTTCCCCACTGATTACATGAGAGGGACTGTGTCATGGTGGGATAGAAACTTCTGGTGCATAGTTCTAGAGCTTTCAGTCCATTGTGGTGGGAAGGGTGTGGTTGAAGGGTGTGGCCTATCTCCTGGGTGGTGATGAGAGGAGAGAGGGGCAGGCAAGGGAAGGGGAGTGGGTGGGGAGGAAAGGAGGGTCTCCTGCTTCAAGTTGCTCTAACCAATATTCAAGGCAGGCCTTCTCCCTTTATTTAATTCTTTCTAGAAATGCTTTCAAGGGCTCTGCCAGGAATGTGCTTAACCGATCTATCCAATCAGGTTGATTATCAAGCTTAACTAATAAACATTGTATATGTTGTCTAGCAAATGGTTCCACAGTTTGAATATTCTGATTCATCTCAGTAACCTGAAAGCTTCCTAGGCTCTTGTGCTATTAGTGTCCCACTAACACATTTCCTTCAAAAGAGGGACTGCCCGCATTGGGATGGGACCTTGGCAGCAAGCAGTTTAGCCATTTGCAAAATGTGCCCTACACAGGGAAAGGTCTGAGGGCCGGAGCATGGCTGCCTCCTCCAACCCTGACAATAGACACTCCGTTTTGTTTATGCTTCTGGGTGAAGTACCTTTGCAGGAAGTTTCCTCAGCTTTAAAAGTAGCCAGTCTTCCTCACGCAGAAAGCCTCTTTTCTATGAGATGCATTTTAGCACATATTGAATACCAGAGAAAAATAACTGACCTCCTCCTCTTGTGAGATACATAACACACACACACACACACACACACACACACACCACCACCACCACCACCACCACCACCACCTTGTGTGTAGT
Organism: Mastomys natalensis; assembly: GCA_021653895.1. Taxonomy (NCBI): domain Eukaryota; kingdom Metazoa; phylum Chordata; class Mammalia; order Rodentia; family Muridae; genus Mastomys; species Mastomys natalensis. The sequence goes on from JAJTUV010000287.1 coordinate 1,167,788, forward strand.
GGAGTTGGTTTCTTATTTTTATCACAGAATTGAAGCATTAAAAATTAGCCTCAAACAATACTGACCATGATATAACTCTCCAATGAGAGACTGCAGACACCCAAGCAAGGACTTCCAAGTGAAAGTGAAAGGCAAGTAGACCCCCAAATCTGAAGGCTTCTTGAGTTGGGAGTCTATTATCCATCCTAATTCAGTGTGGGATCATGATATCCCTGGGCTGCAAAGGAAAACAAAGTTTGCAGTGGAAGCCGGACTTTATTGCTTTATGTAATGGGTAGCCTGTGTTTTATTGTTAACTGCAGTGAATCTTCAAATGCATGCTTTGGAATACCCAAGAATGTAAGTTCATAAAAAGAGAAGAATATGTGAAATAAGTAAGCTGGCGGAATAAATAGAAGACTCAACATGCCTGCATTCTGAACAGAGAGAGGCGAGCACTGTGGAGTGCTGGCTCTGTTTTCAAAAATGCACTCTTTCTTACTCATCAGAAATAACAAACTAGAGAATCTGTGGGCAGCCGCTTCACTTAGGTGGCCTCGCTTCAAGTCTCCAGAATAATAAGGAGAAAGAATGGCTCTGGCCACCTGGCCATTTGTCAGCCGCAAATCTGGCCAGCCTCTGGTAGAAGCCAGGCACAGTTATAAGAGATGATTCTCACATTATTCTAGATCACCTTCTGGGTGCTTTTACAGAACTACAATATTGTTTTTCACCCATTTCCCCCTTAACCAGATTGACAGAATTACAGGTTGACATTATTGTGAAATTTTATGATGTATCATGTTAACGGTGCCAGTTTGATTAGCCTTGATTGACAGCTTGTACCTGAACAGAAAGCAAAATACTTCAAAACTATAAAACCAATAGATCTTGCGTGATTTTTCACAATAAACAAAATCTCCGGCTAATTTGATGTTTAACTAACTAAGAATTTCATCCTAACCACATTCTATTAAGATTTTATTTCTTTCATTCTCACCTTGAGGCTAAAGCTAGAGGAGAATAAATCCAGGCTAGAGTTATAAAATCAAGGCTCACTTCCTGAGACTTTAAATGGATTGAGGACAGATTGCATGCTTCACATGGCCCTGCTCTGCAATGCCATCACAGGAAACAGAATCGCCTCTGATCTGGCACTTCTATAAGAAGCCTAGGCTGAGAGATGAGGCCTTTATAAACAGCACTGGGAGCCAGGCACACACCTCTCTGCACTGTGGTGATGCCCCTCATCCGTTACCCCAACAGCACCAGCACTGGGAGCCATCTGGCCTAGTAAATCACATATAAGGGGTGTACTTTCCCCTCTGGCTCTCCAGTGTGAACTAGACCTAATATTCAAACTGGAATGAGATCCTGTAGTTTCCATTCATAGGGAAGATAGAAGCCATTCATATTGTGAAACCCCGACTGATGTACAATTAGACATCACTGTAGACTGCTCTTGCTGTCTAACCCCAAAACATAGTCACATAAAGGGTAAGATCCGAAAAATCCCTTCCAGTCATGAAGCTTCTCTTTAATTTCTTCGTATCTCTTTGGAACTCTATTACTATGTTGTCCCATTTAAACTGCTCACTTGCAAAGGGATTATTGCCATGCTTCTGAATTCTGTTTCGGACTGAACCAAACATAGCATGTTTTCACAAAAGAAGCCTCTGAGCTGGGAGGCAAACCACATTCTGAGGACCACATGGATAGCTGTGCTAGAAAGTAAATCGTTTTAAAAGTTCAAAATGAGGGCTGAGGAGATGGCTCAGCAGTTAAGAGCAGTGGCTGCTCATCCAGAGGACACAGGTTCAATACTCAGTACTCACTGTGGCTCACAACTGTCTACCTCCAGAGGACCTACAATCCTCTTCTGACCTCCATGGGCACCACATCCATATGGTTCACAGACAAAACACCCATACACAGAAAATAAGAAAAAAAAATAGCCTAAGTTGTAAATATTACATAAACCCCAGGCTAACAGTGGACAATCTTGACAGGTAGCATAAATTCAGAAAATTTAAGAAACTGTAATAAATACATTCAATTTTGTTAGAATAAAAACCACATATATTACAGTTGTCTTCTTTCTGATGAGACTGAACACGAGGCCTACATGCATATCCAGAAGGATAATGCCTAGCATGTAGGTGTCATGATATGGTCAAATAAATCTCTGTGTTCTTAATTCTAGCACTTTAAGTTAATAACCTAAAATGTATAGTGGGTTTTCTCAAGAAATAATTTTGGCTTTTATTCCTATGTATGTTTACTTTAAGTGTGATGCATGTGTGGAAGGATAATCATGTTGTCAGGAAAACAGCTTGGTGAATGTGATGTAAGGAATATATACACCATAACTCTCACTTCCTTAAATTCTTCCTCAATCTCCAACAACACAGTTTAGGTTTACCTTTGTAAGAATCACACAGTATTGTTCTTAGCTGTCTGCTTTCTTCAGCTGAACACCATGCTTGAGATTCATCCATAATATCTCCATAATTCCATCCATAATATCATAATGGAGTTGTATAGAAGACTTCTTGAAGTAGCATTTCCATTATAACAATTCCTATACAACTACAGTCCAATTTGATGAATCTTGAGAAAAAAAAATCACTTGCTCATCTCAAAGATTTAAATCTAGATAGTGAGAGTGGATAGTTTATGCCTTGTCTGTCTCTCCAGGATTTCACTGTATAGTTCAGGATGGCCTCAAATTCACAAACCTCATCTACATCTTCCTAAGCGCTAGGGATGCAAGAGTACATCCCCACATCCGGCTAGGTGATTTTCTCTTGACTTTACAGTGACAGTGTTGGAAAAAGAGAGACTGTCAAGGAAAGGTTGGCTTAAGTTAACATATACTAGGGGTGCACAGAGGACATACTAAAAATGTATAGGAGACAAGACTGAAGACCTCAGACTCTGGAGTGATCTTTAAGATATGGGAATACTGGACTGGGTAGACATAGTACTAGAATGCCAAAAGGTAGAAACAGTCAAACTCAAATCTTTTTCTAGGCTAGCACAAACTTCAGAAGGAAGTAGGGATGTCTACAGAGTCATTTTCATATAATAATCAACACCTGGCAAGATGTTGTTACTTATGTAATATGAACACTCTATTCACAATACCTCTTCTCGGAGAGAAGAAGAAATGAATGGCCAAAAGGTACTTGAAAATACAACGCAATATATTGACAAGTGTAAAATGAGAGAACAACATCATACAAATTTGGTGGAGCATACATGCTAAGTTTCAGGAAATGTGCATGTATCTGTGCTGTGCTATTAATTTGTTTATCCAATTCACCCTAATCATTATTACCCCTCAGTTTCCATTTCCCCACCTGGAAAGTCAAATTTATTTTGGTTCTAAATTCTCAACACTTCTTCAAATTGCTACGGGAAGCCAGATTCCAGGTCTTCTGATGTGCCCTGGCTTGCACAAGTAGAGACAGAGACATTCAGGTGGAGGGTATAGGGTTAATAAGGACAGAACAGCAATAGAGGTGCCCACGTGGCCAACCCAGCAGCCTGGTCATCTTTCTTCTCTTTCTTTCTTCCTTTGTGCTCAGTTGCCCATACTTTCATCTCCCCCAGACCTAAATGCCTCACCTCGTCTCACTGTGGGACTTGTAATCACAGACAAGTCTGGTAAGTAATCCCTGGGAAGTCCAAAACCCTTTGCAGCTGCTCTAAAATTGTTCCATTAAAAAATTCTTAGTGTAATCTACATTGTAAAACTTCATGTTTTGCAACAGAATGAGCTTGCAGCACGATGCCCATGCAATGAAAAGCAGGGCCAGCAGTTCCAAAGATGGGGTTATTTCAGGAGCATTTCCACACAGCTTTTTTCCTCTACAAATAACTCCAAAATGGCAAAGTTCATTTCTCTTAACCTATATCCATACACCAGCTATCTTTAAAATTACAAATTGCATTTCCAGGCTTTTGTAATCTCAAGATAAATATCCTATCTACAAATTAGATTTTTTTCCTCCTAGCATTGCTAACCATGCATCTTCTGGATGACTCCAGGGATAACCACTATTCTTTGCTCAGGAAGTAGCTTTGCTCCCACTTAGTAGTTGATTTTAAAGAAATCAGGGCTGCTATTTCACTATGGAGAAATAGCATCTTCCCACCGCATCAAAGGGATATTCTTTTGTTTCTTTTTCTATCTTCTTCACAGTGGGAAAAGTGATTTCAGAAGCCTCATTGTCAGAACAAGTCAGTCCTCTGACTGGAGTAGAGAAGGTTTTAAGAAAATACTGCACTTAGAAACCACCTAATAATAATAATAAAAAAACTAAGAACAAAGCTATTTCTGTGGCCTTACATCTCTGCCATTGCCAGTCATAATAATATGAAATAACACAAGAGAGGAGATACAGAGTCAGTTCCTTATGACAATTTTTGATTGTCCCATAAGAAGGGGACCATCTCCATTCAACAAGCACTAAGTATTTAGGATCTAAGATTCCTTAACTATAAAGCTCTGTGGTCCCAACATAATACATTTGCTCATTTGCCTCATGAAAATTTAAAAAAAAAGTAAAATTATGATTAACATCTCCCCAAACCTGGTAGCAAGTAGAATGAATAAATGAGTAAAAGTATTGTCTATACTAAGCTATGTTCATTTCCACCAGGGGTCTAATTAGGCTGAAGATCTCCTGTCACACACGAGGTACAATTATCCATCATTGTTCTGATGGAATACCATGGAAAAATCTTGATGTCAGCAGAATCTGTGGAAGAAATGGAATGAATGAGAGAATCAGGAGGATGATCGTCTAGTTGGAGACCTGATAACATGGTGCATTCTGGGCACTGCCAGGCACCACAGACGTGGCAGGCAAGAAACGAGCCACAACTCCTACCTTAAAGTACATCAGCAGTCTGAAGTACATGAGAGCAGAAACCAGCTAACAAGGTAACAGTACAATGGGTACTATGCCAGAGTTAAGGATGTCTTGAGATACGACAGAATGGGGTGGGGTACAGGGAGTCAGTGTGGGACATAGTAGAATCTTCACAGTTCAATGGTAACTAGTTGGAGAAGCTGGGAAGGGTTAAAGGAACAGTATACTAAAAGATTTTAAATTCTACTCTGAGTCATAAATGAACCAAGTTTAGATTTTGATACAGAAAAGGGAAAACAGTAAAGAAGAGACCTATCCAAGCAATTGGTATAGCAGATGCTAAAAAGACAAACGTCTAAAGACAGGGAGTGTCTATAAAGCACAACCCTGGGGCAGATTATTTTGCAGAAAGAGGCAGTGTCTTGTTTTCTTTTCTTGTTGTTATGGAAAAGCAACTCAATAGAGTAGAGTTTATTTTAGTTCACGGTTCGAATTGTAGTTCATCACAGCTGATAAGTCCAGGAAGCAGGAGTTTAAAACAGCTGGTCACATTATGTTCACAGTCAGAGGAAGTGAGCAATGAATGCATGCATGCTAGTGCCTAGCTGGCGTCATCCATTCCCTGCCTGGGGAACATGACATCCAAAGGGAGTAGGTTTTCTCACTTTAATTAAGTCAATCCAGATAATCCTACAAAGACATGCCCAGAGCCCATCTCCCACATGATCCTAACTTCTGCCAAGCACTAATCCTAACCATCATTGGCAACATCTTAAAAAACAAACAAACAAACAAACAAATAAAAAACCTATTAAGGCAATGATGCTTAACAGAAGTTGTAGCATCTTCACAGATGTGTAATTGTATCTCATGTGTTTGAAATGAATGAAAGGTAACAGTATATGTTTTCCCGTTGGCTCTGCCTCCTCCTACCTAGTTCAGACATGGGTTACTGACGGTGCATGGTCAAGATGGGTCAGCATGAGCAAATATTTTATTCATTAACTAGAAGATATATGTTATCCAGTCATCTTAAATTCAAAATAAATTATGACTCAATTCATGATCCAACTGGTGGCCACCAGCATCACATGAGGTCAGCTAATAGAAAGACCATCCTCCCATCTGTGTGTAAAGAGGCAGGGGATCGTACCAGATGCCAGAGCACCATCTCTTGTTTTCATTCCTCATGACACTGAAGTTCAGCATCTGATAACCAGATCCTTAAGCTGCTCACTGTGATGTGCATGGTTTACTTAAAGTTTGCTTTCATTTTTCATAGGACTGTGTTAGGAATAGAAACACAAGTGCTCTAGACGCCCTTTAATCAATCTTGAAGAAGAAACACTCATAAAAGACTCTTAGGAAGTTATATATTCTCCATCTCCTTGGACTTTCCTGAAGTGCTCACTGACACAGCGTTGACAACAGGTTCTGTGATTAGATCTGACTGGTTAGCTATAAGTTTGAGGTGTTGGCTACATCCCTCTATAGCCTTGTACCTGCCATCTGTAATGTCAGGGATCCTGACAAGTGTAGGATGCTGAGGGGATGAAGCATTCTGACCAGTGATAGGCACACAGGGAGCATACACAAAGACTACACACTACTCAACATGACTTTGTCTTTCTGCACATTCTTTATCATAATGTTTTCAGGAAAAACTTTTTTAAATAATGCAATCAATTTGGGGCCAGAACTGTGGTTGCTGCCTCATAATAAATAACATAAACAATATGAGAATTTAGTTGCTCCAAATGTAAGGGCTATAGCAGAGAGTCTTCACCCCAGGATCATTAGATATAATCCACAGCTGTCTTACCCACATTGGCACATACTCTCTGGATGTGTTAGCAACTTTCTGGAATTGTGTTTATTTACAATGCTTTGAATTTAGAATTTCACAGAAATTACAGTTGAGAGTCGTTTAAAACACAGAGTGCCAGTTGTAGGAAGAAACAATAGCTCTTAAGCTTTTAAAAATACAACATAAATCCAGCTCTCTACAGGACTGAAGAGCTATCCAGGGGATGGCACAAATAGCTCTCCTCTACCATTGCTCCTGGTTTCCTCTGACATGTGTTGACTGCCCTTTAAGAAGAGAAGAACATGAATGAAAGATATTTTATCTTTAAAGCTGCGCTTTATTCTACAAATGATGTAAAGGAGTTTATAAAGACATAAATAGCACAGCATGATATAGCATGCAAAGAGAAGATAATATATGGGAAGAAAGAAGAGGGGGATGAGAAATTCAGGGGGAGGCAATGTGGATATTAACTAGTAACATATATGCCAAGGACTCTCTGAACTGGACAAGGATGATGTCACAACTCACATCTTCCTGGCCTGTGCAGAAGCTATAGCATATTCTTACACTAGAGACTCAAGAGAAACCTAACTATTGTTTTGTAAACCCACTGAAGCTTCTTCCCATTGGCTTCCAAATCAAAGGCAGTCTGTTGTTTGATGCCCATGCTTTTGCAGAAAGTACAACGAGTAGCTGGGTTTCCAACTTTACGCTGGCTGATGTTCTGAATACTAAAGCTGATTCCACAACACAAGGACGTCCAAGAAACCCTCTAGCAAGCCAAACTGATAGAATATAGGATAAGGTTTTCCTTCCAATAGACTGTTCAGAGCCGTCATTAGAAGAAGAGCAAGTGGTAATTAAAAACTCTGCTATGAAGCTGAGAGCATGCACTCGATGACTTCTATCCCTCTTTGAGAATCTTTGAAGTGTAGTCTGTGTTTGTGTGTACGATTTGGCTCCTGCAAATACATTGGTAGTGCCCGAGTACACTTCAGTAAGCTGGAGTGAGCTCAACTCCATTAACAGAAGAAGGATCGCTCCAGCACTCTGATACGGTGTATAAGGCCCGCACCACAGATATTCTACTTTTACTTATGTATACATCAAGAAGTAAAACCGAAGTCAAATAATACTGCCTAGAGAGAAGTAGAGATCTCTCCATAATGAACAGCAGAGTAGTAATCCTGAATCCCAGTCACTCTTTCAACACCACCATGACACTTAACTCTCTGGATTTTTCTTTGATCACATGTAAATCCTGATATCAGACCAGTCACGGCACTCAGTGCTTGTGGAACAAGGATTTGTCTGACATGGGGAATCTGCAATTAGCATGGATATCCCATTTTTGTGCAGTCGATGTACCCCTCTTCAGAACAGAGCACAGGACAGAGGCAAATGCTGATAGCCCAATGAGTGATTCAGAAGGCTCTACAATCTTTTACCTTTTTTTTTTTTTTTTTCAGAAAGGAGCCACAATTATATATGTAAGGCGAAGAAAGCTTGACCTCTACAGTCTTCAATGCAACACATCTTCAAATGGATCTTCAAATATTTAGGAATGGGTCCTTATAGTAGGACGGTACAAATCCAAGCTGTTATATATGATGGTATGTAACACCTGATTTGGTATGGTACATCTATTCAGATGGGCTGAAATAATCATCTCAAGTTTAGTTTCCTACCTCCCAGCTGTAGGCCTACCAGCCGATACTCTACTCAGCTCTGCTCCAGGCTAGCAGTCGAGCAGACTAGTTAAAAGACAATTAGTCCAATTTCACATTGTCTAGCAGCCGAAAAATTTCATGTTATTTCAGTCACAGTGGATGGTTGCCAAGTTCAGTGGAAGCAGCCCTGCTGATTTATCCAGTCCATTTTAATACTTTAGAAATACTGCTAAAACATGGCTGTCCTAATTACGCAGGGATCAACGCACAGTGTCCCTCTCACCCAGGATTCTCCCAGAAGGGCTGCAATCAGCTGCATTCCCCTTAATTTCACCATGCAATTCCAACTAATTTCATCCTAGTACAGTGCTGTCAGACAACTCCCATGCCTCTGCGGTTTTAATCGATTAGCTCAATGTCTCTATAATGCATCACCAGCTGCCAGGCACAGAACCGGACGCTCTGCGAGCGTTTCAGCTAAAAGACAGTTTAATTACTATACCAGCTTCTCAAAGGCATAGGCACAAAGCCCTGGAATCAAATTATTAAAATATTTGGTGTCAACAAGCCACTTTATAACTGAGCAAACAATGACAATCCAAAAGATGGAAATAAGGAGAAAGTCTGTCTTTAATTGTGAACAAGCTTTTATGAACTGTAATATATTCAAGCAAATGGATGGCTTCAGACTCACTGTATCTCAGAGGCAACTGCATTTGGGCAATTCTCCTATGACATATAAGAACAGGACTTGCATACTTCACATTGGAAAAAAGAATAAATGAGTCTGAGTTGGCCCTCTACTTTGAAATCATGGAACAATATAATTAGCACTGACCTCTTACGCATCCCTTAACTGTCAAAGCTCACACAAGTGCAACTGAAGGACCTGTGGACAAAGCCCACTATTAGAGGAGGACTGTTGGCACTCAAGCTAGGCAACTTCTAAAATAGATTCTAGCTTCTCTTCTTGTTATGACACAGCTTTTGCCAAATCTAGCTGACAATGGAGCAAGGAACACTATCACAAAGGAAAACCACATGTGTAGCATGGCTTCACTGTGTTGTAGGATTGTGACAAAAATAAGCAACCAAGAGAAAAAAAATTAAAGTATGTGTACTGGTTAGTTTCCCATCAAGGTGACACAAGCTAGAGTTATCAGAGAAGAGGGGTCAGCTGAGAAAGTGCCTCCATAGGATTAGGCTGTAGGCAGGCCTACAGTGTATTTCTTAATTAGTGATTGATAGGGAAGGGCCCAGCCCAGGGTGCGTGGGACAATCCCTGGGGTGGTGGTCCTGTGTTGTATAAGAAAGCAGGCTGAGCAAGGCAGTAAGCAGTACACTTTCATGGTCTCTGCATCAGCTCCTACCTTCAGGTTCCTTCCCTGGTTAGGTTCCATCCTGACTTCCTTGATGATGAACTATTACATGAAACTGTGAGTAAACTAAGCCCTTTCTCCCAAAGCTGCTTTGGTTGTGATGTTTTATCACACCAACAGTAACCCCAAATACGACAACATGTTTCAAAACCTCTAACGCAAAAGACTCTGAAGATGGAGGTCAATATATTAAAGGCCAGCAAGAAACCTGCCATCTCTTATCCCATTAGAAGGATCAAGGGAAGGTCTTTGCTTATTTTCATGAAAGAGTTCAATATATTAATCTAGAAACAGAAGAAGTCACTGGTTGCAAAACAAGTGGTTCTCAAGAAATTTCTCAGACAAAACTCAGACAAAAAATGTACCTGGAAAAATGGCCAAAGGACAGCAGAGTATGGTGGAGACAGCAGAGTGTGGTGGGGACAGCAGAGTGTGGTGGGGACAGTAGAGTGTGGTAGGGACAGCTGAGTGTGGTAGGGACAGCAGAGTGTGGTGGGGACAGCAGACTGTGGAATAGCTTCTCACTTCTTTAGTACTAGAAGCACAAACCCAGCAATAGAAAAACATCTATAATTCATTTTTTAAAATGCTCTGTAGAAGTTTACATGTTAGTTTTGGCGTTTTACTCTTGCTTCTTTAAAGTTCCTTTTAATTATAATTGCTAACTGGAGTCACACTTAGCAACAATGGCCAGAGTACCTGTTGATGTCACTCACTGAAACTGAGTGGCCGGGCATCCTAACCCTACGGCAAGGAGGGGCTGGTTAAGTACCTGTTCACCATATTTTAGAGCTTACTTTAAAGCCTTAGAATATCCATCTTGGATTTCCTCAAAACTCTTCTCAATTCCCCCCTTTTTTTTTTGTTTATACATTTTCCTTCATTGGCCACATGATTTTGGCTCAGTAAAGTATGTTTTATTTCTGTAAGTTGTCAAAATGCTTTTTACTGCAGAATGTAGTAAGACCCACATATCATAGGAAGAACAAACAGAAACAGACACGTAGAGAATGCCATTAGCTTTCCCAGTTTCTTCTAGATGCTAACAATACCATGGTTGAAAACGAGGTCACTTATTCTTTTGGCCCCTTGTTCCCTCTCTTTGGGGGAATGTGACCAACTGTAACTTTCCAACCCTAGTTGATCCACTTACAACTCAGCTTCTAAGGCTTAGGAAATGCTGGAGAGAGGGGTCGGGCATGTATTGTAAGAACCAGAGCATGACAAGAGTGTCATCTATGTATGACAGGGAAGCTATACCCATAAAAATCTCATCAATGCGGTGGCCTCAAAAAGACCTGTACAACAAAACCACCAGTGGACATCCTAACCTGGGTGGAGGAGAGCTCATGAAGCGGGGGTCCTATCTGTAGTTGAAAAGTCCCAGATAATTAACGGATGATGAGAAAGGAGGAATCAGTCTTCTCTAGAATTTTAAATACACATTCTCTAAATATATATGAATTCTCTGTAACTAATTAACATATATATATATTCTGTCTAAATATATATAAATTCTTCTCTGTAACTAAGTATCATGGATGTATATAGAGTCATCTATATAGTCATGAATTTGAGGGAGGAAGTACGGTGCCATCAAAGGAGCTTTAGGGGGAGGAGGGTAGAAATTATGAAAATACAGTACTTACATATGAAATTCTCAAAACAGTTTTTAAATTAAAATTAAAAAAAGCAAACCTTTGTGTCCTTCCAGCCCATGTGAATTAAGTCCACTCGAGTTAACATTTTACAAAGAACTTAACATTTTAAAGATAAAGACATTTATTTCAAAATCTGTAAGATACAGAGTGTGTCAATTTGTTTGCTCTTCCCTGTACTCATTCATTCTACTGAGATTCTGTTCACTCTTTAAGCAATTAGAAAGAATCCACTTATTCACACCTGACTATCAAATGAATGTTTGTTGGAAGAAACAGGAGTCATTTTCACATTGTTAGACAATTTCTATACATTTGGGGTGCTTTTCTTATCACCCCCCTTTTAGATCCTATGAGACCTTTTTGCTAAAGCTGGCACACAGCCTGGGCAGTGGTGGCACACACCTTTAATAACACCACTCAGCAGGTAGATCTTTGAGTTCAAGGCCACCTTGGTCTACAGAGTGAGTTCCAGGATAGCCAGCACTACACAGAGAAACCCTGTCTTAAAAACAACAACAACAACAAAACCTTAGAACTCAGGAATCGATTATCTTATTTCTTCCTAAGTTGGGTCTTCTTAAGGTCTTATAAACAAATCTTCAAATCTGGAAGGTCCTAGAACTGTGCCCTAAAGCCCTTTCTTCTCCATCCACATGTATTCCTGGGTGACTTTACTTAGCCCTGTAGCTACACATACCAGACACATTGATAGACTTCTCCTGGAAAAGTCTAGCACTGCTGCCTACCTAACTACAGGTTCACATTGTAGTAGCTTGGCATTACATGTCTTTAAAGTTAACTTTTCAAGCATATTTCAAATCCTCCTCCTCCAGAGCTGTGATCTCCAGGAGCTTTCCCACAGGCTTTGCATGGTTCTTGCTATAGCTCATCTGACAGCATTAGCAAGAGCCGTGAAGTCTGTGAAGTGTGAGTTCTTCTGTCCTAAAGAATTCACATGCAGCCTAGCCACAGATTATGCTGTATTCACTGAGCAGGTCTTGTGTGGTGTGTGTACCTCCACTGTCTCTGTGAGGTCATATGTGTATCATGTGTGAGTCCTGTTGTGTCTGGAGGACACGCTCTTCTTGAAGTCACTCACGATCTCTGGCTCTTATAATCTTTCTATTATCTTTGTTTGTCTGAATTTTTACTTTGTTTTTTGTTTTATTTTGTTGTTGAGAGGGAGAGAAGGGGCAAGGGAAGGAGGTAGGAAAGAGGGAGGGAGGCAGAAAGAGAAGAGTAAGGAGAAATAAAGAACAGGAGGTTGGGTGGGGTGGGGAGGATCTGGAGGAGTTGAAGGTAGGAAAACATCAGAATATACTATGTGAACAGAACTAAATAAATAATTTTAAAAATATTTAATAAATATACATCTACCCTGAATCTGGTGATTTCCCACTCCACCACACATGGTTTAGGACTGGAAGTTCTAGAGTGAAGTCGTTTGAACTAGTCTCTTTGTCCCTTCTTACACAGCTACCAGACAGATGATTTTGCTTCTCCGGGTGGTGTTGATTCCCATACTGACATCCTCCAGTGTTCTCTTTTTCCTCTTTGAGATCCAAAGTTTCTGTCTTTCTTAGTTATGATGTCATTCATCAATCTCTACAGCTGCTTTTTTCTCTCTGTCTAGCCATATCCATCCTCAGTTTCCTAGGTTCCACCAGCCTCACTCATGCAGGCAGCTCTGTAGGTTTCTCACCCTAGGGTTTCTTCCCAGAGATGCATGCGATTTGCTCCTTGACTTTGTGCCCTTTCTTAGTGAGATGCTGAAATACTTGATTCACTCATTAAAAAAAAAAACCCATTGTAGCTTCCATTCCTTCAGAGCAGCTTATGTGTTTAGAGAACATGTCACTTCATATCTGCATTTGCTAACCTTCTTCTCTGGTGGAAGGTAAGTGCTAAGAAAGCAGAGGTTTGTCCCATTCATTTGTCTGTCCCTATGAATCCTATTTAATAGGCATTTGGTAAGTATTTGGTAATGATAGCAAATTTACTGAAGCTCAGGCAAAGTGACTTGTATACGGCTACCAGGTAATCAACTCCAGAGCTGGGCCTAGAAGACTTCATTCTTCCGGCATCCACTATTTTGCTTTCTGACTCTATACAGTGGGAATTGAGCCACTGTAAAACACCAATGGACACCTCACCCCACCTCACCCCAACTGTGTGCCACTCAAATGGCTGGCATTTTGGTTTTGGGTTCTCTTTGCAAGAGAAAAACACTTGGAGCACTGTCTAAGCTGTTCTCTACTATTCTGTCACGATGCCTGAGTTTTCTTTGTAGCACTTAATTTGACATGCATTTGTATTTTTCTACTTTCTCCTCTACTGGATGCGAGAACTGGGAGGGACTGGCTTAGTTGAGCTCATTTCTGTTGCACAAATACTTGGCCCCCACTGTATTTCCTGAGTCCTCAGAGCATGAATACATAGAGAAAGGCATATGAGCATGAATACATAGATGAAAGCATCTTTCATTCTACCATCCATTCTTATGGGAAGTAAGAATTCAACCCCAAAGAAGCATGTATTGAGGTGAGAAGGGCACATGGTACAGACTCTCTCCTATTAACACTACCATTTATCCAAAGGCATAAAAATCACCATAATTCTTGTTTATAATCATTCACAGGGCTTGTTATATGTCAAGTATGCTATGTTCATTGTCTCTGATCTTCACAATAATCTTGTGAAATAATTACTATCATTATATTCATTTACAGGTGAAGGAACTAAAGGAGCCCAGGAAAAATAATAAAAGAAGTAACTATCTAGGAGTAATTGTCTCAGTGTTTGGAAGGTGTGGACATAGGATTCATTTCAACATCAATGCCCTCTTTCAAAACTTTCAAATCAATATTGAGTCCAATAACTCATACTGCTCTCTTAAAATTTGAGGAGAGTTACTGGGAATAAATACTACTGTTCATACCAGGGTGGGGGCATAAATGAATGTATTTACATTTCCTTGTGGCCTGGCAGAAGGTTATCAATTCAGACAATTAAGATTATCAATTAAGACATGACATAAATCTTGTAGATAGGCCAAAGTAAAGAAGAAAAATTAATTGCTTCTAACTATTTGGATAGCTACATTCATTTCTACCCTCACTATCTCTGTGTTCTTTTGTTGTGCAATTCAGACTTTTTTGAAAGTAACAGAACGAGAATAATCTTAGCTTTTAATCAATATGCATAGGACAAATTTATCTGATGATTAGTGAGCTATGATGGAGTCAAATCATCCAGCACCAGCGTACAGGATCTCCTGGCACAGCCTGGGAACCAAAGCCTCACCCTGCAAATCTCCATAGGCACTGACCTCCTAGGGCTACAAACATCAGTGTAAAACAAAACAGATGCTTCTAGATGGACCTGAGGCTGGGCTACAAAAGAAAAACTTCCGAGCCGTCTTGGATGCTTTTCTAGTTTGCTTTCTGTTGTGATAAATAACATGACTGAAAAAGAACTTGTGGGAGGAAAGGGTTTATTGCAGCCTATAACAGGTCATAGGCCATTGTTGAGAGAAGTCAGAGCAAGAACTCAAGCAGGAATGACAGCAGAAACTGTGGCGGGACCCTAATTACTGCCTTGCTCACTGGCTCCTTCTTGGCTGGCTCTTTTAATACAGCCTACATCCACTTACCCATAGGTGGTGCCATCACAGTAAACTGGACCCTCCCACCTCAATCCCCAACTAAGACAGTCGCTCACAGACAAGGCCCCAGGCCAATCTGATCAAAACAATTCTTCAATTGTGGTTCCCTATCCCCATGTGACTTGAGGTTGTGTCAAGTTGACAATAAAGACTAACCAGGGCATATAATGAAAAGTAGTACAGTATCTTGATTTTTATATTTCAAGAGTCATATGCAGTTCTGAGGTTTTGAGTTCTTAAGAATTATAGTCATAGAGTTATGTCTTGAAAGGATTTGGTTCTTACTAAAACAAAGCCAGTTGATCAAACAGTCAAATTATACTAATTTATTATGACTATCCACCACCATCAAAGCAGCAGAGAGAGAGGAAAAAAAAAAAAACCACACAAAGAAGTAAGGCTAGCGGGAACATTGTCAATCGGATGAGAGCTGCGTGAAGACAGTTCTTTAAACACGAATTCTATCCTGGATGTGTCTGTTATGGATTTGACTTCACAAGGAAGCGGAATTACTTAATTCATCACCAACCCGCCCTGATTTAGATCTATGCGTGTGAAAATCTCTGTTACTAATTTTAATTGCACTATTCCCTCTCCACAGGATACTATTAAATTGGTTTGGTGAAACAGTGGTGAATCACATCAAAGTGGTGGGCTACATTTTATAATATATCTAAATAACGATCCCATTTTCCCAGCATGCTGCCATGCATTTTAAGTATTAATATTATGACTCTGGTTTAGAAGAATGTAGCCTTTTTCTTTAAAATAAATTTTCTTGCTCTTTTAGCACTGTTAAAATTGGGCTGGATTTTAAGTGGCTAACGAGTAATAAAAGAGCAATATCTGCTACAGGGAACCACAAAAAAAACATGCCGGCAGGCACATAAAATATGTCCATGTAAGTCACTTGCAGATACATCATTCTGATACAGTAATGGTTTTTCCAAACTAAGTGGGCTCCCTTTTGTAGCTGTACTTTATTATCTGGATTCTTATTTTCATTCTTACCCCTGGATCTTTAGAGAGAAGCATTTTTTTCCCCTCTTACATGCACGTTTGTAAATTCATAGAAGTGGAAAGGGTCAAGAGAAAAGAAGTCATGATTCAGATCTGAGAAAGTGTGCAGGCTCTGCCGCTGCTGGAGGGTCTGTGGCTCAATTTTGTTCACTGTTTCCACTTCTCCAACTAATAAAACAAAAAGCAGCAGCAGACTTTTTCTCACGTTGAAATTTAGCCTCTTAAAGCATGGTTGCGGATCATATTTCTGCCATGTCTGTCTACCTGTCTGCCTTTTTTTTTCCCTCTTCTTTCCTTCTGACCTTTTTTTCTTTTTTCTTTCTATCTTTCCTTCTTTCCTCCCTTCATTTCTCCTTCTCCTCCTCTTTTTTGTTTGTTTGGCTTTCTTTTTTCTTCTTTGTTTTTCTTTTTCTTTCTTTTTTTGGCTTTTTAAAGAGTTTCTCTCTGTGTAGCCCTGGCTGTCCTGAAACTAGTTCTATAGACAAGGCTGGCCTAAAACTCAGAGATCTTCCAACCTCTCCCTCCCAAGTGCTGATTAAAAGTGTGCACCAACACTGCCTAGCCTGGGTGTTTCTTAATGGGAAGGCTTTGTGACTAACTAGAAGGAGCTTAGGTGATGAAACAGGAAGCCTAAATTCTAGACCCTGCCTGGCCACTAAACACAGTCTTGGGTAGCTACAAGCACACTCTCCGTGTATAGGCTTTTTGTTTTGTTTTGTTTCTCTTATGCACAAGTTGGTTTAATTTTGAGTTTTATAAAGTTCCATTGTCGAACAGTTTAGATACTAGTTAAATACTAACCTAAAAAGGAGGAGGCAAGTCATGAGCTGAGAGTAACAGTACACTTGAAAAAGGATGGATCTAAACACAGAGTGGAAGAAACAGAGGGAAGGGGAGGGGAAAATTAAAATGTTAATTAGGACTTGGCTAGATAGAGGAGGCCAGGGAGTAGGCAAGATCAGGATGTCATACAGTTAATGGATGGCACTATTAACAGGCATAGAAAATGCAGTTGGCAGAAGAGTATGGTCATGAACATGTTTACCCCAAGCTCGCCTGAGAAACACAGTGGAAGAGGCTGGACATGGAGGGCTATGGTTTAGCAGAGAATCCAGGAGAGCCAGTTCTGTTTAGAAATGACTATGTCATTGCATGTTATCTTGATTGTTGGGTAGCCATCCATTCAGCACTTAGCAAGTGTGCCAAGCATTTACTCCAGTGTTCAACACACAATAAGATGTCCTCCTCCTTCTTCACGACTTTCACAACCTAGGAGGCCCATGTGTTTATCCAAAGAGCTAATCAATGGCTAGCATTTTACAAATCATTATACGTGCAAGGACTGTGCAAATTATTCTAACACATACACAGGTAGTTGATCAGGATGAATAAATAGTATAGCATCCGATATATAAGATAGGGAAGTGTAGCCTCTGAAACTCTTTCTCTGTGTGTCACTGAATGACGAGTGCAGAATTGTGGCTCAGACCTAAGCCCCATCTTGATTTGACATCTACCAATTTTTTCTCCTGTATATGATGAGAACAGAACATAGCTGGAGAAGCAGCTGATGACCAGTGTACAGAGAAAGAGCAGCAGATTCAGAATAATGTACCAGAAGTCAGTGAAGGAGTCCCAAGAAGAATGAGGAAGGTGGGAATAACTGAATAGCTCAAAACCAGCAGAAAGTCAAGCCACCCTCAGTGCTGGCCCCACACAGACATATCTGTCAAAGCCAGAAGCACCAAGATGGAGATAGCTGGAGCCCTGCACTGTGAGACAAGACAGCAGTGACAACAGATACTGAATTGAGACAGAAAGGAATCCACAGTGGAAGCACTGGTCCAAAGTAACAGGAGGTAGCCAGTCAGGGTAATAGCTCAGGTACCAAGAGCAAATTTTCTTTTTGTGGTGACACTATTCTTTAATAGACTTTCATTTTTTGTATCCTCAAAGGTAATTGCATTGGATGAAAACTTCCAGATTGTACAATG
This sequence comes from Mastomys natalensis, assembly GCA_021653895.1. Taxonomy (NCBI): domain Eukaryota; kingdom Metazoa; phylum Chordata; class Mammalia; order Rodentia; family Muridae; genus Mastomys; species Mastomys natalensis. Next base: position 1,185,845 of record JAJTUV010000287.1, read on the forward strand.
TTAAACCTGCCAGAATTTTGGTGATATTTCAATTAAAAAACATTCACTTCTGCTCTGAATCTGCTACAAAATAGTTAAGATTATGATTCTGGTTTAAAATTCAAAGTTCTAGTCAAAGCAAGAAGTTGAGAGGAAGGCCAAAAAACTCCAATTCTGTGGCTGTGTAGATTGTGATCAATAAGATGTCGTCTTGGTGGAAGTAAGGAGCAGCTATGAGTCTGTAGGAAAGACCTGTTGATTATGACTATGTTAGAGAGCACAGTGTGTGCTGGAAGGGCAAGCAGCTCAGCAGTTGTGAGGATGTGCTGGTCTCACAGAAAAGCCACATTTACTCCCTAGCACCTATACTAGATAGCTCACAACTGCCTGTAACTTCAGCTACACACACACACACACACACACACACACACACACACACACACACCATACACATATATACATGATACATATAATTAAAAATAGCAATAAATATTTTATAAATTAAATGGTGTTTTGTATCATTCAAACCATGACTTCCCTAGGATACTGAATGATGCAGGGTTCATTCAGTAGAACCATTCAGAAGACATGATCTCTAAAGGAAGGGAACAGGTTTCGAGTGCTGGGCAAAGGGGAAGGGGCTGGCCGGGGCCTGAAACTTGATGAGAACCACAACCCATTGCCTAGATCTTCATCAACTTATTCCTTGTTTAGAAATTCCTAGTCACTTAATTTAGACATGTTTTAGGAGAAAGGGGGGGGGAAGTAACATCACAGCAATAAAAAGCAGCTTGATCTCTTTTTATTTCATACTTCCCTTTGAACAGTCACCAAGAATTATTCAAGGGCTGCTTTTCACTCCCAGATTAACTGTAATAAAGAATGCGACATGTTTAATTTTATAAATACCTTGCCAAAAACTATTCCTGCCCCCTGCAAAAAAGAAAAAAAAAATGGATATACGAGTTACAGTCCATGCCAGGAGAGTAGAAGGTGACAGAGGAAAGTGCTAATTTAATTATGCTAATACTAGGGGACCAGATGGCAGAACAGGCAAACAGGGGAGGAATTTTTAAGATGAGTTTTTTTTTAAAAAATAAATAAATAAATATTTGTGTTCCATGGCTCTACAATACAAGCACTGCTTCAGTGTTATCCTGTTTGTTATCATCAAGAATGGTGTGAAGCTCCCTGAGTTAAATGTTCAGGCCTCCTTCTCTTCTTCCTGTCTCCCCTACCCTGCCTCCAGGAAGGCATCTGACCCAGGTTTTCAAATGATAACCCGTGCTTGAGATCCGTGGAGTCAAGGGTTATAAAACTAATGTACTTAACCGTGTCAGCGAGCCGTGCTGTTTGTCTGTACCTGGCTGAATGATTCGCACATGCCTTTTCTACACCAGCTCTCATTTTTAAAGTAGGTGTCTCCTTCTTCCCTCTTTTCTCCTCAGAATGCCCTCTCTTCCAGATACTTTTGTATTTAACTCTTGAATCCCTTAATAGTATGTTACTGAATAAATAAAGCATCTACCTCCATCAAGTAGAGGTAATCTTTTACCTGTCTCTTTTTATAGAGCGTCTCATACAAGTCCCTGGCGGTGGAACTGAAATGCCTCCCTCTCATCTCTTCCGTTACCTGGGTCAATCTCTCTCTCTCCTAGTTCTCCAAGTGTGTTTACCAATTGCTCACAACTTAGATTTTCTGAAGGCTTACCTTCAGTCATGAATAACCAAGCCTTCTGAAACTGTCTAGAAGGTTATACATGGAGGGAAATTTAGAGGGGAGTCAAGGACAAAATTCTGTGGGCTAAAAAGGCTGGTTCCTTTCTTTGACTTGATAGAGATTTCTGAATGGAGTATCTCCCACAGAATCAATGCTCTCCAGTTGTGGTCCCAGACTCCCCCCCTAGCCCTGGCATGTCTCATGTGACAAAACTGCCCATAACACTTATATAAACATTTTATTCAGGCTCAGCTTCCAGGACATGTGACCCAGACCCCACTAATAAAGCACTTCCAGTGTAACTTATAGAATTCTCTACATTGTTAGTTGGATGAATACTTCAACCTATTCAACCTATTTTCCCCAACAAAGGTATTTTGCATTTTGACAGTTGTTAACACCTTCAGGTGAAATCACATAAATTTGAATAAAAGCTTTTTGGCATTAAAGGTAATTCTCATACCTCAGAGGCCATTCTGAAATCACACCTTTTGAGTTAGCACTCCTTTGACAGAAATCATTCTACACACCCTGATTGGTATGCACACTTCCTCAGAGTTTCCCCCAAATAACTATCTGAACCAAGAACCTAAAACTGCTAGATGAAAACCCTCAAAGTCAAGCCAACTACTTGCATTTGTATATCTAAAAGTTTAGTGAATACTCAAAGGATAGGACCATTCAAAGGCTTCACCACTAATCCTATACTGCATTCTGCTACTGACTACATCAGAGCCATTAGATTAGAAAGATTAGAAGGACTTATGAATGGACAGACAGACAGACAGACATCATCTCTATTACTTCCTTTCCTTGTCTATAAAGTTAGCAAACCTACATAAATGTAGACTCCAACTTAAAATGGCTTCATATCTATTAAGCCCCAGTAGAGGTGAATAGCATAGCACACAGGAGGCATTTACTAGATTTTGACACTTTGTTCTTCTTTCTTAGTACACTTTGTGAAACAGTATTTTAGATGAAATTAGTTATCACTATTTCTTAGGAGTTTTCATATCAGGTTCCTACTAAGTAATTCTAGACCTGGTTTGGTTATCAGGGGGCTAATTACATGAGTGGATGCATTAGATCCTGAGTTTATCAGTCAACACTCAAGATGACAGAATCTATCATGACCTTGTATTTCAAGGGCATGAATAATGACACAAAGCAGAGGCAAAGTCTTTTCCAAGACTTCTTTGAAAGTCTTTTTCTCTCTCTTCTCTTCCTCCTTCTCCCTCTTCCCTCCTCTCCCCCTTCCCCTTTTTCTCTTTCCTCCCTCTCCCCCTTCCTCCCTCTTCCCTTTCCCTCCTTATCTCTACTCTTTATCCTCTCCTTGACTTTCCCCTCCATATCTGAGTGAAGCCAGGAGGTCACAGATTCTAAGAAAATATTCCAGTGAGGAATATTAACATACCCTTTTGGCTTTCATGTGTATGAATGAGTTTTCAACTTCCCAGTGCCCATGACCTACAGTGTCAGGAAAGAAAACAAAAACGTCTCCTTACGTTCACAAGCATCTTAAGGCTAGAGGCCACATAATAGATATTGCAAGATTTCTCCATACTGTCCCATCTGTGATAGACATTTCATAGCTGACTTGTTAAACTCCTAATGAACTAAACTTAAACAAAAGTCATGGCAGTAAAGGAGACATTATACTTAAGTCTTGTCTAAAGAGATGTGTTTCTGATATGATCAAGAGACCAGGTAGGTTGTTAGCCAGCCAGTGACTTTTGCAGTTACATCCCCCTATCTTATCCATTGGACAAAGATTATAGGTCCCAGGACTACCTTTCTATAACCTTCATGATCCCAAGTGCTTAAATACTCTTACGGTATTCTGAAACTTAACAGGAACAAAAATTAGGAAGAATGTAATAATGATGTTTTAATATTTTATGCCTTCCTTGGCCACACAGTAGTAAATAAAAAACAATTTGATAAATGTCCAAGTAAATTCAAAAATCTTACCATCTCTAACGGTAACAGGAAGAAGTAGGATTAACTCTGATCACATGGAAGCAAACTGCCTCACTCACAAAACACAAGTTTGCTCGCTTCCCTCACTTCCTCTCAACTTCCTCTCAATGTGTACTATTAGCACACATGTGTAGCTGACCTGGAACTAAACATTTTATGGATTAAAACAAAGTATATGTGCAGTTGCTAACCTTGGGAAATTCTCATTTTACCTTCATGTGGTTAGAATCTAGTCAGTAATCTTTCTTAAAGAAATATTTGTAATTGTCCCATCCTAAATTGTTTAGAAAATTCTTAGGTCGTAAGACATCTCTAAGAAAATCTATCATTAAATTCTAGTTTTTCTCCATGAAGAACGCTGGGTTATATGAAGGCATAGAGGAAAACGGGAGCTTAATTTCATGGATGAGTTTTCCTAAGCATTTAAAGTAGTGATGAACTCTTCCAATTCATGCAAACACAGCCCCTCCCTGTTCTTCATTGTCTTCTCTCATTTTGATGAGACAACAGAAGGGAGAGCTGGTGTCTACAGCCCTCCCAAAAGTCAAGACCCTTAAATGCTGCTGATGCTACCTCAGCAGCATTCAATTTCAGAAGTCTCTATGTATTCATTTAATATCCTCTCATTTGTACATTTATATAGTAAAATTGACACCATAAAAGATATAGAAAGTACAATGAGCTAGAAGCACCAGTTTCTAGTATCCATAATACCCCAGGAATAGCCTGACCTTGATATGCCCAGCTTCCCTAAGGTCTTAAAATCATACAATGTGAATTGTGGCATTTAATTTATTTTATTCTATATGCTCTAAAATGCAACCATTGATTTTTTAAAGCCTTTGGGCAATATACAATAGCAGATTTCATAAACCATGGGGTAAAAATGACAAAGCCATAATAACAAATGTCAAACTGGCAATTACCCATCCCAAACAAGTCTTTGCATTGCTACGTTAGATATTCCAAATGTGTCTCTTTTGGACAGAAAAAAGGAAGACTTTTTAAATGTATCAACTCTCTCAACAATCCTCTGCATTCAGACCTTTGATATTTATCTCTAAAGATGATCAATAAGTGATGTTGACAATATGTGGGTTGTGAATGCAAATATGAATGAAGTATGAAAAGTCCTTTTAATGCGACAGTCCATTCGCAGAGCTCTGGAGAGCTATCTGTGGTCTCCTCTGGGAGTGTTACAAAGCAGATCCAATGGCTTTGATCTCGTCCCTTTTCCTCTGCGAGCCTCAGTTTATCTCACCTGTTAAATGAAGTGATTGTACCAGACATATATATGACGGGCAAGGTAGCAGCTACAGACGCAGAGATCGCAGCTCTCACTTTTCCTGTCTAGGTGGTTTGTGTACAGCAGAGCAAAGGCAAGCACATCTCAGAGGGAAATCAGGACCCTGGCTTGGGTATTGAGAACTATCCTGGGTATCATCTGGTGTGGCAGGACATAGATTTCACAGCTCGAGTCTTTCCCTTACTATAAATCATCCCATTTCAGATTCCTTTGTAAAAGGGAAGTTTGGACCCAGGAAATAAGATGTCTTTCAGTTATTCAAAGCTAGTGATATGATGCTGAGGTCTGCAAATTAATATGTAACCTATCACTGCCATCTCTCACATACATAAAGAGGGGAATGGCTTCTTTTCTGCCCCGATAGCTTCAGTAGATAGATCTCTTTAATATAATACTGAGTTTTTAAAAATGAATTTCAAGAAAAGCACATTCAATGACTTCCCAGGAGACATCACAGCTTTGTAACAGTTTTCTATCAGCAGCTTTTGAAACACAAAAGCTACTTTAAGGTATAGGCTAAGTAAGTGTGCATGTGTTTATTCCTATGTTCTTAATTTACATATACCTATTATAAATGTGTTTTATATTACACATTTGTGACATATATATGAACATATATATATATATATTCTTCTAATATGTTATCCTGTATAAAATTCAAATAAAGAAAATCATTTAGAGTATCAGACAACATAATCTAAGGGCTCACTGTGAAAAAGCCAATATAGATTTTCTACTTTTAAAATAGCGATTAAGATATTTCAAGTAAATACAAATGAAGAGAGTACAGATGCCAGTGTTTACAAACATGGGCTGCAGAGACATGGTGCTTGGCTTGCGCTGTGACTCCACGGTGACTTCAGATGAGTTTACTGATCACTCTCTCTACCAGGCTCATGTGGCTGAGCCCTGGTTTGTTTGTTTGTTTGTTTGTTTGTTTGTTTGTTTTATTTGTTTTGAAACCTGGGTGCTGGGGATTTGAACTCAGGTCCTTGTGCTTACACAGCAACCACTCTTACTAATTGAGCCATTCTCCCAGCCTCTGGGGCCTCTTTTGTAAGGATATCAATCACCTCTCAAAGGCCTCACATTAAAATACCTTCAGAATTCATTAAGTGGAGCAGGAGAGATGGTCACTGCTGGAAACAGAGAAAAGCAGTCCTGCCCTCCCTGGACTGCACTGAGAACAGGGTGAGTGCCCACATGTCCAGAGTTTGAAGCAGAGCCCAGCTTACTCACTATTAGCTTTTACCAGATTTGCTGTTATTAAAAGACCATGTCCATGCCATATGATAGATATTATGACATCCACAGGTAGAAAAGTATATATTTTAAGAGGAAAATAGGCATCTCTAAGAAACACCAGCACTGTGTTTCATGTGATTTCTCAACTGCAAAGTCTTCTCAGGTCTCAAGTCTCAAGCTTAAAGCCTACTTCATGGGTTGTTGGGTTTGTTCTTGTTGGTGGTGGTTGTTGGTTTGTTTGTAGTGAGTCTACTTTATAGTTCTTTGCTGTAACACCAGACAAGAGTTCAGTAATAGAGCTTCAAGGTTAGGGTTCAAAGATGACTGAGTTAGGTTAATCTTGGCATTAAAAGATAGCTAGTCTTTGCTGTCCCTTCCCAGGGGATTCTGTCCACTGCTGAGGTCTCCGAAAATGTCATCCCACTAAAAGAATCTGAAAAAATTAGCAACAGGGGAGGTTCTTTCTGCGAAGCCGCTTAAGATCCAAAGAATATTCTAAAGAAGTGATGGTGGTAGTAATAGCTAGAACTTCTAACCCATTTCCTCTGTGTCTGCCATTGTCCTAGACCCAGCCATAACAATTCAGGGAATGTAGCCAGAGGCTGAGAAACATCACTGAACACAAATCTGGAAATAAGAATGAAAAGCAACTACACAACCATAACTGGATCTTGGGGGAAGGGACTGGGAGGAGTGGAATTAGGAGAAATGCAGTTGAGAGGTAAAGTATAGGATGATGATGATGATGATGATGATGATGACAATGACAACAATGATGATAATAAAGAATGAAAGGCTGAGGTTGAACCCACATAGAGAGCACAGTTGGAGGCCTTAAAGGGTCCTGGATCTAAGGAAGAAGGCTAGAAAGTAGCAATGAAATAGAGGACTTTCACTAGGCTAATGGTAGAAAGAAAAGTGAGGAAAAGAACAGTTGCTGGGCATCTTTATCCATGATCTGCTACAAGAGGGGTCTTGTCTGCTAGAAGAAAGGAGGAAAAGTCACAAGGTCAGCAGAAGGAATTCCATCTGCTCCTTACATATTCCTGTTTCCTGCAAGGTGTTAACTCTCCTAATCAAATTTAAGTAGTCTAGTGATATCTAGGCAAGTATTAGGCATACAGTCTCATATAGAACTACACTACACAGTATCAAAGGAAACATTCAGGGTAATTTTCTTTAAAAATACCTGTTATTTGCTTTTGATAATTTTCATACTTATTACCTTTTAATATAAGCTTGTAATAAACTTCTCTCAACAGCTTTACTAAAAAAATAGTGATCTTCATTTTATATTTAATTTCTCTTGTTAATTAAGCTATCTTTTTAGTGAGTTGATTAAACCCACTTTGAGGCTGTATGTAAAAAAATGGCGTGAATAACAGTGCAAAAGTCAAGGCACGTAAAACCTTATTATTATCGTCTATGACAAATGTTATAAAAACTTCTTGTTGTTATCATCTATGTTCAAGAGCACAGCTTTAATGTTTTACTAGGATGTGAGAGAAGTCACTTAAATGGTGTGACTACCTCATTTCAATGACTCAAGGTAAAACTTTGACCGACCAACCAAAATCTGTCATGCTCTCATTGAGCCCACGTGCTGTACACTGAATCTGAAGGAACTATAAAACACTGGGTCGAATCCCAGAATTCTCCTCACTGCACTAGACTTAGCTATGAGACAATCAACACCGTACTAGAAACAAGGCCCCTGCTGGGATGTGAATCCCTCAGGGTTCCATCTAGAATGACGGAAGCAGAGGCTGGAATAAGGCAGCGAGTACTGCTTGCGCGCACTGCTTTCTAAAGTGGTGTCTACCTCCCAGACAGCTTGTTAAAAATTGTCCTCTCTACTTTTATCTTTGGAATACATCAGGCTTAAAACAAAGCTGAGGAGTGAGTCATTTTTAAAGCTGGCACTTTTTCCTTCTGTCAGGCTCCTAGCAGGTAGTTTATTTTAAACTCTAGATGAGCAGTGCTTTCTGCTTCATTACCTTGCACCAAATACTGCACATATCCCTAACTTCAACTCCGCTCTCAAGGCAAGCGCCAACTCCTCCTGATTGTTGCTAAGCCCAAGAGCCAAGAATTCCTATAATAAGATAGATACCACCTCTATTTCCTCACATTGCTTTAGGATAAAATGATGTCTGAATTTCAAACCCCATTACGTTGGAATAGAAAGAAAACTGCCGAAGTTCTTACATGGGAAGAGGATACTGGAGGAAAATTACTTTGACACATAAAACTGCTATGTCAAACTTTGTATTATGATGATCTGAAATGTTAACGTGCCAGCTACTTAACAAGTTTTGATTCTGAATATCTAGAAGAATCAAAGTACCGTGTCTTGATTTAATATGAACCTGAAGAAAATGTAGTATCAGGGCTGTGAATAGTGTGCTTATAAACAAACAATCTTATTGGCAAAATTGATTTCTAAAACAGTTATTAATACTAACACACACAGAGAAGGTGTGTGTGGGGGGGATATTGGATGAGGAACAGAATGTGGGAGAGAACTTACCATGAACAAGTAAATTCACCTGTGTCTAGTGGTGTCCAACACAAGCTTTACTTCAATCACAAGTACCATTGTAGCAATGCGAATGGCCTATTGGGATACCCGAAAGCCATGGCAAGAGAGGAGGGAGATACATTTCCAACATGAAAAACTTAAGAAGCTAGAAATTTTTAAAAAATTACTTAATGTCCCATTTTCTTAGCAGAATGAGTATCCATTTTGCGAGGACAAGAATGAGCAAGAACTCAAAATAGTTTTTACAAATATTTCATGAAGCCCAATAGCCACCTAAGCACAGGGTCATCATTATGAGAATCATTAGCCAAATACCCATAACGAGAACAATAGACACTGTAGGTTTTAAATAGAAAATGACCAAGAAGGGAAATAGGTTTGGTTTTGAATGAAAAATAATTGCTCAGACAGATGAAGGAAGGCATGTGGTGGGGGAAGGTAAGGAATGTATATGAGTACCATTTGGTACCAGATAGAAAGCGAGGAAAGCCAAGTCATGAGGAACAAGGCAGATGAACCATCAATGCGAAGTATAATTGTTATACAGAACACTGTGCTTCTCTAGGAAGAAGCCAAAGAGACAATTATCTCAGGAAGAGAGTTAAGTTTAATTAGGATGCTGAGACCCAATACGCGAGTTTCTGTTAGCATCTTGAGAACTTCAATGTAGGACTCAGACGTTCAGTGATATCTCTGAATTCAGGTTGATCTAAAAAACTCAAGTGAGCTATTCATGTAAAGTAAGGCTATCCAGGGAAGGCAGAGACTAGGGAAAGGCAGGGGAAAAGCTGTGAAAGACAGTTCCATCCTTTGGGAAGAATTCTGTACATGGGGAATGGGGAGGTGGCTGGAGCCAACATAAGTGCTGCCTGCTTAGCAGAAGATGGCTGGCCTGTTCAGTTAGTCCCCCATGCTCAGCTCAGAGCCATGCATCCTCTTTCCTCCTCCTTTGCTTCCGTATTCCACCGATCAGGGTTGTTAGAGCCATTCTATGGGCTCATGGCTATTTAAGATGCTACTATTTCACATTCATTATTTTTATAGTTTAATATTGAACATAAAGTAGTGGACGGAGTGGTCTTGTATACCACTTATCATAATCAGTATGGATCTGTAGAGACTACAGGTAAGCTTTTGTGCAGTGACTATTTCCTTCCCATTGTTTGATTCTTATTTGCAAAAGAACAATGATTTTAAAAATTAAAGGTGTTTGACAATATGAATTATATTTACAATATTTCTTCACCAAAAGCCTTTTTATTGAGTATTGCCTATTTTCCATGTCCCTTAACATGAGTCAAGTCAATGGTTATCAGACATGACTGTCTTAGTTATGGTTACTATTGCTGTCAGGAAACACCATGACCAAATAAAATTTGTGAAGGAAAGAGTTTATTTTGCATATAATTCTATATAACAGTTTATTCTCAAAAGTAGTTAGGGCAGAAACCTGGAGGAAGAAGCCAATGCAGAAGCCACAGAGGGGTGCTGCTTATTGGCTTGCTCCCCATATCTTACTTGGCCTGCTTTCTTTTAGAACTCAGGACCACCAGCCCAGCCAAGGGATAGTCTCAGCCATAATGGGCTGGGCCCTTCCTCAACAATCACTTATTAAGAAAATGTCTTACACGCTTGCCTACAGCCTGATCTTCCTGAGACATTTTCTCAATTGAGGCTCCCTCCTCTCTGATGACTCTAGCTTGTGTCAACTTGACATAAAAATAGCTAGTATAAACTAATTAATGATAATTGACTGTTTCATCTCTTTAAGAAATAATTGTCAGGATCTGTACAGACTCCTGAAATCCCAGTCTTCCAGAGGCTGAGCATTGTGAGTTTGAGGTCAGCCTGGGCTATATAGCACATTGCAGGCTAGCCTGAGCTACAGAGTGACACTCTTTCTCAAAGACTAAAGAAAGGACAGTGGAGAGGAGATTAGAAGGAGAGGGAGGAGGCGAGAGAAAGAAAGGAAGGTGGAAGGGGAAGAGAGCTGGAGATGAGTAGAAAAACTCAGAGAGAAGATGGGTTTGCTTTCTTTTATTTAAAACTCAGACTGGGAAAGAATTGAATTTCTGTTCCATGTTTTTGGTGGGAAATTTGTGTTGGAACCATTTTATGAATGAAAATACTAGAGCTGGACATTTTGGTACACTCCTGCAGTCCCAGTGACAGGAACAGCTGAGAACAGGGGCTGCCACAATTTCAAGGCCAGGTGGGCTACATCAAACCATGGGTGAGGGGCAGACAGGGCAGATCAGTGGTGGAGGAGGATAAATAAGAATAGGTGTGACAGACATGGAAAGAACGCCAGGAGGAAAAATAACAATTTTAAATAACAAATCTTAGGAATACACGATCAGGGACATTGTTTTTAACTGTAGACTTCTATAGAGAAAGAAATATAAAATGAAAATAAATATGTTCAGATCAGAACTGGTGACTAGAAGAGACTGGCCTAGAAACCACGAGCCTGAAGTTCAAGAGCTAGGTATGGTGAGGGCCATGTAGGCACTGTCTTCCATTCAAGTAAGACTCGGGAGAGAGAATTACAATAGCTGGGAAGGGAAGGATAAGGATGAGCCGTGGAGAGACACCAGAGAGAAGAGGGCAGCCTGCCCTTTCCCCATTAGGCTAGGTCCAATACTCAGGACTCAAAACATCAGAGAATGACATGCAGGGTTTCACATCAATGCATACAGCAATTCTACTCAACCATAAAGACATTTCCACGTGCAGCCCTCTCTAGTCCCACCCGCATTAGATTTACCCACTCGGAAAAGACAGAGAACCGATGAAGGCTAATTCTTCCATAGGCACCAGGTCACACTTCTTTACAAGGGCTTAGTATCCCACTAAGTGCCTTAACTTTATTTTCCAAAGTATATAACAACAGTAGACTGTTGAGCTGCACTCAGTTTTCCTTGCTTTGTGATTTCCTAGAAGTCCCGGCTGAAGTATGTCAGAATTCTGCAAACTTTAGGAAATAACATGAAATGGGGCTAAAGCACTCAAGATATCGTCTTTATTGCAAAAGTTAAAATCAAACCAACTACAATCCAAAATGACCTCTTTATGCTATCATAAAAGTCAGCCCTGAGAAAGGTTTGTGACATTTTGCAATCAAATGGAATAGAACATTAAACACTGAGGCTTTTATTTTTGTGAGAAAACAAATGACAACAACTTGCCCAACTGTTTTTAGACTAATCCTCCCTGAGTGACCAGTTAATGGGAATTGTGAAAACAGAGCTGTATTTAGTGGTAATGAGCAGAACATTGCCTAGGCAGCTCACATGGTCTTCACCCCATTTAGTACTTTTAAAATGATCTATTTCCATGGTTTTATTCTTCACTTGAACAAAAAGAAACCCCTCAGCATACATGTATGTAGACATAGCTTTTAATTGAACTTAGGAATGAGACCAAGTGCTTAGACTGACCGAGTCCCATTTCCCTAGCAGTCCAGATTTTAGGCTTCCTTGGTAGCTTTGGAGGCTAAGAATCACTTGGTAGTATAATGATGCATGGATGAGAGCAGCAGAATTGCCCAAGAGAGACAATGTGTGGCTGCACAGACCCAGGCCTCAGGACACAGGTGCTAATACGGCGAACACAGTAAAGAGACAGGCCAGTGATGAGAGCAGGGCCCCAGGGAGGAGCTGATGGTTGGAGGAGGCAGATGACAAGAACATCCACTGACGGGAGAGCAGCAAGCTGGAGACATGCGCAGGAAGAGGGCCATCATCCTTCAGGGATATGGGAGCAGCCAGAATTAAAAAACAGGAGCAGAAAGATCATTTGTGGGAGCTACCCAGGTGAACTAAGCTCAAAATGTGAAACCCAACTGAAGAGAGGTCACCTAAGAACCTGTTGTCTGCCTCCAATCTTTTCAGTCAGCTTATCTTTGGAGGAATACTTTTTTTCCCCGTTTGTAGACCGAGGAAAAGAATTAAGTGACCCATGGGAGTCACCCAGCTCTAGATTTCTACGATTTTGATGGCACTATATTTATTTATTTATTTAAAGTATGATCTAGAGATTATATGACTTTAACACAATATTGTGATGAAAATTACACTAGGAAACAAGGACAATCCCATGCACCCACCCCAGGGCAGAACAGCCCAGTTAATGAAGATATACTGTGTTAAGAAACAGAGACAGTAGATGTCAGGGGCTTTCATCCCAGAAATAACTAGGTGAAGTAAAAATCTGTTAATTGGTTTAATCTCTCAATGATATATATGTACCTCAAAATCCGTAATTATACATAATAAAAAAATACAGTGCTACATGTCAACTTTAAATAAATAAAAATGAATAAAATAAAAAAATGTAGCCTTAATAGAAGATGGGAGAGATGTCTTCCACATTGATCTCTGTTGATATGTTCTCAGCAACTCCCTGAATTACATTTTAAAACTTTCACTGGGCCTGGTGGCACGTAGTTTTATAATCCTAACTTGTAGGGAGGCTAAAGTAGAAATATTGAAAGATGAAAGACTGCCAAGGCTCTAGAATGAATTCAAAGTTAGCCAGGGCAACTTAATCAAACTCCCTCTCAAATGAAAACATCCATGAAAAGACAGCTGGATTGCAGCTTGAAGCATGTCCCTGCATGGCCTGTATAAGCACTGGGTTCAATTCCCAAGGCAGAATGGAAGAATGGGGAGATGGAAGGAAGACTAGCCATATAATGTGTGATGACCTAATATATAATACTAATTATATATCATAACTATATATGATACTAGATAATAAACTGTTTGTACCTAACACATACAATTGGGTTGAAGGGGAGAAATTGGAGTATATTTGACTCCAAATTGTTGCCATTGTTTTATTTTTCCTAAAATTACAGTAACCAGTATTAAGTAAAAGCAAAAATAAATCTAATGTAAGGAGTCTCTGTAGACTGTGTCCTAATTTATCACAAAATAAAGACTAAGCTAAAATTGATAATATTTGGGGGAGATTTCAAGTTCTAATTAGTAGAATTACTAGTAATTTGCTATTTCCTAGATATTAATTGGGTCTGTTACTATTTATAATTTATGAAAACAAAAATCAATTGAAAATAATTACAATCCAATCCAAATGAGTGGAATTATTTATACTTTCACCCCAGAAGACATAGAAACTTTGTTTTTTCTATAATTAGACGTATTTCTTGATAGGCCAATATCTATGGTCAGAATGTCTTTGGCATTGTTAAATTTCACTCTATTAAAAGTCTATGGCACCTCTCTGGATGATATTTGAAACTGGTTTTCTGACCTGTGACTCCAACTATGAGAGCCAGGATTTACCCAAATCTAAACACTAATTCAAATGTAAAACTTACCTAGAATATAGAAAGTGGATCTTGAACTAATGCTATGGTTTTGTTTAACAGATATAAACAATGAATATTTATGAATAATTTTAAATTAAAAATCTGTTCCTCTCTATAATGTAGATTTACCTAAACAAGCATTTTTTTGATACATTTTCTAGCCCCCAAACAATTCTCTTTCAGGGCATGATCCTTCCTTCCTTCCTTCCTTCCTTCCTTCCTTCCTTCCTTCCTTCCTTCCTTCCTTCCTTCCTTTTGCCCTTCCTTCCTTTATTCTTTCCCTCCCTCCCCTCCCTCCCTCCCTCCCTCCCTCCCTCCTCCCTCCTCCTTCCTTCCTTCCTTCCTTCCTTCTTTTTCCTCCTCGCTTCTCCTCTTTCCTTCTTCTTCTTCTATATTTTAAAAAAGATCTATTTTATTTTTGTGCCTGTGTAAGTCACTGCAGGTGCTTATGAAGGCCAGAAGAGGGCGTCAGATCCCCTGGATCTGGAGCTGCCAGCTGTAGTGAGCTGTCCAACAAGGGTGCTGTGAACCAAACTCAGGTCCTCTGCAAGAGTACTATGTGTTATTATCCACAAGCTGTCTTTCTAGTTCTAACCTTTCCTTTTTTACAATAGGAAATTTTCCATTTCACTTAACTTTGTGGTTCTTAGGTGTAAAATCGTCTCCTTGGGTGCTAATCACTGCTGAACTGGGCTACTCAGACAAGGCAGCATATTCAGGAATTTGTACTGGAAGCAGAAACAGGGTATCTCAGGGCTAAGTGACTGCCTCTCTTATGGAATGAAATAATAAGCCAAAGCCAAGCATGAATACACACACACCACCACCACCAATAGCTGTCATCATCATCATCATCACTACCACCACTGACAAGAATTAAGCTAAAATAAACTAAAAGCCTATTTGAAAATTGAGTCGGGCTGGTGGTTGAGGGAGTACACTTAGATGGCTATCTGGGGGTCTTTCTAGATCAAATACTCCATGATTACAGATACATAAATTGGAAACATATGGGTCCTATTATGATTATTGTGATTAACTTGGAAATGTGGCCGTTGAGCCACCAACAGAAAAAGTTGCAAATGACAGGAGAGTCATGTTCTCACAGAAGCTGCACACTCCTGAAGTCTCACCATGAGCTGAAGCAAGCCCGACAAGCATGCCTGGTCGGAAGATCTGAGCAGCAGCAGGTCCATTAGGCATTCTGCTCACATATCACTTGAATTACTTTCAGAGTGAAGGCAAGCATTAAGCAATTTCAAAACAGAGTCATTTTCAAAGTTCCATGCTAACCATGGCTTGCTACTGTTGGAAAGGAACGTATCTATTACTGAACAAGGTCAAAAGCAAACTTCCTATTCATGCAGGCTTTGGCCTGTGCCCAGTTCCAAATTTTTCTGGCCAACACAGGTTTAATACATTTCCAGAAATAATTTTTAAAAATAAAAAGACCAGGTCAGTCTGTAGCTAGTTTCCTCTAAAAATTCCTCTGAAGTTGCCAGAAAGCTTATATCATCTCCATGAGTATACATTTCCATAGCTTTTTACAATGTTCTATACCCAAGATTAAGAATTTTCCCTATATGTTTCACATTTAGGAGTTGTAGTAGAATTTGAAGGCATACTATATTTAATGCATCCTCTAGAATTTGGTCAATAAGAAAATGTCACTGACGAGGAAGCCTGTTTGTTAACTGACCACACCTTTTGCTTCTTTGGTGGTTTCAATTATTATATTATGTAACTTTATAGTTTCTACAAATAGTTGTCCCAAAGAGTGATTCTCCTAATGTGTGAATTCATTCTTCCTTATGTAATTAACTGAATGAGTGGCAGCTCTTAACTACACACTGCAGTCAGCTTGGAGAACGGTGAGATGAAAAGCTTGAGGAATGTGACAAAAAGCAATGTACAAATATACACATCATAAATAGGAACTCAAGATGTGGGGATGAGGATAGGAATTTAAAAGACCTCCCTGGAACTGAAGTTAGAAGCTACAGAGACATGCCATTCTGGTCACTAGGCTGAGAAAGGCAGAATGGTGGGAGTGTTGTCACTGCACATGACAGCAATGTGAAGGCCAAAAACTAAGGAACATGTCAAGGACAGAGAGATATGAAGGGATAGGTCTAGGTAGGTAAGTATATTTTAGGTATTAGGCAATATGCATTCCCATGCATTTAGGAAGCAAGTGAGTAAGATCAGAACTGAATGATTTTATATAAGAAGATGGCATACATATGTTTTCTTTATAGAAAGAACCTATAGAAGTAGCTTTATAGAACATTGGGGTGCAAGGAAGGAGGAAAAAAGAGCAGGGCACACAGTAGGACTTCAGTTGGTCCGAGAGTCCTCCAGGCGAGGCTATAGTAACAGGTTCAAGAAAGGCAGAGGGCATGGGGACAGAGAAAGGCAGACGTCATGCATGGGAATGGGAGGTAGAACTCAAAGGTGGCTTTGCAATACACGATGCTTTTCCTGGTGGCTGTGATTTATTTTACCTAGCTAGCAGACACAGGAAAAGAAATAGGTTTCAGAAGATAACTGGTATCAAACATTTCACATTTAAAGAGCCCCTGGCAAATCAAAGTAAAATGCACATCGGATGGCGGAACACGTGGACGGTGAACTCGGAAAAGAAATCTTGGTTGGAGAACAGAACTGCCACATGATATTAGGTAGGTAAATTCGCGGAAGCGAAGAAGCTCTGTTGATCTAAGTGTGCAAAAACACCACCACAGAAATGCTCACATCTAGAGTGTATGGACTCTATAAAGCCCACTAAGGAGCACAGTGAGGTGGAAGGCAGAGCGATGAGGAAAGATGGGCAACAAACCCAGGACCAACAAGTGACCACTGAAGTTTGATACCATTGGGTAATCAGCTGTACTGAGTTCCCTCTCGAAATGGGAAGCCTGGCTTATGGAAAACACAAACGTCATGCTTAGGAATCTGCTGGACTAGCATTTTGATTAGAACTCCTCTCTTACGTAAAAAGTCATTCGGTTACTCCTTGTTTCCACTTCCTCATCTCAAGAGAAGGGGGTGCGATACATAGGAACCCTCGTCCACTCCTCATTCAAGCCTTAATTCCTTTATCTGAGTTATGTATCTGCCTCTACTGAGTCCGAAGCTTCATCGGAAAACTGTGGACTCACAGGAAATAAAATTAGGATTTTAGAAATGTCGTCTGAGAGGCTATACCTGACTTTTTTTTTTTTAAAGGTTTTATAAACATCTCAAGAAATAAGCAAGCTACATATAGACAACACATAAATTTCAGTTGCGTAAACACAATAGGTCCTAACCTAGTGGGTTTACTATTTAACACAAAAAGATAGAAATGTATGAACAGCCCTCAACCAATATTTCCCAGCACAGAATAAAGCAGGAAAAACTATTCAAACAAACTATAATGTACTTCAGCCCCTAGGTCTGAAAGGAATTGAGTGTAACCCCAACTAAAATCAAAAGGAGAACACATAAACACTATAGAATTTAAGTTGCAAATAGCAGCAACATTCTACATTGGCATTGGATACCTTCACAACCTGAGTTGTTTATGTGATCAATAAAAAGACTGTGAACATATTAAAATGAAACAAGGACATATTGTTTTATGATTTAATAAATTTCCTTTTACAAATATTTTCATATTTGTTCTAAGCTGATACTTTCACTGCAAAGATCACCTAATTTAAAATTATGCTACACTCAATTCCAGCACAAGAATGACATAAGGGATATGTAACTAGGAAAAGTAAAGGCAGGGTTCAAGGACACAGTGGAACCATACCTCAAAAGTGGCTATTTGGGGGCTGGCGATAGAGTCTTGCTAGTCACCTGGCTACCTATGGACAAATCCATACACCGCAGTAGCCTGGTTATCACTACATCGGATACAAACATCAGCAGAAAACTCAGTGTATTCATATACTGTCCTTTATGCCATTATCTGACTTCCATATATGGAGGTGCATCCACCACACGGTCAGCAGCACACCACTCTGCAAATGTGTAGCATTAATTTTGCTTTAACCAACTCGACCCTCAACTCATTCATAGCCATATCAAAAGGACACTGAGAAAAATGAAGTTCCATATAAGAAAAGGAGAAGGGGAATGGCTAGGAAAAGAATCACACTGAGCAGTATTGATAAGCAAGATTGATGGTTTCAGATTTCTCTTTGTGTTTACTGACAAAAGGCAGTGCGCAATAGCAGGCTTGGTTTGTTCCAGTGAAAAATGAGCAGTGTTAGATTGTCTTACCTCCAAGAAATGCTTGCTTTCTAGAATGTCACCCATCTTCCCCTAGTCTAATGTTGTCTATGTTAAATAGACTCTACTCTACCCTCGTTGATACAATTAACAGTTGTACCTATATTGGAGCATGTGTTTCAAGTAAAACAAGATCTTTAGAAACAGCTTAAGTATTTGTGTGAGATACTCATCTGCAGTATTTATGTAGCCAAGTATGCATATGAATTTTTGAGAGGCAAAAAATCATCCACATTTAAGGAGTTACTCATATTATACAGTTATATCCTTCAAACAGTAAGGGCTGAAAAATGAACAGATCCAAAACTAAACATTCTTTTCTTTCTTTCTTTTTTTTTAAAAGGAAGACGTCCATTCATAACGACCATCAAGCATGAATAATTACCAATTCTGAATGTGAAGATCATTCAAATAAATGCAACTGATAGATCATCCACATAGGGTGCAAGTCAGAGTAAACAGACAGTCCACTTTAGAAAGTGTCTAGTGAATTGATTTAACAAGTTTAATGCGAGCATCAGCGTGGGGCTATTACTGATCGTAAGCTTTACTGACGTTATTTGTTCACTTGGAAAAATACCGCTCTTTGGAATGAGCACATTAAGGCTAAAATTGCAGAGAAAACCCTATTACAACTTTATTGCTGGCAAATTGGAACCAAACCTTGTCTGTATATCAATTACTTAGAGTTACCACAGAGATAAATCCTTTTTTTTTTTTTTCTCTCTTTCTCTCTCTCTTTTTTCTTGTATAGGCTCAATGTTGAAGACAGTGATGAGAAAGTCCTTATTACACCCTACCAGCATCACTAGGTTTTCTTAGCAATTTCAAGAAATTGTCAATTAAGTTCTTTTTATTAGGTTCCAAAAGCTGTTAAGTCAAACACAAATCTATCATAAGGCTTGTAACAGCATGTTATTTAGGCGCATTTCAACGCTCCAGTCTTTCATTATCTACCTACCCCACTGCAACTGTGAAACTCAAGCCAAGTAGAGGAGTTTCTGTTGATTATCCTGGGTTCACAAATATTGGAATTAAGTGGCCACTCATTTGTAGGAAAAGCTTTGATCAAACTCCCATTCTTATGAAGATGAAGGGAAGGGAAAATAATAACTATAGTATATATAATGTAATAAATTTATATGATATAAAATAATATGTTTTATTATATATAAAGTAATAAACATATTACATAATTAATAAACACGCACAAACAGACAGGACAGATATGTATCAAAACAAATTGTTGCATTTATTTGACTAAGAATGAGTCTGATGCAAGGCCCCCCAAAACAGAAACTTAGGACTTTTCCACAGTGGTACGAATGAGTCTATTATTTTCAGATTTCACTCATGACCCAGGAATCGTTATGAGTCTGTGTTGAATCATCCAGATGGCAACTGACATCTAAAGTGCCCCAGTGAGCAGTGGAGACCATAGCAGCATGGCAGCATTTGTCCTTGCTCCCTGACCTAAGAGAAGGTAAATGTTCAGGAAAGACAATCCTGTGGGTCCCCAGGAAGAAGGAAGGAGGTAGTACCCTCGAAGAACAAAACAATAGAGGTGCATGGAGGTCAGCCCCAGAGGCAGCTGCTCCTTTGACCTTCTAGACAGACAAATGGGGCTTAATAGGAAAGGGACAGAGAGCAGCACATAATTGTAATGAATAAATATGGCCCAGCGCTATTCAGGAGTCTGCACAGGAGGCATCCGTGACATCCACATTTCAGATGAGACTGTTTAAAAAAAAAAATTAAAATGGATTAAGAGTGATGAGTACTGGCTGAATTAAGATGGCTGTGGTCCACAACTTTTAGTCTTTGAAGAAATTTTCACTGTTGGCTTTGCTTCAAGAAAAAGTAAAATAAATAAATAATAGATAGATAGATAGATGATAGATAGATAGATAGATAGATAGATAGATAGATAGATAGATAGGTAGATGGATGGATGATAGGTAGATATTTTAAAATTAAAAAAATAATATTTACTTACTCTTAAATCTTCTGACTTACTCTCTCAGTAAACATAAGTACTATTCCAATTGGAGATTGTAATGCTCTCTAGATAACGATTTAAATTCTCATTTCACTTATTTCCTGAAACATGTCCAGGAGCAATGGGAACCTGACTATTTGGGGAACAGGTAGGATGCTGAAACTGAAACACACCCACAGCCACACTAGGAGACAAAGAAAAACATAAATGTTTGGTTTTATTTTCCATCCCATAAAGCGAGCCCAGTTGCAAAATCCTGAGAGGCTACTATGCTCTCAGGCTACTATGGCTGTGATTTCATAAGAATTGTTTTTCTTTTTATTTATTTTTTAAATCTGACTTTGTATTTATGTTTCCATGACATTCTGCTATAGCCTGACTACTTGGTCACAGGCTAACGACATTTGAAAAGGAAGAAGGTCAAAGCTATCATTATGGTGGTGACAACCGATCACAGAGGGGAAAAAATAAGCTTTATTTATTACTCTTAATACAAGAAACCTTTACTGTGGAATATAATTGCACTGTCACTACACACCAGAGATTTTTAATCCCCAATCATTTCAACATATTTTACAGTTCATTACCTCTTCAGCTAGATAGAGCAGGAAGGACTCTCCTGAGCCTACACAAAAAAGCATTAAAAAAATTACTATTTTTGCACTCATATTTCCAACATACACACACACACACACACACACATTTACAGACACGTAAATAGGAATTGTAGAGTAGAAGTGGCTAAACTCTTTTATATTTTATATGAATACTGAAATAAAAGTATACATGTCATAATCAACATTAATCCCTCCTACTAAGGACAGGAATGCCTAACATTACAAATCATCTGCAGAAATGGAAGCTAACAAATACGTTAGGATTTTAAATTGACTTTATGACAACTTGCTTATGGCAGTGTCCAGCCTAAGCAAGACTGTCTGCACACCTTCCTAGCAGCAGGCACAGTTCTGCAGGCTGTACACAGCTGCGCTGCCTTTTGGAGATTACCTGTGATGGTTCTCACAAGTCCCAATAAGTGTCATCGTGAAAAGGAAAGCATTTGTGTCACTGTGAATTCTGTTCGGTAAAAACCTATCACTCACAGTCATTTTTCACACACTGCAGCTCATGTATCTTGCCCTACATGGATTGAATTTACACTTCATCACAATTTTGCTATGACAGAAGTTGTCTAGTTAGCTAAACCGTAGCATGAAAATGGAACTCACTTTTTCAACGATTCTGGATTCTGCCAGTGATGCTTTTCTGGACTTAAAGGTGTTCATTGTTATGAGTCTATAATGAACTTGAGAACAGAAATGAAGGCAATACATATATTCCTTCCAATTCTTACCTATTGCATGTATCTCCCTACTGAAGAGGTTTTCCTAAGCCTAAAAAGATGGCATCTATTATGAAGTAGGTTTAGTAAAAAACAATTATAGAGGGTAGATGGCACGTGCCTTGAGTTGTTCTCTGACCTCCACATGCATGTACATACATGCACCTCACACATATGTGAACCCCACCACTGCTACACAAGTATGCACATACACACAATACTTAAATGGTGTTCTTCATGGATCCATCTTTAAAAAAAAAAAGAACTGTGCAAATCATGTGTGTTTCTTCTCAAATGTTTTAAGTATCATATTTTCTTTTAAAATTATCAGAAATGAACAATAACATCTCGATGTTTACCAAGTTGCAGTGATTTTTCTTTGAAAAGATAGAACTTAGACAAAGTCTCTCTGAACACATTGTTATGGCCTGTGTTACCAAGATCATCATCCGCTGCAGCTGCCACCTTGTCATAACGGACCCGAGTCCCTATTTCAAATAAGTTAATCTAAACATTGCTTGCTTTTGAGTAGGATGAGAAAGCAGCTCTTAGTTATTTCTAAAACTGCCTTCCCAATTCACAGCCAGTACTGAAACATGGCAGCTTTCTCTAAAGCTGGGACAAGCAATGCCTAGCTGAAAGGGAAGACTGAACTTAAAATGAAAAAACATTATATTAACATTTTTTAAAGAAAAGTGACCAAGTTTGGCCCTGGGACTAAGGCTTTGCCACCTATTTTGCTAGCAAATCTTGAGTTATTGTATCTGACAGCCCAGGGACATTACATTCCCTTCCAAGGACCAGAACTTCAGCAGACTAAGATAACTACATAGTCGGTAGAGCTAAGCTTGCATGGCCAATTAGAAACAAGTTATGGGTCCTGGGAAGCACATCTGAGAGTACCTCAGGTCTTCACAAAAGGATTCTGACCCTCTGAGTACATCACACACTTACCCAGGGTCCCAGACCTCAACAGAAGCAGAGGAAGCAGTGACCTGGAGTCAGCTGACTTCCACGCCCTCCTTCCTTCCACCCACAAACACACATGGTACAAACAGTAGTAGTTAAAGGGCAAAGCTTGTTTGCTTGTCTTCAAGGATAATGGAAGTTAGTATACTACAGAAAGAAGAGAAAATCCTCTATTTTAATTACTTTCTTCATTGACATAACAAAACAGGTGACAAAGGTAGGAGGTATTAATTTTGTTCATGGATTCGGAGGGTTCAGCTTGACAAGGAAGTCGGAAGAGAGCGGTGGGGGCAAGCCCCCCAAGAGATCTATTTCAGTCACAAGGTGCCACTTTCTACCTTAATCCTTCCAATCATGCCATCGCAACATCATCTTATCAAGGGATGAGTCCACTCATGGCTTCAGAGCCCTCATGCTCTTCAGGATGCTCTTTGGAAGCAGTTCTCAGCCGCAGACAGGTGACTCCCTGAGTCTGAGTCATTTACCAATCCAATAGAGCTTCGCCAATTTAACAAACATTAATTTCACACACCCCCCACCCCATAGTTTTAGAGCTGAACGTATGCAGTATTTAACACTTAAAGTTGCATATCCAAGGAGTTTTATAAGCTGTCATCTGAGCAAGAGATAGCTTTGGACACTGTTACTAGCACAGTCAGGGAACATTTGACAGACATCCTGACAGTGCTTACAAGAAAATCTTTTGGATGCTCGAAGGAGTCTGCTTCACGATGCAAAATGTAAATTTCACTTTTAATCTCATCTGGAAACTCTGCTTATTATTATATATTAAATGATCAAGAGTAGGCAAAACATATCATTTTAGCTAGTAACTAAGTGACTTACAGTATTAAAGATTGAATCTAGGACCTTGTACACTTTAATCAAGTACTCTGCCACTAAAGTATGTCAATATCTCTCTTTTTACTTTTCCTTTTCATACAGATTCTCACCAGGACGCCTGGGCTGACCCTAAACTCATTTAGTAGGCCACAAAGATGTTACACTTACAAACTTTTGGGTTCAACTTCTCTGTAAGTTGAGATGAGATGTTTTCACACTCTGGCCTGGCTCCTATTATTTTTTGGTATAAATATATATTATCAATTATTTTTAAATAATCAAATGTTTTACAAGATAATTTAGAGAATAAAGGTAGCTTGGCAATAGCCATCCCCTGCTATAGAATCAACAAAAAGAGTTAAGTATCTGATTGGGGAAAGCAGGAGCCATGTAGTATACGAGTGAAGGTCTCTGCATATGGAGATGTGTTATTAGTATTAGAAATCTGACTCTCTTAGCTGTTTTGCTGTGTGTTATGAGGATTAAATGAGATAACTTACCAAGTGCATTTAGTGGATTTTGTACATAGAAATGTTATTATTATTCTATAATCAGACTCATCACTTAAGCTGCCTGGTCAATTGTCAATAAGTACATGGAGTCAGGTGGCCTAAATGATGCTACAGAGTACATATTTCCTAAAAGCTTTCAGCTATGTTTGTCTGGAACCAATGGCCACGACAACCTTTCAAACAACCGTCTGTGGATATGTTTGTATCTCACAGTAAAATGTCCTCAATGTAGAAAAGAAGAGAATATGAAAACCATTGGCCTAGAGGAAACCCCTTTGTCCCAAATGAAAGGTAGAGTAAGGTCAGAAGACATATTCCAGAAGGAGCAGGTCCTACTGAATGCTATGTCAGGGCAGCCTCTATGCACACTGCTCAATTAGAACATTGGCTCCCAGCTACAAACACATACTGTTGCAGGGATAGAATGTCATGACTGGAGCAGCTAATAGAAGGTAGAATTTATGTGGGTTTAGGATTGCAAGAGGTAAGAAACCACCACAGAGAGAGGCAGGGCAGCGGGATCTCAAAGTGAAGAGCTCACACTCTCAACTCTAAGGGGAGCACCCTCATAGAGGCAGGGGGAAGGAGAAGGGGATGGGGGTTTGTGGAGGGGAAACTGGGAAGGGGCTTGACATTTGAAATGTAAATGAATAAAATAACCAATGAAAAAATGAAAAAAAAATTAAAAGAACTGGAAACAGAGTCCTTGAACTCCCAAAGCCCATGTCTGGTGACATCCTTTCCTAATCCTTTACAAACACCAGGGCCAACTGGGGACCAAGTAAACAAATATCTGAGTTCCTGTGAGATATTCTGTTGTTGTTGTTTCTATGTATGGGTTCTCTGCCTACATGTGAGTCTGTACAGCACTTGAATGCCTGGTGCTTGCAGAGGAGAGAAAGAGCATCAGATCCCCTAGAACTGTAATTACAGATGGCTGTCAACTTTCATGTAGGTCCTGGGGATTGAACTCAGTTCTTCTGGAAGACTATCTAATACCTTTAATCACTGAGTTATCTCTTATGCTCCCATGGGAGACATTCTTATTCAAACCATTACAATACATTTAAGGTTCTAGTAATGTAGTGCAGGCAAAACGAAGAGTGTTCTCATATTGACTGTCACACATAGTAATACCGTGGCCCCAGACTCAACCACTTCTGAGCTTGCTCTTCCCGAAAGCAGGGATGATAACATAAACTCTAGAGTTAATAGGAGGCTAAATTAAAAGTTAGCCAACTAGAAAAAAAAATCCACAGATAAATGAAAGGTAGTTTTAATTTTACACTGGGCCCATCAGCTGAATAAGACTCAAGGAGGTAAAAGCCACACGAGGTCTGACACTATCATCTCTAGACCTTTTAGTCTAGAAGCTTCACAGTCCCAACTGCGCAGATATAGTTAAACTATATCACCTTTAGATAGAGACAGAAAAAAAAATGATGCTCAATGGGCCATGCCAAATCTATTGCACAGATCAGCCATGGTTCTGGAACTACATAGAGGATAAAGGTTCCCACAAACTGCAGTTACAGCTATGGCCACCAACCAAGACTGACAGAAACTGTAATGAGATTATTTTATTTTGATATATAATTTCACAATAAACATACTTGCCAGTAAAATTAAAGTTAACCAAGAGGTGTCCTAGTGCAAAAGAGACCCGTAACTCAGGAGTAAAAATCAAGCAAACCCACAGGCCTGGAGGTGAAGTGAACTAGGCTGGGAAGACTCCCAGGCAAAGCAACCTTCAAATCCCTTTATTTCTTTCTAAACAAACTGTCTTTGTCCTCTTGAATCTGCAAGGCCAAGGTCACTCTTTTTCATGAGAAACATAACATTAATGATATATAAAACTAATAGATATGAGTAAAACAAAACAAAACAGGAAAGTTGTTCCTAATACTGGCTTAGAGACCTTACCCTGAGCTGCCCTGGTGCACTAGGCAGACAGCCAGCATAGGATTATTTTCTATACAAACACCTATGTTCTGTGCTAACTTCCCCTCAAAAAAGCTGCCAGCTCGTGGGCGGCAGAGGAAGCAACATTTGTAGTATCTGAGGGGTCACTAATGGTTTATTAACAATGCCCAGTGAATGGTTCTCAAGGAAAGTTTCCCCAGCAGGACCTGGCCCAGGCCAAAACGGCCGCTGATTGAACCTCATCTCAGAATTCTAAACTATATATTCTGAAGACAGGTCTAACCATTAGCCATCCTGATGACTCTAACCCATGCCAAACTGTGGGAACCCCTGAAGGAGACATGCAGAAAAATAGAAGACAAAAAAGAAAAATCTTGGTCCGCATTATTTAGGATTAGGGACAACAGCTTCTCCATCTCAGTATTTATAGATAAATAGATCACCCAATTTGCATTATTCTCACCAGAAATTTTATCACTGATGAGGTGTTTCTGCTTCCTCTTTTTTTTTTTAATCCTTTGAGGTCACAGTAGTACAGAAAATAATTTGTTAGTAATGATTTTTGCTAGCTATGTATCAAAAAAAAAAAGACAACATAAAACAATGAAAATGAACAGTTATCTATAAATTGTGTGCATGTACAATTTACTTGATCAGCACTGGAAAAGTGATTTTTAAAGTCTCCTGAATTTGTTCCTTTGCCAAAATTTTAATTAAAATATGCTTGAGAAATAAAAGCTTTCCGTTGGGAGGAATGTAGACTTTGGGGAGAAATTGTTAGGAACACTCATTCTATCACCCCCCTCCCCCAACACTCGAAGAAATGCTTTATACAATGTAAGGTCATCTAGAGCCACAGCTTCATACAAGAAAACATATCTTAGAAATACATTTGTAGCATATTGTCTCAGATGATCTTAGATTTAATCACCTGTAATCTCCAAAGAGGTTGCTTGTGTTTGGGGCCTCATCACCAAATCTGACTGACTGGTCACAAAAAATCTGTCTTAATCCAAAGTAATCAGAGATAAGAAAGCAGAAGGTGGCTAATTTTCAAGCTCCAACCTTGACCTTTGTAGCCTGAGTAAAGGTGAGGCACCTGAATGTCTCTCCACTCCCACCCGTCTCCAGCTAGAGTTGATTTTTGACTCAGGCCTATGAGAAGGCTGCAAGGGAAAAATGATTCACTAGGCTCATTTCTGTTTTTATAAGCAGTCTCTCTAGACTGAAGACACCGCCATATATTTCCCAGCTAAGTTGCGGAAAGAATCATTAGGAATTTTATTACAAATACGGACTTAGCTATGCACAATTTTAAGTGAAGAGAAAATAAGTCATACAAGAATCTCACGTTCCCACCGATTCTTTTTATGGTGGAAACGCTTGGCACCTCTGCTGGTAAATTTAGACAATTTAATTCATCCTGAACTTGCAAAGGGAATGGAATCCCAACAGGTACCTTCTATTCTTTTTGCTTTTATTCTCAGCACTAATGCTGTTCTCATGTGGGCTCATCTCAGTGACTTTAGAACTTTCTCTTCCTCACCAAAAGGTTCAATACTCAAATACTAGTAGAGGACCCAAGCAAAACCACAGCTCCCTGAGTTCTTACTGTATCAATCTGAGAATGAACTCCTATGAAGGAGACTTGTAAGCAGTCGGTCTGTTAGCAGAATGGCCAGTTGCAAATGGTTTACAAACGGAGGGGTAAGTTTATCATTTATTAGTTGTTTTTTTTTTAAATGAGAAACTATGTTCATGTTACATCAATATGCATGTCTAGAAGCTTGTTTAAGAAAACTATTCACCATGGAAAGTTTTAAATGCACAGTATCAAAGAATAATTCTTGACATTTTGATTCATACATGCTTATAAAGCTCCAAGACAACATGGTTTAATTATAAAACATATTTCTACTGCCTTAGTCATGCCAATTAAATTTGATTGGATACTTTCTTTATTCAACAAGCCCCTTTCATGTCATTTTAATTTACTGTCAAAGCAGCCTGAATATTGGAAACTAAATTATTTACTACAGCCCATAAGCCAATAATGTTCCATTTGTCTCGTACAGAGAGAGACTAGACTAACAAGATTATTAAGGACATTACTTGTAATAGCGAATGTCCTTCACTTTATTTGAGCTTCATGCTGTGCTTTCAGAGATCATACTTCAAAAGAGCCCCATTTCATTCCGTCACAGAACCTCTGATATAAA
This sequence comes from Mastomys natalensis, assembly GCA_021653895.1. Taxonomy (NCBI): domain Eukaryota; kingdom Metazoa; phylum Chordata; class Mammalia; order Rodentia; family Muridae; genus Mastomys; species Mastomys natalensis. The sequence goes on from JAJTUV010000287.1 coordinate 1,214,043, forward strand.
TTATTCTCCACTCCCTTTGTAATATTTTGATCATAGAGAAAGTGCACCCAATATTGTTGGGTTGAAATGGACGTGCTCTTCTCTCAGATAGCTACATAGTTTGTTTGTGTTAAACACCTTTGATGCCCTCTTCGGTGCCAATCTCTTCCAACGTGGAAATATCAGTTGAATTTATCTCACAGTGACAAGATCTCATACATTAAATTCACAAAAGCTTTTGTTTTCACCGACTTGAATGCAAACAATGCTTCTAAGATCCTGGGATATATAAGTAAATCAATACTCTCAGTTTTCAGAAAATCACAGAGTTCACTAGGCACTATATGTCTAGACGGACACTCCACACAGATCTCTATTACTGCGAAATCCTAGAAATGAATTAACATGTCTCATCCAGAAGCACTCTCAAAGTCATAAAAAATAAATAGGGCCAATAGGGCCATGGTAAACTCTAATGTGCCCATGGTCCAGGGGAATTCTGCTGGGGTTAGCCTCATGCTAAGACTTATTTAACATCTTCATTAGTGGTGTGGAGAGAAAGGAAGCACACCAATTACATTCACAAATGGCAATTAATTGGGAAGTATGGTAATTATTAGTACAAAAATGAAAAGAACACAAAGAGGGCTGTGGAGGCCAGAGCTACATAGAAAACTTCTAACACGGCAACTGATCAGTAAATTAAAAGGCAAACCCAGGATACGAACATTGAGTCCCCAAGAGGTACTTGGAAATTATACTTTCGAAAGATCAGGCAGTGATGTCACATCAGGAATAAGCTATAAGATAATCCAGCCTCGCAGCTCACAGGGAAAGAGGTGTTCATAGACCACAGACACCTTGGGAAGCAATGGCTATTTGGTTGACTTGAGTCAGAGATAGCAGAAGGTCAATATGAGACAGAAAACAGAGAAAAATCATGTCTGTTACACTAACCTCAACAATGACTGAGGTTTACAGATAAAAGCAAAGGAATGTTGTATTGGGCAATCATATTTAGACACTCCACAACATTCTGAACGATCTTTAATAAAGTGGAGGGGGCTGTAAGAAATGTAACACTAGAAAAAAATCAAGAAGAACAACAACAAAGAAGAAAAAGTGGAGGAGGAGAAGAGAGGAGGAGGAGGAGGAGGAGGAGGAGGAGGAGGAGGAGGCCAATAATGTGCCTAATGTGACCATTTACTTTGATTTTGTGCAGATAAATGAAGTTTAGGCTAGAATGTAAAGTAAAGACGGACAGGTTCCAGCTTCCCAGTGAGCTGACACAATAGCTTAGGTAACAGATTGGAGATATCCTCAATATTGAAAAGATTATCAAATCAGTGTCTCTTTCATACCCCTGCTTCTATGCAAGGTATGACAATTCCACTAAAATAAGAGAAAGAATTACACTGCGATTGATGGGAAGCACATCTTCTCCAGTAATGTGAAGTAAGCTATTTAGTAGTGCTTTGACCATTAAGTAATCAACCATCTTTTGCTATAGGAAAATATAGAAGCACCTTAGCTACATTTGAAGGGTTCTATATGCTATGGCTGAGAGCAAGCCACTCTCTCAAGCTTTCTTCCTGAGAGCTGCACTGTTTAACTCACTTACGAAGAAGAAATCTATTTCTAAGTTGGGTGTAATAAATGCATATGAAGGAGCAGCTTACACTTTCTAGGCAATAGGTCTCAATTTTGATGCCAGGGATCACAAGGTGACACTTTAGTACGTGGCTCAGATTCATGCAATAATGGGCCAATATTTCAAAGCAAATGCAGCTATGATGTTTATGTTAAAAACAATAGGTTATGACAGCAGTCAGATGTTCTGCATCCCTCATGTGTTGAAAATAAATTGTTTCTTTTTTGCACACAAGAGATGGAGATTACCAAGGTGAAACATGACAGAGAATTTGTAGAAAATGATCTTGTCTGTGAGCAAAGCTAGCTTCCTGGTACAGGCTGATAAAAACGGTACCCCACGGGCCACTGTGGACTGCCTTAATGAGTCGAATGACAGTGAATTTTGAACAAAGAGCCTTGGGGGAAAAAAAACACCTATTTTGCTATCTGTCTTAGGCTAAATTTCTATTCACACATACAAAAAATAATGAGGCTTTGAGTTTAAACAGCAGTAGGAGGCAGTTTATATTTACTTCAAGATGGTGGCAAGCTTGGTACACATTAGACTCATGGACATTTCCTTGTTAATAAACCAATGAACTCCTCCTCTTCAAGTCCCCATCTCTCTCCCACCTGGTTGGCTCTTTTACCTTGCAACTTGCGCTTTCATCTAACTAAATGAAAACTAGCATTTCTCAGCACCAAGGGTCTGAGAATCCTTCCCTAGACCCAGAGAAGAGCAAACTAGAAGAAAAGTGTGAAGCTAAAATGGATGAAAGAGCAACTCCCTGATTTTGTCAGAGCTCCCTCTGACCTTCGACTCTGCTCATATACTCATGTTTGCAAGTAACCACCGCCATAGGTAAAGATTATCTTGTGAGCAGAGCAGACTTGTCCGGATTCTCAATGCCCTGAGTAACTTGAAATGGAGAATTTTTTTTTTTACTCCAACTTGTATACACATTAGTTACAGCTGACTAAACTGCCAGACATTATAGGAGCTGGACTTTCTATATTTATTTTCTATGCCATTCTGTGATTTATTCCTTCATTATTGGACCATTTGCTTGGTGAAAGAACTAATTACTAAACTCACTAACACAAATGGGAAGGACTAACTCACTGCACTGCCCCACTAGGTAAAAGACAATGACTTTCATTACAGCCTCGACTCAATTATTACTTGAGTTATTCATATATTACTGAATGCAGTCATATATGTCTACAGATGGTGTCCCTCTTTTGTGATTTTAACTTAAGATGCTTAAAATTACACACAATGGAAAAAAAAGTATACACAATGTTATATCTGGGTCATTTAAATAGTTTGAAATTTAAAGGAAGTATTAATTTTTCTTCTCTTGTCAATAATGAATCATTGTCTGGATTCAGGTTCTACGTCATCTGAAACTTGTTCTATAAGCACTAAAGGTTTATTTGGAGGCATCTCTGCCCCATCACACTTGTCTGCAGCAGACAGAGACGATGGGAACTAAAAGAAACTAACTGGAGAAACCAGTAAATGATATCATTTTTGATTTTATAGATCACCTTTTGTTTATTATGTATCTCAATATAAATCCTTATCTCTGTGATTCATATTTGGATATTATCAATATCAGTTCTAACATTTATAATCACTGATTAGTCCAGGCTGTGCAGTCAGTACGCGCACAATCTCAGCAGACTTAACATGGTTCCCAGCTTCAAACTGAAAAAAATAAAGATCTGCCTTGAGATATTAGATGCAGCAATCGTTCACCTTCCCCAATTACAATATTTCATGTTTTATGAGCTGATCAATGTTTGAATTCTTTGGATACTTCATTTTGAAAGATGTACTATGAATTAGGTCCTCTATGCAAGGATTGACATGGACATATTCTACTTATGAAAACCTGCATGAGAAAAATCCAAATACACAAAATATATTGTAAATACATGTACTTGAATGCTATAATTATAAGATATGACAAAATGCACAGTAAATATAGGCTGCACTCAAGTATTTTAATATTTATCTTCTTTATATGCATAAAATTCTATAAATAAAGTCATAAGATAGAGTGAAAAACATTTCAACACAGAAGATGTATATATGCAAATCTATAGCTATATGTATGTGTATGCAAATCTATAGATATATGTATATATGTATGTATGTATGTATATTTTCCTGATTGAAGTTTATATCCTACCCTCCATTTTGACTGAAACAGTGAAATAACTAGCAAGTTGCCTCTCTGAAGCCGAAAGCAATTTCCTTTTCTAATTTTAGTTATGCAAAGCCTATGGGCATCATCAGCATTTAGTAATTAGTTTTATAATTACTGCTGTTTTGCTCACTGTCATTCAATTTTTCTTACAACATGGTCTGGGATTGAAACATCCCACATCCACGCTGTGTAAATTGCTACCCATTTATAAGGCAAAAAAAAAAAAAAAGTAACGTCTTGTATACATTATTATTCAGTCAAGAATGTGTTATGGGTACTTAGGTGATGCCTTCAGTGAGTAAGCTGTCCACTAAAATGCTGAGAAAACTGGTATTGCAAGGTTCGGGAAAGGCTGTCTAACAAATAGCCTGAGGACACGAAGCTCCCAGAACAGGAGGATTACATCAGTGAGCACAAAGGAATATCAGAAACCTAAAGATCGTGATGTCAAGACAAGCATTCGGACTGTTAGGGGATGCTGTTGCGAGTCCACAGTAAAGAAAAAAACACTTAGTACCCAGATATCCAAGGCTCTGCTGCATTAGGAATACTCTGTTTCTTCAAAAGGGTGGCCAAAACGCTGCGGAGGATGCAGTCTTGATAGATTAAAGTTTTCCAAATCTAGTGGAAAGTCCAGCCTCGGGGGTTGATATTTCACTTCGATTTTAACTGTGAAATCAAAACCCTGCTTGACCTTTCATAAAGACTAGAAGCGCCAGGAGAACAAAGGGTCCTCGGAGTGTCATGGCACTATCAGCTTAAACAGCAGCTTCAGGAAACTTGGAACCTTGCTGGACTATATCACTTGTAGCTACGTTCTCTAAAGATTTGTGAAAATCAAAACAAAATGACCATGAGTCCCTTAACAAGATCTGACCTGTTTAGGCCAAAGCTGGGGGATTGTATGTCAACCCACATCGTGGAATTGGCTTCAAAGTAGCCATAGAGCTTAGGGTTGGCTTCCTTGAGGACATACACTAACATGATACAGAATCGAAAGTCTACCTGAGAAGGAACTTGGTCTCTTTGTGCCTCCATTTCTTCACCTACACATATGGACAGTACCCACTATAAGGGTCACTGAATGGCTGAAGCAGGAGAGTACTTAAGGCAGAAAAAAGCTAATGAAAGCAATCCTGTGCTCCTCCTGTGATCCTTGAGTGTCCTCTTTAGACAGCACTGTGCACTGGCTAGAGCTTTCTTCAGTATCACAAGCCATACCTCATAGTGTACTTCCTCATAATTAACTTAACGATTCTTATATTTGAAGTCTTATTTCTACAATGCATAAATTATACATATTTTAAGAGCTCAAATGTAACTTCTATTTCTTTTCTGTCATGTGGCAGGACGTCAATATACGCTTCCTATTCTAAATGTATGAAAAAAGGAGCAACAGGATGGGAGAAAGAAGAGAAACTGCGAGCTCCCCGAACAGTGAGACCTTGGACTAGATAGGGTCTGTGTAACTGACATGCAAAGGCAAGAATTTGAGGCAAAACACAATGAGAGAAGCTAGTAGTCAGAGGGAAGGTATGACTTTAACCATCACTTCCCAGTCAGCCACAATCATCAATAGACACTGCCAGAGCTGGGGAGACTCGTAGGTAGGTAAAGAACACACACATGAGGATGCAAATTTGGATTCTCAGCATGTACTTCAAAGCCAGGAATGGCAGCACACCTCTGTAACCCCAACACTTAAAGGAAGGGGGAGATGAGCAGATCCTTGGTGTTCACTGCTCAGCCAGACTAGCTGAATCAATGTGTTTGTAAAACACCATTTATAAAAGACATCTGATATTGACCCCTGGGCTTCATAACCACATATAAACATGTGCACATACATTTACACACACACACACTTTTTATTTTCTTTATTTTCAGGTGAAGACAGAGAAAACTCCAGAAAGGGTAAAGGGCAAACCATAGCAAGCTCTGTCATTCTTCTGAGTCTATACCCTGGAGCTGGAGACACAGAATCATGGATTAAGATGGAAAGATAAACCAAACAGATGCTGTGGATTTCCTAGAACTCTCTCCTTACTCATTATCTTGATATACTTAGGCCAAAAGGCTCATTTGGTCTAGTGTTTCAGAGAGTGATAAGAAACTCAGAGGCTGCTATTTATTTGTGAACTAAATGGCAATGAATTTAAATAATATATTTTAATCAAAACACTCCAAATACTTTTCCAAACCATTTATATTGGAGACTGGCTATATGCGCCCACAGATCTCATGTAGTTGGACTTAGGATTTGGAAGTCTTTCTCTGGTCTTTCCATCTTTCTCAAATGTGAGTCACCAAAGAGCACAAAGGCTCCTCAGGAGGTATTGACTTAACTGTTACTGCTGTTACTGTTACTGTTAAGTAGACTTAATCAGCTATACTTATATGCAGATATCTAAGTGAATAAAAACTTAATCAGCTAGATGCACATATCTAAGTGAATAAAAGTTAAAGCCATAATTTAGACAAAAAAAAAATAAGAAAGATAACCTTTTGTTTCAGTGAGCAAAAAAGGTTACCAATTCCCATTCTTGAGTCATACTATTTAATTACACATGCAGGAAAAAGGAGGCAAAACAGAGAAAGTGTACAACTTCTGCTCCAGGGCATCTGACACCTCTGGCCTCTGAAGGATGCAGTACTCATGTGATATATACCTGCACAGAAACACACACAGCTCACAGGAACAAAATAAATCTTTGGGGCTGAGCAATGGCTTGGTAGTTAGAAAACCACAATGCTCTTGCAGAGGACCTGACCTAGGTTTCCAGAACCCACATGGTAGCTTATAACTGTCTATAACTCCAGGTCAGAGGGATCCAGGATCGTCTTCTGGCCTTCATAGGCACCAGACACACACACAGGCAAAACATTCATGACCACAAAATATTGTTGGAAAGACTGTGAAAGAATTTCTTTGATCTGTTTCCTCGGAAATTCATGATGTGCAAAGATATGGCTGGCAGGAGAGGTACAGGAAGGTGAAGAGGGCACATTGAGAAAAAGTAATTATTTAAAATGAAAGAAAAAAAGACCTTTCAATTATTTTCATAGCTACCTTTCACCATCAATACAAGTTTCTCATTTTTACACTATTGCATGAATTTTATTTAGTTTGTAACTTACATATTAAAGAATGAAGTGTTTTCCAAATTTTACTTTGCTATTACATAACAGTTCTACCTTAACTAATCCATTCATCAAAAACCACCCTGATCCAACCCAGCTACCACTGCCATATGCTTGCAAAAAAAAAACAAGCAGCACCACATGCAATCAAAAATCAAATACGGGAATCTGACATCAGTGATGTGTCTACATGAACAACCACCACGGAGTTTCCCTGCCTGTCACATCTCCCCAGTTCTAAGTTTAGTGCTTTCAAGTTGTACTAGCTTGGAGACTGGAAGTGACCTCGGAGCTGCTAAGTCAGATCTATTGAATGCACAAACTGTTAACTCAATCATTTAACAAAGTGTATCCAGAGGCAACACAGGTCTAACTAAGGGCACCCAGAGTCTTTCAGGTTTCTAATTTGTATTTTCCATTCACATCTGAATGACTTTGTATCCTTGCTTCTTTGGATCTGCCTCTCACCTCTCAGTTTCTCAGTCGCTTCCCATAACACTGACACAACAATTGCAGTGGAAATATTTGGACATTTTTGTTTAATATCCACACTGGCCTGAAGATACCTTATGAAAAGTTAACTAAAAAGTAACTTCCAGTTTGTAAAGGAAACCAACATAAACATTAGTATCTCTGGATAATGGGGGAAAGGCTAGCTAACCAGAAAGAGGTTGGTAAAACTTTCAAGACCTCATTAAACGAGAAACTGTGTTTTTTTTTTTTTTTTTTTTTTAATTATTGTGATATTTTTCTTCCATTACTGCATAATCTAACATATTTGAATTAGCAACATAGTTACTGCTGGTTACAAATCATTTTCCACATTAAGAATACACATTAAAAAAAAAACCCACAAGTCTTCATTAAGGGGTCTAAACAGGAGTAGGAAGGTGAAAACCTCAGTGGTTTTCAAAGCAGCATAAACATGCGGGATGCAGCTAACTTTTCTCAAGATCTCAACTGAGTTTTCTTGAGTATATGGAGTATAACAATTAAGTTCCTTCAACAGTTAGTACTTATTAATTCTAACAGCACAATACACTAAAGGGTTAAAACAGGCATAAATTAGCTTTATTGTCAATCATTACGTGCAGAAGAATAATTAACTCAGTATGTTTATTTATCTACTTTCCCTACTTGATTAAATGAATGATTGATGACAGGTTCCTTGTTTTCTTTTCTTTCTTTTTGTCAGTATAAATGATCAGTATGGAACTAAACGGTGACATTAAAATGAAATCATTAGCAAACTTTAATGCAGACTGGCCTACACATAGGATCCTCTCCCTTTCCATACTGAGAAATCTAATCAGATCATTCTCAGCCTAAACATACACTGAGCATCACTGGAAACTCTCCCGAATCAGGCCCTCAGTTTCCACTTTGGCACATCTCTGGTTATGTTGCAGGCAATTCGTTTCCTTTAAACTCATCATAATAAAACGAATGTGCTGGGTTTGGGACTCACATGTTGGTCATATTTATGAAGTATAGCGCTAGCATTTGTGGTCTTTACCAAGGGAAACATCGAGATGCCACTGAGCTAGATTTGTTCAAAATCAGAATATCAAATCATTGATGAATGACCATTTTAAGTGACTTGGCTGCTGTGGGATTTGTCATGATTTGATAACCTTTGAAAGGTTATTGGTTTTAGTTTTGCAAATCAAGTGACTGACAGCAGCAGCAGCAGCGGCCCATCATGCACATTCCATACCAACAGGCTCCCCACACCAGCCGGGCAGAAATGGACCATAATGCAATAGTGAGTTTCTTCCCTCCATGTTCCCCCAGCCAATGCTACATGCTCTAGAAACTGAAAAGAAACCTTTGGATCTCAGGGAAACCTGTACTTAAACATCTGATTCACATGGGCTGCCCTTCTGAACATTGCTTAATCGTTATTTAAAATGCTACCACTACTGGACAGTTTTGTACTGCAAATCTTTGAACAAGATTATGAACTGTAATACCTCCAAGGAATAGTTCAGAGAGGGAGCAGAAAAAGAAGAGGAATATCAAGCTGGAAGGCAGAAGGATACTGAGGCAGGAAACTGTGAGACACTCTGGGAACTCAGATCCCACCAGCTGCATCCGCCAGCACCCTTCACTCAGAGCAGGAAGAGAAGCTCTACACAGACATAGTTTCAAAGTAAGGTCAGTAGGAAAAGAATGAGTTCAGCGAAGCACTGGTGAACGTGAGGAATTCTCACTCCTGTTTGATTAATACCAGGAAATTGTCTATGTCAGAGGACAACGTCACATTACCAAAAACCCATGAAGAACAAGCAGATTTAGTGTACGATCAAATTATGATCTCTTTGTGTAAGTTCTTGAGTGAGTGAGCAATTGTGTCAGTGTAGTTTAGTGGTTGGTTAAGTCAAAGCAACCTCCTCTGTGGTAGGGATGAAGCTTCAGAAGCAATCATACTTTCCTACATAGAGTCCCGTGCAGATTATCAGTTATGTCCAGAGGAGAGTCAGTGGAGTTGTGCCGAGGCTCACAGATATAACAGCACTGGCATCTCTCAGTCTGTCTCCTTACCAGCTTCAATCCGTCTGGGGATACTGCCTGAATGTGATAGGATATAACACTGGATGAAACAAAATCCATACCAGTAACTAAGTCCATACACGTTGTCTCTATAAAAAACTTAACATGAACTATAGTATAAAATTTTATTAAAATTATTTCAGTCTAGATTGCTTTCTTAAACAGAAGCCAATAATATTAGATGCACTTTAACATACTTCAACTTTTACATAGAATGTGGATCAAATCGAATGCATTTTGTTTGCTAAATTTGTCAACATATAAAGCATCTGAATTCATCTCAAGAAGAGTCATTAAATACTGTCATTTTCATATTTATCTTTTACATTAAAAGGTCATGAATATATAAAGACTATTCAACATACAAGAGGAAAAGACAATATTCATTTTATGCTACTTATACAACTATGGGACAATTGATATATAATATTCTCCATGTCTTTCTATTCAATTAGTTTCAAAAGTCTTTGTATGCTCTAAGGACCACACTGCCAACTGTATACTTGGAAAAGATAATGTATATGTATTAAAATGGCTCTCCCTATCATCATATCAACAGTGAAATCAGTAGCGTGCTGTGACAGGGACAGTTATGTCTCGCTGATTGATACCTTAAATCATAATTTATAGATACAGGCCTATTTCTTTTCTTTAAAAAATTAAAAGAGTAGCAAATGTTTATTTGAAGAAAATGATCCATTGTTTTATAAAAACAACTTTTACTAAATACCTATTGCCACAAAAATCTTTAACACAGAGAAGTTCTCTAATGTATAAGAAATGGGATTTGTAAACACTTATAAAACATTCTGTGAACAATTGGTCTGTGGCTTTATCATTTTACAAAGCTCAGTGACCTTTGCCTGCAGACAAGCACAGATGACAAGAGTTATAGTTCTCACTGTATACGCTTATTAAACTGAAGAAATGTTTCCAAGATACATGAATAACAATTTGAAACATGAAATAGATTTATGAAGCTACTACTTTGTGAAGTATTTCTAAGTGCAAGAATAAACTGAGTTTTAGTAACTTCCTACCATGATAACTTGTGTCTCTTCACTAGTATATGTGAAAGGCTGTCCTTTCAGGAGATGCCGTCTATCAGAGGGGAGTGCATTCAGAGTAGAATACAAGTACCTCTGGTTCAATAGCACATATAATTCCATTTCACTGAACAATTACCTCTTAAATTTATGTAGAATATGAACAAGGGTCTTTTGCATGGAAAACAATAAAAAGGAAAGGTCAGCTGGACCATTGACATCGGATCCAGAGACACTGGCGATTAAGACCTTGATCTGTCTTGTAGTCACTGCTGCATAGTTCCAGTCCTCTCTGCTCTGCTTTCTCTCTTGTAGAATGAGCCTGTAGTAACTTTCATGTCATATTTCAGAATATAAATTCATTTTTAGTAATCTGGGGTGGACATTGTAATTCTCTCATATACATATCAAGAATAATACGGAACAAGATTAGATGACATTTTCTCTGTCTGTAGAAGTTTGAGAACTCTCTTCTAGGGAACTTTAAGATAGAAAACTCACTTTGCCTTCTTAACTCCATCAATGGAATAAAAGTACTCATGGCTGTAGCTTTAGATAACCAAAATATAGACACCATATCTGAGTTTAGACCAGGCTTGGTGCTTCTGATGTTAAATTACAGAGAATTAACACATATTAATTTGGAGCTGGTTGCACAAATGCTTCCAGCATTTGCTTCAGCACTTAAACTCATTTTCAGAGAATGGACTGCTGTAAAAGAGCACAGGCTCATTAAGAGTTTATTTCCTCAAAATGCTGAAGGACGGCAACTTTCTATGGTGGGGGCCCAGCGAGCAGCATTTAACTCCTTAGCTGGGGTGGGAGAAAGACTCCACAGCGCTCTGTTTCTGAGCAGGCATCACAGGTTCGAAAATGAAAATTTTCATCTTGTTGTCACACCCTGGCTTACCTTGTTTCAAGGCTGGCTGTGTTTTCTTTACACAGAATAAAATTTTAGCAGGAGCAGAAGCCAAATGCATAAAATGAATGATCAACTTACAATTCCTGTGAATCTATTCTTTCATGGCCCTCTGCTTAAAAATAGCATCATAAATGCACATCTGCAAAGGCTGTGGACCACCCCCCCCTTTCCTCAATTGTACAAATTATTAGAGTCGTTGACAAAAGAGGGTTTTTTTTTTGTTTTGTTGTTGTTGTTTAGGGGTTGGTCTGGGCACTCTCTTGGCAGACTGCCACTTCTCTAGCAGTGGAAATTCTGCTCGCAGAAAGCCACATTGTACGGAACAGCTGTTCTGTTAAAACACGGAGCTAGCAGCCCAAGAAATGACTGACTTCACATGTGAAGCAAAATTGTTCCCTCCCTTTGTACTAATTTAAATGAAATGAAAGTACAAAACATTCACTTCCACGCCGTCTAGTCTCCCTTCTCAATTACAGCCTGTGGTGACTTGTGTGCAAATCCTGAAGACAGGGGCACTTCAGCTGCCGTCCGGCAGGACTGCCCTTGAACATGGGCCATTTGATCTCCTGGCTCCAAGGATGGGATTCCTTCTTTGGTGTGATATTTTCTATATTTGGATTTGAGACGCTGAGGAAACCATGTATACTAGGAGTTCAGATTTTAAAAAAGATACTTTTCTATTTCTACTAAAAGCAAGGGCAGCAGAAAAGAAATACTAGACTATAGTTTATTAAGCTGTTGGTTTGTCTTTATGAACCGTAGTGTGTGGTTTATGCTGTTAGTTGTTTGAGATATGTTCAGATAACAGAAATATTCTGCTTAAAACAGTCTTTTGCAAAGGAAATCCTTTCCTTCATATGTTCAGCCCAAATCTCAGCGCCCTCAATTCTCACTAAATGTCATCAGGTTTATGCCATTTTCTAGGATACACGGTAAATTAAAGTTTCCATGAATACCTAAAATTAAGAACTTGAATATTTTTATCTAAAATAAAAATACTAGTAATACTTTTCTTAGTCAATGATTACATTTTTTTGTTGAGAAAGCACCATATGTACTTTTTAAAATAGTCTACTTATATGCAATAAACAAGCTAGTCATCTTTCAGACCCAGTTTAAAGTCTGCCTGCTATAGACTACACTTCTTTTGGTATAAATAATGTCTTCTCTTATCTGATTTTATTGATGAAAATTGATATTCTAAAACCCAAGTAAGACTACTTCAATTTGGCCAAACTCACAAGAAAGAAAAGTAGCACATACATTCATTATTATTTCAGTAAATTGGTCTTTGAATCTCAGGCATCAAATGATTAAAAACTGTTTTGTTTTCTTATCAATTCAATGAAATATCTACATAGTGACAATTTGTAAAGCAGCTTCATAAATCTTATTTTGATTAAAATATTTTAACATTCTCAAGTCACTTGGGCCATTTAAGAAATACCAAATTTCCTCTACTCTATTATGAGTTAATATTTTCTCCATATTAGAATCTGAATTACTTTTTAAATAGTGCATAATAAATTCAACCTTCTTCCTGATTCCTGACTTACTTTGTCTTGAAATCTTAATAATACAATAATAAAAGCCAAACAGAAACCTTAGCATGTAGCACAAATCATAAACAGGAGCACCAATAAGCCCTTGATAATTCCTCTACAAATTCAAGCTTTTTGTTAAGTTGCCTCCTGGACACTCAGGAGAAGACATACTCAGACAGTCAAAAGTCTCAAGTTCAAATTTTCAGATAAGAGGGCTGAAGTTAAAAAAATATATATTATTCACAACAGAGATTTGAAGTCAGAAGTGCCTGATTCCGTCAACCAAGAATTGCTGTGCCATTCTGAAGGCACGTTGAGATGACTGGGCGGATTCATTGTTACTACACTTTCAAATAGTCTGCTTAGTCTCCAGCATTGGGTATGTGGACTGTGCCTTCATCACAGGCAGCTGAATCTCTATATTGTGGACTGAACAGACATTGTATGCTAAAAGCCTAATTCCTCACTATGAGCGTATGTAGAGGTCGAGGCTAGGGAAGCAATTGCCATGAGGGTGAACTTCTCAGAAATGGGATGCTGCTCATGAGAGGAGGCAAAGGGACATCTTTCTTTACCTCCCTGTCCCATCACACTCCATACCAACCAGAAAGTTGGTCTTTACTGAGAATCAGAGCATGCCATACCCAAATCTTAGTTTCTAGATATCCAGAATGGTAAATCTACTGTTTAAGCCATTAAGAGTATAGTGTATATCATAATAGTCCAAACTGATAAAGATACCCTACAAAGGCCCCTCTCCTGATCTCAGTGTCCAGTTGAAAAAAGCTCACGTAGCAACAATTGCAATGACCAATGACTACCAGAAGGCTGTGTCCAGTTGCTGTGGCTAACTGCCTGCTTAATGAAAAGCAACACTGCATCCACCCTGAACAATGTGTTCACAGATGCTTCTGTACCATCAGTAGCTCCATATCAACAGTAGATGCAATGAAAAACAGTGGGTCATGTGTCAGCTAAGCCAATATCACCTTGCCACTTTATGCAGCCCCCTGCCCCCCAAAATGCCCCCAAACAAGGTCTGCCTGCATCAGCCTTACGGCTCCCTTCATGTCTCACTAGAACATACTGCACTTCCCATGCTTTCTTATGTTCTCTTCATGCCTCCTTTCAACACGGAAAATGAGAGCAATTTTGCTTTTATGCTAAAATTCTTGTAAAAACCTGGATACTATTCATCTATTTTTACAGAAGAAAGCCAATATTTTAAAGTATTTATATAAAACCCAAACTGTGTACACAGTCTGTTTTTATCATCAGTGCTGATATTCAACACAGTCTTATTTTTCAAACTGTAAAATTACATATGAGTGATGTGCTTTAATTACCAGACATTACCAATTTTTTTTGTTTTGTTTCTCTAGAAGGCTTTGGGAAGCTATGATAAGGAACTCACTGCATGTTGGTGTCTTTTAAGCATTTACACAGTAACATTCATACATCGAGAACTTGACTAGGACTTTGGAAAGAGCAGATCCCAGAGGACGTGAGGAGAAGACCAAGGGAGCTATTTTCTGCAGACTATGTTTGATTTCTTGAATATAATAAGTTGCTAAAGTTAAATCCTGCTATCCAATTCAATCCTGTTTCTTCATTTTGTCATGGTTTTAGAAATGTGTGAAATTCTATCTGCAAAAGATCACATTAGCTTTGCCCATCTAAGTCAGTGTGATAACGGCAGCTTTGGAGTCTTGGGTTAGGGATGTAGTTCAGTGATAGAGCATCTACTTAGCACACACAAGCCTACGAGTCCAAACCTCAACACTGCAGGTATAGGAATACCTACTATTATAATCAACATAACTATAGTTATAAATAATAATTATTGTCATATTAATAACAATGATTATTATTATTTCAAGACTGAGGACTGAACCCAAGAATTTTTCATGCTAATCAGGCACTATACCACCCCAGCTCTAATACTGGATTATTGATGAACAAATTGCAAATGTCTTCTTCCTATATAATTGTTTCATGATAGCCACAGTCACATGAGGATTTAAACAGCCAGTTCAATTATAAAGAAAACTAATGAATTATACAGTGAGGCAAATCAAAAGTATTTCACCCAAACATCCATTGTTTGATAGACAATTTAAGTAAAAAATAAGTTTCATATACAATATTTCATTTTATTTCTCTAATAAGCTCCAGAAAATGCTATCAAATTTAAGCCCATGTTTTAATTATTTACTACATTAAGTTGTAAATTCAGCCAAAACAAGCTAAGCCACCTTAAATGCAGAAAAATTTATGCAGCTATGGTTACCTCAATATACGCTCCACACCACAGCTTTGGCTGGAGCACATGCTATTTACTGATTATCATAGTATACAGGTATAGTAACATATATCACCTCTGAATATTGCTTTAAGACACATTCCAGGCTATACATTGTTATTGTTATACCTTAAATATGAATCAGCCTGTACAATTAGTAGTAGGACTCTATAAAAAAATGCTTCTTTAAAAAAAAGGATCACTGTCCCCACCTATTTTGATGGCATAGGCAGGAACTGGCCGTCTCTGGGTTAAACCACAGCTACACGCATGAGCCCCATATGTGAACATGTACTGCCAGTGTAGAGAAAAGATGTTAACGAGTTATAACAAGGTCAAAACATAAAGTCACAATCATGCAGGAAAATGTATTGAACAGAATTCTACTCCCAAGTTTATAACTTGCTTTGATTTCCCCCTTTTCCTCTTATTACTATTACATTTATATCCATGGATGCATCACATGAATGCATAAATACAATTGCTGAGCCCATTTAGTATCACTTGGATGTATACAGATGATTTCAGGGCTTACCCACTTGGTATTTGATAAGCTAGGGTCTCCACCCAGGGGAAGATTGATTTTCCCTCTCTCAGCGGTCATTAATTCGGCAGACAACTGAGTATAGGGTACCTCACCAAACTAGATTTGCCTACAGTACAACTCTTGTAGAAAACATTGTGGAAGAGGAGAAGGGTTCAAGAGGCAGAGGTCCTGGAAGTCTACAGTGAAATTGTGTCTCCTCAAAATGGCAATCTAGCTATACACTTGGCTGCTCAAATAAGACCCAAATAACATCAACAGACAGGCTAAGTTGGGAGGGAAGAAACTTGGTGGAGGGACCCATATACAAAGAACTATGGGCTTCTGATCATTAATCACTTCACCTTGTCATTGAACTTCTCTCTACATTCTCTCAAATATATTTTTTTTTCAAAACCAGAATGGGATAGAAGTATGGCTTCTAAAAAAGATAGATCAAAAAAATTCTCTTTACCCTCCTTCTAGCCCAGGTTCTGGCATTTATTAACATACTGCAGACTCAAAAAGGATGTGAAGAGCTGTAGCCAATCGTTATTCAAAGCCACATTAGTTTTCTTAGGTAGAGGTCACCACATGTTTATTAAGGCACAGCTAAGACTTATGCACGTTATCTAGAAAGCAGTTTCGGGAAAATTAAAGTCATAGTACAATTTCAATCATATAAAGCAGTCAGAGGTGACTCTTTGCTATGCTCATGAAATATTGTTATCCGCAGAGTTCTGAAACTATATATTATGCCTTGCAAGAGGTTATAGGGCTAACAAAAGCATATTAAAGACTTCCAATCCTAAAGAACAGAGCACAGAAACTTGAAAGTTCTAAATAAGTGGATACCAAACAGCCTAAGATAGTGCCAAAGGGTGCCACGACTGACATGTTACATTAGTAGGAACCAGTAGATTTTCAAAGTAAGTCAAATGTGGTAAAGAATACAAGAGTGTATCTTAAAGTTGTACCAAGAAACTAAAAGCAAATAATAAGCATATAAAGTTCCAGAGAGCTAGTCTGTTGATGCTATACTTTTACAAGACTTTGTGCTTTGTTTTCAGGCTCTGATTTGTAATGATTACCTGTACTCAAATCTTAATGATCAAAACAGATTTAAAAGACTTTAGTGGGAAAAATGTGTATGTGTATTCATGTACATGTGTCCGTGTGTTCGTGTATGCTCGTCATATTTTAATTCCAAGACCCAATAGAGATATAAAATAGCCTCATGTTGAAGGGAATAAAGTAAAATGAAAGTTGGAAATATTAGCAGGATATAAAGTGAAAGCACATAGGCTGTGATACTACTAATACACAGCTTGAAGAAACCTGAGTCATTTCAGAAGAGTCTAATGGTTAAATCTTTTCTACAAAACTTGGATTCAAAATTAGAAAGTAAGTAGTTTTCCAGGACAGAATTGCTGAAATAGGTAGGTAGGTAGATAGATAGATAGATAGATAGATAGATAGATAGATAGATAGATAGATAGATCTTTTTTCTTCTTTCAGTGTGGAGCACTAAAGGAATTGTGAGAAAAGACAGGTAGAAATCTGTTGACTAGACTTCAGGTTACACTGGTACTCCTGTGCTTTGTGAGACTGACATTTTCAACTCCTTCCTGTACATCTGCAAGTGAGCCTATTGGACAAGGGCTCATCCAAGAACCTCCACTGCCTCTCATGCCTGCTCTACAACCCAATTCACTTTTCCTTGGATTTCATACTATCATCATTATTCTCCCTCCAGTTTTCCTATGTTTTCTTTTTATTCTTCCAGTTTTATGATTTACACCGGCCCACAGCTGCCCAAACATAGCATTTGATAAGTGTTATTTAAGTGTGAAAACAGAAATCTTTATTATAATTGAATTCTAAAGTAAGATTCAGTACTCTTCCAGGTACAAGGCAACATTCTTAGCTGTTAAAATGAACAAGAGGAGCCAGATGTTGCTTTCATTGATCTCATGCCCTAGTCCACAGGCAGGTACATAAAAGTACATAAGGAATAGGCTAACAATAAAGCAACAGAACAATGTCAGTGTGCCTCACATAGATGGCTAATGATGCAGGAAGAAGAAAATTTTACATAATAGCAGGACATCTGAGCTGGGTATCAAAAGCTGAACAGGAGCACACCAAACTCACTAGCTATAGTGAGCTCAGGAAACAATTTCCAAAGCACAAAACTTTGACGTGAATAAGACTACAAAAACCTTAGAAAACAGATGCTTTCTCTGACCTTCATTCCCTTTGTCCCCAAAGGCTCTCAATGGCAGGTGGCTTTCTCTATGCCACACACTGAAAAGACAGGCTGAGAAGAATCTACAAGAATCTAAAACATAAGGCATGTCCCTCATCTTATTATAGACCCTTCCATCTTGTCATATCCGTATGTGCTGTCCAGTCTTTGCTGAGCCTGGAAATGAGAATAAATAGTCTTCTGCATGTCTTCAGGTCTTTTTTTTATTGAAGTCTTTCAGGGCTACATAACATTTGATTACAGTGAATGTGTTCCAACATTCTCTTAGTAGCTTTTGTTATGGGAATGACAGCTATAGCACTTGTCCTAGATGAAGGAAAGGGGAGTGAGTGAGTGTGAACGGTGTGTGTGTGTGTGTGTGTGTGCGCGTTCCTACAAAAAGGACATTTCAGTATAATGGTGACATATACATAAACACACATAGATGGCTTGCAGCACTGATTGCTATTGGAAAATGAGATGAGAGTAGAGAGACGGTAGATTGAGCTTTTCCTTTTTGGCAAAACAAATCCAGAAGAGAAGAATAAAGTACAGGAACTAAAACCATGGGGAGAATATTCTAGTAAGACCTGCGTTGTGATCATGTATTCATATCCTGGCCATGGTAGCTTCCAAAAGAGGTCCACTGAGAGTTGCTGGCCATGGATTTGCCTTACTCGGACTCAAGCCATGCTGATACAAAGTGGTCCTAGACCAGTACTGCAAAGAGGAGATCAGTTCTTCCCTGGAAATAACTGACAAGCACACCTTGATCGTCACACATTCTCAGTGATAATTCTTCAAAATAAGCTTTCCTTCAGGGTTTGGATTTGAAGAGAATTCTAGATGCTCAGTCACAGCATATACACAGGAAATGGGGCCAATGAGTCAAACAGTGACATATAGCAACACACACACACACATACACACACACAAACACACATACGCACACATACACATACACTCACAAAACTTAGAAATGCTACATAATATTTTCATGCTAAATTATGTTATGATTATCTATATATCATAGTCGACCAATGTAGACATAAAAACTTTTCATGATAGTGTGAAACTCCAAAAGAATCTTAGAAATACATTTTTCCAATCATTTTGCCCTCATTTGTCAAAAATCTTGCTAGTCCCACATGAGAGAATGAGCCTGGGCAAGCAGGGCAATGTATACATTGCTTGTCCAGTCATGAAATCAAGTCAAAGCAAAGATTAGTTTTTAAATGACGTCTTCACAGAAACAGTAACCTCAGATACACATAGAAAAGGATAGTAGCACGTCACTAAAAAGGCTTCCTGGAGGCATACGTGAGAACAGTAATTACATAATATTATAATTCCATGGGATACTAAGGCCAGGTATTCATTGCTCAAACAGTAATAAGCACTGGCAGCTCCACCTCTGGATATGTTTCCATTTGGTGCCACAAGGAACTTTGGACTGAGGCAGATGGAACTAGATACCAGAATGAGTCCCCAATCTCCTGAGGAAAATGGGGGCAAGAACAAGAACTAAGTATGTGCCAAGTTTCCATTTTTAAACCTGCTTGTCCATCTCTAAGGAAGCTTCTTCTCAAAAATGCAACAAGAATTCACTCTTGGTCTTGAAACCCTCACCTATGTGAAAAGAAAACCAAGGGATGCCACAGGCCTGAGTTCAGAATATCAAACTAACATTCATCTTGCAAGGTTTCAGAGGAAGGGGAATGTACATCTTGCCTCCAAACGTGAATGTCACCTGCTACAAGCAAGTGCTTATCAGCACATACCAAAATGCCAGGACAGTAACAGGAAAGGCTTCCTGGCTGTGAAGACTCAGAAGACATGCCCAGACCATCTTAGAAGGCTCATACCTCTCCTAAAACCAAAATTACCCATTACTGTACCCACTACTTTATATGATTACTTTAAAGGAGTATGCTACACACCACTGTTTACATATGTCTGTGGCATTTGAATAAGGGCAAATAGCAAGTTTAAATAGAGCCCTGACACTTTCTCCTCACATGCATGATTACACAGTCTCCACATATGACTCTTCAACACATACATGCATGGCTCACATGGAAGCCAGAAGAGGATGTTGGGTCCCCTGAGATTGGAGTTAGAGATGGTTGCAAACTATCATGTGGGTGCTGGGAACCGAACTCGATTCTGTGCAAGAGCAACCAGTGTTCTTCCCTGATGAAGCATCTCTTGAGACTCTTTGAGGTAAAATTTTATAAAGATAGAAAAGCTCTTTAATCAGCAGCTGTCTTACATGTTCTCCAATTGCTCCTCTGCAGAGACTAAGGCTGCCATACATATTAGATATTCAGCACCAGTCACTGCTACACACGCAGGCAAATTATCATTGAAAACTCCGGAATGTTTGAATTGAAATAAAACTTAGGTGTACAATGGCAAATATCCTCAGATTAATTGAGTTGCAAGAGACATACTCCAAAAATTGACTGAAGTCCATGATATTAGAAAGACAGAAAATTTATCTAGTTTTAGTAAATGTCAAATCAGCAGCTATTGCTTTTAAGATTAATAAAAGATGTAATGGTTTCTAGATAGCCTCTAAATAGAGATTACTATGAATGGAGAAGTGATTTACCAACAGTCACCACAATGAGATTTCTTTAAAGGTTACAATCATCAGTTATTTAGCTGAAACACTGCCGAGAATGCCTGGTCATTTCGTGAATAATGCATAATGTTCATTGTAGACTTGATCTATACTATAACAATACAGATATTTCTAAAATAATAGAAAAAACTATCTGTTGCCTTCTAGTTGCTTAACATATCATTTCCACGAAGTAATTGACTTGGGACATATTACAAACCGTCACCTGAGTGTTCTTCCTGCAAGCCTAACTTGTAATAATCTATATACAATGGGCATCACAAAACAAACTCATCAACCTTTATAGACTGCTAAGAAAAGATGTGATGAATGCCGGGCAGAGCAAAAGACCTTTCAGAGGCAGCAAATTAAAATGATTAAAATTCTACATAGTTGCGTGGGACAAATTTAAATTTCAGCTTTGAAATTTAATTATTAGCATGATCAACTCATCACATTAAAAAAAAAATGTTGCCTACATGGTGTGAGTACTTTTCATATAAATTTCAAAATGCCTTTAGGTTTAAGGTTTATTCAAGAGGCTGTCTGGAGGGGCTCAAAGTATAATGTCTGTCTGTTTTATTGTTGGATTATGAACGGCACTTCACACGATGCAGGCTATTTATACAAGCTTGTTTATCCATATGAACGTCTTCAAGGGCACAACATAGAAGACCTTAATAAATTAAAATGAATTTCTTTTGATGTTGTTGTTTCATGACTATTTGATCGAAATGAGTAGCAGTTTTGCATTAAAGAGCTAGAATAAAGCAATAAGCTGTGCGCATATTCTCTAGCAGTGTCAGCTTGTAGGGAGTGTTTCCTGCATCCTAGAAACACTGGAGAGCCAGTGTAGACAGGATGGCATCACCGAGCTTGTATTTTCAGCTCTAGTCTATTGCAAGTTTATTAATACTGAACATGTATTAATTTCCATGCTCTACCATAACTGTTAACTAAGATGTTATCTCCTTCTAGGCTCCTCCCAACCTCCCTGCCTTCATCAGTGATACCTCACAGCCTGCACTGGCTGGGACACCCATGGGAGGTGTGACCATGCTCTAGCTTCTTACCCATCTTTATCATACCTGGTAGCTACAGAGCTGAACTGACTAGAAGCCACCCAGTGAAAAATCAATTAGTAGTGACAGTCTATGCCTGACGAAACTCTCACCTGAAATGTTTGATAATTGTGACACGAAATGAATATTGTTTATAGCACTGATTCTGGTCTTGGATCTGTTATGAATTCACCGCAAACTCATCCCTCATATGTGTAAAATAAGTCAGTATTTCTATATGATCTAAAGGTGCACGTCTGGAAAAGACCCACCGTTCCAAACCTACATTGTTTCATCATACAAGAATAGGATGAACAGATGATAGAGCTATTATGCTTTTTTTCTATTTTGGCTGCCATCCCTAGCAAGAGAGCCTTTTCACTTTAAACTCAATTAAAATGGAAACAAATTACCATTGTGCTAGGCAAATAAACATAAGTCCAGTCTAACAATTTATATAAAATTAAATAATATTTTTACATTGTGTGGCTTCTGACTCACTGAACTTACCAGTTCCTTTTAACACTGTTCTAATGAAACCTAAAGATAATCATGCCTGAACTAGAGTAAACAATTTATCCAGCACACATGCGCTAGAATTATATACAAATCTTTTATTAGGTTTCAGGGATACTCTGCTATCTAGGACACACATTCATGTGTCACCAAGTTAATAATCTACATTCTCAAAGGCAGAACAGACAACAGGAATCTGTGTTCATTTTTTTGTCACAATGACATCCTACTCATGAAGGGTACTACTGGCATGTGTTTGTTAGAGTAGGGCTGAGTAGATGCCAAGGTTAAAAATATTTACTCTTAAGTTGCCTTATAGGAAGATTTGTCAGCCTTGTTCATCAGGAAAATAACATGAAGAAACCCGAAGTCTTAATTTTCCTCTCTCAACCTGAGCACAATTCTTTTTACTATCTAATATTTTTTCATCTATTTTTAATCACATTTTCCCCTTCCCTGAACTCCCTGCCTACCCAGCTTCAAAATAAAAGAAAGCAAAAAAGGAGAATATAAAAGACAAACAAACAAACAAAAACAAACAACAAGGGGGAAAAACACACAAAAAGCATGGAGTCCATTTTATGTTGGTCAATTGTTTCTCGGCATGAGATTGATAAACTCAGGATTACTCCTTCAGAGGAAACTCATTTTCCCTTTCCTTGCTGGTATCAAATACAAACAGCTTCTTGGTTAGAAGTGGGACTTTGTGTCAACTCCCCTTTCTCCTAAGAGCACAAAGGCTTGAGTACATATGACGTCTGCCTTTCTTATCTGAAATGTTGCCAGCTAGAAGTGTCACAGATTTCAGATATTGGAATGCTTACATATACATAAAATATCTGAAAGAAAAGAGTCATACCTATATGCAAAATTCATTTATTTTTCACATATCCCTATGTACATATCCCTATGTATGCGACCTCAATCTAAGTTTATATATTATTCTTAATAATTGCATACAAGTATGTAACAAAGCTTTCTCATTGTGGCATCATGTTGGAATACTCTGAGCATTAGAGAGTTTCTAAGGTCATGGTTTGCGATTAGGGATTTTCAAACTAAGTGATTCACGTATGTGTGATCGCAGCTGTTAGCATGCAATGACAAACAATCACAGTCACAACTGACGCTTCATTTTGATCAGAATTCAAACAAAAGGTTACAGCACCTCACCAGAACTCTTTCCAACAACTCTCCCAACACAGCCAAAGCTACACGGACCTTTCCAGTGGTAGCTGGCAATATGAAATCACCTAAGAATTTTTTCGGAAGGGCATGGTGGCATAGGCCTTTAATCCCAGCACTTGGTAGGCAGAGGAAAGCAGAACTCCATGAGTCTGAAAACCTGGTCTGCACAGTGAGGTCCAGAACAGCCAGGTCTATGTAATACGAATCTGTCTTACCCTGAACCCACAAAAAACTGGAGCTAGTGATGTCTCATCAGTTAAAGGGACCTGAGTTTGGTTCCCAGCTCACTAGCCAACTTACAACTACCTGTAATTCTACATCCAGGGAGGTCCAAGGTCTCTTGCCTCTCAGAGTACCCCCCACTCACATGTATATAGCCTCACACAGACACACATACATACATATAATTAAAATAATAAAAATAAATCTTAAGGACAAGAGCAATTTGCCTTTTGACCACAGGAGAGATTATCTACACCTCCTTAGTCTGTTTTTATTTGATGCTTGCAAAGATTCCTTACATAAAGTTAGGACATGAGAATCTCAAGATTTTAGGCCATCCACTTTGAATAATATCCCCTTAAGAAAAGAAAATCAATGGCCAATACCACTTATATGTCAATTAATTCATGCATATTTGAACACTAAAAATGCCCTCAATTTTTAGAAGTTTCAGGAAACAAGAAAATTCTAAAATTTAATCATCAGAGGGACAGACCTACTATTTAAAAATAATTTTAAGGATAACTATGTAAAGGATTTGAAAAACAAGTATCTGTTTATATTCATAACTTTCAGTCAATGTGTCCATAGAGAAACATGAAAAATTAATGATGGATTGATTTTCAAAGTCAATAAAGTCATGAGTTCAAAACCACCTGCTCTGGTTGGGTCTTGCTCTCTCCCTGTCTTTGTTCACTTAACACAAAACACATTAGCTTCACCTATGAGCCACCATCCCCATATATTTACATACATAAATTATTTCCTCCTAAATCATAACACATATGTAAATTATTTCAGCCTAACTCCTATAAAATCTTAACTAATATAAAAGAATGTTTAGGCGGACAGACTTTTCTAAAATAAAATAGAAATAGAAGAGATTTATTTCACCTTCACATGGTGTCTTTCTCATGCAGAGTTCAGATTTCCACATTTGAATCCCTTTAAAGGATTTGATATGCAGGAAAAGAAGAGAGGATGATGGTGAACATTTCATTTCAGAGACACAGACAGACCACCACAATCCAAACAAAGCAGTGGCCTAAAACCTACCTTTTACTGAGGTGTTTGGTGGAGGGCCTTCCATCCTCAGGTTCCATGGAGGGTCCCCTTGGTTGGCAAAGTCCCTCATCTTGAGATAACTAATTGTAAGTCGGATGATGGATGCCTTGTCAAGCTGGCTGGTAATGGCGGCAGGAAGAGGCAACAACTTGGCCAATTCATAGAACTCAAAATTTTCTTTTCCCCGGCGGGAGCGAGCAGCATCTCTGGATTTCTCCTTTCTCAGTGCTTGTAAACTGAAAACAAAGAGGTAGGAAAGGTTTTAGAACATGTGATTCTGATTTTTAACTTCGACCTCCTTTCCACCCAAAATATACCAAAAAGTAATTCGGAATTTAAGAGCCATAGCTAGATAAATTTCAAGTAATGTGTATGGTTGCCGCTTGTCACAAACATAGTTATAACTAATAAAATCGTGTTTTGCTTGTTACAGTACATCCGTGTTCCAGCTGTCCGGGAGTGAGATACAACCCTTGTTTCTAAGACATAAGGCTTACAAGTGAGGCACGGTGTTATACCCATAATCAGTTTAAGACTCGATTTGTATGGTTGTGTTCCTACACTGATTCTCAAGATTTGTCTCATTCAGCTTTCACTGCCACTAGATCTAACCACCAAAGGAAACATTTTGTAATTTTTGTTTCATTTATCATCTTGGAGAACAAAGATAAACACCAGCATAAGTCATTTTGGAAGAATCAACAAAGACAATGCTCCAATGTTCTTAGCCCGCTACAAGGATCTTCACACTTTCAGTCACATAATGGAAATGTCACCCTGAAAATACAGATTGCAAAAGGTGTTGATGTCCACTTGATAAGATATACACTATAACTTCATACAAACAGGCTTGCATTAGTGTAGGGATAGAGTTGTAGAGATACTAAAGAATGCACTGCCTCCCAAAAGCCAAACTTCCTGATAGCATGAGTTTTATGTTGAAAGATAAGCTCTGTCTGGGTTATTAAAATTTATAGACATTATAGACATATTACTTCACAGAGGAGGCAACAGGTTGGATCCAGAATTTTCCTTTAACTATTCATGTGCATTTCTGTTTGAAGTGTTGCTCACATTGCTGAGAGCAGAATCTGGCACCACCGAAGCTGTACGCGAGAGTCTGGTGGGAAAACCGTCTCCTCTGAGTCACTCTCTCTGCTTTGTATCTGATGAGCAATGTATTCAAGCTCAGACCCCAGTGATAACTGACTGGGTTATATGTACAGCATCAAGAAATTAATAAAATAACTGGTGACTATCTACATTACTTAACAGGCATTTTAAATGTTTAAATCCATATCCTGGATTCCTATAAAATAAAAAGAGCAACAAGGAAAGTGGAAGGAAGGAAGTCCAGAGAAAGAGATCAAAAATGGTTTCAGCAGTGTGGCTCCATTTTCCATAAATAAAAAATGAAGAATAATCTGCCAAACCACATTATAGCAGCTGTGGACTGCTTACAGTGGAAAAACGCATGCTCTTCATACACCCCAAAGATCTTACAGAATATTTGCACAATTTAAGAAATGCCATCATAGTTGCTGGGTTAATAGCCTAAGCAGCACGTGTGCTCATGTGGTTAGTAAATACATACAAATATGCATGCATACACATCATATTTAATGATAGGTATATATTAGGCAAATAATGCTACCCTTTTGAGTCATTTAAGTAATGAAAATTTGTCCTGCAATATGATTCAGGTGATAACTTCAGGCAGAAACATGAATAACTTATAAAGAAAAGTTGTGTTACATCACATACTTCCCAATATTGTGATCAGTTCATTACAATCTACAAATGTTTAATATTGACTTATTAAAAACTATATAAGTTACAGATGCATTAATATAGGGCATAATATAGGTATATCCAAGATCTAGGCAAAGATCTTAGACCAGACGACCTTGGGTCTCCCTTTGCATAATACAACTAATTCACCTGGCAACAGCTAAGAGGACTGTTGGTTTTGTTTTGATTTGGTTTGGATTGGTTTGGTTGTTTTGCACCACACATGAGCAGGGGATGGTGCAGTGCTTGGAGTTTACTGCTTTTCTTTACAGTGTTCTTCTCATAACCAAATACAACTCTAGAAGGATGGTCAAGCTGACATTTTCTTACTGTGGTAAGTGCCTATGATGACGTTCTAAAACAGGGATTTTTAGGGCCTTTAAGGTTAAGGAAGGGACTTCCAGTAAGTGAGAGAACAGGAACTGGAGGTCAACAACCCCAACTAAGAGATAACACAGCCTGCCATTGCGTTGCCAAACTCCCAGTGTTGCCAATTCTAGATAAAAAAAGAAAAAAGAAAAAAAAATCTAAATTTTTTATAAGAAAGTCTCAAATTTTACTACATTAATTAAAGTTTCTTTTCTTTAACTGTGCATGACAATAAAGCACATTATGGTCAATTTTGGATCAGTGACTCATTTTACAACTGGGCTATAACTGGGGAGGCCAATTTGGAAGGCAGTTTTACATGGATGTTATGTGTAATTTTCCTTGTCACCCAAATGATCATAAATGAATTCATTCATTATCTAATTAATATTCCTAATATTTACACTAGAAATTTCTCCATGCAACTAAAGCAAAGTGGATGATTAAGCAATTATTCTGAAATTGATATTAATGAATAGGCTTGTCAATAAACCAAGGGAAAAAATTAATCCTCATGAGGGCTGGGGATGCTAGAAGAGGGGGAAATGAGTAGAGAGAGGTTGATGGATGGGCACTAAGTTAAAGTTGGCTAGGAATGAAGACTACAGCAGCAGGGAAGCACAGGTGTGGTGTGGTAACTATCTACAACAACAAAGTGCTGTGCAAGACAAAACTGGAGGAAAGCATTTTGAAAGATCGCACCATAAAAAAAGTAACGAAGGTCTGAAAAGATAAAAGGTTTAATCTGATTTAAATGTTATACAATGCCTACATGGGTTGAAAATTATACATGGTACCTATAAACACATATGAATGTAATACTTTGTCTATGTTACAATAAAAATAAGCAAAATGTCAAAACATAGTTCAATGAAAACAGTAAAAAAAAAAAAATCATCAGGAGACGCAAACTGCAAGACTGTAGAAGACCATCTAGTAGCTTCCAATGGGTTGAGAGGGACACAACCCTTTTCCCCTCAGGGAAGGAGAATAAATAGATACTGACATCTCTGAACACTTTTTCCCGAATATACTTCACTTACTTTTTCCATGCCAGCACTGAGCAATGTTACTAACACACACATACACACACACACACACACACACACACACACACACCCTCAGAAGCACCTATACTACCTCCCTCTTCTCTTTGCAACCGTCTCACACTACCTCCCTAACTTGAACACACAATAGACCCCTCCACTGAAGTCATGTTCTTGGCCATTATATTAATAACAAAGGGTTTCCATGACTCCCACACACATCATTATGCGGACACCATAGTTCAGAAGAGTTTCAGAATGACAGCACTGCGTCTATAATAAGTAGTAATTGGTTCTGAGGGCAACAGCAATAAAATACAGTCAAAAGATTATAATGGCTGTTGAGACTCTGGTATAATAGATGAAACTAAAGATCTTAAGACAATAACACAGCTTGTGGATTAATCCTCTGCTTGGTTTTATGAAGTAGAGCCTTGTGGTAATCAGTTCTCAAATTGAATTAAGGACCATGTTAAAACCTAAAATAAACTTTGTTTCTGTATATTTTGTCCTAGACAAAACATTTGGGCTGCATTCTAAAACACAAAAGCAGCATATATTGGTTGTGTAGGAGTAATGTACCATAGTACAATCTTTTCCATCTAAAACATGACAAACTTCAGATCAATCATCATTGGCTTTCTGGATATAGACATCCCAACACTATACTGTGCTTAGTTTGGCCTCTGTATAGAAAAAACAGAGCCCATTAATCCTCAGCAAAGACTGTGACAATATCAACTCTGTCTCTGGTGACTGCTCCACCCTCTGCAGCAAAAGCGTTCATCACTAGGAAATACCAAGATCAACAAATAATTTCAAAAGGTATCTATCTATCTATCTATCTATCTATCTATCTATCTATCTATCTATCTATCTATCTCTACCAAGTATCATACACAAGGTTGTGTTTCTGGTTAATTTTTTAAGAGATAAGTGACTTTTAGATTTTCAAAGGGGTCCAATCACCCTAACTGAGGGTAATACTAAGCAAATGTCTATAGTTTCTATTAGAAGCACAAGAAACGTTCAGCCAAAATATTTGGTGTTAATCCTTGCTCTGGTACTTATAAGTAAATCTTACTTTAATGCCTCAGGTTTTCTTATCTGTAAAATGGGATGATACCACTAAGTACTTTTGTTATTATTTGTTAGAAATAAAGTTTTAATGAAATGTTTATAGTTACTGTATAAGTCATGTGATGGTAGCCTAATTGAATTTCACATGGATAATTTGATTCTTTGATGTCCACAATACCCATTTATAACAGAGACACTCCTTTTACTAACATGACTAAAACAATACCCTTTTATTGCTGATCCTGAGCTTTCTTTTCTATAGAATATTTATTGTTCTTAGGGCCTACCCATCATATGCCACAGGTATACTTACACATATGTAATTAATAATGTAAGCTTGAATGTTTGTAAAAAGTTTCTAGATGGGGAATGAGTAGGCATTTTCAGTATACTCAAACATGGGATTCAGCTGCAGGAGAAATAATTTTGTTCATATATAAAAATGAACATATGATAAATATGAAGAGACTAGATTACTCAGGAAGATTGAAAAGTGTGTGCAAAAAACCTTAAGTGGTGATCGTCATTTGGTAATTTTAAGTCATAAAGAACACATAGGTTCTCTTAAAAGGAAGACTGTCTTTCAAAATACCTTCCAGAGCTCACTAATCTGAATGTTCTAGTAAGGACAAATCCAGGACCATGGAGAGCTCAGACAACCAGGCCTGACTCTACCCCTCAGGCTCCTCACCAAGAGTCATGTCACACTGAGAGATTGTATTTAATATAGAAACTGAGGAAGTAGAAGAGTCAAGTCACAATTTAAAAAAAAAAAAAGCATTGTCAAGTTTCCTGACGCATGGTCAATCACTTATTGGGTTTGTCCAGTACAAGGAAAGATGCAACTTTGAACTGGTTACACATTAAATTATAAAGAAGCAATATCTTTTGAGGATGATCAACATTAGACTTGCATAATTGATTCCTCTTGGTTTCAAAGTCATTACAATGGTTAAATTACTGAACTAAAACAACTATAGAGGCCAAGAACAAAAACAAATAAAGTATGTAACAGTCACAGAAGAGGAATAGGGAAACAAAATAAACCAACACTATCTTCTTCTGCAGTGACCTGTTCAGAGACACACTTTTACACACCAGGAGGGACATGGATGGGAGAGTGAACAGGGAAGGGAAAAGGGGAACATGATCATGTATTGGGGAGACAGGAGTGAAGCCCTGAGGGCCAGCAGAAAGAATGGAAAGAGGCAACCCCAGGAGGTAGGAGGTGAGGGACCCTCTAGAATGTATCAGAGACCTGGGAGGTGAGAGACTCTCAGGACTCAAAGGGAAGGACCTTAGATGAAATGTCCAACACTGGGGAGAGGTTCAACAACTTGTAGAGCCCACCTCCAGTAGAAAGACAGAGCATCAAGTGGAGGGAAGAGGTTGCCATCCCACAGACAAAACTCTGAACCAGAATTTTTCCTGTCTAAAAGAACTGCAAGGACAGAAATGGAGAAGAGACTGAGGGAAAGGAGGTTTAGTGACAGGCCCAAATTGGGATCGAGCTCAAGGGGAAGGTCCAAGGCATGACAGTATTACTGATGCTATGGTGCTTGCAGACAGGAGCCTAGAATAGCTGCGGCTCTGAGAGGCCCAACAAGCAGCTAAAAGAGTCAGATGCAGACACTTACACCCAACCAATGGACTGAAGTTGGGGACCACTCTGGTTGAGTTAGAGAAAGGCTGGAAGAAGCTGAGGAGGAGGGCTACCCCATAGGAAGATGAGCAGTCTCAACTAGCCTGGACCCTGAGATCTCTCAGACACAAAACCAGCAACCAGGCAGCATACACCAGCTGATATGAGGACCCCAACACATATACAGCAGAGGACTGCCTGGTCTTTACTCAGTGAGAGAAGATGCACTTATCCTTCGAAAGACTAGAGGCCCCAGGGAGTAGAGAGGTCTAGTGGGGTGGTGGTTGGGGGGTTGGGGACATCCTCTTGGAGATGGGGGAGGAAGAATGGGATGAGGAACAGTTGGAGGGCAGACTGGGAGGGGGCTAATGACTAGGTTGTAAAAAAATTAAATAATAATAATAATAATAAAATCAAGCTAAAATATATTTTGTAATGTAAATGTTTTAATTCATTTCCTTTGCTATTGACATTATCAGTTCAATGTTACCCCTTTCCATGGAAGCCTCAGTTTGAATACTTTCTGGAAAGTTTTACAATCTAACATGTAGCCTTTCTGAGAGATCATGGCACTGTTTGGTTATCCCACTATAGGGGAAGAAAGGAGGGGTAGAAAGGGCTTTAAATTTTGCCTTTTTAAGGTACTTCTAAGGAGCCAGGCAGGCAAGATTTTATGGATTTTCCTACTTGTTTTGCTTAGGAGAACCCAGAACTACAGACTCCTATTTATCAATTAATCTGCCATGCAGCCTCAAAGGAAGAAGGTAGACCTGTATTAAAAATGCAGCCATCAAAAATTCATCAAAGGCTTCAGCATTTTAACTCATGAACCTTTGAACACCTGCACACTTGTCAGATCTCTGGTCATAGTTAATGGTAAAGTCTACAGTTACTCCAGTACCTACACTTACCCTGACATGAGCTGAATGAGAAGGCCTTTCAAGAAAAATATACAGTAGAAACCCCATAAGAACACTGGTCCTTCTGTCATTACATTTAGTAAAACAGCCTCCCCACGCTGACATCACACAGAATTCAAAGTCAATCAAATCAGTTTGCTGCACAATAAGCTCTTTCAGGTGTATGTTTAGAATAAATGTAAATACAGGGTAGTATAATTGAGGAATGGATAGACAACTACTACCTGGTGGGAGTGTGAACAACAGAGCTCATAAATGGAAGCATTTTAAAGTTCAAGAGAAGGTAATCATTTCAGAAATCTTCATTTAGCATGTGAAGCAAGCAGGGTAGTCTATACTAGATGTTAAAACTGGAACCTTCAAGTTCAAGGTAAGAATTCTGCTGCTTAACTAATGCACTGCTCATAGCTGTCATGATTAATTTATGTTAGCCTCTGTAAACATCAGGAGTATAATAGGCCAATTTCACAACTAAATATAGATGCACATTTTGCCCTTATATAAATGGCAGATTGCCACTGTAGATCATCACCGCAGCAACACGTCAGTGAAGATGCACTGTTTGATGGTCTGATGCGTACACAATATATGAAACCAGTTGTAATGGTTGTTTGGAAGCAAAGTGTAACAGCAGCAAAATTTCATTTGTTCCACAAACTCAGGATATATTAAGCTTGGCTGACAAAGACTGTTTGATGTGCTAAATCAGTCTGACCTTCACTCCTGCTTTATTTTTCTCATTTAACAAGTGAAATGACCATCGTGTTTCCACATGTAAGAAAATATTGAAACTGATTGCTTTTAAACAGTGTCAAAAAACAACCATGTGATTGCTAACATTCCATAAAAGTATCAAAACCAAGAGGCATGCTTATGGTTTTTAAGCTGAGGCATATTCTGATGGGATAATCGTGACCCTTTTGACTTGAGGTAAAGTAGATCAGACGAGTAATTAAAGCCATTCATCGGAATACCTCCCATCATCTTCAGAAAATGTCTTGTGTGTCTTTGAACTTAATAATTAAATGAATTGGTTTTAGCCAATGAGTGTTTTTTCATTCTTACCACTTTAAATAAGAGGCCCTCACTCCAGAATGAGTGATTAGGACAGTAATAAAGAAAGCTGAGCATTCTGCCCAGCCTCTTTCAACCAGTGTCCACCTTGGTTCGAACAACCCTTGAATGAGCCACAGCAAGATAGAGCTATTCATCGTATGCTTCGCTGTGTGCCTGAAGTCTCATGAATCAAAGTGTTTTGTTCTCCGTTTTTTACCCTACAACTTCAACATACACAACTGTCAGTTTCATAATAATGGGGGAAAACCCTGAAGCTTTATCAAGTCATTTCTCTCCACCCAATAACTAGTGCTTTACCTTGGGGCAGCTTGTATATTTCACACCTTAAATTTCTATTTACCAAATCAGCTAATCACTTCACAATTGAACTCAGAACAACAACAAAAAAAATTATCAATTAAAGTGGTTGAAACTCCTGCAAATTATCATTTAGGGATGAAGTAATTGCTTTCATCAGGGCAGAAAAGCCCGCCAGAACAGAAATGTCACTTTAGATTAGTGTTCTCACTCCTGAAGCTATGGATGACACAGCTGATATAAGACTAAATGCCAAGACCAATCAATTGCTTTTGTGGCTCTGCTCTGAGCTGCTGTAAAAGGGGCCATTTTCCAGGATCTACTCTTCATTATAGTAAATGCTATCTCCTTGGTAACATAATTCCATTTCTCATAAATTCTGTCTAAGAGCATTGTCCTAACAATGGATGTTTGTAGAAAAGAATGCTGTTGGTTTAATGCACAGAATTAAGTGTGAATGGCTGTCAAACCACTATAGTTTACTAGTTCTTAAACATAAATTGAAGTCCTACATTAAAAAGAATTCTTGGGAGAAGCGATGTCCTGAACAAGGGGAAGATACTATATTTAAAGGCTCTGTGCACGGTTGTGGGATTTTGACCATTTAAGTATTTATGTGGCCTGTACATGAAGCCCGTCAGCTCACAGTGCTGGTTGAGAAACACGTCCCTTATTTTCCCACCAGTGATTTGCAAATGTGAAACACCAGAAGTAAATATGAACTCATTAGACCACTGCATGTATTTTGTGAATAGCCACAACTGTGTTGAAAGAAAGAAAGAAAGAAAGAAAGAAAGAAAGGAAGGAAGGAAGGAAGGAAGGAAGGAAGGAAGGAAGGAAGGAAGGAAGGAAGGAAGGAAGGAAGGAAGGAAGGCACTCTTTGAACTGGCACTTCCTAGAAAGCATTCAGATCTTAATTGATATTGTTCACCCCTGAAGTTCCAAGGATCTGGATTGCAGGCTCCAATTAAAAGGAAATTCAAGTAGCTAATGTAGTGAGAAAGCAGCAATTTCCAGTACTGTTCTCCTCAGGCCTGAAGTTTAGAAAGATATTCGGGATCACAGGTCTGTGCCCAACATGGAATTAAGTCTCTCTCCTGGTGAGCACACATGTATCACTTCCATTAACCATAACAGGAGGCGTGAGCACACATTGAGAGGATGCTGCTGCGGCCAAATATTTGAAAGGTGCTTCGGATCTCTGCTGAAAGGCAACGTGAGAAGCTAAGGTGGCCATCTTTGGCTGAAGAGCCTTTCCTGGCCCCACAAATGGGGGTGCTGGCATTTCTGCTCTCCAATATGTTAACAGTGCAGTATATTATTTCTATTTCTTAAAGTATCATTCCCATCAGAGAACAGCATGGGACTTAATGCAGTAATAAACACTAACAGGTTTAATAGTTCAATAATATGCAGCCAGTTTCAAAGTGTTGAAAAAAAAAAAAAAGATGTCTTTGTGGTTATAGTTATCACCCGGGAGAGTTAGCTAGTGTCAGTTACTAGAATGGGAGTGATCACAGACCATCCAATAATGAATCAGAGTGCTTGATCATGGATCATGTTCTTCTTGTAGGTAAGATAAGTGGTGGAGTTTGTGCCTCTCCACCTAAAACAGGAGTAATTTTGGCTCTGGTAGTCTTTGGATGCTGGACTTCTTGTGATCTACGTGGGAAAAACTTAGATAAACCAGGATAGTGGGTTCCTACCATCAGGATTCAAAATGGAGAGGGGGAGTGGCTTGTACAAGGTGACCCTTGGTAAAGAACAAAAGCCCTTCATTATTACTAGATCTCCACCGTGCCTCTGAGGGGGATAAGATGCCACGATTCACTTTTTCTTTTGAACTTCTACAACTCTGATCAAGCCAGATTTAATTTACAATCACTTGTATAGATTCCATAATAATTGTTACAAAAACTTAACTCTTTAATGGAATATCCAACAAAATCCCCATTTTCAGGCTTCTGGGTGTGCTATTAATTGCTTCAGATCACAAGCTCAACTGCTTTGGAATTCAAATTCAAAATAACCTTTTTTTGATAAAGAGAAAATTTACTTTTTCTTTCAATTTTCTTCAGGTGTGATTTCAAACCCTTTTGAAAGCACAGCTGAGTGAAAGAGCTGTTTAAACCTTTCAAGCTTGCTGTGGCTCACTTGGAAAACAGCAAGCATGCTTTGACAAGTCTGAAGATATTTAAGTGTGAAACTAAAGTTATGATCACGTGACCGCCACACACAGGCCATACTTTACTAATGTCAAGGAAGACATCTGTATAGTTTTTTTGTGTGTGTGCATTCCTTTGGGAAGAGGACACAGCAGAGGAAAAGGACCACCCTTGCTTTATGGTCTACAGTCACTATGAAGTACAACAGCCTGTAGTGACTATATATGCTATTTCTTACCTTGGGTTTGGGGATGGGGTGTTTATGTGGATGACTGCATATAGATATGTCCATGTGTGGGTGCCTACACACGAGGACCAGTGATAAGCACTGGATGTCTTCCCCAATTGCTCCCCACTATGTTTTTTGAGACAGGATCCCTCACCAAAATCAAATCACATCAATTTGGATAGGCTGAGTGGCCAGCAAGCCCCAGGAAGATTATTTTCTCTAGCATAGGAGTACATCCATAAGCCCTTGTGACCACCTTTATGTGGATACTAGGGACCCAAACTCAACTGAGCAATCTCACTGGCTGGGGCAAATCTTTAAAAAAAACCTATTTACTTTATTTTTTCATCTGTATTCTAAAAGCACAATACTGTTTTCAGGATTAGAAACTAATTTTCAGGGGATAATTTGTCAAATACATATTCAAAGGCTTAAACATCCATCCAATTTGAAGCTCACTTCACAAAAATTGTCAAGAAAAAGTAACCGGTGATCTGAACAGGTATATTTCTAATATATTGGGAAATGTGCTTACAATATGTTAGGTGATAAAGGTAACTTCTAAAGAGCATATACAGGAAATCATAAAACTGAAGCTATGTATCTATATCTGCATAAACAGACAGACAAGTGTATATCCAAATCTAGGTGAACTTCCACTAGTCAAAATATTAAGACTGCGTAATCCTACATGATAAGATCAGATGGGTAGGCAAACATTTTGATCAACAGACATGTTTTACACACTTATTTATTTTGCGTGGGTACATGTGCACACATACATGACCTGCTGTGCATGTGGGAGTTGGAAGACAACTTATACAACTGTTTTTCTCCTCCCCAGTACTGAACTCAGGACATCAGGCTTGTCAACTGGTCCCTTTACTAGATGAGCCATCTCACTGGTTCTCAATAAACCTGTATATTCACAAAGGCATAGTTCATTAAAATCAAAGGTGAGAATGAGGTGTGCCTGGATGCCCAAAGGTGCCTCTTGCTTACTAAATGGTTTATCAGAAAGTGCCATCAAATGCCATCCTGATGCTGTTTGCAACCTTAGAGCCTAAAGTTTGCTTAGAGTAAATGATGGCTTCGTCACTCCTCTAAAAGAGAATTGAAATAGAAAAAAGAACTAGAAGCGGTTGCTGTTCCTATCGAAGTTAAACCAGGAGTCTCAACTAGACAACTGAATCTTTCAGTATACAACCTGGGTCTCTATGCTGTTTTGTAACTCCTCAATATTCCAAAGAAGGGTGCCCCGGGAGATGACTTGGCGACTAAAGGTACTTACTGTCAAGCCTGACCACCCGATC
The DNA here is from genome assembly GCA_021653895.1 of Mastomys natalensis. Lineage (NCBI taxonomy): Eukaryota > Metazoa > Chordata > Mammalia > Rodentia > Muridae > Mastomys > Mastomys natalensis. The sequence continues at coordinate 1,250,756 of JAJTUV010000287.1, forward strand.
TGATATGGGACACTTACCTAATGAATGAGTCCTTTATCCACATGGTAAAAGGAGAGAAACAACTCCTAGAAGCTGACCTCTGACCTCCACACATGCTCCTAGCATGAGCACATATACACCCCTAACACAAATGATTGTCTCTAAAGAAATATAAAATGATGCTTTGCCCAAACCATAATCTGTAAGCTACTGCTTGTGGATAGAATGTACTTCCCTTCAGTGAGTCGCATTCTCCATGTGTCACTGCCCAAGACAACAAAGTCACAGCCATAAATCCCACACAGCATGAAGCATGACAATAATCACAGAATACTGGACAGTACAGGCTTGATAAAATACAAGCTCGGACCCCGACTGAAGTCAACGTGTGGCTGAGCATGGCACACTCGTCAGACCATTACCGTCTGGGATAGCTCCTGTTTTTAATTGACCACTTCTCCCTTCAGTAGGTTAGGACTCCTACAGGTAAGGTAGCTTCAGGGCATTAAATGTGATATGTCTACAACCTGGATGTTGTTTCACACTAAGGTAACAGGTAAGATTTGATTGGAAGAGACATGGGTACTTCATAAAGAAGATGGCATAGGGAATGCTTGCCTGCTCGTGAGCATCCACCCCTTACTCAGGAACCACATCCTACACAGAATTCACTCACAGTCTTTGAAAATTTTCAGAAAATTTCCACTAGTCTGATGAAAGTCTAACTAGGGAACTACAAGCATTTAGAGCCAAGTGTGCTTCTGTAATAGGGTGACAATTTTGATTTATAATGTATACGTATATAAAATAAAGATATAATAATTATGCCCTGCCTTCCGATTTTGAGGACTTGCAAGAGGCGTATGGGAAATCAAAAGGTTCTCCTGTGACACAAGCTTATGGAGAAGTTCTACCCCTCTTATCAACTGAGAGCCAGAAATCAAGTTTTACTTTGAACAATCACCGTAACTTTTATAGGAGCACATGGCCAAACTGTGATAGAGTTCTCAGCTAGAGGAGAAAACATGCTACTTGTCAAATATTATCAAGAGACTATATATCTGAAAAGAGCAATGGAAGATGCCAGTTGTCCCAGTGTGCCCTGCTGTGGTTTGAAGGTAAGCCCCTTCACCTCCTAGACTTAAAGGCTCCAACATTTGGTCTCTGGCTGGTGATGTTGTAGGTAGAAGCTTTTGGAGGAACAGCCTTGCCGGAGTGAAGGACTGACCTTGAGGTTCTATAGGAGGGAGAGATATGGCTTCCTATTGACTCTCTGCTTCCTGACTGAGCATGTAATGTGATCATCCATCTTCGTTCCCTGCCACCGTGCCTGCTCCCAACCTCAGGAACAAAGCCTCCATACGTAACGATGGCTGGGCCTGCAGCTCAGAGGTAAGGCAGTTCCCTTGCATGTGAAAGGTCATGCAGTCAGCCTAGAGCACCCTAATAACTATAGTAACTGAATCTGTCAGACACCATATAATTAGGGGAAATACATACAATGTACACATGTGCTTGAGCCTCCTGGAGGGGCAGTACTACACATCCTTGACTAACTTAAACCCTGTTGACTTTTAAAGGCACTGTACAGGAACCTTCTACTCAACCTCTGCATGGTCTTCTGCGTTTTCCTCAGAATTGACTGAAATACGATAAACACAGGAAAAGGTTTCCTCTCTAAGTCTCTGTTTGAGTTATGGGCCAACAAAAGATCATTTACTCTTCTGAAAGACAGGAGTATTACCGAAAAAAAAAAAAAAAAAAAAAAGGGAAATCTAGTTACAACAACATACAAACAAACAACAATAACAACAAATCTGGATCACATGGGAAAGGGGCATAACAATAAAGGAAAATGAAGAGAATCCAATTTAGCCTGGGGGAACAGAAACCCTGGCAACTCATGAACATTTTCTCTAAGAGTCCAAGTTTCTCTTTCTATGTTACCAGTGTTAGATATTGAATACAAATGTTCACCATAGGTTTGTGCATTAAAGACTTGGTCCCCAAGTCGTGGCATTCTTTTGGGACGTGGTGGCAACTATAAGAGATGAGATTTAGCTGGAAGGAATGGGTCCCTGGAGACATGCCATTGAAAATGATTTTGTTCTTGGCTCCTTCTTGTTTCCCTCTCTGCTTCCTGACTATGCTGCAGTGAGCAGCTCTGACCCAGTGTGCCCTTCTTCCATGACCATCAACTTCACCACAGGCCTAGAAGCCAAGGAACTAGCAAACCATGGTCTGATACCTCTGAAGCTATGAGCCAAAACAGATCTTTCTTTAGTTAGTGTTTTACTAGAAACCAGATTAATACAAATAATTAGCACCTTGGAAGTGTGTGTATGTGGGACATCTGTAACTATTCTTGACAAAATGGGTCAGGAGATTTGGACATGATGTCTGGGCATTTAAGGATGTGAATTAGTGAATCCCAAGGATGCTACCAGTAGAACTTAGTGGGCAGTTCTGATAATAATTCTGGAAACCAGAATATTGATACAATGAAGACTCCAGTTGTGGTATTTCATATGGAAAGAAGCACTCTACTAAAGTGCATTACCCCTTGCTCACGTTCTTTTATAGCACAGAACTCATCTACATTTTTTAACCTGGTCTATAACTATGAGAAGCTAAGATTAAAGATGATGGACAAGCTAATATTGTAGCGAATACTTCAATACAGCCCAGCTCTCAGGGTACAGAACAGTCCTCTGGCATCTTTTATCCACGTTCTTTGTGAGAACTCAGAGCAAAAAACAAATGTAAATATTGCAAGAATGTATAGTTTAGCTAAAATAGGGGCAAGATGAAAAGCTGGGTTTCGTAGGGAAGGTATGGTTATTAAGATTACTGCCATTAAAGAAAAGTCAAGTACTTAGCACCCAGATAAAAACAAGGATGCCTGAGGATGGATCGCCAGCCATCACAGGTTCAAGAATACAAAAATTTTAAATCATTTAAAAGACTTTCCTTTGACAGAGTCATCGTGTTACTCACATACTATGGCAGAGGAAGTTGTTTGTCCCTAGCTCATTTTACCATGCTCAGCTTCTCAGGCACTAAGGTAGCTTCGAGTTGGTCTGGTTACTGCTCCATTGCTTGGCAGACCCTGGCATCATCCATATTCATGTGGCTTTCATAGGCATGCACAAGGCAAGGTTGTAGGATGATGGAGGCTTCCACCCAGACTTCAAAGTCAAATGTTCCTAAGAGTTGCCTTGATTCTCAGAGGAGACTTTGGGACTGGACTTGCAAGGAAGCTTAATTTGCAATAAGAGGGCAGTCTTGATGTCTCAAAAGCACATGCTAAGCAAGACTGTGTTTTTATTAGTGCAATAACAATGTTGAGACAGTGTCGGGTGCACACAGACAACTTCCTTAAGTATTTGTTGAATGATGATTATGTCGCTGATGATCTGGATGTCCTTAAAAGTCATGATTATAAATAGTAAACAACACATCCAGTAATGGCGCTATGGAAATTAAACCTACCCGCAAATCAATCCAAGAAACGACACTAATAGAAGGAAAGGGATGGGAGGTACAGAGAGATGAAGGACGGAAGCGGAGATACACACTGCAAACTCCCATCTCCATAAATGCTTCCCCGACAGAAATATATACACTTTCAAAGCATAACCCCTGACCTCCCTACACTCCAGCGGGAGTCAGAGCTAGTATCACATAAGCTCAGGCACACTAAGTGTAAGGCATAGGGAGGAGGAATCTAGATGCTGCCTACCCTCTGTCAGTAATTACACATGGCCATATTCAGAATTCCAAACTGCAATCCGTCCTTTCACGTGCTGGACAGAGCCATGATCGTAAGGGCAGGAGGGAAACCTATATAGGAAACTCCTAGATGTTCATATTTGCTACATTTGCATATGTCTCATCAGAATGTTAAAAAGAACAGACAGAGACAGCACTCCAAGGGAGAATGGCAAAGAAACTATAGAGAAAGGGGCTGGAGATGGCAGGAATCCCTCAGATAGCTTGAGGTGAAATGTAAACTGTCTTTGAGCTTCAGACGAGGACATTAGGCAGAGACACCTTCTGCAAGGCAAGACAAGCTGCAGAATGGCCGTCTGCCCACACCTAACCTCCCTCTGCTTCTATGGTATGTTCTGGCATTCTTTTGATTTGTTTTTATTTTGGCATGAATTTTAGGTCCATCAAGTTCCCTCCAGGGGCATCTCCAGCATTGCCACTTCCTCTTGGCCAACCAGGCTCACTCACTGATAGCATCTCTTTCCCTGGGATGGAAGCTGACAGCTCAGGTGGATAGTGAGCCATGATGTCTGCAATCTGCTGCTTTATGGATTGATCAGAATGGCATACTTCTAGTCAATTTTATTCACAGCAGGCAAAAGTAGGAGAAACATTCTTATGTAGGACTCTGCACTGTTCTGGGGTTTCCAGGACTCATTGTAAAGTAGCTCTCAGTTTGGAAAAAAATAAAACATTAAGAGAGAGATACACATGGACACACACACATGGATACACATACACATGGGCACATATACACACACACACACACACACACACACACACACACACGAGGAGGGGTACAGTTTATTGCCTTCCACTTGCACTATAGTTAAGAAATGTTGTGTGTGCTCAACTATAGGCTATAACTTTATTGATAGACTCTAATGGCATTATAAAATTGATTAAAAGCAAAGAGTAAGTGATTTGCTCATTTCACTACAAATTCAATGCAAGAATACAAGCTTCATTTAGGTTTTTGAAACTTTTTTAAAAAATCACTCTTGATATATTGTTATCAACATCTGTATTTGAAGAACGATTATGATAAGAGAAGAACATACACGGGCTGGACCTAGGCTTCCCTGCATATATGTAGCAGATGTACAGCTTGGTGTTCATGTGGGTCCTGAACAACTGGAACAGGGGCTATTTCAAAAGCTGTTGCCTGTACGTGGGATATGTTCTACCTGGGCTGCCTTGTCTGGCCTCAGTGGGAGAGGAAGCACCTAGCCTCCCAGACACTTGATGTGCCAGGGTGGGGGGTACCAAGGTCCCCCCACCTACTAAGAGAAGGGGAGGGAGGATGGATTGTAGGAGGGGGTGCCCTGGAGGGGACAGTGAGTTGGATGTAAAGCAAATAAGTAAAAATAAATAAATAAATAAAAATTGAAAAATTCAGGCAGATCCTACACAGTAAAGAGCCATACAGTTAAGCACAACTAATTTGGAAAATATCTATAACGTTTGTGAGAAATATGATAGGTGGAAAAGAAGTTTGAATGGGTTTCTATAAGCCTTCATGTGCTACAATGTGTTCAACAAAGATTTAGATTTTAATACATAAAATTGGGCTTGGCACCCTCTTTCCAACTTTCCACAAACTCAACAGGTGCTGTTGCATCCTTGGGACAGCACAAATCTGTAGCATATACAGTCCACGGAGAGCCAGTAGTCCAGGCACTTACAAAGCATAGGTCTGAAGATGAATCTGTCATGTGTGGACCACAGAGAGTATAAAAAAAAGGTGGCAGTACTAAGAAGTCTATCACCATAAGCAGAAGAGTTTTCTCCTTTTTTGTGGTCAGGGTTCCCTTTTAGTCTAGGGAGGAGAGACTAATTGAACACCCAAAAAAAAAGTCCTTTTTAGTCTGTGTATATGGAAGGTCCTAGATGGAACTGTATGCATAAAAATGATTGCCAGCAACTGCCCCACTAAAGCAATTTGGAAGATCCTTTGAGAGTCTTTAGATATGTCTATGCAGAAGAAGTTTAAATTTTGTGTGTGTTAATTACAGTTATTCATTAATTTTAATTTAACTTATATCGTGTAGATCCATTGAACATTAGTATATTTCCCCGTCTGTTTAAGACCTTTAAAAAAAAAAGATTGTTTCCGGGAAATTTTTAAAATTAAAAGGGGGGGGGGCCCCTTTTGGAAACAAAAAAAAAAAAATTTAAAAAAAAAAAATTTTTTCCAAAAAAAAAAAATTTTAAAAAATTTTTAAAAAAATTTCCGGGAAAAATTTTAAAAAAAAGGTTTTTTCTTTTTTTTTTCCCCCCTTTTTTTTAAAAATTTTTTAAAAAAAAGGGGGTTTTTTCCCCCCAAAAAAAAAGGGGTTTTAAAACCTTCCCCAAAAATTTTTTAAAAGGGGCCGGGGGGGAAAAAAAAATTCAAAAAAAAAAAAAAAAAAAAAAGGGGGTTTTTTTTTGGGGGGGGGTTTAAAAAAAAAAGGGAAAAGGCCCCCCCCCCGGGTTAGGGGGGGGGGGAAAAAAAAAAGAAAAAAATTTTTTTAAAAAGGGGGGGGAAAAAAAGGGGGAAAAAAAAAGGGAAAAAAAAATTTTTTTTTAAAAATTTTTGTTTCCTTTTTAAAAAACCCGGGGGTTTTTTTAAAATTTTTTAATTTTTTTTCCCTTTTTTTTAAACCTTTAAAAATTTTTTTTTTTTAAAACTTTTTTCCCTTAAAAAAAATTTTTTTTTTTTTTTTTGGGGTTTTTTTCCCCCCCCCTTTTTTTTTGGGCCCCCCCCCCCCCTTTTTTGGGCTTCTCCTTTTTAAAGGTTTTTTTTTTTTGGGGAAACCCCGGGGAAAGGGGGGGAAATTTTTTTTAAAAAATAAAAAAAGGGAAAAACGGTTAAAAATTTTTTTAAAAAGTTTTAAATTAAAAAATTTTTTTCCCCCCCCCAAAAAAAGGAAATTGGGGGAAAAAACCCCGGTTTTCCCCCTCAAAAAGGGGGCCCCCTTTTAAATTTTTTTTTTTTTTAAAAAAAGGGGGGTTTTTGGGGGGGGGGTTTTTTTAAAATTTTTTTTTTTTTTTTTTTAAAGGAAGAAAAAAAGGGGGGGGGGAAAAAAACACCTTTTTTTTTTGGGGGGGAAAAAAAGTTTTTTAAAAAAACCCCCCTTTTTTTTTTTTGGGGGGTTTTTTTTAAAACCCCCCCCCTTTTTTAAAAAAAATTTTTCTTTTCCCGGGGGAAAAAAATTTTAAAAAAATTTTTTAAATTTCCCTTTTTTAAAAAACCCCTTTTTTTTTTAAAAAAAAAGCCCCCAAAATTTCCCCCCCCCCCCAAAAAAAAATTTTTTCCCCCTTTTTTTTTTTTTAAAAAAGGGAAAAAAAAAAACCCCCAATTTTTTTGTTTGGGTCTTTTAAAAAAAAAAAAAAAAAAAAAGGGGGGAAAGTTTTCCGGGCTTAAAAAAAAACCCCTTTTAAAACCCGGAAAAAAAAGGGGTTTCAATTTGGGGGGAAAAAATTTTTTTAAAACCTTTTTTAAAAAAAAATTTTTTCCCCCCTTTTTGGGGGTTTTTTCGGGAAAAAGGAAAAATTTTTTTCCCCCCCCGGGGTTTTGGGTTTTTTTTTTTTTTTGGGTTTGGGGGGGGGAAAAGGAAAAAACCCCGGGGGGGTTTTTTTTTTGGGTTTTTTGGGGGGGAAAAAAAAAAAAGGGGGGCAAAAAAAAGGGGGGTTTTTGGGTTTTGGGGAAATTGGGTTTTTTTTCCCAAAAAAGGATTTTTTTTTTTTAAAAAAAAAATTTTTTTTTAAAAAAAAATTTTTTCAAAAAAAAATTTTTTTTTTAAAATTTTGGGTTTTTTTCTCTTTTTTTTGGGGGGAAAAATTTTTTTTTTTTCCTTTCCCCAAAAAAATTAAAAAAAATTTTTTTTTAATTTTTCCCCTTTTTTTTCCCCCAAAAAAAAAAAAAAATTTTAAAAAAAAAATTTTAAAAAAAAAAAAAAAATTTTTTTAAAAAAGGGGGAAAAAAAAATTTTTTTTTAAAAAAATTTTTAAAAAAAAAAAAAAAAAAATTTTTTTTTTAAAAAAGGGGGGGCCCAAAATTTTTCCTTTTTAAAAAAAGGGAAAAAAAGGGGGCCCCTTTTTTACCCAAAAAAATTTTAAAGGGCAAAGGAAAAAAAAAAAAGGGGGGGGCCCCCCTTTTTCCAAAAATTTTTTTAAAAAAAAAAGGGGGGTTTTTTTCCCCCCAAAATTTTTGGGGAAAATCCCCCTTTTTATTTTTTTTTAAAATTTTTTTTTTCCCCCTTTTTTTTTTTCCCCCCCCTTTTTTTTGGGCCAAAAATTTTTTAAAAATTTTTTTTAAAAAATTTTTGGGGGTTTTTTTTGGGGGGGGGTTTTTTTTAAAAAAAAAATTTTTTTTAAAAAAAATTTAAAGTTTTTTTTGGGGGAACCAAAAAAGGAAAATTTTTTAAAAGAAAAAAATTTTTTAAAAAAAAAAAGGAAAAAAAAAAAAAAGGGGGGAAAAAAAATTTAAGGGTTTTTTAAAAAAAAAAAACCCTTTGGTTTAAAAAAAAATTGGGGGGAAACCGGGGGGTTTTTTCCCCCCCAAAATTTTTCGGGGAAAACCCCCTTTTTTTTGTTTGTTTTTTTTTTTTTTTTTAAAAAAACCTTTCCCCCCAAAAAATTTAATTTAAAAAAAAAAGGGTTTTTTTTTTTTTTAAAAAAAAAACCCCCCCCCCCAAAAAAGGTTGGCCCCCCAAAATTTAAAAAATTTTTTTTTTAAAAAAAAAGGGGGACAGAAAAAAAAACCGGGGTTTAAAAAAAGGTTTTGGGTTTTTTAAAAAAGGGGTTTTTGGGAAAAAGAAAAAAAATTTTCCGGGGGGCCCCTTTTTTTAAAAACCCTTTGGGGGGGGGTTTTTTTTTTTAAATTGGGGGGGAAAATTTTTTTTTTTGGGGTGGGGGGCCCCCCCCCTTTTTTTTAAAAATTTTTTTTGGGGGGGGAATTTTTTTTTTTAAAAAAAAGGGGGGCCCCCCCCCCCTTTAAATTTTTTTTAAAAAAAAAAAATAAAAAAAAAAAAAAAAAAAAAAAAAAAAAAAAAAATTTGGGGGGGCCCCAAAAAAAAACCCCCAAAAAAAAAAAAAGGGGCTTTTTAAAACCCCCCGGGGGAAAAAACCCAAAAATTTTTTTTTAAAAATTTTTTTTTCTTTTTAAAACCCCCCCCCCCCCCCCCCCAAACCAAAAAACCCCCCTTGGGGGTTAAAAAAAACCTTCCTTTTTCCCCTTTTTTTTTTTTTTAAATTTTTTTTTTGGGGCCTGAAAAACCCTTTTTTTGGGGCCTTTTGGGGAAAAAAAAAAGGGAAAAAGGCCCCAAAACCCGGGCCGGGAAAACCCCGGGGGAAAAAAAGGGGAGGGGGAGGGGCTCCCTTTAAATTTTTTAAAAAAAAAAAAAGGGGGGAAAAGGGGGGGGGGCCCCCACTTTTTTTTTTTCCCCAAAAAAAATTAAAAAAATTTTTCCCCCAAAAAGGGGGTAAAAAAAAAGTTTTTTTCCCAAAAAAAAAAAAAAAAAAGGGGACCCGGGAAAAAAGGGGGGTTCCCCCACCCGGGAAAAATTTTTCCCCCGGGGGAAAAAGGGGGAAAAAGGAATTTTCCCCATTAAGGAAAAAATTTTTTTTTTAAAAATAAAAAAAACAAAAAAAAAATTTTTAAAAAAAAATTTTAAAAAACCAAAAAAAAAAAATTTTGGATTTTTTAAAAAAAAAATTTTTTAAAAGAAAAAAATTTTTTTTTTTTCCCCCAAAAAAAATTTTTTGGGGGCCCAAAAAAACCCCCGGGTTTTTTTTAAAAAAAATTAAAAACCAAAAAAAAATTTTTCCCCCCAAAAAAAATTTAAACCCAAAAGGGGGGAAAAACCCGGGTTAAAAAGGAAAAGGGGTTTTTTTTCCCGAAAAAAAAAAATTTTAAAAAAGGGGTTTTTAAAAAAAAAAAAAAATTTTTTTTTAAAAAAACCCCAAAAAAAAGGGGGAAAAGGAAATTTTTTTTTTTTTTTTTAAAAAAATTTTTTTAAAAAAAAAAATTTTTTCCCCAAAAAAATTTTTTTCCCCCCCCCAAAAAAAAAAGGGGCCCTTTTAAAAAAATTTTTTTTTTAAAAAAAAAATTTTTTTTAAATTTTTTTTTTTAAACCTTTTTTTTTTAAAAAAAATTTTTTTTTTTTTTTTTTTGGGGTTTTTAAAAAAAAAAAAAAAAAAAGGGGGGGGCCCCCCAAAAAACCCCAAAAAAAAAAGGGGGGGGTTTTTTTTTTTCCCCCCGGGGGGTTTTTAAATTTTTTTTTTTTGGGGGGAAAAAAAAAAAAGGGGGAAAAAATTTTTAATTTTTTTTTTGGGGGGGGGGTTGGGTTTTAAAAAAGGGTTTTTTTTTTTTTTTCCCTTTTGGGGAAAACCCCCTTTTTTTTCCCCCCGGGGAAAAATTTTAAAGGAGTTTTTCCCTCCCCCAATTTTTTGGGGGAAAAATTTTCGGTTTTTTTTGGGAAAAACTCGGGGCCTTTTAATTTTTTTTTTTGGGCCGGCCCCCCCAAAAAATTTTTTATTTTATTTTTCCTTTTTTTAAAATTCCTTTCCCTTTCCCCTTATTTATATAACAAGATGGTTAGGTTCTCTTGAATAAATTTATAAGACCTTATAAACATTAGATTTATGAAGTATAACATATTGTTAACTGTATCTTTTAATTAATGTTTTTTTTTTCACTCAACATTTATTTTCTACTCAAGGATAATACTCCTTTGTGATTTCTGTTGATAAATGTCCCTTTTAAAGCTGCCCCTCATATAGATATTATAACCTTTAGGGTTAAAGGTAACCACTCTCTCTGTGGACACATAAAGAAGCACTGGCTTTGAGGAATTCTCTGTGGCTATTCTCCATACATCTCAACAGTGACACTGTGTATGCAAAACCAAATGTTCTCTCTCCATCTCATTTTGACCCTTATTCAACCAAAATAGAGATAAAGGCCACACTGATGTTCTGAATAAATAATATAGCTTGTAGAAGAACAACAAAGGATTTGGGGGAGGTCCTTAAGCATCAACTATTAACATGACAAGAATAACATTACTGTCTTAGAAAGCAAGGAAAGAGAAGTGAATACATGTAGCCACTTAGGCTCTAATTTGACCTTAAAACAGAACAAGGTTATTGTGAGGGAGTAGTAAGTTCCATACAACAATATCTCAAGACTATGCAGGCTTTAGCCCCTCCACCTTTAGGAAACATTATGCCATGGTGCTCGATTCTGTGAAGCTAGGTAGAACTTGAGGATTTTGCAAGCAAAACCAAGATGCACACACAGCCTCCATCCTCTACACATTTTTCTTTTCTTCTCACTTAATCAAATGGCATCCTATATAAAACAATGGTTGAATAAAAAAAAAAAATTGAGGACTCAATTCAGTGGGTTTCACTTCTAAAGTAACATGAACCATTGTACAAAAATTTTAAAAATTCAGTTTTGAGAACTATAAAGGCCAAAGTTTCTCAGCGACATGTCTCTCAATTCATATAAGTATCACCATGATGTTTTGTCTAGTGTACAATTCTCAATAAATAAACGCACTCAAAGGAGATAGAATTTTAACTCACTTTATTTATAGGGATAAAATCATTCACTTGATGCTGCTATGAAACTTGCAAACACATGTATTAAAATCAGGGCCATATCTACATAGTTAGATCACCCCATGCTATCTCACCATGAGCCAGCACTTCATGGAGGTGTATAGCAACTGAGTTCCCCCATTGCTTATAACATCTTATTTTAAGCCATTTCTAAGTTCTTATATTAAAATAATTAAATTACTTTTATATGTTTTTATGTCATATTTCAGAATTTTGTAGGTAGAAGTAGACCTTCAGGCTAAGAGTAAAACCAACTCTTAGCTAGAATGAAGCCAACGCCTTATCTGCTTGTGAAGAGAAAATCTGTGATTTCAATTTGACAATGACTAAACTCACATAGGCTCATGAGTTTACCTCTATGTATAAATGATAAACTGAAGATGTATTTGTATGGCAATCTGTCTACCTTGGAATTACATTAGAATCCATATATTCTAGTACTTGTGGAATTATACCAACCTGTAATTCTTCAAATATTTTGATTTATAAAATAGTATTAATTTTATAGAGGAATGACACATCTTAGTGTTTCAATTAAATATGTATTAATAGATTAATCCTACTATACATCTCACTGCCTTCCATAGGTTAAGAGCCTGTAAGCTCTTAAAATGCAACTACATAAGCAAGATATACAGACATCACTAGCCTCAGACATACTAACAGTTTGGGCTTTTGTTTTGCTTTGATTTGTTTGGGTTTTTTTGTTTGTTTGTTCCTGAAAGCATCAACCTGTAGACCCGATATCTGAAACAAAGAAGTCATGTCAATGATTGTGGAAGGCAACAGTCTTAGAAAATGCCCTCCGTTTTGAAGTTCAAAGTATTTAGATTCAGCAGCCATTGGACAATAATTAGTTTTCCTTCCATTCACTGCTCCCTCATGGGCCTTACTCGGTGTCCAGTTCCAGGCAACCAAGGCCAATGTAGAATTTTCTAAACAGTCAAGCTAGAGGAAATGCATGCTATGTCCCAGGTGCTTAGAACACAATACAGGGTTTTGTGAGCCCTTCACCTATGGTGTACAAACACATTTTTGAAAGAAAAGCAGGAAATGTAAACACCTTTGTCCTTAAACCAAGCATGTTCTGCCAAAACCGCTGTTTTCTGTGGACTCTTGGCACTGATGGGGCAGCATGAAATGTCCTGTGCATTTGGCTGCCAAAGACAGGAATCTAGACCCAAAAGGAAGAAGCCAGGTAAATCGTTCAGGCTTATGACCTAACATTCTCCTTGGCATAAAAAGATTCATTCTTCTGCCTTCCAATGAGGGCTGCCAATTGGAAAGGCAGTGAAATCATTATTCTGTAACTCTGTGAGTAATTTCAGATAAACAGTCTCCAACATTTGAAAACTCTTTTTTTCCTTTTTGAATTTTTAAGGCCTGAAAATAAAGAGTATTAAGGCTCTAGTCCTCAAAAATCATTTCTGAAAAGCAACCACTAATGCTTACTCAAGCAAAGATTAAACCAGAATAAAAACGGAAAAGGACTCTTGTATATCTGTCTTGATTTTTCAATTAAGTATGATGAATGAATCTCCCATAACACAGTACAGACATGCAGGAATATTCATTTGATATCTCTTTGAAGATAATTTGGAAACGATAGCCATCTCGATCTCAAAAGTTTGATTGGGATGCTAAAAACTAATATACAGAGATAATCTTCTCTGCATCAGTCCTGGGTTCTGAAAAGAGTGGAAAGGAGAGTGTGATTCAACCTCAATCTCCCAGCATGCCCAGAGTATCCCTACAGTGAAACTGTACACAGTCACAGTGGCATACATGCAAGGGGTTTATAATCTGGGTGGAGATAGAAGACAATTACACACATAAATGTTACAATATAGAACTTGGTAAGCACTGCCAGAGAGGCACAAAGCGGTCACTCGAGATGAACATTTGTGTCTTCAAACAATGGGACTCCAATTCTGCTTAACAGGCACGCTCCTAATTCAAGCATTCATTTTTCCAATCCAAAAAAAAAAAAAAAAAAAAAAAAAAAAAAAAAAAAAACAACCCACAAAACCATAAAACAAACAAAAAGAAACCAAAACCCCCAAAACCTTAGTGCTACAAACTACAGTGAGAAGCAGATGAAACAGAAATCTCCTTCTGTTAAGTGATAGCACAATAAGAGATAGATATAATAGTCATCTCTATCACTGACACTTTTCTCAGTGCTTACTACATGTCAAAGATCTAAAATGTTTGGCATGTATCATCTTCACGATCCTCACGGCTACATCAAGATTTAAGGAACATTGAATTGAAGCTGGCGTCCTCCATGACAGTAGACTGGGTGTGGGTTATGACGCCATCAGTTGTTAAGTGTGTAACCTTGGAGGGCACTTAGCATCTCTCTATGCTTCAGATTTCCATTTATAAAATAAAATCAGTGGCAAGTTATCCACATTCAAGACCTTTAAAGGGAAGAGGTAAGAAAAAATGCATTTTAGAGACCACTGCAGAATGTAACAACTTGGGGTAACAACATCCACTGCTTATGATGGTTATCGTGATTAAAGAGCAGCACTAAGCGCCTAAAATGTTTTAAAGGAATTATCCCACAACAGTAACTTAAAACAAACTGAAATGACTTTAAATGGCCGAAGGTATGGAATTTGTATTTATTTTAAAAAAATAAAGCAAAAGTAGAACTCAAAGTTGTACTTCAACTCTAATGATGTTAAAGTTATAAACTAAAGAATGAAGACAAAGCAGAATTACCTAGATAAAGATAGAGAGAATGAAGTTTGCAAAGAAGTATCAGAAAGTCTGGTGACTTGGAATGCTGGGTAAGAAGGAAGATACAAAGCAGACGGTGCATCTCCAGAGCAGGTGTGGCCTGGAGGCATGGGGTAGATGCTGGAGAAGCAGATATCAAACCATTCAGGGCCCTACTCACTGCCTCAGAAAATCCCAAGCAGAAAGAAGGCCTGAAGAACAGAGAAATTGGCTTTCCATCCTCCAAGCCTAACGGAAACAGGTACATTTCACAGGTGATTTGATCATCCAGCAATGGTCATCTACAGTGCTGGTTTAGACTTGAGTAGGACTTCCCAAGCTTGGCTTACCGACATGTCACACTGCACAATTCTATATTGTGGCATATTTTCTATATGTTATGTGTTTTTATTTTAAATCCTCTCTAGTGTCTCTCCACTCAGCGCTAGCAGCCAATACCTCAGTTTTAACAAATAAGCATGACTGAAGATAAAACATTACATGGAGGAGAAAAATCTGTCCTTAGCTTAAAAGAGTGAACTAGCGTGATACTGTGGAGAGAGGAAGACAGGTTTTGGAAACACTAAATGAAAAATTCAGCAGAGCTTGCTGGGTGTTGGGAAGTGAGCTGGAGGAAAGAGCCATGCTGGGGACTCAGCCCTGTGGGGCTCTCCAACTATGGAACTGGGGATGCACTGATGCTATGTATTGAGAAAGGAATTGTGGGAGCTGGGGAAGGCTTGGGTACCAGTCACAGGTTCAGAGTTAAGCCTGCAAAACTGGAACCATTATCTCTACATCCCAGTGGCCCTATCTTAGGAGTCTAAGCTGATGTATTCAGGAAGAAAGACAAGTGATCAGCCCAGAACATTTAAACTTAAAAATAAAATCACTTAAATCATATTATTTTGTTGTTGGAGACAAGAAAATGTCTACACTAAAAGTCACCATAGCCCTTCCATGCTGTAAGATGTCTTTCAAAAATTATTTTAGTCTTTTAAACCAAACAGATAGCCAAGTGCATGGGCAGAGTGTACTTAACACTGGAGAATGGAGCTACGTGAACTGTAACTTAAAAGTATATGTGGCTCACCCCAATCAAGGATGCTTTTTAAAGGCTTAATTTGCAAAGCAAAGTTAAAAATGAGGATCAAGAGTGACTTTCAGGAAGGGGGGTGGGTTCCTACTTGTCTTTGTGCAGAAATCAGTGGTCTCCTATCCTGGCATCTTGAATTATATTCTGATTGCAACTACCTTGCCTGAGACCCCAGCATTTCTCATCAGAACACAGATTCACTTGATTTTTTTCCCTAGTGGTGTGTGATAAACATAAGAAAGTTCAATTCTTAATCACTTCAGATCTCTAGAATTTTTGAAGATAAAGTCCATGACCTTGGGGATTGCCTGCTGGAAGGAAAAAGGAAAAAAAAAAAAAAGGAAAAAGAACCCTAGTTCAGTTCTATTATTTAGTGACCAAAGTCATAACCTTGACTCATAGTGTGCCTCCAAGCCAGAGAAGCCAAAAAGAACATCTGTTCTTCCCAAGTGGCTGTCCTCCAAAAATTTTCCATCGTTAGTACTCAATGAATCCCAACCAGACAGGGAGAAAGGGGAGAGATAAAGAGATACATGAAAGAGATTTGTGTGTGCCTGTGGTTCTTCCAGTATCTTCCATATTAACTGTGCTTTATTCTTCCTATGCTGTGATTCTTCCATATTAACTATGCTTTAAGCAAAGTTATGCCTCACAAGAATCCTTACAATTTTTCTTAAATAGTACTTAGAGATAATTCCAGATTAACTCCCAACTGATCATAAATACAGGAAGAAAATGATATCCAATAAGATTTACTTTGGAAAGCATGATTCATTTTCTCATTGTGTAGGTAAGTATGCTTTGCAAAAACTTGAGCTACTTAGACTTAAAACTATAGACATTTTTCATTATCTGAATATTAGCCTGGATAACACAAACACAACCTAAGTAGATCTGTACTGCCAATCAGAATCTCAGGGAGAATAAAAGCAGACAGCACCGTCAACATGGCACCAGAAAAGATTTGTTTATACCTAGGAACAAAATGGTTCTCACATTCATCCCCGATACTTGAGAATGTATTTGGCTTTCTGCTATCCTGAAGCACACAGAAGAGTCTTACAAAGGCTTATACACTAATCTTAGCTGGCTATAATATCCTAATATAGACAGCCCTTGACAGAGAAGAGTGGACTGAGTCACCAACAGAGTATTCTCTTTCCTTCACTTGATGATTCATAAAAGCCAACTGTGTAACACTCACATGACATGGAAAATTTACATGGGTTATTAATTGTTACTAGCCTATCAGAGCCTGGCAGGTGACTCTGACCTCTAAGTTTTAGCTGCTATACAACTTTGATTTTCATGTCCAATTGGTGATTCCAATGCACACAGAGATCTTTATCTTCCCAGGAATGCTTATCTGGCCCAGAGATGTCTATCCATGTTAAATGGGACACCACATAGATCACATGTCTTCTTGCTTTAGCATCTTTGGCTGTTTTGTGACTTAGAAATTCTCTCTGCTTAATTATATCACTTTCTATTTGTGCTGCTTCATCCTTTAAGAACTGTGCAACAGCTCCTTAACCCCTCTCTATGTGCCTGTTTTTACTCTGTCTTCATTTCTACACTCAGACCTCTCCCTTCTGTGGTCTAACCTTTAGTCTCTTTCCTATTCAGAAACTTATATGGCTACCCATTTTAATATGGCTTCAAACTCTTCACTGTGTATTCAAAGTTTTTGTGTGAAGCAGAACTCATCATCTTTTCCACTTCACACCCTAATTTGAAACTCAATCACATTGTGCTGTTGTCCAAGGTCATTGCCGTTTATTTCTCCCCACTTTTCAAAAGAAGCCTATTCCTTCAAATTCTCTGAGCAGCAGCAACACTTCCTTGTTAATGTGACTCAGTCATAGTTAGGGCATCTGGTCTCTCCCTCCTGACACACCAGTCACATTAGGCTCAAGTACTCAGTTGACTTTGCTCTCGACTATGGCATAAACTTCATGGTGACAAGAGAAACAGCCCACCAAGTGAGCAGCTCTATCTCTCAAATCAACTCAAAGGGTTCTGCAGTTAGAGGTCCATTAGACAAGTTAAAGAAATATGAATTCTTGCACTTTGCTAAAGTCAAATTTAAAGGTAATAAAATTTTAAATGATGGGAATAAAAATAGTTTTGAAATTTTATTTTTATTTTATGTGTAAGGGTATTTTGTCTGTGTACTACATGCCTACCATGGTCATGTAGGCCAGAGACAAATATTAAATCCTCTGGAACTGGAGTTACAGATAATTGTGAGCCACCACATTGGTAGCAGGAGCAGAACCAGGGTCTTCTGCAGGAGCAGCAAGTGCTGTTAACGACATAGATATCTCTCCAACCCAATCTAAAATTATGTCTCCAACAGAATTTTTATTTAGGGATACAACTATAGATCTGTGCTGTTTGTTTTATTTGACACCATCTTTAACCTTGTGTCATAGGAATTTAAATAATATACCTTAATTAAACTGCCTCCAAAGTATATAATGGTGTGAATATTGCTTCATTTGATCATATTGCAAAAGCATGCTGGGAATCAGAAGTAACAGTGAGGTGCCCTATAGGGGAATGTTGAAAATTCCAAATCACTACCATAGAAACCCATTAGTGGTCCAAGTACAAAGAGTGTCCATGGATACTTTACAACAAATGCAACATGCAAGTCTGTGCTTCACCCTAATCTCAAGGACTTTCTTGAAATAGGGGACAGAAAGACTATAAAAGCCAGAGGTCAAGCAGGATCAAGCAAATCAGTGAATTCCTAGCACTACAAGACCACTGCACTCAAGAATTGACAGCAGTTGTGGCTATCTAGACAAGACTTGAACAAGATCAAGCCAGTCAACCTGCTAGCATGGAAAGAAGACGATCATAGGCCTCCTCCCCTACCTAAAGAGCCATGGACACTGATGGCTTCTGGGTAATAGAGAGTCATCTATCTTTGAAGGTGTGACTCCTGGTAGGTCACCCACCTTTCCATGGATAGCCCCACAACCAGTTGTATAAGGGAAGCAAAAACTGGTCTTGTGAGTTATTTTAAAAGTAAAAAAAGATGAAGAGCACAAGAAGTTGGGATGGATCTTGCAGAAGTTAGGGATAGAAGAGAGGGGTCAATACAACTAAAACACATAATATAGATTTCCCAAAGAATTAATTTAAAAATATTAAAGAAAACTTCAGGCCACTCACTTACTACTATGAAAATATGGGGAAATATATATTTGTACATCATATACATAAATGGCCTTTTCTGAAGAGCGTCTGTGTGGTATCTTTCCCTGTCACTCACTCATCAAGCACATCTTGAATGCTCTGTAAATACCCATGTAGCAGGAGAAAGGGGAAGTAGTTCAAAAACAGAGAGTACCCATTATAGATTATTCTATCCCAGAGGAACATCAGCCAATAAAGGGCCTGCTATGCAAGCATGATGACATGAGTTTGAATCCACACACAGACATAAGAATGTCCAGGCATGGCTGTGGGCATCTCTAGGCTATATACACAGGGCAATGCTAGAGCTTGCTGGCCGGCCAATCCAGATGATTTTCAGCACAGGGTTCAGTGAGAGACCCTGTTTCAAAAGATAAGAGGGTAGTCACAGAAGATGCTTGACACCACCCTCCAGCCTCCACATGCACACACATAACTTTTATCGTGTTATTAGGAGAAAAGCCATACACACACACACCACACACACACACACACACACACACGATTCAATAGATAGGAAATTTAAAGACTTGTAGCTTTTTATGGCAAATGTGTCAAAGTGGAAAGCCATGGCTTCTGAGAGCAAATTATTTCTACTGGTTTTTGCTTTACAATTACACTCAGTAAAAACTGGCTGACAGAAACTGGGGAAGGTTACAGTGGTAGGAAGGCAGTCTGGAGAGAGACACTCAAGCCTGGACCAGAGACATGCCAGTTTTGCAACTTGAATTGTTAATCACATTTTATAGTAGCCATTTAATTTTAATTTTTTCTTCAGTCATATTAAATAAAACTGTTAACAAGTTACCAATTAGGTAACATAAAAGCATTATTGGGCATAACCTCCTCAACTATTCAATGTTTAAAAGATAAAAATTAAAATTACATTAACAATTTTTTCAAGTCACACTGCAGAAATATGAAATCATGATAAAATTCTCCTTGAGTCAGAAAGCAGTAAATTATGTCAGAAGAGGGACATTTTTCCCCATGACCTCACTAAAGGAGACTAAAATGTTGCTGTATTTAGATTTATACCATTTGATAGTCTGCCATCGCTTTCTTCCTTTGGTGTCTAAAGTTTATTATGGATGAGTTCAGTATTTGTGTAAATAGCTATAAACGGTTCCTTCTTCTACCTTCCATCTTCCTCATGTTTCCACAAATATCTACTGCTACTATACAATACATACATACATATGTACATACATACATAATACATACATGCATATGTGCATACACACATAATATACACATGCATACTTGTGTATATGTGTGTATCATATGTGTGTGTATGTGCGTTTATTTGTGCTAATGACCTAGCCGTCTTCAAGCATGGCTTCAGATCTATCTCACTGGATTCTCTGGGAGCCCAACTTAAAGTCCCCACATCCTACCAGGGCATCTCAGAGAAAAAGGAATGCCACAGGTCAGTTTAAAGAGTGAAGCCTAGTATCACATAAGCTTTTACTGGAAAGAGTTCTAATGACTTTTTATGGCACAGAAATGGTGGCCAAAGATGTCACTGAAGCAAAGACAGTCTCTGATTCATAGCAGAACTGCTGAGCAGGAAGCTTCCTTGCCTTTTCCCTACATCCACGTGCTCAAATCTCCATCTCTGTGCAACTGCTCTATCACACTGTATAAAATGTCTCAGTCACCCCTTTATGAAAGGATCAAACTCTGGAAGGTCGTTGGCTGTTTTAAGACTCTAAACACTCTTAACAAAAAAATAACTACTGTGTAAACGAAGATAATGTAAGTACCATTTAAAATATTTTTTAAAATGTCAGAACGTTGTAAGTGTTTATAAATACCACTTTCCTTGTGGTCATCTAGTACAAGAGGTCAATGGGATTCTCACAACCTGCCCATCTGAGGCCTTGATTCTCATGAATGGTTTCATAATGTTTCAGACCATCCTAGATGGAAGTAACCCAATGAATTCTGAAATTTTCGTCTATTTTCCAATGTCTTTGGTTTTAGTTTTACCTATTTCCTTCTCGATATTTCATCTAACTTCAGTGTTGTTTATAAAGAGTACTCCTTTGGGAAATTCCCTCTACTGACTTAACACATTTCCCCACAACCAACAGGAATTCAGGTCCCAAATGATCCCACCAACGCATCTAATATCATACCTGACTCAACATTATTCAGTCATATGATTATGCATTTACCTGCTTCCTTGTTTTAAGAGTAAAGACACCAATTCAAACCCTGCATAAGGTTGGAGGAGAAACATGTAGGCACAGAGGAGGAAGCTATGTCTACTTTTGAGTAGGCATATGTGTGACTCAGCCTTCTCCACTCACTAATGCTCTTTGCTATAAGATCTCACTGCAAGGAAAACTGCTAACTTGACAAGGTTATGTCATCATAATTTGACTGTTGCAGAAAGAAGAGTATTGTCTCAGACACTTTCCTATAATATCTGTCTTACTCTAAAAGTTGTCAATAGCCCTGGCTACCTCCATCTGGCAAAGTTGAATATTACATTTTTAAGGAAAATATCTCTTGATACTCAAAAGACTGGACTTCCATAAACCTCACAGCAAAATTTAAATTCCCATTAAGATCACTAGGACGAGACACTTTAACCTGCTACCCTACTTAGCTGATTTTAGTTTAACTCACCTTTAAGAGAACATGTGACTTGCCTTACCCTAGATATCCCATAAAGTCAGCAGCTGCTCTCTAAGCTAATGTGTAGCTTTAATCATAAATTACATACTCTTTCATTCCCCTGACTCAGATTAATGTACATGTGCATGTGTGTGTGTGCTGCTGTGGTAGTCATTTGCTGAAAGCAGCCAACAGGGTGAAAGCATCCTCAAAACTACCATATTTATATTGCAAGCCACATGGATATAGCAAGATAACATCTGTTTGCAACAGTGAGTGTTACTAGATCAGTTAGGGTCAACAAAATAACTTCTTCCTTTGTGAAACTCTGGTAAAGTTGTTATGCTTTCTGCACTGTTCAATCAACACAAAACACATCCCGTGACGAGAGACAGGAAGACAAGGGAACAGGACAGAAGGACAGCTGACTGACACACAACAGGCAGAAGAGCCAGAGAGAGAAGTGTGAATTCAACTTTGGGGTCATTCTTCCTCAAATTGCTCCAAGGGGAAGTACTTTGTTTTCATCTCTTGACGTGACCTATACACATTTTGTTGCCTCTAAGGTTATCTTTAAGGTGTTAACTGACACATGAGGTACTTTCCTAAGCCACTGGCATTATTCTAGAATCAGTGAGAAAGAAGATGAATGTACCTCTCATCAGCTGGGCCAATGATGAAGGCTGTAGACAGGGCCACAGTGTTTCAACTCAACTGCCCACATACCTCACATTCTATTAGAGTGGCTCTCAACCTTCCTCATGCTGTGGTCCTTTAATAGAGGTCCTTGTGCTGTGGTGAACCCGATCCATAAGATTATTTCTATTACTACTTCATAGTTTATATGGATTATAATGTAAATATTTGTGTTTTCCAATAGTCTTAGGTGACCCTGTGAAAGGGCCGTTCGATCCCAAAGGGGTCAAAACCCACAAGTTGTGTAACACTATCCTATTCTTTAAGAATGGGTGAGTGATAAGGGAAAAAAAAAATCACATATGTCATTTTTATTTTTGAAAATATCTGAAATATAGAAATGACATCTTTATCAGCCTCTAGGACCAGTAAAGTTTGTTACAGAATCATCATTTTCCCACTGATAGTCAGGATTTGAGAAAGTGGGAACAGGATGTATTGAAAATGTTGCTTTAATCATGAGAAAATAAGATGAAACAGTATTCATATATAAAGTGCATCATGTCAGCTTCTCAAGTATCTCATATGATACTGACCCACAAAAGTTATTCACTGCACTTATAGGATATATAGCTCTATAGACAATCAAGAGATGACTAGCAAACAGGGAATTATAATTAAAGTCAGTACAACAGAGAGCTGAGAATGGGCTTCTGGGAAGAATTTTGGAGTGTCTCGCCAAGACTTAGCAAACCTACAAAGATAAATATATATATAATTTTAATTGATCCAAAAATTGTATTTATGAAATGATATTTTAAGTCCCATGTCTACCTGTCCGAGTCAGGGTCTTATTACATAGCCCAGATTAACCTTACACTCTTGATTCTCCCATCTTAGCCTCCTTGGTGCCTGGGACAACATTTTTTAATAGTGTCAAGACTCAAGGAACTTTAAAAAGACATTACCCAGTTAATGGAGTTGGATAGGGAATTGTAGGTAAACTTAAGATATCTTTTACAATAAACAATTTAGAACATTAAATATAAAATATATTGGGTTAAAATGGTATTAACTTTATAACTCAAAACAGGGGCATACAGCTATTTCCAGTGCTAAGAAAAATTAGAATGCAAATTTTAAAATGACATGCAAATATACCCCAAGGCAAGCAAGCCTCTTCCTAGGATTCATGTACAATTATTTATTTGTTACTTGGCAAACTATCTTATCACTAGCCAACACACCTGTTCTGCCACAATATTTACATAGGAAATTCACGTTGTTTTACTGAGAAATCTTGCTATCCTCTGAAATGCCTAAGATGCTTAGAAGTGCTGGAGGATGACTCCTGGGCATTTAGATTTAGTGAGATTTTGTTGGCCTGCATCCTAGCATCTCCTGTCACACTTAGCTGCGCCATTTCACTGCTTCCCCACAGCAGTAGGATGCACTACTACCATCTTTTCTAACCTCATGGGTAGGGGTCATATGCTGCTTTTCACTATGTTTCAAGGACTGTGATCTGGAGAAAATAAAAACATGAGGATTGCCCTATCATCTATTAGTTGTAAGTATTAATTATTCAGTGTTGTCATTGGGATATATGTCAGGTTGCACATGATCAAGTAGAGCCAGGAGGCAGGTGCTGAAGTCAAGAAACAAAGTCCTTTGCCTTTCCATTCATCATCACCATTATAAAATGGTGATGATAATGGTGATAACAATAATTATTATCTTAAATAATATAGTATACCGAGACATGTGGCACATTACTTAACACCCAGTAGAATCTATATACATATCTCTAATACTAATAAAGAAATTTTTATTTAAATTGAAGTACAGTCATAAAGACTTTGGTAAAAATAAAATCTTCAGATGCACACATACAATTAAGACTCAGATATCCTGCCATTTATCTGACAGAAATGCCTTGTTGCAGGACGTGCCCAAGAAAATCTTGAATGGCAATCTGTCAATGGATGAAATACATACAGTTAATCCTCAGCAAAAATACTACTAAACTCTATTGATATTAAAAACATTTACATACTAGGAAATTCAAATCACATTAAAAAGATTTTGCCCTTGGACCTAGTAGGATTTATTCCAGGAATGCAAAGGTGGTTCAATACCATAACATACAACATAAAGAGAACAGAGAAACACACAATCATGTTAATTGATATAAGATACACCTTTGAGAAAGTTCGACACCATTTCATGATAAAGCCACCTAAGAAAGTGATAATTAAGAACATTTACTGATAAAAACCTGCAGCTAGTATCATACTTAATGATGGAAGGCAGAAAGTATTCCCTTAAAATGGGGGACAAGGACAGGACAATCTCTTCTCTGCTGTTTAGCACTGTACTAGAATTTTCTGGCAGAAAAATTAGACAAGAAATGAAAAACCATCAAAAATGGAAGAGATAGATGAAAGCATCTCTCCTTTCAAATGTTATGATTCTACATACAAATTCCAAGGAATCCACAAGCAGGTCACTAAATGTTTATGTACCCCAAAATATTTTGGATTCTTAGAACAGCAGACAATAGAAGTTATATTTCCACAGACAAGAAAAAAAAAAACCTGTACTCATTGTAACATAGAAATGTCTAAAATATTTCAGCACTGAATTTAGCAAGGAGTGTAAATATTTGTACTGTGAAAATATAAATTATTGTAAAATAAATATTTAAATTATCATTTTTAAATGCTTAAGCATAGGTAAATAAAAAAGACTCCAAGTTCATGGATCAGAAGAATGGATTCTGTAATAACGTACCCAGCACCTAAAGATACCATGGATTCAATGAAATCTCTATCACAATCTCAACAAACTTTTCTGGAGACATGGAAAAGAGAATCCTGAAATTCATCAGAAATTTCTGAAAAGCCCAGATATAGTCAAAATAGTCTTGAGACAGAAAAGTAAGTTGCTGACCCAAGGTTACTAGCTTTTAAACATAAAGAAAAGCTACGGTGACCAAGATGTGGGAGTGCTTGCACACAGGTAGACCTGGATCAACAAAACGGAGTCCATCTAGACGTACGTCATCTATTGCTAACTGATCTACAGTAAGGGTACAAGTCTACACAGTAGAGAAATAACAGACAGCTGGATTCCACAGGCAACAAATGAAACTGGACAGCTATGTCATGCCATATATAGAAACATAGCCCACATGGAGTATAGTCTTAAGTACAAGGACTCTTGCCATAGAACTCCTAGGAGTCACAAAAAAAAAAAAAAAAATTGTTCTGTTTTGTGTTTGTCAGTGAATCCTTAGATAGGATACAAAAACCCATAAATTACAAAGAATAGGAAAACTAGACTTCAAATCTACGACAAAAATTGTGCATTATAGAGCTACCATAAAAAGACAAGCTACAAAGGAGGAGATACCTGCAAATAATACCTTACTAAGACCATAATATGCAAGTTATGTAAAAAAACTAAAACCCCGCTACTAACAGACAAGCCATTTAAAAAAGTAGGCAGAAGACTTACAGAGACATTTTCAAAAACTAAATAAAAGACAGAAATAGCCGCAATCGCATAAGACACGTTCAAAACATTATTCATTATGAAAATGGAAGTCAAATTCATTTCACATTCAGTATCCATGGCTATCATAAAACAGTGTTTACTAGGACAGGAGAAATCTGAACCCCAGGTACTTCTGGTCAGAATATAAAATGATGCTCCTTTTAGTGAAGACTTTTGTGATTCCCACACAACTTTGACACAGGATTGCCATATGACTAGTAACTCCACTGAATCTATACACAACGTACTTAAACATAGGATCTGAAAGAGAGACTGGTGAGCTAGCATCCACTGTAGCATTATTTGTAGTATCCAATCCACAAATCCATCAAGAGAGAAACAGATGAACAAAACGTTCACCTGCGACAGAATGCTAGTCAACAACAACAAAAAAAAGTAAAGAAAGTTCTGGTAAATGCTCAGCTGAGGAATACCACCCAGGAGGAAGGCGATGAGGCAGACTATGAAATACAAGTCATCTATTCAGAGGAAACATACAGACACAGGCAATTTCATAGACACAGAAAGTAAGTTCGCAGTCACAAGATAGAAGGAGGTAGGAGAGAGGATTGAGAATTTATTGCTTAACGAGGACAGGGTTTCTGCTGGGAATCATAACATTTTAAGGAAATAAATAGTGGTGACGATTTACAGAATAGTGAGTACAATGAATGACTTAATTTACCTAAATGATTAAAATGGAAACTTTCATGCTGCAAACATTTTACCACAATACTAATATTTTTTAAATGTATATAGTGAAAATGTTGTGTTGACGCTTGGCATACTTTGCTAAGCAGGGAGTATGTGTCTTCATTAATAGCATAAAAACCACAGCAACGTTTTAGTTTCCAGGTGGATAATATTAATGCCTAGAAGAAGCAACATGAAGACCAACCATGGGACTAACAGAAACCACCACAGCATTCCTGCATTCATCCCTACAAGCCTCCATTCCTACATCCTCCACCCGGCTGAGAAAGACTAAAGAGGCTGATGAAAGAAATAAAACCAAGGTGAAAGGTGAGCCATGGGGAAAGTCATGTTGTATGCTGAACCTGCTCATCAGGTTGTGAACAGCCAGAGCCCAAGCCTAAAATGGTCCCTGAAAAACAAACAAACAAACAACAAACAGGGAGAGAAGGGACCCAAGGGGAAAGGGGGAAAGCTAATGTTGGAAAGATATGAATGATCTTGCAGAAAACATAGATGCCAAAGCAGCCCTGGCACAGAAGGCACACTGAGGCACCGGGGTTGGCACCTGAATGTGTGCATTTCTAGAACCTACTTTTGATGACTATACAGTTTAAATACTATGTCTTATCAAGTTCTATAAAAAGCAGAGTTTTGTAGTACTTTAAAAAGCTATGATGTCAGCACACAGATCAAGTCAAGGGAGAAAAATGTGTCATTCACAAAATGCTTCCCAAACTTGATTGATGAGATGAAAACACCCTTTCCTGCTCATTTTGAATGAATCCTCTTAGCTCCCTGGAAAGAGATTCCCATGTTGACATATGTGATCACCATGAGATAAAGTGCCTCGTGGAGTAGGGAAACTATAAATTCATTTTTATACCTTCCTACCCCTTGTGCCATCAACATAGACTCAACTCCATTAAAAACAGAGCCCTCAAGGACCCAACTCCCTAAAACTGGTTCTGCCAGTCTACTGAGCCATCAGCACTTTGCAATGACATTATCCAGTGCTCCTCAAAGAACAGTGGTTCTGTTTATAAGATGGGGGTGGGTATTGGTCTTCAGATGGCTAATTCTGCCAGTTTCATTTCATTTCTGAAAGTCAGGGCCAGTTTGTGAAAACCTGTTAAACAACATTCTTAATATGAAATGTCAACCATCACTCTATAATTACATCCTTTAAAAAAAAAATCAAAAGAAGACTTTATTGGATGTTATAGTAGCTTTCTGGTTTCAGAAGTCTATACAAGAAGTTCTTGTATACTGATAATGATATCTGACTAGTTCTGCCTGAAATACCACAGTTGTTTATGAAAAATGTCTTTAATAAAGTTTATCTTGGAAAATATTAAGGCCTTTCCACTTCCTTTAAAAATGGAACAAACTGGTGACAAATCTGAATTATGAACTAATGAGCAAGCAGAGAGACAAATGGAGAAGCAAACCATGGCAACAATTCTTTTGTAACCTGTTAACCACCGATTCCTGTTACAGATGTTATTTGACAACCCTGCCCTACAATACTGATTGCCCAACTCTACATGACTGAATTACCATCACTAAGAATCTCTGATTTATTTTAGGTATTGAAAAGAAACAAACAGTAGGACAATATAGGGTGTTTTGCTGAGAAGCATTTAAAGTAATACTCCGTTGAGTGTGATGCCATCCCATTGGGATAGTGTATAGAAAAATCTCAATTAGCCCCAGGCAATACCTTATAAATTAAACTCACATGTTTTTTCATTTAACTATTCAATAAAATGAATATACCAGTATGTATTGCCAGTTATTAAAACACAAAACACCTTTTAGAGAAGCAGATTTATCACAATGCCAAAAAGTTAATTGCTTGTTACACTGTATTAAGAAAAAAATGAGAATTCTTCTTCGTCATTTTACCACCATGAATAAAAAGGATTTAAACACCTCTTTCATTTATTTTGTTTCCTTTTGAAATGAGCATATATGCCTCATACAAAGAAAAGATGACTGAGCAGTCAGATTTCAGTTTTTATTTGTTCAATATGACATCAAAGAAATAGAGAATGTTTATAAAGAAGCAAAATTTTAATGACATTCCAGACAAGGATTAAAAAACAAGCCTATATAGCATAAAAAAATCTAGACAGCAACTCTGTCACCAGACAAAACTCCTTCAAATTTCAGAAAAGAACAATAGGGGTTTTCTGAGGAATTCTTTTCCCCTGCAATCTCATAATATGCATGGGTTTGTGTTTTTAACCATAAGTATTTCAAAGTGTCTATTTAAACACATGAGTTTGTTACAGCTTTCTTTATGGTTTCTAGATACTAAAAGTCTTTGCATAGCTACCAAAGAAATTTTTTTTTTAAAGTCATGTTAAAATAGGACTATATCACGAAAAGTTTGCAAGATAGGATGTTTCCCCAATACGTTTATTGTATTTTTTTTTACATAAGTCCAATGAGTCACATGACACACACCAGTGAAGAGGCTGGGGAGGTTGGTTTAATAGCTGTAGTAAGCCTCCTTTGCATCTTCGCTCCAAAGAAACCTTAACATAAGCCCTCACATACAACCCCTGTGGCAGCTGCCTCATCCTTCTACACTGTCTGCAAAGTTCTTCCTTGCTCCTGTTCTCCTTGTCATCATCATTTCCTGCCTCACTTTAAGAATCTTCATTTTGCCTGATTCATCTCTTATGTGATCACTGTGTACATGTAATCATATATGTGACCATCAAAGCCCAACACCAGAAAAACAAAATTGGGTTGAGAGGACTCACTAGACAGAGAAGTGAGTGGACCTGGCAGGGTATCAGAAGACGCATAGGACCAACTCTGCCTGCATTGGAAGATGAGGGATGATACAACATAAACCTTTGTATTCCTTTCTCTAGCTCTTTGGGGATTATCTTGCAAGTTGCTCATTGAATAAATGCATACATGAACAATCTATAGTATCACCTTAGAAACCATTCCAGGAATAAATTATTTGCTACATATATACTTAAGAGGAAAATAATCACCTTCTGAGACAACCACACCAGAGCTCTTTCCTATGTCATGTGAGACCCTGTAGTTTTTGGATTTTTTTTCTCCATGATAATCTTGTGATGTAGTTATGCTATGGTTCTTTTGTTTAGGAACAAACTAACATGTGGTGATAACATAAGGCATGCTGTGGAGAGACAGCATTTGAACCAAAATGGCAGACTATTAGGGATTCCAGACCACTGGCAAAACCAGAAGCATGATCATTCTCAGGCTGTTTATAAAACACTTGATTAAATCTACTAATTATAAACTCCTTAAGTATCACACATTAGTTTTTGTAGTAAATTCTATCACAAAAGAAGACAAAAACCTTAAATTCAATGTAGTCATACTCTTAGACTCTTAAACATTAGGAGTCTCTATTATTATTCTAGCTACTAGTGAATTCCATAACTAATTTCTGTCTATTCATCAAATAACATTTCCTGGTGTTTGTAATGGTGTAACAACCATTTTGTTTTAACATAACAGATGTATCAAGAAGGGAACATTTTCTGTTAATTATCACCTTTGTATAATCTTTGTATAATCTTAGTTGTACACAACTAAATGACATTGCTGGTACAGCTTTTGAAAGGAAAGTTAAAACACCTGACTTTCAGAAATCAGAATGAGACAAAGAGTACAAATGGATAGAAGAATAAAAGCAATTCAAATATTAAAAAGCCAGTGCTTCCCTAGAATTCTTCATGGTAAAACATACACGGTAATTATTTTCCTATATTGAGTATGACTCCATTGGGTGCTAAATATTCATTCTTGGTATAATCCTAAACCTCAAACTATTCATCTTTTTTTTTTTTCAAACAGCTGACATGCTGTATAAACAGAAAGTTTCTATACTTTTTTTTGAAAAATAATAAACAATATAGCACATGAACTTTGATTTATTATGCAATTCATCTCTTTCTATCTCTCTGATATACATAATTCAGAACCACACAGGACAGTTCTTATAGCATTAATACTTTGCAGTTCTTTTTAGCTCTAAGGCTATGATCATTTTAAATGTTTCAGATTTATGCCATTTGTCATTAATATTATAGTGGCATTGCTATTTTAAACTCTAATATTTAGTGCTTCTTAGTTGGCATATAAACTTTCCCAGATAGTGATGACGACATGCCCATTGATATACACGACTTTTGAAATAAGTTTTCAAGAGAACAAATTGAAGTGATACCTAGTAATTTCTAAGTGTAAGAAATTTGAAATAGTTTAGATGGTTTATTATACATGTAGACATACAAGGCTGAGTCATGAGACTTCTTTATTTTCTTCAATTGTTGGTCCAACGTTTAAGAAAATCAAGACAAGCAACTTCTAAATAGGATTTTATTTTTATTTTCTATGTATGAGTGTTTTGTCTATGTATGTATGTCTGTGTAACACATGCATGCCTGATGCATGAGAGGCCAAAAGATGGTATCAAATCTCTGGGAACAGACAGTTGTGAACTGCCATGTAGATGCTGGCAAACAAACCTTAGTTCTCTGCAAGAGCATACAGCACTCTTAAATCTCTCCATTCTCCAGATATAGAATTCTATAAGCACTAAGCATTGTGTTATTATTTAGGAAAATGTGTTTTTTACATGTTAATAATTTTTTCTCATTTTAAAATGGCAGGATTTATAATAAATTGCCATTTGGCTTTTAAATTAATCATGTATGGCCTAAACTATTACCCAAGAGCTATTCAGTAGATGGTAACAATATGCTAACCACATTAGATGAAACTATTAAGTAGATAACTTTCTCTTTCTAAACAAGATGAATCCTACTTTGGATAAAATGTGTAGTTTGGGGTGAGATCCTAGAAACAGTTTCTCACTCAGTCAAATCTTTGGATCCAGCCCTCTATCAGGTATTATGAGACACTATGGATACAAAGGGTAAAACAATTCTACTACCAGGTAATGTCCAGTACATTTTAATAATTGATTTAATTTGAATAATCAGCAATCTAAAATTTCTCTCAATGACACTTAAAACATGACTTTCGGCCTTTTTAATGTCTCAAAAATGTCTATACTATTAATCCAAAAAATACACTGGAAGATATATATTAGGCTGTGCTGTACTGATGTGAACAAAAACTTTCCAACTATGCCTCATGCCTTCTTCAGTCGTCCCCCTTCCTGTGCTCTCCATCTCTGTGTTACCTGTTGCTTATGGTCAGCTACCACCCAAACAGCTTGAATCAAAATGTCTACAGATAAACAATTCATACATTTTTTTTCCTATTCTGAATAACCTGTCAAAGTTCACAGCACCCTGCTCAATATGAGTCATTTCTTTGTCTAGCACTTCTATGTCGGGCCGTGGGAGGGCCCATGGGCCTGGAGCCCTGAGATTGTAGGTGTTTGGCCACGCCTCCAAAACCCGGGACCCTGAGCTGTAGTCTCCATTTTAACCTGGAACATCAGTCACATCAGTCACGTAAGACACAGGTAAGGGGCGTGACTAAGAGCCCCCTGCCTTGAGATTTCCATATTAATGAGGCAGGGGGACATAGCTAATTAAATTTTCTCCTCCCTAGCCCCTCCCCTTTTTACTCCCAATATAAGGGAGCTTCTTTGGGCATTTGGCAGGCAGTGCACATCATCTAAATCCTACTTTCCCCGTCATGGATAATAAAGCTACTTCTTAGAAACTCAGACCACGTGTCTTCTCGGACCTACTTCCAACATCTGCAACTCCAGACCTTTTCATCTATGCGGGAACCACCACGTTGGGTGGGGGGTGCTGCGGGACTCTACCGCTGGCCCACAGGCCGCCACCGATCGGGCCCAGGCCCAGGCCGGGGCCACCGCCCGCACCTGTTCCCACACTTCTGTGCTGAATATGTAACCCACCCTTACCTTAGTCAGTAGCCATTTTGGCTATCAGGTTAATGTAACCACATTATAGTGCTTACATTCAAATAATCTTTATTTTGCTTAATAAATGAACCAAAAGCTTTGGAGTAGTGGCAATTAAGTCACGCTTATAAAAAGTCATAATATCCTTCCTATAACGTTAAAGAGAAAAGAAAGCCTTCTCCACTGTGAGGAAATTAAGAAACAACATCACAAACAACCTTTACCAGAATTTACAGTTGAAAACTATTTTCTATCTGTGAAATTGAGAAAGAGAGACTTGGGGTTTCAATGCCATAACCCAAAGCATGAAAGCTAAATTATACCCACACTCCATCACAGTTGTTTGAGATGATAAAAGAAGCATGCCCATGTGTATGTGTGCATGCAAGCTGGTGTAAGAAAAAAACACAGGCTATGAGTGCTACCTGATGATTCCGGCCCTCAAGTAAGGAAGTGAAATGAATCCTTTAGAGATAAAGCAGGATCAACTGTATCCACAAGGCTATAGAATGGAGACTTTAGACTCACTCAGCTCTGAGTCCAACTCATCGCTCATTCTTCTGTTCAGATTGCTTTTATACAAAGGCTTATTACTGCTCATTTACATAACTTATATGCAAAACCTGTACTGCAAAAACCTTGCAATATTTCTGTATTCATATCTCATAAATTCCTCCCCTGTTTAGTTTTAAATTACTGTGATTAATCACATAATAAAATTCTAACAAAAATTGGGCATATGGGCAAAATTTTGAAGATACTGTGTACTTTATCTACTTCCTCTATTTGGAAAATGCCATTTATAACAAGGGAAGACTCAAGTGTTAAATATGTTTATAGTGAATAAAATGGTTGCCCTCAAAAAGTTTAGAAAAAATACAATAGTAATTTTTCAGCCACAGTGAAAATGATTTAAATCCAGATAACCAAGGATTTCTGTTATAGATTCTCTTGACATTCCACCAGAGGGCTACAAAATCCCCAAGACACTCACTTATTAATTTCTCAACTACAGATTATAAATATTGTGTTTTGCTTTTCTGAAAGCATGATTTTGAAAAAGAATACCTTTTTTAGGAAAAAATATCCAATTTCATAATGTATCTTCAATTCATAGAGCAATGCAAACAAGTGTCAAGTATTTACCATAATGCTCTTTGATGGGAGATCCAATTTTCATTTTCCTAGAGCTTAAAATTGCCTAGGAATTAAAGATCAGTGTGAGAAAATAACCATCACAAGGCAACAAGAGGAAGGCGACAGTGGCTTATATACAGAAAGAGAGAATCAGAACCCAGCTGTGGAGCTGGAGAAAGAGACGGACAGAGACTCAGAAGAAGGGGCCTGAGAGACAAACACAGTCAAAATGCATCTTGTGTCCTATTTTGTGGCTCACTGAGAAATCCATGGCAACTCTAGACGGGGAAGGAGTAGGGAAGTCAAGAACTGCCATCAAGATCTCAACAGTGAATCCAACATATAAAATGACTCAGACGCCTTCTTAAAACACACAGATTGGAAGTGCAGAGACAAAGATGGAGCAGAGTCTGAAGAAATGGCCGAACAGTGACCTGGCCATTATGAGACCCATCCAATGGGCAGGCAGCAATCCCTCACACTATTAATGATGTTGTGTTGTGCTTGCAGACAGGAGCCTGGCATAGTAGCCCTCTGAGGGGTTCTACCCAGAAGCTGACTGAGACAAACAGTGAATAGAGGTTGGGGACCTCTGTAGAAGAGTTAGAAGAAGGTTTAAAGGCCCCAAAGGTGATGGCAGCCCCACAGGAAGACCAACATGTCAACTAACTTGGACACTTGGGAGTTCTCAGAGACTGAGATATCAACTAAAGACCTTATTCGGGCTAGTTCAAGGCCCCTGACACATATGTAGCAGAGGGCTGCCATCTCTGGCCTTAATGGGAGAGGATATGCCTAATCTTGCAGAGATTTGAGGCACCAGGGTGGGGTTAGAGAGGCAGAAGCTTCCCTCTTAGAGGAAAGAGGAGAGGGAAGGGGGGACTGAGAGAAAGGCAACATGTGGGATTAATTAATTAAAAAAGACCTTACAGATTGCATTTCGGTTTACACAGAACTGAGTCTTGGAGGCTAGGTTGTTTCCAATTGTGTGTGTCTGGAGAAGTCAGTTGGTGTTTGCTCTTAGTTTCCCATGACTTGACCTGCTTCTCAGGGCAAGGTCCAGTCTTATTTGCCAAGGAAGGCCCCTATGTGCACATAGTAAGGAGTCTCTACATTGAATAGGATGGTAGTTTCCAAGGGTTTCTGATCTTTGAGTCCTCCCAATTCAACATTAACATGTTACAGGAAACTGCTACATACAAACCAATGCATTGGCCTGAGTCTACCTGGGTTTTGAACAACCCTGGGCTTTTCTTTAACTATGCTGCTCCTAAGTTTTCAGGCTGACAAAACTCAGCAGAAAAAAAGTAAATCCCACACGGATAAAACAGGAGATGGCAAAAGCAGACAAAATCTTAGCTGGGTAGTCATGCTCTCCACCCCACTTCTCACATATGAAACCTGCTCGGATTATTTGCTGCTCCTGGGACATGAACTCTCCCCAAGGCTGCTTCCTTGTCTAAGCAAAGATTTTCCTTACTGAGAGCAGATCAGTCTCTGTATGGGTAGACTCCAAGTGTTGTCTTAAACTTCCCACCTCCAAGCATTAACTCAAGCTGGAATGAGTGTCTTCCTCCCAAAAGAGTACTTAGCAATTTTCTATTATCACATAATACCACAAAGAATGTTTTTTTCTCTAATTCTTCTGTCCTTAAAGTCAGATTCCTTACCACTGTGCATCCCTAAGACTCCATTATACGTGAATATTTGCAAAATCAGCACCATCTTTTGTTTTCCAAAGATTTAGTGTTGTGCTGGACGGATACATCATTTTAGAGCCCAAGGATTGTAGATCTCTACAGTACAAACGCAAGTTAAACAGATGTGGTCCTCCATGGGCTGACGCTTAAGTTTATCTGCGCTATCTAGAGATATCTATGTGTATATTCACCATGTTTTCCTCTCCTGTTAGCTCGCTGGCTTTTGACTTGTGTTGAAGACTTTAAGAAGCTGCTTTGGGACCCTTCTCTCCAGTCAATTAGAATTCTTTGATAATAAATTTTCTATCTAGCTTGACTGGGTTTAGAGAGAATGCCCAAGCTGTTTGTGGCATTCTCATTTGGTACAGCCATCTGAATCGTCTTTTGTACCTAATAAACATGGTCTGTAATTTATAAACAGGTTATGAACTATTAGAGTTCTACTTCCTGTGTAGACATCGAGCGTTGAAAATTCTATTTTAGGGGATTTAAAGAACTATACTATGAAATGTTCATGGTATGAAAAGTACAGAATTAAGATGATTTCAACTATTACAGTGTCCTACTTAAATTATGTTGAAAGGAAATCCGGGGACAGTTTGAAGTGCGGTGAGAAGCAGGCCAGGCCTTTCAATCTCCTTTAGAGATACAGGCAGTGAGATGAAAAGCCTTTGCCTCGCCCTCAGCTAACCTTTCCCTCCTAAGCTTAATTTCCATATTCTTTAAATGTCTTAAAATTAGTCAAATGATTTCATTTGTATTTTTTCCGCCCTAAATTTATAAGTGAGGCAGAATCAAACGTATACCAATCCATCTCTCTTGCTGTTCCATGGAAGCCAGCTCCATAATTCTACATTAGAAGAGAGCCGAAAGGAAGGCAATGTGTCTATCAAAGAAGCTTTACATTAAATGTAAATTTCTGTACTTTCAGTTAAAAGGGCAGATTACTTAATTCACTTCAATTTAACAAGCATTTACAGAGTAGTGGCAGGCACTGGTCACGAAAAGGAATAGAAAGGAATACAGACTGCTTGGATGTTTCCTAATCTCCCTCCAAGAGCCCACTATGCACTGAGGGAAACAGGAACATCCACCATGAGTTCAGGACAGGGCACAACTCAGGCTGCAACAGAAGCATACGCAAAGAGGAGGTGATGTGCTGACTGATGTGTGTCTAGGGACTCTAACAGGATTCAGAGATGAGGCAAGGTGACATTGGAACTGGCTAAAGGCTGAAGTCTGTGGCATGGTATCCTGTGGGAAAGAAGCCCATAGGAAAAAACAATTTGCCATATATTCCACATGCCTTGGAGATTCTGGCACAAATAAAAAAGATGGGGCTCCAGAAGGATGGGGTCACCCACCCATCTCTAACATTTTAACCCAGAATTGCCCCTTTCTAAAGGAAATACAGGGACAAAGAGTGGAGCAGAGACTTAAGGAAAGGCCATCCAGAGACTGCCCCACCTGGGGATCCATCGCACATGCAGACACTAAACCCAGACACTATTGAGGATGCAAAGAAGTGTTTGTTGAAAGGAGCCTGATACAGCTGTCTCCTGAGAGGCTCTGCCAGATCCTGACCAATACACATGGGATGCTTGCAGCCAGCCATCAGACTGAGCACAGGGACCCCAATGGAGGAGTTAGAGGAAGGACTGAAGGAGCTGAAGGGGTCTTATCTAGCATCAGTGGGAGGGGAGACCCTTGGTCCTGTGAAGGCTTAGTGCCCCAGTGTAGAGGAATGCTAGGGTGGTGAGGCAGCAGTGGGTAGGTAGGGGAACATCCTCATAGAAGCAGATAAGGGGGAATGGGATAGGGGGTTTGCAGAGGGAAACTGGGAAAAGGGATAACATTTGAAATGTAAATAAATAAAATATCCAATTAAAGAAAAGAATTTCAATGATGATAACTGAGACACTTATTATCCAACAAGTCTCACAGGTTTCTGATCAGGGAAGCCAACCAATAAGTCAATGACCACTTCAGTAGCTGCAGCAACTGGAAGACCAGAGACCTAGTAAGGTGGCACCTAGTGATCTTCACCATCAAATGTGTCAGGGTTCGGATGATAGGAAGATTCTCTCACTAACAGAAAGCATCCATTGCTGATCACAGGAGGAGTGTAAGAGATACTAAGTACTTTGCAGAGGGTAGACAGAACCTAAGCATTAAATGAACACATCTCAAAACACGGGTTCCTTTCTCCTTCACAGGCTGAGACTGCCTAAGTTTGACACAGAAAGTATTGTTTTTCCTGTGAGTTGAATTCTTTGGGGGAGTGGGGGAATGGAGGAAGGTTGCTGTCCCCAATTTGCCTGTAACTGAACAGACAAAAAGAAAGAAAGAAAGAAAGAAAGAAAGAAAGAAAGAAAGAAAGAAAGAAAGAAAGAAAGAAAGAAAGAAAGAAAGAAAAAGGAAGGAAGGAAGGAAGGAAGGAAGGAAGGAAGGAAGGAAGGAAGGAAGGAAGGAAGGAAGAAGAAGAAAGGAAGAAAAAGTTATAGTGCAAGTAAAGAAACAGATATTTAGATTTTCAGTACGTAATAATATTTCCAATTTCCCACTATTTTCCCTCTCTTAACAGAAAAGAAACTGTAAACAAGGCCTTGATAAGGCCTCCAGATGAGCAAGGAGGCCATGGACCCAGTTTTATTTACATTTTGCATGTTTTTAGTTTTATAGTTCAGTAGCTAGTGGGGCTATCCAGCTCCCCCTTTAGCCTGAAGCTACTTTAAGCTTCAAACCACTGCCCTAAGCTTTGGAACAGAGTCTCCGTGGTCCCCATAGAAATCCTGTGGAATGCAGTTTCCTGCTGGTTTGTTACACTGCTTCAGAGCCTACTCCATTTTACAGAGAAACAAAACTCCACACCACAGTCCAACCAGAGAGACTTTAACCCTTCTCTTCTGTAATTAAAGTTCCTATTTACATGGAAAGGTGGTTTGTGAATAACCCCTGCAGGGAGTCAACCTCACAAAAATCAATCACCCAGAGCTCTCACAAGGCCAGGCCCAAAGCTTGGCACCTAGCACAATACCTATTTGTTGAACAAGTGATGAATGCTGACCCATTTATCTGGATTGATTTTCCTCTGCCCCAAACCTAACTTCTACTCTGCTAAATTCAACTCTCTTATGCTTTTAGAGAATTCTTCAATACATTTTTTTTTCTCCACATCTTAAACCATTCCCTGAAGAATTCTCATGGCTCTCTATCAAAAGTCCTATTAAATTCTTAATGGGATAACCATGAAAAAGGAAATGATTGTATTAATTCTCTGTCGCCAGCACAGAAGGGATGAGTGAGCTGAGTGCTGGAGGAGCAGCCAGTTCTGAGGCAGGACCATGTGCGCCACATACATTTTTGCTCACACAGTGTACACGTATTAAAATTAGAGCCTACGCTTTTCACGTGAGAGAGAACACAGCATTTGTGCGTCTGAGCCCGGGTCACCTCATATAAAGCTCTGGGCATGCTGCCAAGTTATTCAACTTCACTGTACCTGGGGCTGATCACCAGTTGACTGGAGGAGTAAATTCAATCCCTGGAAGTACTTAGTACAGCACCTGACACGT
Organism: Mastomys natalensis; assembly: GCA_021653895.1. Taxonomy (NCBI): domain Eukaryota; kingdom Metazoa; phylum Chordata; class Mammalia; order Rodentia; family Muridae; genus Mastomys; species Mastomys natalensis. The sequence goes on from JAJTUV010000287.1 coordinate 1,288,979, forward strand.
GACACATTCTCAGTAAGCACTATTTTCTACCACCAATCTACTAGAAGTATATCTGTAATTGTTAATTTAATAATACTTTTGATATTTTTAAATGTATAAATTTCTATACATTCAATACAAATTTAGAAGATTATGGAATAATATCTGTGACTGGTAAAAATTTTCTTCTTTGAAGAAAGCTTTAATTTAAGAACATGAGACGGTTACATAAAGGAAATAGTTTTAGTTTACCTTGTGTCTCTCAATAAGTTCTCTATTGCAATTTCCAGAAAATAAGACTCCTTGACAAAATTTAAGTGTTTATAAACTTCCTTGCAAACTTAAAACATTTTCACATTTTTTTTTTTCCTGACAGAATCTGAAGAGAATGTTTCAGTGCTTTCCTGTGGGAGAGGAGGAACATTAAAAAAAAAAAAAAAGAAACCTCCCACAATTGTCTACTTCAAAAAGACAAATAGCAGAAGGCAAAGATTTTTCACAAGTCTCAAATTAAAACCTCACATTAAACATTATTACCATTTTGAAATATTTGACCATGCAAAAACCAACAGACAAGCTCTTTCTGAAAAGGATTCTGTCATTTCTTCAGTGGCCACGGCCCTGCCAGCTTCCCAGTGCTCTTATGACAGCACAGTCAGTCAATTCAATCAGAGAAATTCTAAAGCACAATGGTAATTTTCTCCCGCATTTTTTCTTTACACTGTCAGTCCAAGTCACCTGCTGAAAGCATTGATGTGGAACAGCTCAGTATTAGCTCTGAAGTTAGGACCAGTCCGAAATCAAATACCTGCACATTTAGTGTAGGACAGAGACTTAACAGCGTGTAAGCCCAGCCATGGAGGGGCACGTTACTTAAGATCCTCTTTTTGAAGTCAGCCGTACTGACCCTAGGTATCATTGTACTGATGTTAGCCGGGAAAGGAAAATGGGTTCCTGAATAGAAGACATAAATGCTTCAGCATGAAGTTAACTACGAACTATTATAAAACAAACAAACAAAAAATTCAATTCCATACCCAGCCCATTACAAGAGCTAACATATCTAACAAGGGCTCAATAGAGGGATGCAGTGCATTTTAAAAGAGAGCTTCTGTCCCTTTAAGTTTCAACGTGGGGTTTGCAGTGGTGTGCACATTTTTCACATGGACCCTTAAACAGAAAGTAAAGTGCAATCACCTCTGGTATGTCCCATGCGCTGGCACCTCCCCTGGCCTTAGCAGGTAGGTCTGTGAGCACCGAGGCCGCCAGGATAAAAGGCATTTGCTCTATCTACTCAGAGGGTTGTCAATGGGCAACCTGTACAAGATTTATGCTTTAAATAATAAATGAACTAAACACCTCGAGGTAATTGGCTGTGTGAAGCTTCACAATAGGCCAGATAGCTTGTCTGTAAAAAGTCAAAAATGACTAAATAATGGATGCGGAACGCGGAGGATCTGTGCCAAGCCAATACTGCACAGCTCCTCTTCACAAGGGTGGCGGAGAGTCCAGTTTCCAGGATCCTAAGGAGTGCTGATGGGACTTTTCTCATTTTATGTCCACAGTAATGACTTCAAACATCCTTCGTTTTTATGATCTCCAATGGATGCTGGCACGTGACAGCCAATTTTTTTAATTTAATACATGGCCCAATGGACAATGCAATCTTGTCCAAAGGCTACAGCATACTCAATTCTACCTGTAATGTATAAAGATAAACCCAGCAGCATCTGAGGATGTCTGGGGGTGGGTATCAGAGACAACTCCTGAAATGTAATATCTCTGATGCACGTACAGATTGGATGGCATCTGTCACCATGAGGACGAACTGATGACTTCTGATGACTGGCCAATCAGCCTTCTAAGACATGCTCACTGCAGACATTCCTTCCAGGTAACTTTTATTTTTTTTTAAATAACGAAGTTGCAGTTTGGTTGATAGCTTTGGAGAGAAGTTGTAGCCATCAAAGGGATAAGAAAACGAAAAAGAAATAGAAACTCAATATAGACAAAATATGCTTGAGTAAGCCAATATACCTTTCAATGAATTGTACTTAGTTTTCTTTATTGAGAGTTTTAAAAAGTTAAGATTACACAGTCATTGTTGATCCTATGTGTAATAAGGGCCTAGCATTTTGTAAGTAGAAAGGCCCTCACCAGTGAGAAAAGCACATCAAGATAATCATATGAACAAATTATGGCACCTTGGTGGACAATTTAAAGGGGGAAGAAATGAAGTCCAGGTAGGTAAAATAAAATTAGAAAAGTACCATCGTTGAGTTCAGATATAAAGGCACGTGGGATTATCAGTCTAGACACTAGTTGATGCCTGTTTGAACATTTCTGTAACCAAGCTTACTTTTCGAAGACTATAAACAAACAGGTATCAGACAGTACTAACAACTTATCCAAAGCAAGTGAGACCAAAGGTTATTTTCAAGAATTGGAGAAACTGGGCATCTAGGCATCCAGAGCCACTTGGAGCCAGTTTCCACACGTACTCAGAAAGCCTAGGGTGCTGTGGCCTCTCTTCAGAAGTAAGGCATGCTCTCTCTCTCTCTCTCTCTCCTCTCCCTCCTCCCTCTTCCCACCCCTTTGGTCACAGTAGCAACCAGATGGGCAACCTGCTTCCTCTGTCTTTAGGGCTCAGGATGTATGGCATCTCCTAGTCACCTGTCCTGTTTCCCATGTTTTGTGTGCCTAAAGCCCTGCCACCGCCTGTTTCTCCCACAGCACTCACAGTTTGTCACTGTTCTACGTGTCTGTTCACATATCCCCTTGAATCCTGAGCAAACGGGAGCTCTCTGCAGCTTCCTACAGGCCTTCGCAGCTTCCTTAGAGCTACTGAACCCTTGCAATCATCCTCTTAATCACTTTTAGAGTTCATCGTGAGCTTGCTCCTTGCAAACACAAGCAGATGGACTCCTTCAGACCACAGAGGCACCATCTGAAACATAAATCTACACAGCAAGTAGACCAACACAGGGAACACTTAGAATCAACATTCACATCCCTGGCAATCACGGCCTTTGCACCTCCTGATAACACATGGGGGTATAAAAATCAGTTTGTCTGCTTTTTAAAAGATGTGTGACTGTAACTGAGCATGCTCCTTAATATCCCTGGCCCTTGCTGTCTCCAGCTCTATGGATGAGATGTCAAATATTAATCACAACGACAACACAGGAAATTGCCTGGCACCTGGCACAGCGCAGACAGCCACAAATGTGCTCTTTATCTCCATGGTTCTCTCCTTTTAAACCTTTCAGGAAATTCGATAAAGGGAATATTAAAAGTATCCAGGGAGGAGGTGTTAGTCTTTAGATCTACAGAGTACACTTAATTATTTTAACAGCCCCCATTGTGATCAGAAAAAGCTAAAGTCATTGTCAGTTTCCCATGGCTACATGATCCAACCAGAGCATTTGGGGGCACTGTAGTGATTGCCATTTTCCAGTGCCTTCGACCCTTTTGGAATTCTGTACACTTGATTCCAGTCTACAACGGTCAAATGTGTTCAATAGCACAGCCCTTCAATGTGCCCTGTAATAAACACTAGTAAGGTCAGTGAGTGAACAAAATATGCCTGCTGCAAAAACAAAAACTATTTCATTTGGAAACATCTTCCCAGAGGGTAGGGATATGCCAGCATCTAGGGCCATACAGTTGAGGTTCAATGAGACACTAAAATGTAAGAAAATCTGTCGTTAGGAAGCTGATGTGACCAAAAATTCCAGAGGCTGTGCAACATGTCAAAAAACAGAAAGGTAAAAGACTAGTGTTGTCACCCTTAGAACTAACACAGAGTCTATGCTTTCAAAGTGGAAATAGACACACACTGTCCATTGGCTCATAATTAAACTATTAATTCAGAGCCCTGCACCAAATCTCTTGGAATAAAACAGTTGCCATTTGCTGACAACCTAACTGTAATATATTCAGAAAATGGTCTTAAGGTCTCAAAATTGGATTAACAGACCAGGAAAGATACAGTTTATGTTCTCATCTTTAGACAACGAAACAAAAGCATGGAGAGTATGATGGAACTGCCATCGTTCAGTATCAAACACCAGAGCCTGCTGTGAAGCCGGACCTCCAGGTTAGAGTATCCTCCCTACCTCATGCCATATACTCTGCTGTATCATGTGAAGATTAAAAAAGTTTTACACAAAATAGACACAAACTGTCTCGCTCGAGTATGTTAAACAAAGCTACAGTAATCTGTTCACATGTACAGTATTGAAATATAATTTTATTTTTTAAAGTTTGCTCTTATTAAGGTTGTTTTTCTCCTGGAAGCTTGTCTCTTGCCATTAAAACTGTCCCACCTTCGGTGCATACGAAGACATTTCCTCTAACAGAAATGAAAAGAGCTACTGGTTATTTATTATCATTATTGTATGTTCTGCATACATGCCCGTATACAATAATCACTATACAGTTGAGTTCTAAATAAGAAAAATCCGTTATTCCAATAAAATATATTTTACCAGGCCCATCTGTGAATGTATTCCCAAATTACAAGTTGTAGCAAGACTTATCAACCCAGACAATTTCACCAGTTCACTAAATAACCTTGGTGTCTCAGAAGGTAAACATGTTGAGGTTCCATGACACGTAGCTTCATGCAGTGGTTTTGTAAGCAAACTGAAAGGAGTAGTTAACAGGAACGTTTTAAAGAGTCTCACAGAGTTTAGCTAAGACCCCTTTTCTCTGGTCTTTCTACAGGTTGATCATCCCTCACTTCACATGCTGAGGACCCAGATATATTTCCAATTTAAGATTTGGAGATATTAACATATACTTATGGTATTTGGGGGGATGAGATTAAGTCAAACATGAAATTCATTTGTTTAATATATACCCTTACATAGTCTTAGAGTAGTTTTAACCAAGCCTTGATCCAGTCTAGGACCTACTACATGAAGTCATAAACAGAATTATCCACTTGTAGTTTCACATCAGTGTTCAACAAGTTCTGTATTTTAGAGCAATGTGGGTTTTAGATGTTTTAATTAAAGATGTTTGACCTACAAAAACCCAGCATCTCCACTGTATGGCTTTGGCAGGACCAGCTTCGTCTTCCAGATTATTCCCTCGCTAGCTTTTGCTATATTGCTTCTACAAATTTTTACACACTTTGAACCTCAGTCACCCTGACGTCAGCACCCCTGTCATGAATACCATTTATTTATGGAGAACCTCAAAGCCTCAGTCACTTACCTCCAGCATTTCCCCATTTCTTCTTCCCCTTTTAAACTCATTTATGTTAGCTCCTGGGCCTGCCCCTTTAAGATGCTGGTCCCATAACCTGAAGAAACCAGGCCACATCCCTTTGCAACTCCCTCTCTGAGACAGAGTGTTAAGAAATCACCTGTTCTTTGGATTTTATAGCTTCTAATTTATGGTCCTACCCAGCAACTGGCTATTCTATGCTTCTTGTCACATAGGCTATCCCAGACTAAATTATAAACTGTAAAACTTTCCACCACTCTTCTAAGTATATAATAGTCAGACAGTTCCCGTTGTTTGGTGAGCCTCTCAAAGCCCTCCTCTAACTAACCCTATCCACAAGGCTCTTTCCCTTACTCTTATCTTAAACTGGCCCCTCCTGAGCAAAGCTCCTGCTCAGCTTTCCAGGGGAAGTCAGCCTTCTCTTTAAGACCTTGTTCATGGTCAACTCTGATACAGTGCACCACTCCTTTTTGCTGCTCTTCCACCCCCAGGCCTACTCATGGCCCATAATGGTCTCCAGGTCCTTGTTCCTAACAAAACTCATTCTTGTAGAATAATTTTGTGTCAGTACTGCTACCAAACCAACTCGGCTGCAGCCTGTTATCCTCTCTATCATTTACCCAGCTGTAACCTGGAATTCTTGAGTTTTGTGCTTGCGTATATGTGTATGTATATATGTTGTGTACTCTCTCCTACTGGAACTTCTATTAGCAAGTGAGTTCTCTACCTAGTTCCTAGGACAAATATAATATCATCCAGCAAATGTTCAGGAAGAGCTGGCAGTTTTCGCATGTCAGCATGCACCCAAATCACCTGGGAGACTTTTCCAGACACAGATTCCCAAGTTCCACCTAAAGCGTTCACCTTATTTTTCAGGCGGGGCCTACTGAGTCAATGTTCTACTTAGTCCCAAATAATGACAGTGTAAGGAATTATGGATCCACATCAGCTCACAGCACAGGTCCCTGGTACTTTCTAAGGGACTCCTCTGCTTGATTTAGATGTACTAGTGTCTCAAACAAACAGACTGTTTCTTAAAAAAATAAAATAAAAAATAAAAGGCACTGTGAAAGTTTTTCCAACAATTTCCACAATTATGAGACTTTCTTTTCATTTTTACATACTGAAAGTTTTGTTTTGCTGTTTGTTGTTATGTTTTGTTCTTGTGCAAAATGCCCCCCAAAGACCTCCATGCTTAAGACTGGTTGGCTCAGTCCACAGTGCTATGGGGAGGTCATGATTTAGGAAGTGAGGCCTACTAAACAGAAAATATATCCACTAGTGGTATGCACTTGAAGGAACTATGAAAGCCCCAGCTCCTCCTTTTTGTCTCTTATCGTTCCCCATTACTGTGATTTATGCAGTATACATCCATGTACTTCTGTGATATCTATCTTACAACAGACCCTAAAGCAAGAGCTAACCATGCACTGTAGCTTCTGACAGTATGGACCAAAGTAAACATTTCATCATTATGAGACGGATCTCTCAAGTATTTTGCCCCAATGACAGCTGATAAAAACAATACCTTTTAGTAACTAATATTTACTGAATACAAACTTTCAGTTTCAGACAGTTTCTAAGCACTTCTTATCTCTTATGTTCACATAACCTTCCCATACCTCCACTAACAGGAAAGAGAAGCAAGGTCTAGGAATAATGATTCATTAACCTGGCAAGGTAACTCAGGTATCCATGAGCTTGGGGTGATGTCCAACGGTAGTCCACACAATTCTGCACTTCGACCTCTTAAACAACAGACTATGTAGTCTTATACAAGGTATACATTCTGTATTCAGGATTTAAGAAAGTGACTATAAAACACAGCCCTAATTCTTCACCCATGGATCACCTGAACAACAGGTTTCTACAAGCTGTAATTTTCTTCTTTGACCATCAAAAGACAGAACATAAAAGATGAATTTGTCTCATAAGAAGAAATGTCCTACTATAAGCCTCAATGCTAGACAAATTCAAGGGATGTATATGATATATTGGTTAGCCCTTCCCGTGAATGTGCCTCCAATTGAAAAATTTCTTTATCCAAGGACAAGTTATTTCACCTTCCCATCTGTCCTGTGAATTTTTAAATGTCTAAGACAGGTGGCCTGTTAGAAACCTAAAACCCTGTGGATACAAAATATGATTAAAACCTGATGCTGGGCTCTCTGATTAAGAAGAGTCTTAAGTTTAGATAGGATTTTGTAGATATCCTACAAAATGTGTCAAAGATAATTTGAACCTTACATAACTAAAATCTCCTTAAATTCTTCATCAGCATATGTTATAACAAACTTTTACTCACACAAGATCCCTGTAGAAAATGTACTAATGCCTGCAGAACAGTGTCCTGAGGCCATAAAATATGACCAAATCATCAATTTTTAAAGGCTTGTGGGTCACGGCTCTCCCCACCTTCTTTTGGGAGCTACTGATGCTTTCAGTGGTCGGTAACAGAGTCCCACTAAACTAGTTTATCAGTTGTTGTTTTGATCCTATCTTTGGGAAATGTAACCACAGTTCTGCAAGCAATATTTATAAGCACTGCATTGCCAATAGCTAAGAAGATCAGTTAATAATGAGAACAGAGTCAGAGCTCATTGCAAAGGCTTCTAAACGGTTTCTACTTTGATTATATTTCATGCAAATGTCAAGTCAGTGAGACTTCTCTGGAAACCAAAACCCCCAAAAGAAGAGTTGAACAGTGACTCGTCAGGCCCCACGCCCCGTTTTCTATATGCTATGGTAAGCCTAGCATGATTATTTTAAACATTTCTGTTTCTTTCCTAGAAAAGATGGAAGGACTTTAAATGAAAGCCATTTACTGAGAGTTGAAATCTATGCTGTGTTTCAAGTTTGGCACAGAATACTAAGCAATGATCGTGCAGATAATTAAAATTTTAAATGTTAAATGATTTATATTCTTGTAAATAATTAAGGGAATTTTAAAAACTCAAGTAAGGAAGTGTTCAGAGAGAATATATACTACCCATCTATTTTCCAGAACAGTGATATATGAGACTATGTTACTTACATTTTGTTACTGGTAATGTCAGCAGTGACTTTAATTTAAAAAGCTTTAGCAAACTTAATGAAATTAACCGAAATTGATTGGCATTCTGATCCAGCAGGTATTAAACACATCAAGGTAAAAACAAGGCCACTGTGACAAATTCAATAGATCAATCTGCAGTGATGCAAAAATCCAATAAATTGAAATTTAACTAAAGAATATTGCACAGACGCTAATCCCATCTATGAAATAAAGGAGTACTCATCTGAGACTCTATTACTTACTATTACTGCCATGAAATCTATAATTGTGTTACTCTGTGATTCCAGAGCTTTGGACTATTTTGCTTTTTTGAATGTTCCTACTTTTATTATTGTCAATGCAATATATGAGCTGGGCCTCCCCTTGCCTTTGTTCTTTCAGTCATAAGTCTCTACTCAGCAGTGTGTTCTATCTTTGCCAAAGAAATAGAGCTTTCAAAGGAAGTTTCTGAGGAAATGTAAATGAAAGAATAAAGAGCCCAAGTATCTCCAGTCTATTTAGTGAAATAGTGCAATCCTAAAAAAAAATCTAAAACAGCACTTTACCCTCCATTCTGAAACACTGGTATCTTCAAATGGGAAGCAATGGACATTTTAAAATACGTCTTAGCTACAATCTGAAGGCTATGGGAAATAAAATACCTCAATAACATAGGCTAACATACACACACACATATACACATACACACACCTGTAGAACACACTCCCAACACTGTAGCCACTTGTTGAATTTTGGTAAAAAGAACTATCTTTCTGGGATTTTTCTGCCAAGAAATTAGAGTTAAAGTTTGTATCCATTTGTGTTAAATAACTAGCATAATGAATGTTATGCAATTACTACTTCAAATTAAGTTGAAAGTATTTAAAAATACTCAAGAGAAAAGAAATGTTTAGTGGGAGACGGAGAAGAGAAGGGGGATGGTCAGGTTGTCAAAGGGGATGCACAATTCCCCCAAGTGGAGCTGGTGAAATGGCTCAGAAGTTGAGAGCACACATTGTTCTTGCAGAGGATTCAGGGTCAGTGCCCAGCACCCAAAGCAGGTGGTTCACAACCTGGAGCAACTCTTGCTCCAGCACTAGGAAGCAGCAGACACCTTGGTCAATGGGCCTCCATGTACATCTTCTGCCTATTAAATGCTCTTCATTATCGATCTAGAATACTGGCACAGCAAACAGTGTCACAAAGATTATGAACACATTCCTTAAGATCAAAGGTGATTTGGGGAACTATGGTCTGGAACATATAGCAACGGCAAGCCCACAGCAACTGACTAATCTCACACCGGAGGTAGAGCCATGTCTGTAGTCACAGCTGTCGGCACAGTGAACTGGCTTTGTTTTAGAAATAGTTCCCCATAGCTTACCACCAAGGCCTCAGGAGTCAATATAGAATTCCAAATTAGGACATAGTAGCAGCAAAAATGAAAGACAGGGAAACTGCTAAATATTTGTTGAATGGAGACTTCTGAATTAAGATGGCAGGCTGGATACACACTGGTCATTCCTAATATACCAAAACTACAGTGGGGTCAACTTATTAAACACATGAATCCATAAGGACTGGGATACTGGGGAAGTATTAATCATAAAAAATTGTTAGAGTGCCAAGTAGATGGATGATTATCAGCTTACTTTGTCGCCATACTCAATGGGACCCCAAGTCTTCAATATGGAATGCCAAGAAATACCTAAACACACAAAAGAAGCCACAGACAATGGAAGACACAATCAATGCACCCAGTACCTATGAAATCAAGAGCTGGAAACTATCTAAGGAAATACACAGCTAAACAGGAGAGTACCACACAAGCTTTTTGACAGGCCATTAGGTACCTGGTGCTGAGATCATCTCTATAGAGGATAGGTGGGAGGACTGAAGGTTTGATGCCTGAAGATGCTAAAGACCAGCTTTGGGGACTATGTTAGGAGCAGTTGTGGCTTTGGAACAAGGATACCGGGTAGCCACATGCACTTGGAAAGTCCTACACTTTCCAGAAAGGGTTCCCAGTTATTAAAGCTCTATAGACATGAAAATAAAAGGTTCTATATAGAAGTTAGTCATGCCAAACTCAAAATAAAAGACATTGAGATTCTCTTCTCAACAAACCCTCTCAGTACTGAGGTCCAAGAAGACCACGCAGACACTCAGACCATGGGAGCCGCTTATCCACGAATTGTCAGTAGGGGGTACAAGAAGTCTCTACCACTGAAGGCAGAATCTAGACATAAAAGAAAAATAAATGGAAAATTTGAAGAAACAGGGTGGAACTAAATCTCTCCAAATTACAAGGGGAAACACAGTTGCTTCTAGAAACACATAGAAGGCTGAAAAACAGAACCAAAACTATCTTACAATCAAAAACACAATAGAAAAAGTAAAGCAAAATCAGTAGAGGCACTAAAAGAATTCAAGCAATCTTCTGCACAGTCAAGCAAAGACAGAAAGAAAACTGAAGAAAAGGGCTCAGTCAGACATTTACATTGTAGTATACCAATGGGATCAAATGGAGCAGGAAAAGCCGGTGGAAGTCATGGACAAACTGAAAGAAGTCTCCAGAGTGAGAGAAGCCATGAGGGCCCAGTGTGTATGATGGGAGAGAAGTCACGTTACCTCACATGTGTCACATGCATCACATGTCACACATTGCATTTGAATCATAAACCACACATCAATTGGGAACTCACAATATATACAGCATGGTCATATGTAAAAACTGATGAAAATTTCTCTCTCTACCATGTAGCCAGAAACTCCCTGACAGTGAAGAAAGGGCTTCATATTCTGCAAAGCTTGCAGTATCCCACACAAAACATCTTATCAAATAGAATGAGATAGGAAAAAAATTAGAGAAAAGGTCCTTCCAAATTTCTCTTTTATGGACCATTTTTCCCCCAATATACTTCTAAAGATGTGGTAGAACAGAGAAATGAAAAAACAAGCTAGGCACCATGTCTGTTATGTACCTGTGGACCAGGTGTGTATAATGCATATCTTCACTGTGGGTGTCGCTATCACTGATGAGATTCACAAATGACAGTTCATGATGGAGGAAGCGGAAAGAAGGATATCTTTCCTCATCGGTGGTTCTAATGAAGCCTGAATCTATTTAAATCAACATGTAAAATCCTTCTGGATCTTTCTTAGGGTCTGAATCTAGACACAAATAGGCTTGCGTTATTGTATTGTGTTCCTTATTGTGTGCCTTGCTATTGGGATGGGGGGTTATGGAATCTTTCAGCAGTAGGTCCTTGATGGTGGAGGTAAGTCACTAGGGGTAGTACTTTTAAAGTCAGAGCCTACAACTTAGTTCCCATAGTCTGCTTCCTGCTTCAATATGCTGTAATATATACACCGTAATATGTCTCTGCCATATATTTGCACTGTGCATCTTTCCCACTACGGAATCTTAAAGCACAAGCAGAAATCAATCTTCCCCTTAAGTAGTTTAGGTCAGATATATCTGCCATAACAATGGGAAAGTACATTCTTGAAACCTAAAGTCTCCCAACTTCATTACTACTGAAAAGGTCTGTTGCTGTGAAGGGCTAGCCTTAGAATGATGCAATGTTCAAGAGCATCTCTGGCCTCCTCCTACCAGAGACATAACTAGACATAAACTTGTGATGATCATAGATGTTTCCAGACAATGTCAAAGTCTCTGGACAGGCAGAAATCACTTCTGGTATGAAAGGAAGTAAACAGTAAAGGTAGGGAACTCTGAAGATCTTCCTCATAAAAGCTAAATAAAAATGTCCTAGCAATAAACACCATGCATGCCTACATGAGTTCTCGCTCTGCAAGAGTACAAACAGGGCATGAGCAGTGGTTGCTTCTCTTGAAGACTGAGTTGAAAAGAAAAGCCTAAATTTATGGTTATTTATTTTAAAACAACACCACTACAAACATATATCACATTGTTAAAAAGGTATAAAAATAAGCCTTACATTTTCAAATGAGAATATCTTCTCTCTTCTTACTTCAATCTGTACTTTTATGAATATGACATCCTAATATACTCCTGCATATATAAAATCAAATATTTACTTATTATTTATGATATTATTTATAATGGTAAAAAAAAAACTCTCAGAGATAGAATGTTAGAAAATAAATTTTGTTAACCCCATAAAATGGAAAAGTATATATCCATAAAAAATAAATTTATCATATACCAACATGGAGACATTTCCAAAATAAATGATAATGCTGAAAAGGCATGGAGTAAAACAGTATGTGTATTTTATGAATATACAACCTGGGCATCCACATCACCTTTTACTTTTAGATAAAGAGATGGATTAGTTTATTCTAAAATAGGAAACAGTGACAAGAGACCATGTGGGAGGGAGATTCTATGGTCCTTTATGCCTTCTGAATCCAACCATGTGACTATCTTACTTATATATTTTAAAATAAAATGAGATTTTTCACCCTGTGAATTTCTGCGCTTCTGTAGACTGCCTGGGTTACTTCCTCAACCACCAAGGGAGGGCTCAGAAGGCCTTGGAGCAGCAACCATGTCTCTATGGCCACTATGCACAAACTGTCTCTAAGGTTCAGCTCCAAGGACGCTCCACAAAGAAGCCTGTTCATTCAGAGCAATGCCATTGTCCCCTGAATAGAACAAGAGTTATCCTCCTTCCTTCTGTCCCCCATCCCCCAGAGGATGTTGGGCTCCAAGGGCTAGAAGGGAAGCATCATTAGTGTCAAGAAAACCATGCTTCCATTCAAGAATCCTCATACTGAAGCCAGATTTATAAAGAAAGGAAAAGGAAGCAGGAGGATGAGGGGGTTATAATGCTGCTATCACATCTGCTTCTAGGGGACTGGCTTGGGAAAGCAGAGCCAGCAAGGAGGCAGTGAGCAGCCTCACGGTCCACAACTCAGCATCCTCTCTTTGTTCTTGGTTAAACTAGAGAAAAAGGGAAGATCAGAGACCAGAGATGGGGGAGAAAAATGGGACTCAGCAGCCCCCACACTGTCACTCTGCTGAAATCACCACGGTCATTGTCAAGTGAGGATAACTTCTGGAAACAGAAATGCAGGATGCACTAAGGAGTGAGAGGACTGCAGGACTCAGGAAGACAGAGCTTGGAAGGTTCCTGTTGAATGAGTTGTAGGCATACCAAACATTGAAAGGCATGAGACCATATGGACCAATCGCAGCAACGAATGTGAAGCAGGTGAACAATGTTTGAGTTCAAGGCAGTATTTTAACAAGTAGCAACCTGACAACAAAACAGAACCTAAGTGTTTATTATTTACATATGCTCCAACAATTATTGGTTGAGTCTTTAGGTTAAGTCTGAAATGTGACACCCTAGTGCCAAGACAACCAGAAAGAGGGCTGAGGGCTAAGGAAGAGCAGTTAATCCTTGACCCTTACAGGGCTCATTGAATTCAGGAGATACGGTTTTAGAGTATCACTATTTGTTAGACATTCTACTCACTGGATACAATTTCAGTAAGTAGCAAGACTGACATATAATTTCAAAATTAAGTTAGGCCAAAGCAAAAATAACAAGGAAAATTGAAATAATAACACACCATGACACAAGTCCTGAGTTCCCCTCACAGTTGCAGGCATCTGAGAAGGCAGTCAAGACAAGGCATGACCAAACATAGCTTCAATTGACACACTCTTGTAGAACCAGAGTTTGAATAAGAAAATTTAAAGGCTCTTGAAAACCTTGCTCCACATCATTCTTGAGAAGGATAAAAACACACTTCGATTCCTCAGAATAAGAAGAAAAGACTGCCTGCTTTGGTGGTAACTTGGCATTATTCCCAGGACTACTTGGGAGGCAGGTGGAGCTCTGAGAGTTCAAGGTCAATCTTGTCTACACAGGAAGTCTCTGGTTAGCTGAGGCTATATGGTAAGACCTGGTCTCAAAAAGAAAAAAGAAAATGAAAAATAGGAGGTAGAGGAAGAAGAAGAGGAGGAGGAAGGAGACCCAAAGTTTTTTGAAGTCATTTTAAGATATAAATACCTTCCATTCTTTCCTATATTCATCTTACACTGGAGAATAAACAGAAGGGAATCAGGGTATTATCTCAAACATATCACAGACGTCTTGTAGGTCAGGGACATTGGCCAGCAGTGTGTTTTCTGCTGAGAGAATGCTTCCACTCTCTGCAGATGACTTGACTGTGTAACTTTAAAACAGTATTGTTCACCAGAAACATGACACAAGCAACACAGGGCATTCATTATAGGTTCCCTAGTTGTCACGTCAAAACTTAGAAAGAAATAACTAGGCTGAATTTCATTGTTTTCTATTGTTTGGGGATTGCATGTATGGTACTCTACCACTGAGCTTCACTCATATCCTATTATTAATTAAAAAGTAATTATTTAACCCAATCTATCAAAAGTATATTATTTCAACTTGGAATACAGAAATAATATGTGATGTGGTTCTCTGCATTATGTGTTTAAACCTTTGTAACCCATGACATATGTCTCAGCAGCCCTCAGCTCTGAGTGAAACAACACTGCACTGTCACTAGGTCCATAGTACCTCTATAAGGTGGTCACACATATCCTATGTCTCAGTAAACAAGGCAGTAAATGAATGACAAGGTAAACTACTATCCTATGGTTCACCGTTTCTTCGGTTAACTTATTCAATGAAAATTTAAACAACAAAGATGAGGAAAGTATGTATGTAATACCCATCATAAGATGAAAAGTTTGTGTTTAGTGAAATGTATTGTCTGAAGGCAATCAATGTGGAAACAAAACTTAGCCACATCTTCAGAATGAACTGCATGCTATGGCTATTTATCTTATCATGAAGACCCTTCAAAAAGAAGGAGCAACACCTCGGTAGATATAAGCTGGACATCCCATCTCTCATTCTACCTCCTGTGTGTTTCCTGAAGACTTTGTGCCCGACCAGTTGGTGTATCAGAACATTTCTATGAGTAAATCTTGCATTAGAATCTATGCCTAGATCTTTCTCTTGAGTCCTTAAGGCAAATTAACATGGAAACACTGAAATCAAGTATATGCATGATACCCACTACTTATTGGCTATAGAAACCTCTTAGTGAGTGCTTAGAGTGTTATAAAAGGTTTAAATGTGCATGGTTCTGTGCTAATTGTATTTTTAAGTCTAAATCTTTATTTTAGGTTCATTTTCTTTTATTTGTTGGAGTGATTTGCCAGCTTGTATATCTGTGTACTACCTATGTTCCTGGTGCCAGTGGAAGTCAGAAGAAGATGTGGGATACTCTGGAACGGAAGTTACAGAGGGTTGTGATCCTCCATGTGGGTGTTGGTAATCAAAATTGGGTCCTCTGAGAGAACAAGGGATCTCAACCTCTGACCTTTCTCTCTAGCCCAAATCCAAATATCTAGATCATAAACTAAACATAAAAGGGTGTCTCAAAACATGCCCATACTGTTTGACACCTACTCTTTTAATTGTAGGTCTAATCGCTTTCTTTTCCTTTTAGATAATTGCAGGACAGCCATGGTTTAAGAAATATCAAACATGGAGAAACTGAGTCCTGGGGAAAGGACTTACAAATACGAGCTGATTACCCACAGAGAAGGAAAAGTCTTTACTTTCAACCCAGTCTACGCAACTATGTTTCACTAGTCACTACTCACTTCAGCTAGGGCACTTTTATAGGTAAATCAGATTCTTTATTCTTTAGACCAAGTGGAAGAAAGAATGCAGATGAAATTCAATCAATAATTTCTTATTCAATTACTGTGAGAATGTTTTCACGTATTGCAGAGATAGACCATTGTGCCCACCTTTAAAAAGCAAAGAAAAGAAAATCTGACATACAAAAATTCTAACTTGCTCCACATATAAATTAGGAAGTGATTATTTGCATTACAAAAGATTGTACTTTTCAAAAAAAAAAAAAAAAAAAAAGGATAAGTAACAAGGTTCCTTGAAGTATCAAGTCCCTTGGTAGAACAAAATTTTAATCCAATTTACAAAGGAAACAGAGAAGCACAAACTTCACGTAAGCCTAATTCTTGCTTAGAAATCTTTACTGGCCTGGGGCCCTCCTTTCTGCTTTATCTTGTATCTCTATGTTGGATATTATTGGTTATACATCCCAGTATTCATGCAAGAAACCACCCACTCAGTCAAAGTAATGGGGTATGGAGGTGGCAGAGACGGTTTGGGTTGCTGGAGGAGGTGTTAGAGACTGTTTGGGGGACTGGAGGAGGTACTAGAGACTATCTGAGGTACTGGAGGAGGTTCTAGAGACTTTCTGGGGGGTAGAGTACAGAGGAGAATGAGATGAAGCAGTCTAGAGTCTCCAGCATGTCTTAACACAAGGCTTGATTTTCTGCCTGGCTTCCTACATTCTGAGCTCTTCAACATAGGATCGTGTTGTTGTTGTTGTTGTTGTTGTTGTTGTTGTGTTATTGTTCATAACTCAAACCCTGGGGCCAGGCCTGGCATCTAATTCACAGGATTTTGCAAACCAACAAGGCTGGAAAGTGATTTCTGGGTGCCAATATCTAAGCGCCGAGTTTCTGCACTCACTGAGGTCCTGCCATCTCATTCAGTTCTCAGTGCATAGTGGCGGAATGTGGACAGTGAGTCCCTTCGTCAGGCTCAGGAGTCAAGCACATCGGCTGAGCTCACACATCTGCAAAGTGCTGGGGAACTTGAATCCACACCTGTGGGACACTCTGAACTTCAGACCATCTCTAAGCACAGAGACGAGATAATCACAATGTAACATGAGCAAGAGTCATTAGTTACAGCCACAGAACAGATGCTGTTCTGTTCCATCTTGTTCTGGAGACATATTCTGTATTTCTACAGAATATGTAGAGTAGGAAACGCTCTGAAAGGGAAAACCGGCCATACATAGTGCATCAATAATCTTCTCCTTGTGATTCATTGACAGAGCAAAGCCCTTGATAGACAAGGGTACCATTTCGAAAAAACACACTATAGCATTTTTTTTGGTCATTCTTTGTATATTTTGACAATAATTTAAAGACAGTAAGCATTCAAGTTTCCAGTCCCATGAATTCAGGGTTGTACCTGGGCTCCATCACTTTTCAGTCATGTGATCTCTGAGACCACATCAAGAGGGACACTGAGAGCTGGCAGATTGAAAATGCTGAGTGCAGTGGAAAAAATGAAAAGCATAGAGCAACCTGTCCTGCACACAGCAAAGCACTCAGGAGTACTGCAGATTATCAAAGTCCTACAGGGGGAGCGTTGGTGAGAAGTTATTCCAGAACATACTAGAACAAGACAAAGGACTCCAATCGGTCAGAGGTTTGTGATAAAGAAGAGAAAACACATCTGCCTTTTGATTGACACCACATACAATGAAAAGGGTCAACAGGAAATCCACAGCCAAAGTAAAAGTATTCTAGAAAATCTACAGAAACCTTTCAAGCAAGATTTTCACAATGAATATGAAGTTTGCACATCTCAGATTGACATCATGACCCAAACCAAGAAAATTTTTTGTTGTAATTCTCTTTCTTAATTTTGTTGTGAAACCCTGAGGTATTCATTTTTCTGGGCAAAATTTGGTGCTCCCTCAAGAATATCCATTGGGGCTTTTTCTTAAAGACTAGAAAAGATTTGCATTACTAAATGTATTAAGAAATATTCTCTCACACATTCACATGTGAATATCCTGGGAAGGCTTTCAACCCAAGATCCATGGGGTGCTAGTCAAACTGCAGTCTTCTGTAGACTGAACCAAGGTGGTTCTTCTACCAGTTATCTCTGGTTGGCATCAGCAGCTACCCTGCAATTTTAATGAAAGACATAGAAAAAAAACAGCCTCAACAATGATTTAATTGAAGGGAATTTTTGTGAGCTAGGAATTCTGTAACAAGCCAAGTTATAATTCAAGTATGATAATAATAATAAAAATAAAATATTCAAGGGCTCAGAAAAATCTAACACATAAATCACTTAAAAGCACTTCAAGATGTACTCCAGTTAACTGAGAAATGAATCAAACTGGAGATGTTGTGATGTGACAGACTTCAGATTGAAAGTTAGACACAAGTGACTCTGAGCTGATGAAAATGCTGCAGAAGTACATCTAGATTTTAATACTGTAAAATAATTTGGTAGTAATAAACTATATTTAAAACCATAGGTCTTGCCCAAAAAGCACAATTGTTTTTAATACCGCAAGTTTCACTTAAGAACAATACAGAGACAAAGTGTTCCAAGTAAACGTTATGATGCCTATTTTCACCTTGCCTTGATTAGGTCAATAAGCACCCAGGTACTTGACCAAACATTATATTGAAGTGTTTCTGTGACATCCTGTTAGGATAATGTGAAATTTAAAATAGTGAGACAAGAAGATTATACTGCTTAATGTGGTTGGCACTTAAGCAGTTCCTAGAAGAACGCAAATGAACAGAAAGGCAGGCGTATGTAGACTCCACAAAACACAAGCCCCAGTTCTTCCTGCTTGTCGAGCTTCTGACTGGACATCAACCCCACCCCATGCAGGCCTGCAACCACAGGGCAATCTCAGCCTCCCATAGACATGTCTTAAAAGATCAACATTCTTTATTAGGGACCTACAAATGAAATTATAGTTAGGTACCATTTTCTTCACAACAGGATGATGGATATTATTAAGGAGTTTATTATAAGAAGAAAACCTAGAAAATAGGTGGTGTTGAGAATGAAAAGAAAATATGAATTTCTGGTATGAATATAAAAAGGTAAATAGTGTTTCCATAGTTTCACTAAGATGTTAGTGTATGGTAAATGCATGGTATTCTTAAATTCAATAGTAATGAAGATATGCCAAGAGGAAAATTGGCAGATCTAAGTTTGCAAAAAGAAAAAAAAAATCTTATTTATGTTGTAAAACAACAACCCAAAAGGGAAATACAGAAGACAGGTTTCAAATGATCCATCACAAATAGTTCACAGTGATCAAGTACTGTCACTGAATTGTTAGCAGCAAATCAGGTAGCGTCTATTAAATGACATAGATAAAAATATAAAACTATGTATTCAACACTATGCACATATATGTCTTCTAAAGAAATACTGGTTTCACTTTCAAATGAAGAAATGTGTTAAAACTAGCCTTGAAAAGATGGGGTGAAGCCTGCATTTTCTCACAAGGCTAGGGAGGTGATTTGCCTTGCTGGACAGTAAATATCATACACATGAGGTGCCTCTGAACACATAAACCTGCACCATGAGTCCATTCCCACAGAATATATTAACAAAATGTTCCTGAAAAATTTATATAAATGCTCACAAGTTCATTTGTAATGACATACATATACATCATATACATATATATGTATATGTATATATATATATATATATATATACATGTACATATGTACATATATATGTGTGTGTGTGTGCAAAAATATAGGAAGGGATCCAAACAAATTATTGATTACTAATTAAATCACAGGCTATCCTTGTTACACATCCGTGAAATGATAATGTTTTGAAACAACACTTAATAGTATGATATATGACAACAAAGTATTTTGAAATCACTCTAACAAATCATACATAGGCAAATTTAAAGGAATGGAAAGAAATTATTTTAAACTCTTAACTGGCTACTGTGCCTGGGATGATTGACTAGAGCTATCCTTACAATTGCTTATATTTTAACAAGTCTCCATGACCTGCTTACTTTGCTTAGATAGCCATGGAGAAAAATACAAAATAAATTCCCTCTTGCTAACTCACCTTGGGAATCTACTCTCCAAGCGTTTTTTCTAAAATACCTTATGTACATACCACTGGTATCATTCTGCACTTACTGATGAACATACCACTGCTATCATTCCCCACTTACTGATGAACAGGAGTGCCAGTATGAGTGTAGCCTACAGCCTAGTGATGACTTGTCTTAAGATAAGAGACAAGATGCTTAATACGAGGGCTTCAGGATCAATTTCAGGCAAGCACACACTGCTAGTGCAATTGATTGGCATGTTAACTTCTTGACAAAATAATAAGTGACTGTAGGTGTCAATCATTGTCTCAATGTATTCCATTGTACACTTTTGGTATCAACATGATTAAATTATGATTGTGTCCCCAATACAACAAACTCCTCTTGGGAAGCTGTTACCCCAGTGCTCAGCCATTGTCTGGCCAAAAGAAAAGAGAAGCCAAACTCACAAATTGCTTTTTCAATTGAAGATCGGATATCTGCAGCTTTACGAATGTCTAGTTATGGCTGCCCCTTAGTCAATAGGCTTTCTTAATTGTATCATTTGCTTCTAAATGCAGCCAGTCCTGACAGCATCCCTCATCGCATTCCCCACTCTCAGGACACTTCCAGTTCCTCCTCTACCGTTTACTGTTTTCATCCCAAAGGAGGAAAGGGGGAGACATGTCTGCTCCCCTTTTCAAAGAATTTTTTGTTTGTCTTTTTTTTTTGTAACTGAATTTCCAATGCATTTGTGATCTAAGAATTAGAATCCTGATGGGAAAAGCAAACAAAATTGAAGTATGAAAGGGAAATGACACAGTGGAGGATGCATGAATTCGATAAATAAATGCAATGCAAATGAGAGAATTCACAAGACAGAGATGCATACTGCCAACCCCAGCACTCCAGAAAGACCAAAGATGCTCCAGCCAAGTATTGAGAAGAAAGGGTCTCACGCTATAGCAATGCTCACTAACTTTATTTCCCCGTAAACACACAAATGACCTAACAATCCTGTTGTTTGTTGTTGTTGTTGTTGTTGTTTTCCCCATTACATATTGCTGAAATCATCTTCTGTCCCCTCACTTCCTGTCAACAGGAGTGCAATCCATTTCCTAATATCAGAGTGATGTATTAGCCACCTGAGTTTCAAACCTGCTTTCCCTCATTTTCAGGGGAAATTTATGTCACGATATGCCACACTTATTTCGATATAATTTACTGTGCAGAAGTGGTGTTTCTGTGAATTAAAACCAAGGCACTGAACCACACCACCCGAGAGGAGTAGTGGGAGTACACTTTATCACAGCCCTGCTGAAAAATGTTTTAATATATATTCAGAATGGGGAGCACCACGGTAATCATCAAGAAGGAGCACTGACAGCAGACAACGTGCAAAATGCCCTGAAAAAAATTGAAAATCACTTAAACTCTGTTACACATCTTTCTGAAAAGAAAGGCAATTGTGCAGGCAGAATATCCTCAGGCTGGAAGAGCGAATGCAGGGGCACACACAAGCAAGTATGTGACAGTCAGAGAATCTACTAAGTGCTGCCCAGTAGATCTCCTGTGATAACAGAAGCACAGTGATGTGACAATGATGTACATTGTCGGCTACACGCGTCGCCAGCCCACGTGAGCACTGAGTATTTCAGGTGTGATCAGTTCAACAGATGGACTCTATCCCCAATGCTATCTCATTTTGCTAATTTAAATATACACAGTCATGTGATGCTAGTGGTTACCATGTTGCACTGGGCAGCACTAGAGTCTGTTACCAGAACAAAAGAGCCGAGTCAGACAAACTATGAAGAAATAGTCTAGGTATTCAATTCTTCAGTGATCTCACTGGTGCAGTGTTTATAATAATTCAAGGATTCACTTCTTAATACCAGTCGGCATCTCCAGTCATTCAGTTAACATACCCTAGTGATATTTATTCCCACCCCTCTGTTGTAATAAATAAAAAAGGTCAAGGGTGACAGGCAGAGGATAGTAAGCGGTGCTGTGAGCACAGTTGTGGCAACGTGGTTGTAATCCCACAAATATCTGGGCTTGTTGACTTGACAGTCCAGCCTACTGAGAAAGTTCCAGTCCAGTGAAAGACCCCATCCCCAAACATGTGACTTACACCGAGGAATAACAGCCAAAGTTGCCATCTGGCTTCCACAAACATGTGCACATATGCACACTCATACAAACCTGTACACCGGCATGCACACATACACACACAAGAATTTCAAATCCTGTGACTGTATGTCTAGCTATATTTTACTGTTATAAGTGCTTGAGAAGCCATGTGTAATATTCTCTACTCTTCCTCGAGAGGTTCATAAGATGACCCTCATATGCTCAATGAGAGTTATCACTCATTCAAATATCTGCTTTCAAATATCCATCAAAATACCAGGAGGAAACTCAACTGTAAGCCCAAGGGAATCTAAGGACCAGAAAACTTGTTACTCAGATAAACTTTTGGAACCCATAACTGAAATATTCTCTACATATCAAATGAGCACAGTAGCCAAACATTTTTTTTAATTGACAAAGCTCCTTTTGGCAATACATGCAGTTCTTTCTTCTGCTTCTTTTGTCTAATACCAAGACAGACTATTTTAGAGAACACTGTCCAATAGCAGTAATGTTAGGGTCTAAAAACATATAAACCTGTAGCCCAGAAGTTCCTCATTTCATATTTGGCTAAACTATAAATTATCAGGTAAGGTTATACACAAATGAGCATCTTTATTTATTTTATTTATTTGTTTGTTTGTTTGTTTATTTATTTATTTATTTTTTGGGTTTATGACTTTCTTTTTTATTGGATATTTTATTTACATTTCAGATATAATCCCTCCCCCCCCACCCAGGAACCTCCTATCCCATCCCCCTTCCTCCTGCTTCTATGAGGATATGCCCCCACCCACCCTCCCACTCTCACCTCCCCACCCAAGATTTCCCCCACACTGGGGCATCTAGCCTTCATGGGTCCAAGGACCTACCTCCCACTTATGCCCAACAAGGCCCTCCTCCCCTATAATATACAACTGGAGCCATGGGCCCCTCCCTACGTGCTCCCAGGCTGGTGGTTTAAGCCCTGGGAGTTCTGGTTGGTTGGTATTGTTGCTCTCCTCATGGGGCCACAAACCCTTTCAGCTCCTTCAGTCTTCTCTCTCACTCCTCCATTGGGAACCCCTTGATCAGTTCAATGGTAGCTGTGAGCATCCACCTCTGTATATTTCAGACTCTGACGGACCTCTAAGGAGACAGCTATATCAGGCTCCTGTCAGCATGCACTTCCTGGCATCCACATCAGTGTCTACCTTTGGTGAATGCACAAGGTTTGGATATCCAGGTGGAATAGTCTCTGGACGTTCCCTCCTTCAGTTTCTGTTCCATGCTTTGTCTCCATGTTTGCTCCCATGTGCATTCTGCTACCCCTTCTAAGGGCCAAAGCACCCACACTTTGGTCTTCCTTGTTCATGAGTTTCATATGGTCTGTGAGTTGTGTTTTGGATATTGCCAGATTTTGGGCTAATATCCAATTATCAGTTAGTACATACCATGTGTGTTCTTTTGTGATTGGGTTACCTCACTCAGGATGATATTTTCTAGTTCCATCCATTTACATAAGAATTTCTCAAATTTGTTGTTTTTAATAGCTGAGTAATATTCCATTGTGTAAATTACTACATTTTCTGTATCCATTCCTCTGTTGAAGGACATCTGGGTTCTTTCCAGCTTCTGGCTATTATAAATAAGGCTGCTATGAACATAGTGGAGCATGTGTCCTTGTTATATGTTGGAGCATCTTCTGAGTATATACTCAGGAGTGGTATAGCTGGGTCCTCAGGTAATGCTATGTCCAATTTTCTGAGGAACTGCCAAATTGATTTCCAGAGAGGTTGTACTAGCTTGCAATCCCACCACAATGGAGGAGTGTTCCTCTTTCTCCACATCCTCACCAGCATCTGCTATCACCTGAGTTTTGATCTTGGCCATTCTGAATTGTGTGAGGTGGAATCTCAGGTTGTTTTGATTTGCATTTCCCTGATAACTAAGGATACTGAACATTTCTTTAGGTGTTTCTTGGTCATTCAAGTTTCCTCAGTCGAGAATTCTTTGTTTAGCTCTGTATCCTATTTTTTAATAGGGTTATTTAGTTGTCTGGAGTCTAATTTCTTGAGTTTTTTGTATATATTGGATTACCTTCTATCAGATGTGGGATTGGTAAAGATCTTTTCCCAATCTGTTGGTTGCTGTTTTGTCCTATTGACACTGTCTTTTGCCTTACAGCTTTGTAGTTTTATGAGGTTCCACTTGTCAATTCTTAATCTTAGAGCATAAGCCATTGGTGTTCTGTTCAGGAACTTTTTCCCTGTGCCTAGGTATTCGAGGGTCTTCCCCACCTTCTCTTCTACTAGTTTTAGTGTATCTGGTTTTATGTGAAGGTCCTTTATCCACTTGGACTTGAGCTTTGATAAGGAGATAAGAATTGGTCATTTGCATTCTTCTACATGCTGACCTCCAGTTCAACCAGCACTATTTGTTGAAAATGCTGTCCTTTTTCCACTGGACAGTTTTAGATCCTTTGCCAAAGATCAAGTGACCATAGGTATGTGGGTTCATTTCTGGGTCTTCAATTCTATTCCATTGATCTTCCTGCCTGTCTCTGTACCAAGACCATGCAGTTTTTATCACTATTGCTCTGTAGTACAGCTTGAGGTCATGGATGGTGATTCCCCAGAAGTTCTTTTATTGTGAGAATAGTTCTCGCTATTCTGGGTTTTTTGTTATTCAAATGAATTTGCAAATTGCTCTTTCTATCTCTGTGAAGAATTGATTTGGAATTTTGATGGGGATTGCATTGAATCTGTAGATGAGCATCTTTATTTTAATTAGAAGTAAACCTGGTTGATCATTAGGTCCTTGTCTCCCACCCCTTTTCCATGGCCCCACCTTCTTTCCATGGCCACACCCCTTTCCATGACCACCATTAAATATCCTTGAATTTTGAAATGGGGAAATTTCATCTAAAACAGCATTTATACACAGATGCAAAGATTTTTTTTTTCATGTCTTCTTGAACAGAACAGAAAACACCCCTACATGAATGAACTTCCTTCTCATTCTGAACTTACTGAATGAAGTAGTTTTTCAGCCATGCTCTCTAACCCCAAAGATGAATAGAAACAATTTATGCTTAGCTCTTATGTATGTGTTTACTTATATTCAAGAAGGAATTGTGTAAACACTGTTTTGATATTCATAGAGTAGGTACTGTTGAGTAAAAGTGATTACAAGGAGCTAGCCTTGTTCATGGTATCCAATGCCCAGAGCTATGATAAACTTGAAGAAAGTAGATATGACAACGGTCAATAAGATAGGCAAAATATTCTACCATCTCCATTTTTTTAAAGAAGAAACAGCAGACCACAGACTAAAAACTCCTTCATCCCTATCCAATCATGTTCAGAGAGTTGTACCTGCCCCTCTTCTATCATTACTAGCTAACTCACAGAAGACTTCTGTACTTAAAGCTAGGCTCAGATATTTTGGCTAGTGATGGAGCACTAGGGAAGCCTCCCAAGAGAAATAATTCATCAATAGTTCATTGTATTTGGAACACAAAAATACTTTAATTGTGTTGATTCATAAAGCAAACAATAGAACTGGGAGCCATGCTGGAAATCGTGGTCTGTAGGAGGAGCTAGGGTGGGAGGAGTAAGGAGAGGAAGAGGAAAAGGAAGAGGAGGAGCTAGAGAGAGCAGAGATGTAGGAGGATGGAGAACCACACAGGTATGGAGAGTAGTCGTAGGTAACAACTTATATTTAGGTTAGCGAGTTGGGAAACAACTCTAATTGTATGGGCATATTGTTACTGAGCATTACTAAATATATAAAGCCTTTGATTAATATTTAAGCATTAGAGTCTCATTTTCCTACCAGGCCCGCAAATAGCGATGATCTGGGCAATGCCCAGACTTGCGGAGACAGCGTGGGAAATTGGCAGAACCATCTCCCATACTGGTGTCTCGTGGGTGGCAGGGCTGGTGTTTCTGGCTGGCCATTTCTAGCAGCGGTGCACACGTGGACTCCGGACATGGAATATGGCTGCTGAGCTAGGCAGAGCCATCCATGGACAGATCTATTAAGTCATCATTAGTCTGCAAATTTAAGTGTATTATAAATATGGTTACCTTTTAGGTCCTGGGTAGTTATTATGTGTAATGTGAATGAAGTTTTTTTTATTAATGTTATAATTTCTCACTAATCTTGATACTAGTAAAGGTTCAGTAGCCAAAACTGGTTGGTGTACATATGAAGCCAGTTTTAGTCATTGCACATATGTTGAGCTGAAGTTTGTGCTTCATTTAAATTAGCACTAATCAGATGTCCTTTTAAAATCCAACATATACATAAATGCTCATTTATCAAATTTTTTGCTTAAAAAAATTGTAATCTGGGTTGATGGAGTCTCTAGCAAAACCTTTTCAGTGATAAGCTGTCAAATAAATGATTCCATTTGCTTCAAACTCCTCAAATGTTACCGGAGGCTACATCAGTCACACTGGAACCTTAAATATCTGAGAAGCCTTGATTGAGATTTCCTCCCTAATAGTCCAACCATTCACCCTTAGTCAATAAAAACATTCATTTTACTGCCTAATGTCTTCATGCTAATTCAATTATGTTTCCTATTTCTGCCTGTGTTTTATATATAAAGTGCTCCTTTAACATCTATACACTTGAGTTTTCTCTTGGGTTCTTGTAGCAAATGACTCTTTCTATGAGTGTATAATTTATACATGATCACACTGAACTCAAATTATTTCTTAACTTTTAAAGAGAACTGTGCAAGCGAAGAAGCTTTGGCACATTCATTCATCTGCAGTCAATGGTGCTGAAGAAAAATGAGGGGTGTGTGTGTGTGTGTGTGTGTGTGTGTGTGTGTGTGTATGTGTGTGTAGGTCTCTGACTAAGTCTGATTCTTTGGAGCAAATTATAGCAAAATCTTAGAAACTGGATGAAAAAACTGACTCCTTTAATGGAGCAGACAAACTGGTGTTTGAACATTCTTCCTGCCAACAATGTAACAGGTACACAACATATACTACCCCAAATGCCAAGGCCAGGGCTGCTGTGTTTGGAGCAGTGGTTACTAAGACAGAGGCCTAGCTGGCATGCCCCTGCATGCCCAGAAACAAACAAACAAAAAGCCTCAGAAAATTGGCAAAAGCAAACTGCATAGCTCTGATCTAAAGTAAGGCTGACTTAGGTACCAATCTCCAATCTCAGGTCTATAATTGACTGGCTATAATGTGACAGAGGCTCCGTCACCACTGCTAGGTCTCAGTTTCCTTGTGAAGTAGAGATCCTGACACATATTATTCAAGTGGCCGATGAGATTAAATAAAACTGAATTATCACTGGTATTATTGTGTGTTAGTCATACATATCGGGAGCTGATTGGAACCCATTGAGAGCCTCTGTTACTGCTGTATTAACAAATTTACAGACAGATCAACACAGGTATGGCTTTATGTTTATTGCAGATGAATGGCCAAAGCACTTAGGCTATTTACAGAATGTCTGCTTCTGCACTGCCTTGTCTTTGTGAGACAGTGCCTCCGCAGCGGCTACAGCGGGTTATGCTCCTTTATTTCAAAATTACTTAACCCTAACCTACTCTAACACTAACATTTTATTAAGTTTCTTTTGGTCTTCAGAAATCCAAGAGTCTAATGAACCATTTCTCAGTCGAGGTTTTTCCTCATTCAAAAAATTTAGACTACTAGGTTTGAATCAACAGCCTATATCATATTTGCTTTCCAAAATCAGAAACTCCAAAAGCAGCTCAGCTCTTTCAACTGATATCTATATAAGATGCTGGATGTCTGTAACAACATCAATATAATATTTTTTAGTAAAATTTAGCAATGAATATGTGTATGATGTTTTAAATTTAAATTTAAATTTGCTATTTCTTAAACATAACTCTGTAACTGACATCTGATGTAACAGGTTCTAAAAATCACAAGAGCCAAGAAGAAGCACATTTCAGTATTTCGTTAAGAAATTTACCCAGAATGTGTGACTCACCCAGTGCCATCACCGTCAGTTTCTGAGACCAACAGTGAGAAGCCAGAGTTGGGCTGGGAATAAGCTTGCCTTGTTTTTGCCCATTTCTGGAATGCCAGGGCTTGAAGTGGTTGAAAAGGCTGCTAGGCCAAATAGTTAAGTGTGTAGAATACCTGTCTAGCAAAGACATGACTAAAAGAAACGTCTAAACTGTCACTTCAAGCAGGGATGCAGGAGGAGCAAGTGTCGTGTCAGTTTTCAAGTGACATTTATAAATCTTAATAAAATGTGACTTAATGCGCAAAGGAAGGACCATCAAAGGACAAAAGCTGCCATCAATCTGATAGCCAATAATCCAGGACCAAAAGCTCCATCAGGGGTATCCAGCCTTTTGACAGTGCAACACGATGGATGCTGCTGTAGACAAAACGTTGGATGGCACTCACAGCTGTCTTTGGACACTTCAGGTTGGATGCACCTATCAGGTGTGTGTGGTCAACATTTGCAATTGAAGGCTGGTGTGTTCTAAGCTCAAAGCTTGTGTTTACACATGATAACTTCTCTTTGATCATCATATATATATATATATATATATAATATATATATATTATATATATAAAATAGTTTTTTAGCACATTCTCCAGCAAGAAGTTCTAATCACTCAGACATGGCATTATCCTTATTGAGACCGAACAGATAAGTACAGTGCAGTGCCAATGGGATGTTGGGTAGGGAAATGACTGCATCAGCACATCATAGATAAACAAACAGGCTAACATCTGTTTAGGGTGAAGCTCTACAGTCTTCCTGTCCACTGACTCCTTACACATGACACTACCTATTCCCACGTAAAAGCATCTTCAGCACAGATCCTGAGGGGCAGAGATTGGGGCTCAGTCGTGAACTGTCTGCCTGGATTGAGGAGGTCCTGGACCCAGACAAAAAGGGACAAAAAAAAAAAAGTATCAGAACAATACCAACAAACAGTTCCTAGAAACTGGCTAAAGTAGCCACCATCTTCAAATCAAAATTAAAATGAGCAGGCCCCTGTGTGCTATTATTTTAAATAAATAAAAAATTTCAGCTTTTTTTTTTTTTAAAAAAAAACATTTAGACAAAATATTTGCCTGTAACACTGTGCTTTTCAAGTGTTATTTTGATGTAAAATTGAGTGTTTAAGAATGGAAATTCCCTCAAGCGCTCTGAAATGATAGTGCGGTTGACAGTGTCAAAAGTCATGCTGAGATCAAGGCAAATGAGAAGGAAGCAGTGCAACTGCATTCATAAAGAGGTCATTTAAAACCTCTTTGCTGTGATACAAACTAAAACATGACTGGAATCTCATCAAAGGGAGAGCAGGAGAAAGAAGTTCAAGTGTCCATCCTCAACCAGAAGGAAAAGCCACCAGCCAAAACTGCTGGAAGATTTGATGCCTGAGGACAAATGCATTTGTATGAGTGGAAACATAGTTCACATTTTATGAAGACTTCCAGAAGAAGGGAGTCTCCCCGTTTTCACCCAGAAGCCAGCTGCACTGTTAGGTTGTCCTAAGCAACTTCTCATTGTCATTTGCTCTTTTCCAGCACTCCTCTCACTCACCCTTTGTTGCCATTGCTCAATAATATGCTGCTTGTCCCATGACTTCACAACCTCAGTTCAGGGAATGCCCGCGGTTGTCTTGGGTTTTAAGGTGCAGAGTCTCTATGGCTTCCCCCTTGCCTCCTACATACTACTCAGTCTCTGCTAAACAGAAATCTCCGAGGGCTAGCCATGCAGGGTGGAAACCTCATTCTTACTCCAGAGTCCCTTCTCATATCATTTGCATTGTCTAATTAAAATGTTCAACCCTTGTCACCTTTCTATAAAGCCATGGATACTTAACATATGGATGCATGCACTTTACAGCAGGCACGGTATTGTCTTACACTATTTACTATTACACCATGTTGCTAAATGACTCTTCAACGTTAATTCTTTTATTATTAGTCACAGACTGGTGCTTAGACATTCACCAGATCAGTTATCATAGGCGAATTGCCAAACTTGAAAGCTGGCTTGAGCAATGCCTTTTCAGACCACTAGTAACTGTAATCAGAACATTGCGAATCCCAACAGGTCCGCAAAGACTCAGAGATGCACAAGTATGGAGGAAAGTTGCTGATCTCCCCTGAAGCAAGCACTTCATCATGGTTCACTTATTATATAGGACCTAAGCTTTTACATAGCTGTCCTATTTGCCTTTTGTCAACATTTCTGCCTATTTTCTGCCTGTTTATATTGGTGTATATATGTGAAAACAGACACTTCACCACCATAGATTCCTATTCCTAATCTTTATATAATACATATATAACAGTAAATATACTATGATGTATTTCATTATACATTTTTGTTATTTTGCTTTGTTTGAATTATTTCATCATGATGTCAGTAATTCCAGTGTAGGAATCCCTTCTCTAGACAGAAGAGAAACTGAAGAACTGAAGCCCTGCTTCTAAGCCACGCACACCTTATTTACCTATCGAGGAAGCAGCATTCCAACCTGTATGAGCACTACATCATGTATCAGATCTGTAAGAAACATGATAAAGTAGAAACTTCAGTTCAGCCGTAGGATTCATGTAATTTGGGCAATGCTTAACACCAAAGTTCTACATAAAAATACTCTACAGGACTCATGTGAGGATAAGCAGAAAAATGACGACATTTGTGGTAAAATGCTGCATCATAACAAATGTGACTTGTTTCCCTGTCTCCTATTGCTCCTTGAAGCCACTGTCATCTGGCTTTTGACACCAATGCTATAGTGAAACTGTCCTAATTAAAGTCTTGAAATGTTTTGTCACTTTCAGTCCTCTGAGACACTAGAAACTTATCACAAACTATATTTTCCTCCATGACTGCTTCCCTGTCCTGAGGTTCGCATCCCTCACCACTTAACACTGTCTCCTCAGCTTCTTGGCCTGGCTTCCCATCTCAGCACATATAGTCCTGGAAGTTTCTCTGTATCATCATCTACTGCTCCTGGTCACATTATAGTCTCTCCCACCAACTCTCCATTCTCCTTGATATCCTTTTCCCACAGTCAAGACCCAAATGGCTAGTCTCTTCTGACAGGTCCATATTGACTATATATTTAAGATCATCTGGACAGGCCTTTGATTCCTCAAACTTACTTCTGGACTCAGAAGTCCAAGGAAGAAGGAAATCAGGCTCTTATTATCACCAGGGCAATGTCCTTTACAAATGGCCACCCAGCCCGGGAACTGGTACCCTTCACCCATCACCTGTGGCTGGGTCTGCAGTCAAGCCTACCTAGACTATCAGGGTCCACTCTCTCATCTTCCCATACAGTTTCCATTTCCACCATTCTCCAACTCAACGGCCACATTCTCTGCAGCTTAAGCCAAGAATCAAGTCCCTTCAAGTTACCTCATGGTACTTTCTCCCCAGGGTTATGGCCCCTGAGGTCAGTCCTCCCAGTCTGCCCGTGAAGCCCTGTGTCTGGGCACATTTTAAACCCATCCATTCACAACCTTCCGGAAGAGCCCACTCTCCACACGCTTTCTCCTACTTTCTCTGTGAGATGAGAAACAACTGGTCAGTTCAGCCATCATTCTGAAAGGAACCATAATCATCCTGTTTAACCTTTGGGAGACTAATATCTACACCATGAAGAGACTAAAAGAACATAGGACTGTGTGGAGCTGGCTGCTCAATTTCAGAGACCATAGGGAGTGTGAGGAGAGGTTACGTAAGCCAAGTGTTTAAAGGATTATCAATAAACCTATATTAAAGCCAACACTGTGTTTATATAGTCCAGAAGACAAAGTAGCCTAATTACAAGGAGATGACCTAGTTACAATCTCCAGCATAAAAATATGATTACACCAGAGACTTAAAAGTAGTTTTCCTTGAGGGAAATGGTGCTTTTTTTTACTTTAAGCTCCCACAGGACTCAGCTCCCAGGCTTGTTCTGTGTACACACTGGGAAGTAACAAGAACAAGGACAGATAGGAGGGCAGGGTCGGGATCACTCAGCTCCTAACAGGAGCATACAGTGACCCTGCTGCAGATTCAAACCCTCCGAACAGCATTGAGAGCCGAATAAATACCCAGACTCTTAGGAAGAGTCTGCCTCCTTTCTGAAGTGAGCACTGAATTCGATGTAGTCCATAAACTCCCCTGCAGTGTGAACTTCCGCTTGCTGTGCACCCTTCCTCTAAGAATTTCAGAAAGACAGATAGGCTGCTTGTTTCTCCATTTAACTTGTTTAAAATGAAGAGCTGGACTGTCAGTCAAACACAAGCACATTTTAGAATTCATTCAAAAAACCCCAATTCCTACATCTCCCAAGAAGCCAATGGACCCTAAAAGTGTCAGCCAATGACTGTGTCTTTGCCCATCCTTATTAGAAAGCCCCTTTGCATTTTTATGCTTTTGTACAACAGCATAAAGATTTCAAAACAATGAGACAACAGAAGACTGAAGTACTTCTACGAAGTGCAATTGCTTCACGGAGTAATAGCAGACACCGTGGAAACATCGGGAGGTTTCAAGGCCTCACTCTTACTGAATCTTGTTTTTAAGTTGTTCAGTCACATATTTATCCTACCCCAAGGGGAAGGAAGGACAGTCCTGCAGTTCAGAGATCGCCCCTCACTCTTGGTTCATCAATATCTCTATAATAGTGAGCTCTCTAAGGCACTCATGGTGGTTATCGGACTGTGAGTAGCTCTAAGCTATACATGAGCCTGAGTCAGAAGAATATTAACTTATTGTAAGCTGCAAAGGAAGTTATCTTATTAAAAAAATAAAGCAAACCTTCCTCTGGCTTGCTAATGCCTTGAAAAAATTTCTCAAAATGAATTATTCTATTAATGTTTTAACAGTTATAATTGCTGTATGGGAAAAAATGTAACATATAGAGACTGCTCAACATACAGTACTGTTTACATGCCATGTGTGGGGAAAATAACATCCTAAATTAAAGGTGATAAACATGCATGTTATAGACCATTAAGAAGCTACACTGGGGCTGGTGAGATGGCTCAGCGGTTAAGAGCACTGACTGCTCTTCCAGAGGTCATGAGTTCAAATCCCAGGATCCACATGGTGGCTCACAACCATCCATAATAAGATCTGATGCCCTCATATGGGTGTCTGAAGACAGCTACAGTGTACTTACATATAATAAATAAATTAAAAAAAAAAAAAAAAAAGAAGAAGAAGAAGAAGCCACACTGAAGGCAGATAGTGCTATCTGCTGCTTAGCCATGGAGTTGAGAAAAAATATATTGGTTTTAAATCAAGGAAGTTTTATAAAACTCAACTTTATCTTTAAAATATCTTGGAAAGTTATGACCACATATCCTCTTATTGCCCAAATCAATCATTGCTATTTTTATATTAATAATATAACTAATATCTTAGGTTTTCAAGGACATTTTTTCTTCCTCTGGATGTGCAATTGTATGTATATGCATATCCATTTCTAGGTGTGCACTTATGAAGAATGTGCCTGCTATTCCTCACAATTTTCTAGTTACATAATACTGTTGTACCTGTGGTGTATTCTGAAAATATCACAATTGGGAGCAAGCAAATGGCTATAACCATTTGGGTATAATTTGATTGGAGGATCAAAATATTAAGCTTGGCAAGTGACATAGCTTTCCTCAATAGCAGAAATCTCTTCTCAAGCTCATAAACCTATTAGCACCCTTTAATGTCTCAGAGAATATAAAACTGATGCAGAAAATCTACTTATGGTTATATACTGAACGGGCGCCTTCAAGCCAGGGATGAAAATGAAACTCTAATTCAGGCAATCAGTGGGATGCTTTCTGGATAAACTATCAAGTAACGTTCACATTGTTGGGCTAAGATGTCCCTGAACATCAATTCTATAATGATTTCTCCATTTGGTGATTCTTACACTTACATCATTAGCTAGAAGAGAGATAAATTAAGGTTATGGGGTTTTTTGTTGAGTCTTTCATTGAATTCTGAAATGAGAAGCACTCTGAAGATGATTTGGTCCAATCAATGAGTTTACCTTGTAGCATCAATGGAGCCCAGAGCTGTAGCAACTTTTAAATCACTTCACAGAGATATTTAGCCATGGGAACAGAGGATAGAAAACATAGCCCTATTTCCTGTTCTGGGGATTATTTACTGGACTCAAAGAACTGGAGAAAATCATGTATGAAATTCCTATCACAATTTGGGTTATTTGGAATGAGGTTGAAGATGACATAAAAAGATCATAGGATGGACATGATTCAGGATGTAAGAGCTACTGGATCATGAGGACCTGAGTTCAAATCCCAAAATGCATGTGAAAAGCCAGTTGAGGCTACATGTACCTATTAGCCCAGAGCTGAGGGAAGTGGGAACTGCAGGATTACTGGGGCTTGATGGTTGACAGCCTAGCTTGGGATTCAGTAAGAAGCCCTATCTCAAAGAAATAAGTCAGAAAAAGAAGAATACCCAGCATCTTCCTATGGTTTCCTCACATACAAACATTGAGCATGCATCCACATAGCATATGCATACACCAAACATACATTTACCATGAATATACACAACAAAGAAGTGGGCAGGATATCATCAGTGTATGCAGAACGCGTGAAGGTCAGTGGGTAGCCATTTTCCCACATTAGTGAAAACAAATCTAAAAGCTCTGCTGAGGCAAAATTCCACATAAAATATAATGACGACAAATGTTTTTGGTTGAGAAGACTACATTTCTAAGTGTCACACCACAGAAGAGAAGAACATTTCTTTGTAGATACATCATTAAGAGTCTGTATCAATCCTTTTATTTGTTGCAAGTACTAATTGAGGATGCCACACATGCTAACTAGCTACTAGTTTAGATTAGAAATAAAATCATCAGAAACTAAAATACCAGACACTGGGGATGGAACACAATTAAACCTTTGTAACATGCAAATGTTAATCTGGCTTCTCCACTACTCTAATGAAGTATAGCAAAAAAATAATTATTCCAAATAGTTGTATTTTTTATTTGAATTGTTTTTTCTTGTCAAATAATTTCAATCATAATGTGTATATGTGTTTCATATTATAAAATCATAATAATCACAATACTCATTATACATTATTTCAGGCAATATTTATGACAACAAGGGTATAGTATATATACTAGTATATAGAATTGTTTTCTGGAAGTTTCCTCAAATGGGGTTTAATCTGGGCTTTTAATTGAGAAACTATAATTTTCCATAGTGACTCTGCAAGCCCATCTTTTATAAGCAGCTTGGTGCCCTTCCTTTGTTTGGGGACACTTCCCTTCCCTTCATTCTCCAATTATTTCAGAAGTTGTCCCCAGCCTTCCACCAGAATCACCTGACAGTTTGAGTGAGGCTTTTCAGTTCACTAAGTTTTATGGATTTTTTTTCCATCCTAATCACTTCAAAACTTTACTGCTGACATTAAACCATGACAGTTATCTCTATTTCTTATGGATGTGATAAAAAACCAAAACCTTACCTCTCTGTGATACATTTAAATTTCTAAAAGTTAAATTCAGTCCAGGCCAGGTGGTTCCATCCCTGGTCTGGGAAGAAGGTAGTATTTATGACCATCCCAAATGGAAACACCCTGCTTATGCACTACTCTGAGAATCTGCTTGTCACCAAGAAGATGTTCTTAGTGGATCCAGAAGCACACGTTGAAGGGAGGAAAGGAGTCGCACCCTCAACCATGAGACCACTCTCATTTCTGAAAGACCCAAGATTAGAGACCAACAAAAGGAGAGTTGCAAAGCTTTCTAATTTCCACATTACCAGTCCTGGAGCCAGAAACAGCTAATTATTAAAGCAATAAGCATGAAAATACCTACACAGATCTACCTCCATGGGCTGGACCTAGGCCTCCCTGCATATATGTTGTAAATGTGCAGCTTGGTTTTCATGTAGGTCTCAAACATCTGGAGTGGGGGCTATCCCAAAACATGCAGCCTGTATATGGGGTATGGTCTTCTAGCTGGGTGCCTCATCTGACCTCAATGGGAGAGGAAGCACCTAGCCTCTCAGAGACTTAAAGTGGCAGGGTGGGGATACAGGAGAAGGGGGTACTCAGAAAACAAGAGATGGGGAAGGATTTTGGGAGGGGGTGACTGGGACGGGTTATAAAGTGAATAAGCAAAAAAAAAATTAAATTAAAAAAGGAAAAAAAAGCATGAAAATACTCATGGATGTAAAGCATCTTCAACTTCATTTTATTCTGCTCTTTGAGGATTTAGGAGTAACCTAAGGTTCTGTAACCAACAGTGGCCATCCAGAAGAGGAAGGGAAGGGAGGGAACCATGGGACTTTCAAAAGGAGGAATTATGTCTGCCAAAGCCCAAGAAGAAGAGATTTCCCTGCCCAAAGACCAAAATTATTTCTATATCCCAGGTGATCATTCATTTTACAAAACGCATTTTAAACAATAACAAAACTCTGCAATCTATCCCCACCTTGAAATCACTATGTATTTTGTACTCAGCACATTTAGCAAGGAAACAATTCTGACTGAGCAATAGTGCAAAATGCTTAAAAACTCTAAACATTTTTAATAAAACTTGACCTAGATGACCCATATAGATTGATAAATTATTGAATTCGTACATTCAATATAACCAGACCACAACAGATCTGAACACATGAATAAAACTAACTTAACAAAGAATAGACAAAGTATCACTTTGTAAAATCCTAATAAACACTAAAATAGCAGCAGAATTTTAAGAAAGTAAATCTTTACTACATATCGTGGCTCCACTGATTTTATACGAGTGCAATTCTAGAAAAATAGCTGGATTATATTCAAGACAAATTCATAATTTAAAACTGAAATCAATATAAGCACACTCAAAACAAAAGGAGAGTCATTTGTTACATAACTGATTCTAAAACTAAAATAAAATCATAGCGAATGTTGGTTTTGGTTAAAT
This sequence comes from Mastomys natalensis, assembly GCA_021653895.1. Classification (NCBI taxonomy): domain Eukaryota; kingdom Metazoa; phylum Chordata; class Mammalia; order Rodentia; family Muridae; genus Mastomys; species Mastomys natalensis. The sequence continues at coordinate 1,325,965 of JAJTUV010000287.1, forward strand.
CTGAGGCAGCACACTTAAAAACAAGTCTTAGAAAATAAAACCCAAAGTTTCATCATAGTCAACATGATGTTTAGAGAAGAACTGTAAATAATCTGTCTAAAATTATGTCAAGCTTATTATAAATAAAGAACAATTTTTAAATTTAGTTATCTCTGTAAGAGAGGCAGAAAGATAGAGTAGAATTAAGGAGGACCCATGCAGTCTCACTGGTGTTACTAGGGCCATAGTCCTATAAAGAAGATGATGGAGTCAAGGGTACATAGTTTATGAAGTCCTATGGAACCTTTGCACATTTTTATAGTCATCAAAATTATCCAAAATCATCAAAATCAATCCAAATCATTGTCTATGCCCATGTCACCAATCATGAGTCTCTAAGGTTGGGAACAAGTCTCAACTCTATCGATGATTGCTATTTGGGATTTAGGAACATTCTAACAGTACTTACCGATTGTCATAGCAGCAAGCCCAACCTTCCTCCACCCAGAATGCGCCATCCTCTCCTCCTTCTTCCCTCATTACCACCTGAGCCAACCAAGGCTGCTCCAGCTCCTCCCACCATTAGTCCTCAAGTTAATGTCTCTCACCTGATCATCCATCTGGCCTCTTCCCTTCCTCCAACTTCTTGCTATAACATGCACACCTAAGAGAAACCATGTCAACACAATGTCTGCAGATTTGTCTCTTGAACATGTCAGGAAAGCTATACCACCACCACAAGACTAACCTTGGAAATGGAAGTGTAGCCTATTTGACAGTGTGGTGGAAATGCATGTCTATAGAAAGAATAGAAGTATGTATGTACTTTGCCATTTATTGTTGTCTTTTGTTCATTGCTGTCACTTGCAAACACATAGGATAGCCAATACCAGAGACTGAAGAGAAAACCATCACATTGAAAAAGCTTCCATTCAAGTTTCATTGTTGTTGTGATGAAACATTCTGACCAAAAACAACATGGAAGAAGAGGCTTGTTTAACTTAAACATCAGGCCACAACCATCACTGAGGGAAGTCAGGGCAGGAAGTTAAAGCAAGAGCCTGAAGGCAGAAACCACGGAGCAACACTGCTTGTTGACTCACTCTCAGGCTCATACTTAGCTAGCTTTTTTTTTTTTTTTGTAGCTCAGGACCACCTGCCCATGGGATTGTGCCACCCACAATGTGTTAGACCCCATACCTCAACAATCACAACCCCTCACAGATCCACGCATAGAGCAACGTGATAGAGACTCAGTCAAGAGTCTTTTTGGGTTATCCTAGGCTCTGTCAAGTTGAAAGCACTATTTAGGACAACACCTAATAATGTTTACGTTCCAGCAGTAGATCAATATTCATGACCACCATCTGAAACCTAGAATGCTACTGGCTCTCAAACCTTACTGTTAACTTCTGTGAATTACCACTGGTCCATGTATGGAGCTGAAGGCAAAAGGGTGACTTTTATGTCACCTTTTCCCAATTCACAGTTAACATGCCCAATGCTCTTGTGTAGCATACTGCTATTGGGCTAGCCTGAGTGAATGTTATCTTAGATGACTTTATGGTCTTTGATAAAAACAACCACAAAACTGTACTAGTTAAAACCTCAAGATTTTTTAAAAAATTACTCTGTCCTTTGCTGTTAGCTGGGGTTTAAGGATGGGCATTTCCAGGCATGTATCTCTTAGTTGTCATACAAGCTCCACATGTATTTTACATCCTTCTTTACACATGATGAGGTTGTTTGTATATGAACCAGATGCAACTGAACTATTTTTATAGGCATTTGTCTTTCCACAATAAAGAAAAAATACTCACTAAGAACGTCTCTACTTTATAGATTTATCAGACCTGATTTATCTTTTTACCATTTTTTGACCCAATCCTCAGTATCACACACTGCTTATAAGATTTTTTTTGTTACTTAATTTTAGCTGAATAAAAATGAAAGAAAAAAATCTTCTATGATTTCCTTGACTCTTGATTTTCTAAATCTGCCTTCTGAAGATCAATTTCTCTGTCACCACAAACATTTCCTTCAGACTTAGGGGTGAACTAATATTTCACATATGACCTACTTCCTTCTAGTGCCCACAATTATTTGTTAATAAACTTAATTTCTTAGTTCATTAAATTAATTAATCCATTAATTAAATCCCTTCATCCATGAGACGTTAGGGACCACTAAGTATCCCTGATGTGCAGAGACCAGGGCTGGCACTGGACAGTCACAAAAAAGCGTGGAGCATGGCTCTCAAGTTTCCATGCAACAATAAGCGCATGTTTTTGTTTCTGCATCCTCTAAGAACTTCTTTCTTCTTCATCCTTCAGCATTTTCCCACAGCCACTTGACCAATCCTGGTCCACGCGTGTATTTGTATTCCTAAGTCTCTTTCCTGTCTTTACAGGGTCCGAGGGCAGCTGTAACGCTACTTCTTGGTCTTCTGGGACTCATCTCACCCCACTTGACACCTATCCACTTTTCTTTCACCACAGTCAGTCAGGTCTCATCTTTGTTGCTCTACAAAACACTAAATCTGTGCTTAAAAGACCATGTGGAAAGAAAGGAAAGAACACCATGGTGTCTTTCTTGCTGGTATCAAAATCCTCTGCTTGAAATATTAGCATCATACCAGTTTTCTCTAGTAGGCAAAACTTTCTCAGACACAGGGAGGAGGTGGCTTTCATTCTTGTTGGGGATCCTGACTTGGGCTTCTAGATTTTTATCTGTTAATGAAGCTCTTTTACTTCTTACCTCTTAGGCACAACACCATTACTGCTTGCTACATGCTGTTCTGAGCGCTTGCTGTAAAGCCCCTTTCAGGCATGGTCAGCATCCCTTCCCCCTCTCTACAGATGAGGAGATGGGGGTGCTGTGTGGCCATGTGACTTGCTAAAGGCTGAGCTGAGACTGAACCAAGTGCCATGGCTTCCATGTCTCTGGCTTCTTTTATCCATTATCTTACGTGGCCTACTGTACGTGGTCTGCTGTGTGGGAGGGAAGACATGTTTCCTTTCCTCAAGGTCAGAAAACCCTTTCAGTTTCAGTATCTGTCCTGACTGTATTAAAGGGAAAACGGGTTTTAGGAAACAGTCTAGTTTCAGCCAGCCCTTCCCTCTGAAGTCAACATACTACTGAACTTATCTCAGAGCTGGCAAGACATACCAGGGAGAAATTGTTCCAGACTCTTATTTGGTGTTTGCCTTCTCAGGTCTAAGGCTGACCACTCCTCCAAAACCATTTAGTCCTCCCTTTCCTAGGCACCTATAGGCCCCGTGCAAACTTTAGGTAAAGTCTCCTCTCCCTCAGACAATCTTCTGGAGGAGATCAGCAGGACCCTTCTCAGGTATCCTGCGCTCTGTGTCCCTGTTCACTGGCCTCTCTCTTTGAAGTTGTTGTTGCTTCATTCTTACGCTCACTTGATTCAAAGGTTTGTTGATCACCATGCCTGGGCAAGGTGCCTTACAACATCAAGGAGCTATGCACTCCGTCAATGAGCCCTTCCAGTACATTCTCTGACAGACCTTCAACTCATTCTAAATAAAGCAAGGAAATTACCCCCAACTACATATTTGAGGACAGTCCTGTCAGAACATCTCAGGGCTTTTTTTCTTTTTTTACATAGGTGCTTTTTAAAAATAAACATGTACATCAAGTGTTAATAAAAACATTGTCATCTTTCCTTGAGCTTCTACATGACTAAAAACACAGACTTCATTCTGGTGACTTTTATAATCAAGTCAATAGTGACCTTTTATGAAGTTCTTCAAAAGTCTCTCAACAATAAATGGCTTCTTAAGTTACTTCAGTCAATGTATTCCTCCCTCAGCCTTCCTGTCTCTCTCACTAACTTTAGGCATCTTAAGAACTAACAGGTAATATAGGTATGGCGGCCTATTAAACACTGGTAGATGGAAACTTATTAGCACCTGGATGTTGGAAGTTTGAATGCATATCATAAAGTCAGACTGAGAACTTCGAGGCCCATAAACCCCTTAAGGAACATGCCCAACATTACTGTTACTGCCACTCTTAGAACTAAACCTCTAAACCCATTATAATAGATTTCAAAAAACATAAAAATCAATGAAAACCAAACACACTTTGAATGAAGAATTGGAAATGCCACCGATGCCCACGGTGATGTTGCAACTCCAGTGGCATTAGCCTTAACAAACTGAGTTCACGTAGTCCTTTTCGTGGCTCCCTCTTCTAGGGAAAAGTGGGGGTTATGTAACTCAAATTTCCCACTCTTGCTGAAGAAATATTGAAAATTTTCACTTTACGCTCCGTGGTGTAGCTTAGGCAGCCCATCCTGAATTCACACTGTAGCAAACAAGGTGAAACTGTGCCATTCTCTGTGTGGTCCAGGAGCATAAAGGCATTCCTACGCAGCCTGCTGCTGTTGCCATGGGGCCATTCACACAAACAGAAAATAATCAGAGCTGGAACCAAACTGCCACCCTTCCGAGGTGGGAGAAACAAATCTATTGTATGGTTTTTCTTACTATATTGTTATTAATACATTAGTATCACATCATTTGTGAACAGGAGAATCTAACTTCTAAGAGTAAAATGCACTCTCAGAAACACTCTGTGTTTCATGGTACACAGGGGAGTTGAAAGCTGTTTCAAAGTAGACCTCTTTACTCTCCACCAACCCACCAAGAGATGACTGACATCTTGCACCTCTGATAAGACTGCCACAATCTTCACATTAGCTACAATCAGATCCTTGGGGCCATTTCTACTTCACCTGGTTTTCTTGAGTCTACCGTTTCTTTCCTACACCGCATTCAATAAGAATAGCTCCAGTAATTTCCCAATTTCGACACTTTTTCTCTCATACCCTACATCATATGTGCCCTTCCATTATACTTCTGTTCCCAGAACATCTAGTGTAATTCTCTCTGAGGAGAAAGACATTGGTTTTTCTTTTAGAAAGCTGAGAGCAGGGAGGAGGTGACTGGTTACTCTGAAGTCTCCACAGATTAGCAGTTTGCATTGCTGAAAGGGTGTCCTCTCTAAGAGAAGCACTGTCCCCGGACTAGACCAGGGACACAAAGTACCTGCAAGGAATATCGAGGAGTCAGGGATCACACTTATAACCAAATTTGTAAACACATTTCGATGCCTCAATGTGAAGACATAGGAACCAGTTACAAGTGCATGCACACAGACACACATTTACACATGCACACAGATATATACATACATACATACACACACACTCACATGCATGCTCGTGTCCATGTACAGATACACACACATGCGTGCTCGTGCACACATGCACGCACAAACACACTTTAACAGGTTAAAAGTAAAAGGGTGTCCCAGAAGGGGAAATGTCATATTCCAGTGCAAATGTTGTGATAAACAATGTGTCTGGGACATGGTGACTCACTTGGTGTGATGTCCTTTCAGGGCGCATAATTACAAATGACAAAAAGATGTGGCCAGAAATAGCTGAGTGTTATCAGTACTGCAGTACTGAATTGAGGTCCCTTTACAAAAAGTAATAATATTTTGGCAGTAATTACTACTGAGACAGGAGGAGGAGGAGACACGAAGACAGGAAGACCCATTAAGAACACAGGTTTATGTGAAGTTTGAAATTCAGAAGAAGGGAAGGGAGGCTGAGGTTCTGTTACTAGAAGGTCCTCAAAGAGTCCCTGGATCAACCTTTTACCGTGGTCTAGTGGAGTCGGTTAAAATGCAGAGTCTCATCCCCCATGTCTTGAGAAGGAGGGGAACTGAGATTGTACAACTTTTAACAAGCTCTCAAGTGCAGTCACTGCTACTGACCAGATCCACACTTGAGTAGCAACGCCGAGTGAGTCATTAAGAGTTTTTGACTCCTCCCTCTAAAACAGCACAGCTTCTTTGTGAAGACTAAAGAGTTGGGAGCTCACCATCACTTCGCCAGGTTGGGAGGATTAATGTGCTTTTCCTTCACTCATGTGACTACCAAGAGTGTCCAGCCATTCCTCACATGAGCTACGGTTCCTCTATTGACAAGAATATTCAATTTGTAAAAAAATAACTGTTAACTGACAATTAAAATCTCTGATTCATTCTAGTAATCTTATCAGTCAGTGTTCACTATCGGAACTGTATGGTCATTTGGTAGAGAAATAAGAAATATAAAAAAGGTACATATTCTAACAGAATTCTGTTCGGGTGCTAGCGTGGTAATACAGTTTCAACATTAAATGACTTGGCTACTGCCAAGAATGCATGGTTTCCCACAGGAGGGTCTTCCTTTATCTTATCGTTTCAAGTTTTCTGGGCTGACCCTCTGACTAGAGAACTACCTTACAGAGGGTGACTGTTAGAGTTCTTAGAAAGAGTCAATATCACAAGCCAGGAAAGTCATGTGGGAGGGAGGTACGTACAGAACAATGTATCTTGATTCTGAATGCTTTTTTTTCTTCATCTAAGGCAGCAACTTTACTGGATTGCAAGTTTCTCTCATCATTCTCTTGGTACACTGTGACACAGAGGGTATGAGGTAATTTTATGCACCCCATCTGAAGGCATCAGATCCCCTTTCCATTGACCGATCCATGCTGCTTCACACAAAGGAGACATATTGGTGATTTATCTGGTATAGTACAAATCAAGACTAAACAAAAGCAATTCATTCCAAATCAGGACCCAGCCCTGAGCTGGGGAAACTTAGATGTCCCTTGATTGTTGCAAAAGCAATCACCATTTTTCTCTATCTTGTTTTCTTTCCTCTTCCACTAAAAATGAAGGAAAAAATATCAAAAGAGCATAGAAGTGAGACGTTGGGGTGGAGCCCACATTTCATCCTGACTCTCCGATGCAAATTCCTTTAAAAGAAAGAAGGGGTTAATGAGAGTTATACCATCTTCCAGATAGAAATAATGAAGTGGCCATTTAACTTGTGAAACGCTGTCCTGCCCTCCCCCTGAAAAGCATTTACTATGTTTTTTTTATATGACTTATTTTCAATTGAATAATTTAAGGAACATTAAATGATGGCACTGCTTGCCTAAAAATTTGTGAAGTTTTCCTTGCACAAAGCAATAACTTTACTAAGATGTTTCAGGACATAAAAAGCAAAATCAATGCTAGGGAAAAAAAAATGTTCTTTTTGTTCTAGGGTCTGTGTTTGGAAAATATTGCCATGTAGCATTTATAGTAACAGCTGTACGGTTAAACTTTAGGCACAAACTGAACTGCAGAGGATCTGCTGCATAAATAAAATCCCCATGGCAACTAAATGTGCTACTAGATAACAGAGAAAAAAGGATTTATGTGTTTGCTGAGCAGTCTTGCCCTAAAAGAATTCTCCAGGCAAACGCAGGCCACCTGCCACATGTTATATTAAGCTCAGCCTTCTGGACTTATTTTCAAACCCACAGCAAAAAGGTCCAACTACTTTTATTTGGAAGTTCCATTGTTCTTTATTCCCAGCCCCTCCAAAAATAAACAATTCATTTTTCAACTTGCCTGCTATGTTTTGCCCTGGATGCAAAAGATAATTAATGAATTTGTTTGTGCTCCTAAGCGTTCTGTTGATCTTAGTGAAATAACAAGCATATGTATAACCAAAGGTTCTTTTTTTTTTTTTTTTTTCTTTTAATTTCGAGAGTCAACTCGCTCGTTGTTTGCAGTGTAAGGTAGAGAGTGCAGAAGAAGCATGGTGTTGTGGGGTATTTTGAAGGTGAGAAAAACAACAACACAGCAGGGAGATTAATGTCATCTGTTAGTTAACACATGAAGGAGTCATAGCCACTTGCTTCCTAGGGAAAATGGCTGCTGGGACTTGGTTAGAGATAGTGGTATGAAGTCAAAGACCATGAAACAGCTGCTCGAAAACCTCCCTTTCCCCTCTAAGTATACCTCTCTACCCTTCAACGCTTACCACATCTGAACATATTTAACAACAACATGTATTTATGTTAATGGTACTGCAATAGTATTTAATGCTAAGGTATTTTGAATGGGTGCTTATTTGAAATTGAAGGGAATAGAAGAAAAAACAGCATTCTACGAGAGAGAGTCACTCAACATAATTCTTCATGAGAAAGGGGGTGAGTGAGTGGACCAGAAGTACATTCCCACAGATCTGAGGTTGGTAAGGACACCAGTGCCAGCCTCACTGAGACGGCCACAGAGTTCCCACCCGGGAACAGCGTTCGCTACTACCCGTCCCTCGATCCACCTAAACTGTAGCACTGTCAGGAGGCTTTGTTGGGGCTATTTCTGCCTCAGTTGATATGAAAATGAAGGAAAAAAATGAAGCAAGGACAGAGAAACATCGAGGCAGATCTTTCTGGCACACGTCAATCTGCAGTTCCCTGTCACTTCTGGTGACATGCTTCATTATGAAGGGAATTATTTTCAGGTACTTAATAAAACCAATGGACATATTAATTATAACCTCATGAAGTAAAAGACATAATTTTCCATCAAATGAGGTTACAATTTCAATAGAATTTATTCATTCTCAGGTATTTATGGCCTTCGACAGCTGGATTTCCACATTAATATCTGAGGGATGAACAAACCTCTTCGGCAAGCTTTTCATTTCTTTTCTCTTTTTATTTTTATTTTCTTTCTTTTTTTCTTTTTTTTTTTTTTTTTTGCAAAATATACACTGAAAGCATAAAAGAGTTCCACAGAGAAACACTTTTAACTTTAAATTCTTTGACTCACATAGCATAGCCCCTGCCTTCACAGCTGAAGCAAGCCATCATGGAATGTCTCTGCCCTGGCAGTATGTAATTGTTGGAAACAGCGGGTGACCATTTCAGTTGAGCATGGACTTGGGTGTGTTTTAGCTAACCCATGCTTGTAGCTCTCACATGTATTTCCACTGTGACCCTTTTTAACTGGTCAAACTCTCCAGCCTATGCAGACATAGTGCTGGTAAGAAGAAGAATTTATTTAATTATAAACAAAGACTATAATCATATCTGTAGATTTATATTACAAAGCAATGACTTAACTAAAACTTTCTAAAAGTCAGTATTTACTAATACTTTGGATATAAAAACATTCTACAGTGTTATTCTCCTCACTCCGTGGGAGCCTAGCGGGGTCACACATTCTAGCTTCCCTTGCAGGAGAATGTGGCCAAGCCACTACCTTGTCCATAGAACAAGGACAGAAGAGACTGTGTGCTGCTCTAGTCTGAGCCAGCTCTCAGCTCCCTCGGGAACTTGTCCCTTCTTTCTTCTAGCTGGCTGGATGGGAAGCAATCCTGGGATGATTTTGAAAGTCTGGCAGAACCTCTTTGTGTCCATGAATGACTGGGAGAAGCAGTCACTTCCTGTCTACTAGCAACAGGCATGTGGGAAACTCCGGAAAACAAGAAAGCGATACATTTTGCTACTGACGGTTTTGAGCTTGTTAAAGCAGCTATCATTGCCTGGCAGCTAGAAGGCTGAATTCAGTCATTTAGCTAAAAGAAAAAATTCAAAAGCATCCTTTTGAAGACATAACATATGATACATATATGTGTGTATACATAATACATTTGAGAAGTTACTTAAATTTTATTCCAATTTGCACTACAACACATGCTCGCCTTAAAGTTCTTGGGAAATTATGGAAATTACTATGCATACATGATTCGTAACAAGAATAAGATCCTAATACCAAATACATGAAGGGTAGCTTCATGAAGCACAGAATGTGTGTGTGCCTCGTTTATCTTCTCAATTAACAGGTAACTTATGGGGAAAGCTTAGCAAAATGCGGAAGTTTGCCAACTAGGAAGCCGCTCTTACTGAGCCCAGCAGTGTTTTCTACAATTGCTTCCAAATTTCCATGAAAACTAACTCACAACCAGTTTTAAAGCTCACTGCTTACCCATGGGAATGACTACTTGATGTCTCCAATTATGTGCTACAAAGACTCTAAGGGACTATGGTGTCAGTCACTGACCCTGCTGTGGGAAAGTAACAGACCACAACTGAGTGCGGGAAAGCTGGGTGCGGGGACCTCACGGTTTCATGCCTCAGCCCCATGGCCCATTGCTATGGGTTTAGGTTTCATGCCTCAGCCCCATGGCCCATTGCTATGGGTTTACTGTCAGCTGAACGGGACAGTGGCAGCGTTCAGAGGAACAAATCTGTTCACCAAAGCAAGAGAAATTCAGGGAAAGGCTGGGTACATCATCAACCTTCAAAAGCACATTGCCAATTCCTTTAGCTAGGTCTACCCTCTTGAAAGCCCACCATCTGTGAGCTTACCAGTGACCCAACTGATGGGTTCAGGACCTTCATAACACATTGCCTCTCAATTGTACCATCAGCTGACAACTGAGCCTTCAACACATGTGTCTTAAGGGGTCACTTCAGATTTAAACCAGAACAGGTGGAGAAGCATAGGAACTGGATCTCAGAGTGTCAGGAAAAGAGAAGGCCAGTTTTACAGAGAGGACCTAATCAGATTTTCACCCTCAAATCAAGGAGATGGAGAGATGTTTCCCACACAGCTACTGAGGACAAATCATCAGATATATTTTGACCACTGCATAACACAAGAAAGCCATTAAGTACTGAGCACAGTCATGCTATCATTTGCAGTGGTGTGATATGACAAAGACAGAGTAAAGACCATCTTGCATAAAAATGGCCAAACTCTAAATTGCTATTTTTATGCTCAGGTAGCACGAGTGAATGAAGGTTAAACGGTGTGCATTTTTTATGTGATTTCTTTACCAGGGTTCTTCTAATGCCTCACACCTTATTGGACACATAAGTTCTTCGTATGCCCATTGCTTTATCCTACAGAAAAGCTCTGGTTCATCATGACCTCAGATGTCTTAGAACAACTGCATTATGTATTCACATGCTCGCTGTTTAAACCAACCCATTTTCAAATGCACTGAGCAAAAGCTGACAAAATCTTAGACATGATCTTTCTCCACCAACAAACATCTGGGGAGAGTAGCCCATATTTAATATATCTACCTATGTCTAAATCCTTCTCTCCCTATACCTAGAAAGCCGAGTTTCTAATGCTTTCACTGTCTCTTTCCAATATCCAAACCACCTCTAGCTACCAAAGTGAACAGCCTTGTTTCAGGTTTTCCCTTTCCCTAATCCCCTTCCGGCTTTAACTGTTTCTCAATGCTCCTAACAGTAAGAAGACTGACTGGTAGAAATCGCTTGCCGCCAGTGACGCCATCGTAAGCATTAGTTTTTAATGCTCCTTCTAGCATGTCTCCCTCAGAAGAGAATCCTTATTGGTTTGTTGGGGTCATGATCTCCTGCTCTGTCATCTTCTAATGTCAACCTCTCCCCAGCCAATATCCTCAGGCTGGTTTTCATTTTATTACTAACTTTTCCATTTTCTAATTACAGTACTGTTATTCACCCTAATATACCCATACTTTTTTACCAGTGCACACTCGATAGATGAGCCCTCTTTCATATGAGAAGTTACTTAATTTCTTGATTTAAAACCCTGCTTGGTTTTCTCTTAAGACCATTATGTGCCCAACTTGATTTTTTTTTCAATGAGTAGATTTAAATATGAACACCACATAGAGAGAAACACAAAATAAGGCTGCTTCCTACTCTTCATGATGTTACATCGAGTAAATAAGGCTCAGAAAAGGGGGTTCTCATCCACTGATTGCATTTGTGTGATTGCTTGCCTCAATCATTGCTGATGGCTCTTGTAAGAAGCACTCTTTCCATAACCAGTGACGTTCTTCAGACTCTCAAGTCTTGCAAGCCGGAGTGGGTTTACTGTGTATCACTGGCTCCCAGACTCTCCACAGCACTATGCTGGAAGCCACACATGTGTATTTGGTTTCAACCTGTCCTTCAGAAAAAGAATCTCACTGGGCATCAGAAGAAACTTTCTGAAGAGTATTAAAAAGCTGGCACTCTATAGACCTCCAAAGATGTGTTTTTAAAATTGTGTGAAGTAAATTCAAACTAACCCTGCTCTTTTGTTTTGAGAGACCTGCACATTAATAATGGAATATTAGTATAATAATGAAAAATAGCTCATGGGGATATAAATTATAAAGTGAGTTGGTTTGCTGTGTGAATTATGATAGCACGTTTAATCCAAAATGACAATGGAACTATTTAAAAAAAAATAATTTCAAGTTATTTCTTTATGAGAGCCTGGATTCTCATAAAGCAATGGTGTCAGTCACTACATCCTCTTATCTATCTCCAAACCTCCCTTCTCTGCTGTGTCCTACGTGCTGTCATTTAGATATTTCTGTTGGGCCACCAGCTACCTGTTAGGCTCTGCCATAGGGATTACCAAAAGGAGATGAAGAGGCTACCAGAAGAGAAAATGACCTGCCCTCTGTAGGCCTGCATGGTCAGCTAGCATCATCCGGCAGTGATACTTCATTCTAATTAAAGACAGACGGCCAAAGTTGATGCACCATTTCAGATCCAGCTTCCTCACTCACACCTTCACTGACAAGCTAGCCAGTGTCTCCTCAGAAGTCTGACTTCCGACTTCATAAGCTCTCTCACCTCTTGCTTCTCCATCCTGCTGGGTGTTGCTTTGTTTCCGACAATTGCTCTCTACCTACTATTCCAAGAGCCTCACTTCCTCCTTTCAATTTACTTGCGATGCCTCCTTAAAAGTCCATTGGAACCCTGGGTTCAAATAGCCAGTATGGTTTTGTCCCCACACTGGACCTTACAAAAAATCATATGCAGCGGTACTTAAATGTGCATGCCCCAAACAGTGTTCTGATGATTCTTTGTATCTCCAGAGTCGTTACAAATCCAAAAGAGATCTTAGGTCTCAAAAGGGTACGAAAGCAATATATCATCTCTCCCTCAGTGATTACAGAGTAAATTGGTATGACTACACCCCCAAAACATGCTTGACAAGTCCGTCCACAGCTTGATACAGTGACACTCACCTGTTACCCTCCAAGCCCTGGGGTGACTCAAGGAGGGTTGTGGGTGTGAGGCCATGTAGGCTACACAGAGAGACTAAGAAGAAAGAAACAAAGGAGGGAGAGAAAGAAGAGAGAGGGCAGTCTTCCATGAAATGTATTTAACCCATTGCTTTCAAAATGTCAGTCTGACAACTTTGCAATAATTAATTACAAACACTATTGAACTCAAATTCAGTCATATACATTTGAAAAATGTTGACCCTAATTACTCATTACATATTCATCTGAAATCCAAATTATTGAAATAACATAAAGCATCACTGTACATACATAAAATATGTAGAATAACTTTTAAGAATACTATAAGTTTTCAAATGAATAATGTACATCTATTAATCAATGTATTTTCATCTGTAAGAATATCCAACATATGCTATTATTTGGTAAATATACCAAATAGCCATTGCCTAGAAATCATATGTTAAATCCAATTCCTCTATATAATATACAATATTGTGATCCCTTCCGAAAAATACTACTACTGGAAACTTTGTTCCAAACATAGAAAATGTGTTAAAAATAACTGATGTGAGTATCATGGGCACATGTTCATGTGCTCGTAACTATTAAACCTGAAATTCAAACTACTACACATAAGGTGGAATACTTAATGTGGCTGTCTACATGAATGAAAAGCTGTGCTTGTTCTCACTGACAGCATTCCTGGGCAGAGCTAAGTTACATTCCTGCTGAAATCTGTGCTCAATAAGATACCCGAAACTGAGTCAACCGTATCATTATGCTCTCACCATTGGAGCCCCAAATTGCTGAAACGCACAAACATTCAAGTCAGGAGGGAAAACTCCATCACTTTCCCTATCAAATGCACTTTCTTACTAAAGCAAAGAACCCTACTGAAATCTCATCTCATATGTTTTCCAGTATGCTAACTCCCAAATAAACTGCAGGTCTTAGCCTATGTAACAATTTCCAGATACTGAAGAATATAATAAAAGATTCCAGGAAATACACTAGGTGGCTGTTTTTTCCTCATACGCTCATGTGATATTTGTAGGCAGGAAGGTTCCAAAAGTAGAAGGGTGGCTTTCAGCTGTATGAGAGGGTTGGCGGAAGGGACAAAGGATAAGAAAGTACAGTAGAGGTATAAATGTGACAGAGGCATTTTATATACATGTATGGAAATGTCAAAGTGAAACCTATGATGTACAACACATGCTAACACGAATCTTTTATTAATTCTTTTTTTGAGATTTTAATTCCATCATTTCTCCCTGCTTTTCCTTCCTCTAAGCCCTGTCATATGCCCCACTCTTTGCTCTTTTATTGTTAATTGTTGTTATACATGTGTGTTGTGTGTGTGTGTGTGTGTGTGTTGGTGTGTGTGTATTCATGAATATAAATTGTTCTGTCTGTATAATGTTACCAGTATGTATGTTTTCAGGGTTGACTGCTATTGGATAACCAGTTGATGTGCTCTTCCCTTGGAAAGACTATTTCTCCCACTCTCAGAATTGCTTAGTTGTCTGGGGACTTTGTGTAAGGCTGAGGCTTCACGGGCTTTCCCCCTTCCACTTTGTCATGTCTATTGCTGTCATTCATGTTTAGCTCATGCTCACACCACCATGCTGGTGAGACTTTATGGGCATGGCTTCTGATATGACTAGGAGACAGCATCTCACAGCCAACTCCATGACCCTCTGGCTCTAGCAAAGTTTCTGTCTCCTCTTCTGCAACATTCCATACATGTCCCTTAGGTGCAGCAGGGTTTTTTTGGTGGTGAACCCATTGGGGTTGGTTTCTACAACTCTGCATTTTAATTGACTGAGATTGTTTTAAAGAATTTATGCTAGGTAACTGGGATTGAGATGGGCTAACACACACATCAATTTAAATATTTACTTCATCCCCATTTGGCAGATGAGAGAAACTGAAGTTTACAAGTTCACAAGGCACTCCTCTAGTTGTACACATTCTACTTGCCTAGTTGGAATTTAACACTGTATTTTACCCTTACACTCAGTTTCAGAAGGACCAGTGCATCCCACGGCAGGATGCTGCTGGATTTGCACTGATCTCTGTAACAGCACATGAATACCGTAATATAGAGATGTGCCATCACATTTCAGAACTCGTTCAGGCAATGTGTTTCTTTATTATTATGAGGAATAGTTTATTGGGCTTTGCAATAAATCAAATCAGGACTGTAAAAAAAAAAAAAAAAACAAGATAAAACAAAATCTTCTTCGCAAACACATAAAAAATCAGTATAAGTTTTACTCTAAGTTGATCTTTGTTAGATGCGATCACATAAAATACTCCACCAATAGATATGACAAGTGCACTTTATATTTCAATGTGTCAAACCGATTCAATGCTCTGAAACTATGTTGGAGCTGGCAGGCAAGCAGACTATATTAAATTTTTCTCTGGAATCGACTTCAATTCTAGACTGAATTATTGGAATTTTAGTGACCCTAAAAAAGGCTGTCAGAAATGATATTCAGCACAGAGATTTCAAATCTAATGCTCTATTACACATACTTCACATAAAATAATATAGTTTCAATATAAACAAACCAGTCAAAAAACACATTCTATTTGTTCTTGTAATTTGTACGCATTCCGATATTGATTTGTCACAGCAGAATCCTAAATGTGTCTGCTTCTTGTGACAAAACTCACAGGCAATACTTCATAATTCAAGAGTTCGTTTGGAAATGATGCAACTGTATGTTTGATTATTAACACTTTGTTCATTTTATGGATCACTTAAAAAAAAAACACAATCAGCACAACAAATAGATGGTTAATAACTCCAGCCACCTGTATTTCCTCTTTGTTTTTGGGTTGTGTTTCTTTGCGCATAGAACAGAATTACCGCAAGTGATCTATTTCCCAGTATAATACCAGCTGGACCTAGCATCAAGTCATCACATGGGAAGACGGCTCCTCGCTTTTCTCTAGACCTGATAGGACTCACTGAATATAATCCCCTATTAAAACTAGAGAAAGCAGTTCAACTTTGAACTTAAGTTTACTTGTTTTATTTTAAAGAGAAAACAGCACATTGTGGGTGCCCCTATACTGCCACCACTGCTCCTGAAGCTCCCTGATTAACATAACGCTGGTGTCATAGACCTGCCAAAGGACAAGAAAGCTCAAGTAGTGTCAATGTGAAAAAAATTGAGAGCTTGTGTTTAGGTTAGCATGTTGGTAAGATTTCCTGGGTGTAAGTCTGATATTTCTAGAAGATATAATGTCACACCAAAGTCCCTGATCTTCTCTCTGGCTCTCACAATACCTCTGCTCCCTGCTGTCATCCACAATGAAACTGAGCCTGAAATTCAGGGCGGGTTATAGATATACCAGTTGGGACTGGGACCCCCAAGTGCATTATGATCAGCTATGATTTTCTCTAATGGTCTCCTACAACATGGGAAGCCAATTTTCTATGTTATAATTTTTCTTTTTAAATGTTCCCACTTTTGAAGAAAATATAATTTTTCATGGTGTACAATGCCAAGGAAATTATACTTAACGTTTGGATTGTGCAGTCCTGTGTCATCAGAGAAAAACTGAAATAGGCGTGGGAAGGGTGGAGCTCAGACCAAGGTCACACTCATGTCTTCTTTAGAGAATCTATCTAGTCTTCCCCGAGACCCAAGAGTGGTGGCAAAGAGAAAAGGTAACCAAAGATCCTGAACTGACTCCCAATGATAAATAAATGCCCATGTGGACAACACCCACACATCCTTATTTTCATGTGGATCACTTTATGATACTCATTATATTCATGGTGTTAAGGGAGGAAGGCTCCATCTGGTGTAGGAGAATTTAGAGCTGAAATAGTAGGAGATTAGATAGCACTTCAGATTTTATAATAATTTACAGCATAACTAAAGTAAGTTTCTTAGATTTCCTGTGTGCCTGTTCTAAAGCAAGCACGTCGTGAATATCTGCCGGGCTCTAATACTTTAAAAGTACAGACTATTATCACTTTTTGTTAAAGGCATCAGTTTTTATGAGCATGTCTCCTGAGGCAGTCCAAGGCACATTCTTATTAACCCTTTCCAAAGGTTCCCTGATTGGTCAGCCACTTTGCAGGCAACATAATTTGCTTCCCTATTTACTTAGACTGACAAACCATCTTTGCCACACAGACGTCCTGGAAGTTTTGCTCTGGTCTGGGTTAGCCCAGGATGAACCTGGGACAAACAAGCTGCCCAGAGACTTGGATGTAAAGTGACATCTGCCAGCTGCTATATGTGGGAACAAATAGCTCCTACACTTGTGCAGACATCCGTAGGGAAGCTTTGTCAGTTAGCTGGAGGTAAAGATGTTTTGTGTTCGTCTCTTCCAAATAACATCTGTTATCTTACAACGGGAAAGGAGTATGACTGCACTTGTTGAATCCTTGACAAGGAATTAGAGTCCTGGATCTTTGAAGCTCTTCAGGCAGTTGTACATGTACAGCATCCCATCTCTAAAGGTCCCACCCATATCTACCTTAAGCTGCTTTTCATAGAATTATTCCAAAGTCATAGTTAGAACCAATGGCTCTCTGATACCCAGGCTTCCAAAGAGAAGTAATATCTCACCATCTAACTTCATGTCTTACATCATAACTCCTACAGGAATGACCATGAATTCTATTCATGTAGGTAGTTCTCAATCTGTGGGCCATGACCCTTATGGCAGTCAAAAGATCCTTTATATCAGATACCCTGCATATCTGATATCTACATTACGATTCATAGCCGTAGCAAAATTATCCTTATGACGTAGCAATGAAAATAATTTTATAGTTGTGGGTTAGTACAACATGAAGAACCATTAAATGGCTGCAGCATTAGGATGGTTGAGCTATGCTGATGTAGACCCTGCAGACTGGCTTCACATCATTTATTACTTTTTTAATCTCAGGTTTGGTCTTTGTGGTCTCAGGAGTGTAGTCTTCATCATTTTTCTCTAAACGGCAATGCATGTTTAACATGTCTGAATTACTAACACAGGCAAACTGAAACTTCCAACCCAAATTCACACAGGCATCAGGTCTTGTTTGGTTCTCTCGTTGGTCAGCACATTATTTTCCAAGTCATCATAACAAGGAGAAGTTCTCATTGTGCCCAAGTAGCCCACGTAACAACTTGAATGGGTAAAAATAAGTCAAAGAGACAACTAAGTATCTGGACAGACATAGACTGGGGTCCTGCGGTCACCCTGGAGCTAAGCCTTGCTTTCTGAGTCATGGGTGCAGCGGGGAGAAACACCACACTTGGTCGATGGCCACCATCACAGCAGTTACTTGACCAGCTTCTTACTCGATTCTTCTAAATCTAGTTTCTTTGTCTCTAAAATAGAGTAGAACTATACTTCAGGTTTTTTTTTTTTTTTAGATCATAAAATTTAATGTTCCTTGGAAAGAATAAATTAAATGGCAGATTGGAAGTGTCACTTGGGTATAAGTTTAATGTGATTGTTTACATAAATAACTGTATTTTTTTTTATCCCAGTATCTATACCAGCAAACACTGGTATAATCCAATTTACATGATATTGGTGATTTTAGCCTTGGTATCTCCTACGTAAATATAAATATTACTCAAGGCAAATATACATCTACCCCGCCTTCAACATACAGTAAACGTTTTCCCACATCATAAACCTTTTACTAGAGACATTTCTGCTTACCTAGGTTGCCTAGGAAATCCATCCCTAAGCAGCAGCAGCAGCCCCAATTCCCATCACCCCTGCTGAGGTAGTTAGCAAAGAGATAGCTGTTCCTTCATAAACCAAACTATGTCAGGAACACAAATAAGCCAAACACAAAAACGGGTACCATATTTTTTTTTTTCAAATCCATCTCGAGTGCAGAACATACTCAATTGTCTGATAAATTGGTTAAAATTGGTGCCACTAGAATTGAGTCACTAAAGAGTTTATTTCTGTCACCATATTAACTGTCATGTAGCAATTGCACCTAATGAACTTAATATGGCTTATGGCCATGAACTGCTTTCTCTCAAAAACAAAATCTAAATGGTCCTGTGTTTGGCCAACTGGCATTCATGACTCCATCAGTCAGAGGTACATGAGGCACACAGTTCCATTCTAGCCTCTGGCTGGTTCAGTTTTATTCCCTGTGCTCTTTAAGCGTAAGGTATTTACACTAATGTGCTAGGTATCTTAGCAAAATAAAGAGTAGCAGAAGAAATCTGTGGTTCCTTTCTAACAATTTCACTGCACATAAAATCTCTACAACTCAGTAAATTGTGGCTAAAGAGGAGTCTTAATAAGCTTAACCATGAGTGCAGCCACTTAGGGATGTTTACATGTGTGAACTGAAGCAATGGAGTCATCCTTTAAAACAGAGTGAATTTGGAACTCAAGAGCAAGCCCTAAAAATAACGTTATCAATAAACCAGGGGTTGATACTTAGTGCTCCACACTACTTGATGCTCAACAGAGTAAAACAAGATCCTTCTGTAACTTACACAGACAGAAGTGCTCAGCATACCTGAAAATGCAACAGGCTTTGCACCTTGAAGGGACAGACATCCTACTCTTCTCTGGACTTCTCTTTCTTGACTGCCCAATGATTTCAGTAGCTCACAGGAATTAACACAGTCTCTTATTGTCCATATTTACATTTGGATGCTATTTCTCTTTCCTGAGTTCCTTCCTTAA
Source organism: Mastomys natalensis (assembly GCA_021653895.1). Taxonomy (NCBI): domain Eukaryota; kingdom Metazoa; phylum Chordata; class Mammalia; order Rodentia; family Muridae; genus Mastomys; species Mastomys natalensis. Next base: position 1,345,520 of record JAJTUV010000287.1, read on the forward strand.
ACATAATAGCTGCCCATGAAGCTCAGCTACTACCTTCCAGAAGGAAACCTCTCCAGTGTAGCCATGTACCATCCTCACCAAGAAGTTCAACAGTGACCCCAGACAAAACCATTGTTTGTGCTTTGCCCTACTGCTCTGAAGCTCTCCTGTGAAGCCTTTCCACTCTCATCCTCATTACCCTGCCTCTGTCACACAGCTCAAGGCTGCTCCTTCATGACTTAGAGGCACTAACCTCAAAATAAAACGGGAAAGTCTAATGCTGAAGCAATTAAAATTTCATGGTGCAAATAAATCTTCCCGATGGCTACTTGGCAATCTCCTCAAGGATGCCATTTCTCTACACCGGTCCTTGCTATAAAGGTATTTAGCACCTTTTAACCCAAGGACACCAAAGCTTGTGAAAACCAAAACACAAAGAATAAATCTAACTCAACTGTAGGTCAATAAAGCAAACCGGAAGTAACTCAAAGCACACACAGCGTTAAGGGTACAGAGGAAATGTGTGGTGTGCAGGCAGAGATACTGTACCCATCGGCTTTCAGATGAGATCCCAACATCAGCAAAAGGGGCTGAGCACAGAAGTTCTGGGATAGGTTAGCTCCTGGGAAATTTAAAAGCCAGAAGCTCTAGCTGACCTAAAGCTAGGCTTTAGATAACGGCTTCTCAACCAGTGGATCAAAACTCCTTTTGGGGTCAAATGACCCTTTCATAGGGGTCACATAAGACCAGCAGAAAACATATAGATATTTACATCACTATTCATAACAGTAGCAAAATTACAGTTATGAAGTAGCAACAAATAATTTTATGGCTGGGGGTCACCACAATATAAGGAACTGTATTAAAGGGTCATGTCATATAGGAAAGATGAAAAATCACTGATACAGATGGAAGCATTTACTTCTCATTATGATTGATACTTAAGACTTTCTTTTCTCTCTTATTTATTTATTTGTTTATTTATTTACTTATTTCCTTTTTTTTTTTAATTTGGTAAGAAACTAGAAAGTGTTGTGCTGCCAAGGGTGGCTCCACCTGTGCTTAAGGAATCCTCCTGCCCCAGATACACAGTACCCGACTACCATGCCTGGTTGATTTTCTTCTCTTACACATGATGAACTTGTCTCTCGCTACCATTATCTTTTTATTAGAAGAAAGACATACTTATTTGCAAATAATCAAACGATGTAGACACTTAACAAATGCATGCAGACTTTCAGAGTGAAGATATGTAACGAATTAAAAGGTGAAGAAGTTAAGCAGCCACCTTAGAAAACAAAAAATTTTTCAAGCACAGACGGAGTCATCCACGAAATTAAGGTAAGTTTTCTTTGCTTGGGTTGAGTTCAAAGCCTGAGAAAAAGCGCATCCTTCCTTCGATCTGAGGCATGCTCCTCCACATCCAGTAACTCCTTCTTCTCCCTCCTCCTCTCACTTTCATTACCATAGCTAGCTGTGCCAACAGAGCAGCTCCACTATGTGCTAACGCCCTTCCTATTTGACTACTGGGACTCTTGGGGTACTGGCTCAATGCTCTTCTTCCTATGTGTACTGTAAAATAGATACTAGTCCCATCTATATCCTACAGATGCAGAAGCCAGGGTTATAAAGATTAAGTTGGGATCTGCCAGTTACAAGATTAACAACAGACCTCATTTGCTAGAGCTAGCTCCTAGTCCTTCTCCCCCTTTCTTCTATTTTCTGCCTCAAACTACCCCAGACTTGTGTTCTGCGTGAGCTTCTATATGATCGTACAGTGGGAATTTTCTCATAGACACATCCCCAGTGAAGGCCAGTGGCAGAGGAGGTTGATGGAAGGAAGCAAGGCCTGAGAGAGCCAAACCACCAACCTATGACTCAAGTATCAGATGTTGGTGGCCGCAGTGAGTGCATTGGTGATGCGAGGAAAAGATCTGACAACCACCATGGGGACAAATCACCAGAGTAAAGTGCCTGATTAAAAATGGCGAGAGAGAAAATGAGGACGAGCGGTCAGGATGGCCTTCAGTTATGTATTCATAAAACTCCGTGAATGGTGACCCCGTGTATGTAAATAAAAAACAAGGAATAAGGAATACATAGTCCAGGGCATGGTGGGAGGTCAGTGACCAGTGGACACTCGATAGTGAGGAAGCAGGATGAGTACGGCTGAGCTCATGAGAGAGAATTAGGGCAGCACATCAATTATGGCCTATTCAGCATAATGAGATGGTCCAGACCCTGTGATGTAACTTGAACTCTACTTTTAGATACGTATTCTAAGGCAGTCAATGGCTTCAGAGGCAATAGGCTGATTAAAAATATTATGTATCAGATCAGTATAACATTCATCTTCTGCAAATAAAGCTAATCACTTAAATTTTTTTTCCAAAAATATTCACAGGTTTAAAGATAATTTTAGAAAACTTTACCCGCTCCATTTTTTTTTTTTTTTCTTGAAAAACTACTTGATGAGTAGTGCTCTGTTGAGCATCAAGTAGTAGGTTTATTGATTTTTAAACTGCAAATAGTCGTTACAAAAAGTTTTTTTTTCTTTTAAATAAATTCACACAAAGAAAGAGAAATAGAAAGCGACGGTAGTGACCAGCAAGAGGAATAATAGTTACATTCATTTTTATGTGTGTGCGCCAGTTGTTTGTGCTAACATTGGAAAACTCCAACCTGGAATCCAGAACCACAAATCTGCAAGCGGAATGTCTTGAGATGGGCACATGGAATTCAAAGAGTTTTTTCTCTTTTTTGTTTTCCCTTTTAGAAGCTACACATAAATGGTGGTTTTCCTTCTGTACTGTCACAGAACTTATACATACATAAAAATATGGAATGCTTCACGAATTTGCGTGTCATCCTTGCGCAGGGGCCATGCTAATCTTCTCTGTATCGTTCCAATTTTAGTATATGTGCTGCCGAAGCGAGCACGATCTGCTCCTTTTGAATAGCCATATACACTTCCAGCCTTCCTTGTGCTGCCCCTTTCTATTCAGATTATATTGCTTAAGAATATCGGTCCTCCCATGCTATCCACTGCATGTATTCTTTGTTTAAATGTTCTGTTACTCTTTTTTCTACATTTATGTATTTTTTTCATTTATGTATTTTTTTTAAGATAAGAGTTTATAACCTCTCTTTTCTTCTAACTAGCCTACTTTGGAAATGTCATTATGATTTACCTCCCAACATTATGCAATAATACATAATATTTTCATCTCCAAATTCTGTAGTGATGAATCTACTAGCTGTCTTAGTAACAAGGAAATGTGCATTTTCTTATTGAAGGGCATTGTAGGTGAGAAAAGACACTAAAGAACATAAAGGCTTAACTCTATTAGCATATAGAAGTGCTCAAGGTGAGATGTGTTATGCATATGTGTGTGCACATGTGAACAGGCAAGTACATGTGCCTGAAGGCTATGTGAGGAAATCCATGTAGAGTCTAGCCATTCCAGAAAGACATAATCACACCATCATGAATAGTCCCTAACCAGAAACACTGCATTATAATTTATTACTTTACTGATGACCCTTCAAATGCAATAAAGAATCCAGTAAATCAGAAAAATTGATAATTCAGGGTTACGTGGAGTTCAGGCTTATATTATGTAATAATGTAAAAATATATACCCAGGTAAACATTGACCCTCATGCAGAACAAGCCATTTCAGTGCTTTTGCTTTAGAAGAATAAACCAAAAAGAAAAAATATGACCAGAGGCCAGGATTTTAGGCTGGCATTTTAGTGCAATTAAAAATAATTTTCACATTTATTAAGACTGACCCTAATTGCTTACATTGTAAAACTTAAATGATGGAAAATAGGCACTAAACTTAATTTATGATCCGGGACTTTCATTAATTCAGATTGACAAATCTCCCTAATAATTCTTTAGTCATTTTCTTAAGTGAAACATGCAAATGGCTTTTTCCCTCAATTTTCAGTGAGAAAAGGAGGGAGCAGACACTGACGGTTACATTTTTCCCCTGGAATATAAATGTATCTACAAAATGTCTGGGTAGGTTCTTTTATGAATGAATCATTAGAGCTGTAAAAACACCTATAGATATAAATTCTGTTTATAATATTCAGAGTGCTTCTTTTCTGGATAAAATTATGTAAAATTATCATGACTGAAGCTTTTTTAAAAAAAATAGTTCAATTTAGAAATCTCTCTCTAGTTCAGTTCTGTGTCTCGAGTATTCAGCATAGGAAAGAAAAATTGACAGGCTCATTGCCACAATTACCAATGTCCAAAATCACATGAGCACAAAGGATCTAGATAGAAGTTACCGATAAACAAATTACTCTGTCCTTAAGGCAAGGGGAAAAAAACCTCAAATCTTAACAACTATACTTAACACAGTTGCACTACTACAGGCATTTTATAGCAACAAAGTGACCTGGGCTAATCCTATATATTTTATAGAGTTGCATACACTTGTTCTGAAATAGAAAAAAAAAAAAAAAAAAAAGAAAGAAAGAAAGAAAAAAAGAAAAAATCCTTAGATTAAGTTGTTCCTAAATCAAGGACTACTTATTACTCTTCTGTAAAGAAAAACAAAATGCAGGGTCTAAACCCCTGAGACCAGAAGTAGTTCACGTTGTACAGCTAGTTTCCTGGTCCTCTTGTTTTGGTTTGACTTGTCGTTGTTACTGGTTTTGTTTTAGAATATCTCACAATCTTCACTCTCTGTTACTCAAAACGCTAAGGTGTCAGAACATTTTAGACAATAGATTTTCAATTTAACATATTAAGTCTGTAGGATACAATGTTTTAGAAATGTCACTATTTCTTTATTGAATTTCTGTATATGCTCTTTGGCTTCATGTACCTTTGTAATATGTTCTTCTAAATTTTTAGGTATATTTACTGAGCTACTTGAAACTGGCTGCATAATATCAAGTCATTCCACTTAGAAAACAGGAAACTACTCCAACTTTCTAATGCTATTTCTTAATAATCAAACTATTCTTTCCCTTTCTTGGATATAAAAGGAAATTTTAACTTAATGATCTGAACCTAGATACATAGGATCTATGGAATGGGCTCTCTAGTCCTTGTATCCTTGAAACACAAGCACAAGTTTTCCTAGTGTGCATAACTTTCATAATATTTATTAAGTCCGTGTCCTCAAGTCTTAGACTTAATTAATACTTATACTATAAGACTTCATGAGTTAAAATACCCACTTACGCTGATACCTTTGTGTATTAGGAAAAGTCCACCAAGGCCCCTCTCTGGGCAGCTTTGGCTCTGTGGAGGCAGCATAACACGTAGTTAAGGAAACACCAGCAGAAATTCAGGCTAACAAAGCTTCCCATCTGGACACTCACACAGAAATACAAGCCAACACCAGGTTTTCAGCTCAATTCAAATTATGGAAGAAAAATTCATCTGAGATCTCAAACTAGACTTCATGATGCATGTGTTTAATCCTAGCTGTACAGGGCAGGATAGGGGAAGACTGCTAAATTCAAGAACAGTTTAGGCAACATAGTGAGACCTTGTAAGCAATGAGTAAGTAAATAAAAAATGTAAGACATCACGTCCCAGTGTTAGCGATTCCATTTCTAAATTAGTCTCGTTTAACTATCTTAGTCTGACTATATCAAGTTATATAAAATAAAAAAATCCTATCCTGCTATCCCAGCTCTATTTTCTTGCCTTCTCTATAAGAATGAACGGGCTCAAGTTCAGATGATAAAGACATGGTCTTTGGTAATCTTCCTAGATTGTTCCACAGCTATTATATATATAAAACTTTGAAACTAGACTTTTGATACAATACATACATGCCTATTATTAGCTATATTACCTTTCTGGATCTGTTTTCTAAAGATGTTATTTTAAATATTAAAACAAATCACTAGCCAAAGGGCTTAGCATAGTGCACTGTTAAACGTGGGTAGTCACCATAGCCACCATTGCCAACACAGTCTTTGGACCAGTTCAATAAACACCAATCAACATTGGATTTTCTACAATTTATATTAAATGTAAAAGGTTTTCTGTAAAACATTAAAATCAAATGAGTATTGGAATTGCACTGGTATAAGCCTAATTATAATAAAGACAACATCTCCGTGCTGTGGAATAAAAATTATGGCAACAAAGTAGCAAGAACACAGTTATTCAAATAATCTCTCCCTCTCTCTCTCTCTCTCTCTCTCTCTCTCTCTCTCTCTCTCTCTCTCACACACACACACACACACACACACACACACACACCCCTGCAAACCAGTTGCCGTGCATGACTGCATGAGAAATGAATTCCATATCAGATGCAAATTGAAAGGTTTTTTTAAGAAAACATGTAAAAACACTTTGGGGATAGTAGAGTTCTCAAATAGTTCTTAAATAGGATACAATACTTTAAATTGGGGAAAACATGTTATATCATGTCAGAGAATTTCTTTTCATCTCTGGATATAAACTGAAAGAAAGAAAAGGAAAGATAAAGAGAGAATAGGTGTATCTTATAAAATCAATGAATATCACATCTGAAATATACAAAGAAGTAATGCTACTTAATAAAAAAGGTAAATCAACAGAAAAATGTTAGCATCAAACTTAAAAATGTACTTAAAAAGCATATAGTGAATGACCAATATACATTTGAAAATATGCTCATTCTTATTTATCAGCATATTATCACAAATTAAAGCAATGTAATACATGCTAACCAGAATTACCAATTCAAGCCAGAATACATGCTGGTAAATACACAGAGGCACAAGAACAACTACTTTGGAAAACTGGTGTTTTCCAACAGTAGTTCCCAGGTTTGTGAGAGACCCCCATCTCAAAAAAATGCTATATGGAGCAAATGAAGATGACATTTACCGTTGACTTATGGCTTCCACAGCCTACCCGCACATGTACACACAATCATACTATATAAATACATGGCTACAGCTCACAAGGATAGTGGTGATCAAAAGATGTTAAATATCAGGGTTGGAGAGATGGCTCAGCCATTAGTATTATGGCTGCTTTTATAGACAATCCAAGTACAATTCCCTGCACACACATGGCTGCTCATAATCATCTGCAACTCCAGTTTTAGAGGATCTGATGCCCCCTTCTGGCCTCCACTGGCACCAAATATGCACATGGTGCACAGATATACATGTAGGAAAAATATCCATATATATAAAATAATTTTTGAAGATGTTAAACATCAAAAATGCATACTATCAGCCATCATTTTATTAAGTGATAATAGAAAAAAATAATGTATGATTTTAGGGGCCAATTTACTCTTGAAAAAAATGGCATGATGGAGCCACAAGCGTGTCTTACACCATATCCCTAGTTTTTAATTTCCTCATCAAGGTTGATAAATATGGACATGTTCCACCTTCTTGTCCGGATGCTCAGAAAAGTGGCTAGGTTAAACGTTAGAACATTTGAAAGGGCCATCAGAGCCAAGATAAACAAACAACATTGGAAGTACAGTGGAGGACCCACTATGGTAACAAAAATAGGAACTTGGAAGAGCTGCTGAGAGACTTCTATAGTCATTAGCAACCATCACAGAGGGCAACTAGAAACATTCTCCTTCCAAACATACTGGCAGAAACAGAGGTTTCTTGATTTGAATAAAATTCAGACCATGGATAGGCACACACAATGCCCAAGCAACCAGAAGAAAAGTATTAACAATAAAATACAGATTACATAACTGAGTTTAACTCCAACATTGTCCCCCTGAGGCACAGAGGGGACCCAGAATTGTGTACAGTCATACAGAGCTTTGACGCATGACCTGAGCTGGAGGTCTGGACTACTTAGCTTGGGTTTTAAAAACTAAGTAGGTTCAATATCTGATTTAGACATTACATGAATTAAGTTTGAACATGAAAGGGCAGGGTGACAGGTGACCATGAAGTGTCAAAAGCTACAACAATGAGGATCCAAGAATTGGTAAGCAGGGTTTCTTGGTACTTTCTATTCATACCCAAGCTGATCAATTATCACATAGTTTCCTCAGCCATGAGGAATTAGGTGACAGAGTTTTATTGTTATTGTTTTAAGATAATGTCAGAATCCCCATAAGAAACTCTTTCTCTCCTAAGAAAATCTATTGGCCCAGGAATTTATGAAGCTCTCAAGCCCAACGATACTGGATTAAGGAGGAAAAGAAGCTTTCCCATCACTTGACATTCAGAACAAAACCTAGAGCTGATTGTATCAGTTGTGCTGCTGATCTAGCATGTAGACCTCTCTTTGTGTACATTAGACTCATGAAGTTAAGCTAAAATCACCTTCACAACAGAGAATGGCCATGGCTCAGTGCAAGATTTTCCACATGCTAGGACTCAGTATCATAGCGGTATCCTGACTTTGTTATTCATCTTTGCTGTTATTCATCTGGACAAGGTACCTCTCCCACCAAGAATATCATGAAGCACAGGACTTATAGCAATAATGAATTTCCTTCGAGTTTCTGTCTTCTCCACAGAGTACAGGAGGGAAGCGTTCATCTCACCAGGCAGCTTATTAGGATTAGCTCTGAATGAGACACCACAGAATGTCAGGCCTATCAGTTACTAAACACGCATCATACAAACTTTGTCTTTGCGAGAACCTCTGCTCGGCATTTGTCATCCACCTGAATAATTAACAAGTACATGCCGCCTGCCAGCAGCATAGGGAATTAATTTCCCCTGATTATATGCAGATCACGTCCATAAAGACTCAGACCACATGCACACCGCACTCCTGCCTCTCACTGCTACAGGTAAGGACCCCACTGTGTACCCTCCAGCTCTAAGATGATTTAGAACTCAGGACTGTCAAGATACCGAGGGCTATGTACACTTTTTTGATGGCAGCTTGGAATTCTCTGCACTAACTTATTCAAAGTCAAGGAATTTATTTTAACTACTTTTCTGACATTTTAAAATAACAATAATTCTACAGTTATATATGTTCACTATTTTTTTTTTTAAATTGGTGTGAATAACTGCATGTTATGAAAACCACACTCATTAAAGTTTTCAGCAAAGCATCTATTTCGGGAAAAAAAAAATAACACCAGCGGTAAACACAACAGAACTGAAACGTGAAACAAGTATCAGCTTGACAGGGATTTACATGTACAGTTATGACAGCAATGAATTTGGACTCCTAATTTCACATGAAATCATAAAGATAAAAAAAAAAAATGTGTGGCCAGCAATGGAGAGGGAAGATCGATATCAGAACCTAAATTCTTCACAATTGAAATATTGGCTTGCCATGTCTAAGTAGAAACTGTTTCAGGAGATCATATACTAACTAATGGAAGTTTGTTGAACGTATCTCTTTAAATGCCTGCCTTCAAACAGCTATTTCTTATCTGCATAGTCAGTCCTATAATGATAGAGAATACTTTTAGACCTCAGTTAAAAGTTATTAGTGTTATAAAGTAAAATAAGCTAATGAGTTTTCTTCTTGAAAAAGTATAGTTTTAAAGGAGGCTGTGAAGCCTTGTTACGTGAGGGTAGTTGTCAACTTGCTCTGAGTATCTCCATGTACATCCTTCCTTCAATAGAGCCACAGCACAAACCAAGCTCACCCATAGGAACTCACTCCTTAAATATGGAAGGCTGCAGAAGAGCGAGACCTTTACCGGTCACAAGACATAGACACGTGAAGGGCAGTATGAGTAGCAGTAAACTCCTTCTAGTTGGTGACAACACTGGACACTTATTAAAATATACTCTTCCTGTCACGAAAAATGATTCATGTTGCTAAGCTATGCTATCATTAAAATCACCTACTTTAGACGGAATGGCTGAGACTTTATTCTTCATCCATTGAGATGCTTCGATCAAGTATGCAATATGGTTTAATACATTTAAATATGAATATACATTTTTCCCATCAACTCTCACTAGATCAATGTTTAGAACTACTGCCTCCTACCATTACACTTGTAAAAATTATGACTTGCAAGCACTGTTTTAACATAGTTAACCAATTTAAATGCATCATTTGGATCAACATAAATCTTTTTTAATGACTGTATGAAAGTGAGGTGTTGTACTTAGTACCTTTTTGCAGTAATGTAATTATATGTACAGAAGTCATTAAAAATATCATGGTCAGCAAATAAATATTCATCATAAAGCTAATTTGCTAGGTTTGACTTGATCTAATTCTGGGAGAAATGTGAGGCTTGAAATTTCTAATTTTAAAATATATCGAAATGGAAAGGAACTATGTGTAATACCATTTTATCCATGTCCTCATAGCATGTTTAGTATTGTTGCCACTCTTATTGAAATTTAAATTGAAAACACTTGGCTTCGTCTATAGCCTGGAGACCTAGATCTAACTGCAGTCCCACTATCATAAGGCAACTAAAATTGAGGCCTTGGCCCCATCCTCTGGGCTACATTTTCACATCACGCTAGAATCTGGGCAATTCATGGATGATTAGCAAATTAAAAGGAATGACAAATTTTTTTCTACAACTTTTCCCTTATAATAACCAGGGATGGATGCCTGTACTCCCATGCCAGATTAATATAGAAGTTATGAGGTAGCATAAGAGACAAGGAGGCTTTATTTCATTAAGAAGGGGTGGAGGAAAATGACAAGGAATTACCCAAGGTCAAGCACTGGAATTCATTTTAAATCAGAATGAAGGTGTGCTAGGTGCGGCGTGGGGAGAGCCTGACAACCCCATCTCATTCATTTGCTTCCCTCCATTGCTATGAGTTACACGCACAAGTCTATGTTTTAGATATGACGCTTGCCCTTCTTTCTCTACAACTGAGATGGTAACTCAGTGAAACTCCAACTTGGGAGCAAGCATCCCAAGTTTACTGTGATATTTTTGGAAACAAGGGCTTCCCATAGAAACTGCGAAACCCAGATCCCAAGTCCATCACAGCAACTAACAATAATAGGAGAGTGAGACAACAGGATCGCTTTTATAATGTGGTCCTGTGACAACTGCACAAGCGTCTATGACTCTGCCTGTGCTTCTCGGGTGATCTGATCCTCACAGAGACCCAGCAGCTTTAGAACTCTACAAATTCGGTGGAGGACACTATGCCTCACAGCAGTCTACTTAGCTAATATCCCGAGGCACACAAAACTAAGGTGGCCAGGCACACTGTAACTGGGGGATGTCTTGACTATCATAGTCATAACCAGTAGAAAGGTAAATTTAAGACATAACAGTACACAAGCCATAATCAAAATAGAAACTTTTAAAAGTTAGGAAACAGAGGCCCACTCAATAGCTCATTAGGTAAAGGCACATTGCCAGGAAGCCTGACAACCTGAGTTCGATTCCTGGCACCCACATGGTGGAAAAACAACATAGCCTTTCCCACTTGTGATGTCTCCAAAAGCACAATATGGCATATGCACAGACATGCATACACACAGACACACATACACACATACCTTACACACACACACACAATCATACATACACACAACCATACACATGAACACAGCCACCCACACACACACACACACACCACACATATACACTAAATAAGTAAATGTAAAACTATTTAAGTTAGGAATCAAAAAGAAGACACATATATTGCATCAATCTATGTGGAAGTTGTTGTTCAAGACATAATAACTCATAGAAAACGAAGACATCTGGAATTACTGCTGTCTTTACAATTACAAGAGGACATTAGTTCTAGAGAGATTTGCTGAACAGCTAGAAAACACCGAAACAACAGAGGTAAAAATAAATTCTGTGTGCTAAGATGGCAAGTGGAGGAAAAGATGGTATAATGTGAGGAGGGAAGACTGAGGTTTAAAGGTGTGGCTTCGTCCCTGCCATGAGCCAGTCTTACTGAAGCAGGACCCTTGGCCAACAGCTTAACTGGAGCCCTGGACCCCAGATCAGGCTCAGAAGTCCCAAACAGAATCTGAAATACTAAACTAGAGGTCAAAATATATCTCCCTTGATATTTTCATAAACTGACTATACAGAAATAAAATTAGAAAAAAAAAAAAAGCTTAACCTTTTGAGTTTTTAATGAACAGAATATAAAGGAAATGGTCACTAAATCAAAACATAGTCTATATGTACTATACAGGCTGTCCAAATCACCCTTGTTAATTGCTTAATCAAGATGCTCTATAACCCACACAGTCAACTACATGAAGCCTCCAGTGCCCATTACACTGAAGAAAAGTGCACATCATTTTTAACATATGATAGCACATCCAACCCAGGGCGAGTATCTACAGCTTTCTGGGTGTCAGAGAAGAGAAAGCATAATGACCTTGTGGGCAGAATGTGCTTATAAAATATATCAAGAGACAATATGCTTTCCACTCCTAGGAGACTGTTGGTAAATCTTTTTTACGAGTACACTATGAGGTGAATAATTAACACTTCCAAGTGAAAGTTGACTACCATCATAATATTTAGTCAATGAATTGTTACAGTTGAGTTTTAACTCACATGAAATTAACTATAATACTTTCAGTCATAATAATACGTAAACACAAATCTAAAATAAAAGATGAGGAATTCAGTTCAAAATGTCTTTTCACAGACCAGGTTGGTGGTGGTATTTTAATATTATTTTTAAAAAAATGAAGCAATATCAACATAAAATGTCTTTTCACAAAAGCATTATATGCTTAATATTTTAAGAGTACAGTTTCTGTGGTACAAATCTACTGGGAAGAAAGAAGACTCTGCCTAACATAAAGATCTACAAGCCTTTCAGTTTAACCTCAAGACTCAGCCACTGAGCCTTCACAGGTAGTCATTACATGGGAAAAGGCAGCACACATGTCATGTATCATGTAATTCCAGAATTCCAGAGAGTTTCACAGCATGGCCAGTGAGCCCCTCCCCTGCTAGGGGAGAATACTATGACAAGGCCCAGATCCATCAGCTTTGAGACAACTGTACAGGTGACTCCTTGTGCTGTACAGTAACACCTGTTGTCCATATTCTCTTGTGTGAAGAACAACGGTGTCCCTCAGGACTTGTCAATCATGTTTGCTTTCATCATCAGTTTCATGGAGTGAACAATGCAGGCTCTTCACTCTCTGTGGTCAAAGTGAACCAAGGGTCTCCCTCCTTTCCTCTTCCCCCTTTTCTTGCATATGCCATTCCTTTGACAGGGGTTGGACATGATTGCCTTGCTTAGAATGATTCCAAGGATATGGATAATCAAGGAATATTATACCTCTATTTTCATGGGTTATCCTATACTCTATCTATGATACAGTTTTGTAAAGCAGTACTACTAACATATTGACTGTAACATACTAACTTATAGACTATAACCCATTGCCAAATGGAGGTCTTTTTGAGTTGGGCTTCACCCACAAGTTAGTGTGAGTAAATTGTACCATCATTCCAATGCATATTTTCCTTTGGACCGATCATAAAAAGATTCCCAGAAATTTTGGAAGTTGGCCTGATTAAACCATCAATATATATTTAATAAGGTAGAGAAAAATCCTGTTTTTTTTTTTCACAATTTATTACTAATTGTACTGAATTGTACTAATTGTACTGTAGCTGGTAGCCTTAGGGGAGAAACATGTATCTCCCTGAGACAGAGAAATAGAAGAATTTTATGGAAGGACTTGGGGCTGGGAATGGGAGGGTCAGATAGGAATGGGTAAGATGGGGTTGAGGGGGGAATGTGGAGAGTGACAGCTAGAACTGAAGAATATCTGAGGGGTGGTGTGGAAACCTAGAGTAATGGAAGGAAATCTCCTAAAATATATTAATGTGATCCTAGTGACTGGTCATCTCTTGTCACTCAACAAAGCTTCTAGGACTGGGAATAGATTACATTCAATTGAGTTATTGGCCAAAGGGTCCCATGGAAATCCCCAAACAACCCAAGCTGTTGCCAAGACAATAGATTGCTCTCCACAAACTGACAGCAAGGTCCTATTGCTAATGTCAACACCCACACAAGTCACTGACCATGGAGAAGTAGAGCTGGTACCTACACTGAACCTTCATCCCTATATTCTAGTGTCTTTGGTGCAAGAAGGCGCTCTTCAGGCTAACAAAGGAGAAACTTATGCACAAAGCTTTTGATCTACAGTGCTGTGCTGTCTGCAAAGTATGCTAGGGTGATGGTGACATAGACCTTACAGGAGTAACCAGTCAGTAGTGGATTTGACTTAAGGCCCACACCATGAAATGGAATCCATACCCAATACTGCTTGAGTAACAAAGAACCAGATACCAGATAGCCCAGAGACCTAGGGTAAACCCAAATACTACTAGTCTTATAGATCAGTACCTTATTCAGCCATTATCAGAGAATCTTCCCCTCTGCAATAGATGGGAACAAATACAGAAACTTACAATCAGACATTACACACACACACACACACACACACACACACACACACACACACACAGAGAGAGAGAGAGGCCTTGAAACACAAAGGTCTAAATGGATGTCTCTATCAAATCCCCCCGCCCTTCAGAGCCCAGGGAATCCCAAGGATGAAGACGCAGAAATAGTATAAAAGAGAGGGAGGGTTGAGGACACCAGGAGAACAAGTCCCTCTAAATCAACTGAGCAAAACTCATATGAACCCATAAAGACTAAAGTAGCAAGCACCGAACCTGTAGGAGTCTCCACCAGGTCCTCTGCGTGTATATTATAGCTCTCAGTTTAGTATTCTTTTGGGATTCCTGAGTGTGTAAATGAGTAGGTCTCGGAATCTGTGCCTTTTCTTTGTCTTTCTCTTCTGTGGTTTTCCTTGTCTAACTTCAATGTGATGGGTTATTTTTTGTTTTGTTTTAGCTTATATTTTATTTTGTTATGTTTTGTTGTTATCTCTTAGAAGCCTGTTCTTCTCTATTGAGAGACAGAAAAGGAGTGGATCCAGACAGGAAGGGAAGTTGGGAGGAATTGGGAGGCGTAAAGGAAGGGAAAACTGTAATAAGGATATATCATATGAGAAAAGAATATATTTTCAATAAAAGCAAGAAAAAGAAACAAGTTATTTCTATGTCATAATTAGAAACAAATAAACTATTCTTAGTTTTAGGGGTATATCAAAGGTAAACAAACAGAAGGTATAGTTTAGTAGTCTGGGATAATTGGCTTGGGCTACACACACACACCTCTCTTAACAAAGCACAGAGTGGTCTATTAGCAACCTACTCCCCCCCACTTCATTGAGCTACATTCATGCCCATCTCTGAACAATGGGAAAAGTTTTTTCTTCCCTTTAATTACCATGAAACATAGACATTCAAATGTGCTCTGCTAATGTCTATAAGCAAGAGTAAGAAGGCAAGTCCACCTTCAGCTGATTTCCCGTGTACACTGTGTCCTCGAAGTGAACTTTCAGAGAAAATCCCCTACTTAGAATTTTATGCCTATGCATAATTGGATGTGCATATGTTTAAAATCATTATAGGGAGAGACATTCACAGTAGAGAAATGGTTGTATAACTCAATCTGTCAAAATCAAAATAGAGAACCACCCAAAGTATGCCCTAGTAACCAAAAAACTCTTTTTCTTTAACCTCATAAACAAATTCCCCAGACAATAATTGGTGATTGAGCAGTCCCTTCACTCGTGTGGCGTTCCATCAGGCTTGGCACTGCAGCCCTTTCTAATTTGTACTACTGTTTTATTTTGATTAACATTTCTTTGTAGACTGTGTGGCTTTATTTCATTCCTGGATAAGATGCCAAGAATCTAGAGACACCTGGTCTAACTGCCAGCCACCAATAACATAAACATACTGAAGATTTCACTCTTTAGGATTTAGAGTTTACTAAAACTTGTGGTGTCTGATAAAGTGTCTGTTTTACAGTGACTGAACCATATAACTCCCTGCCCCCCCCCCCGCTGCCTCCCCCTAACACACATTAGGGAGCCCTCTTTCTTGCCATAGTTTTCAATGCTGAGTTACTAAGGGTTCAGACAACTAAGAAACTGACAGCATGAACTCCAGCTCTGAGAACCTTCAGTGGTCTTCTAGGGAAAAGGAGGATTAAGATTAGGATTCCATGCCTAACTGCTGTGGACAGAGATCAAACTGATCGTCAGCTTTCCCCAGAGCTCCTGTGGTCCTATTGTCCCTTCTCACACTGGGGAGCCTACAGGGCTCTGTACTCAGGGGGATACCCTTTGTATCTTGTAGAGGGCACTAACTTTCAGACATGGCAATTTTCTCTATCAGAAAGATGAATCGTAGATAGAAAAAGGTACATTTTTTTTTAAAAGTATGTACAGCTTAAAGTTTGCTTACACTGCACCCTGACTCCCTTTGTCCTATGTGGGGTCTTTTAAGAATGAAGAGAACTATATAACAACCCCAATCTGAAGCACTATCTGTAAATGAAACCACTACTCTAACTGCCTGAGAGGTCAGTTCTATTCCCCAAATTCTAGTTCATGAACCCTCCAGAATAAGCTTCCAATCTCAGGTTCCTTCAGGTTGACATGGTCAAGAGAATGTCAGCATTAACACGTCCAGTGTTCAGAGGTCTTCTGGAGAAAGCAGTATAAACTCCACATATAATTACCTTGCTTTAAGCCCAGCACAAAGTCCTATGCAATCCTATTTTGATCCAAAGAGGTCTTGCCAGATTTCTAGACTTGACAACACAGTGCAAGAAGGGTGTCAAAATCAACACAGCGAGACACAAACTGTAAGCTATACTTTGCTAGAATAAGAGATAAAGAAGGGAGTTGCACTCAAACTGGACAAGCTCTGAAAATCTTTTATATCAAATTTCCAAAAGAAATCTTCAGAAAAATGTAAATTTCGGAGACAAAGTAAATGTCTTGGCCTTACCAATTCTAACTATATGTGCCTTCCACCTGCCAAGGCCTCCTCCTTTAACACGAGACCTTCTGTGGCAAACAGATCAAAATACTCTCATAAATGCCGTTAGTTAAAGAAACACAAGTGAGAATCCATTTTGAACTTTTCAATTAGCTTCTGTCTCAGTTCTCTGAGGGTTGGTCGGTCAGCACTAGTCACCGAATGCCAACTGTGTTGATAACACAATTTTCCTTTTCATGGATGCTTTAACAGTGCTTATTTCTCACTGGCATGACCAATCATTGGGGACAATTGATCTTTTAATAAATCTTTAAAGAGAAATCATTCCAAGTTCGGTTGTCCAGGAAAAAGTCCTATAAATCAGTCTATGGTAACGATGTTACTTTGCTCTCTGGAGTATCCCATTTTATTCACACCAAAATAACCCAAAATGCACACGTGTGCCCCAAGGACTCTCATACAAAGTGGTTCAATAGAATTGATTCACGGACACCCAGAGCTGTAAAGAAGTGGTCTACCTCATGAGACCAGACAACATGTACCGACCATCCTGGTAAACAAGGAGAGAGGTGGATATATCAGTCCACTAACCCTGGACTGTGGCAATCTTGGATCCACCTTAAGCCCCAGACACAAAAGAGTTAAAGACAGTTTAGAACAGGGCATCTGAATCTTCAGGACACAGAGGCTGTGCAAATAGGATGTGAGTCTGGAAAGGAACCTAATGGAGGTTCTTTTTCACTTAGGAAAGAAGGCAGTGTCTATTTACAAAAACCAACCTCTGCAGAATGCTGAAACTACTGCTATCAGAATGCAAGGCAGCAACAAACTAAAAGGAGGGCTGGAGCAGCAGTTCCTAGCTGGTAGCCTAGCACATGGGTACCGTTTTAGCACATGGATAACGTTTTCCAGGATAAGCTGGGGAAAGTTGGCCTCTTTTCCTCTGTTACACTGGGTAGATGTTGCAACTCCCACGTTCATGCTGACTGCTTTGTGAGTTTATTTACACGTTCTGAAATGAAAGTATGACTCCCATCCATGACTCCCAGAGAGTGCTCAGGGGAGCACTGTCCCTTTGCTGAAAGTGCTGTAAGATTGGAGTTTTCTGTCAACAGGTAGAATGAGATGAGGTCCTGACACGGATCTTTAAACCTTCTCCCCAGAAAGGACGTGCAGAACTTTCTGGTGAGTAAGAAACACATTTTTTTTTTTTTTTTAAGTTTGGAAACTTCTCTTGTCCAGCAGTGATAATCACACAGGAAGTACCCAGAGTCTGACTGTCTGAAATGAGAGAACAAGGTAACGATTCGGGTGGACAGATGTATACACGGAGAGGGGAGGCTGCGTGGAGAGCTGGAGAAGAAAGCACTTTGACATCGATGCTCCTTAAAACGACCCCGAAATAGTGCAGGAGCTCAAGAGGCTGGGCCATGGCCGCAGGTGCATGCTTAACTCTAGCACCAGCAGTTTTGTCTGTGCCTCACAGAGGAGGCCGGCTGCTAGCAGAGGAAGAGCAGTTTTCTGTTCCTGAGGTTACAGAGTCACTGAAAATATGGCTTTACATAATTCCCAACTGCTTCTGATATCAAACCTAATTAACTCGATAAGATACTTACTCTAAAGTCATTTTAAATTCTCCAAATTTTAATGGCTTAAGAAACCCATGAAATGGGATACCGCATGTTGTGTCTCCTTATTTCTATGTGAATTCCCTCGGAAGGAATAAATACTTAGAAATCATTTTTGCTTGTTGAGAATTTCTTCTATCCTCTCTTAAATGGGGACATATTTATCAACTGCCTTATACTAAAACTACTTTATTGAAGGATAAAAATTATCTCATAGACACTTAGCCATTCTGCCACATCATAAATTCTCTCTTACCTTCTCCTATTTAAGTAACTTGGTGGTGTGTGTGGTCATTGGTTACTTAGAGTACTGGTACCCACATTATCACATGATCTTAAGTCAGTTATAGTTCAGGCACCTTTCCAAGAGGAATAGGGATGCCAACTCAAATCCAGGACCCTCCACGTTTGGAATGAATGAGAGAATCTGAGTTTCTTCCATTTTATATCTAGGCTCAAAGTTAAAACTACTGGCACATTACTAAGTAAGTGGGCACCGAGCTTTATCCTGGAGACTGACATAAGAATACACCTGACACCCCCACACACACCCCGAGCAGCCAGAGCTCCACGCACAAATACCAGAACTGCACGTATCTTCAATGAAGGGTCTGGCAGTGAAAATAAATTATCTATTTCACGCAAACTGAAGCCAAAAGGGGCAAAAAACAAAGAATCTTAGTGCAATGTTTCAGCAAAGCAGCCCTGGCTCCCTTTAAAAACACTCTTTAAGGTGCTAGAAACTGTAATTTAATCAGGTCCTGGAAAGTGCTAAGCAGAGGGAAAGTGTTAATTAGTAAATTAGTAAGGAGACCATTTTTAGAGTGGAAAGGCTTTCTTTTACACTTTTAAACATTTACAAAACACTGTTTCTCGTTAAGGTGCAATTTGGAATATTTATGGAAATGATTTTTATGTTTTCTTCTAAATAATTCATATCACTTTCCATCCAGGGAGTTCAGGATAGATTCCTCCCCACACACCACCCTATGTTAGAAAAAAAAATGCAGAACAATATAAAATGAGCCACATGTTACAAGGATAACATAAACCCAGAAAAAAGAAAGGCATCCCTGGATACAGGTGACACTGATGGCTCAGAGCTGCCAGTGCCTGAGGGTCTGCTGACTCACAAGGTCCACCCACTCCCTCACAGGGCTCTCCTGCATCTAAGCTTGCCCTTTGCCATCCTGTCAGTCAGGCCTTCCTGGGCACTCCACAGCTCCTCCCACCCCTTAGCGTTCTTGCACTGGTCAGTCTGCATCCTCACAGAAACACAAACAGACCTTTACATGTCTGATGCACCGCCATATCCCCAGTGCCTAACAGTGTCTCATCCCTAGTAGGTACTGGAAGCAGTTATTACATGAATATATATTATACTGCCTCCTTATCCCAGACACCTAAAATCCTGAAAAATGTACAGAACTAAAAATTTCCACTCCAAAAATGGTTCTTGTGAAGTTATAGATACTTAAAAGAATAAATATTCTGTCATATATATTCATAGTTGAAAAAATGCATTCTTATAAGTAACACATTGCCTTGGATTAATCAGATAAAGATGAAAGTCAAGAATTTTGCAACAGTGTTTCTTTCTGGCACTACTCAGTTCTGCCTTCCAGCTTAGCATATTGTATATGAAGGATATCTTGTTAAAACAACTGTTGAAGGCAAGACATGCCGTATCAGCTATACTCAGTACCCTATGGGAACGCAAATGGCCCAAAGTCTATGCTAATATAATCTTCCTGCTCCTCTGTTAAGCTACAACAAAATCAGTTTTTCAGTGGCATGAAAGCCTTCACAGAAGCACCATATTATCTATATGTCTTCCAGAAAGGAGAAGCATTACTCTGTAAGGATTATATGGAATCAATTTACAAAGGTAAAAATTGTTAACAAATACCATGAAATAACTTAGTAAATAATCCCAGTCTCTATTTATCAACTACGAGGTAGCCTTTGCTCCTGTAGATGGGATTAGTAAATTGGCACCTATGGGAAGATAAAATCCCCAGCCAGGAACCCACGTGGCCTTTCAGCAAGAACCTCTTTGTCTCCTGACATAGGCTCTCCCACACTAGCCTCCCAGCGGCTTTCTAAGTCTTCTGGAAGCCTTATCGTTTATTAGCGCCTGGGCATTATAAACTGTCCCATTCCAAAACATAAAAATACCTTGGTTTTCAGGGAGTTTTGTTTGTTTGGTTGGTTTGTTTTTTACGATTGGAAACGGTAATAGAAATATAAGCTATAAGGGATTTGGAGTTGCCCCCTTCATGATTTTTCAGTTCTAGTGATAATTATAAATATAAAGAGTTATTTACAAAGTTTGTGTGACATTTTTATTGGTTAAACAGTTTAAAGCCTGATAGTGACTATCATAGAAATATATAATCACAGAACCCCTTTTAAATAGAATAATTTTACAACTAAATTAAGCTTTTAATGCAATTCTATCTCTGACTGTAGCAATTAATTAAATACCAATATATGCAGGTATTCAAATACCAGAGCTTCTTAAACTTAAACTTTTACTTCTTAAGTGAAGTATATGTCTGTGGACTTTGAAAATACTTTGTTAAACACTTACCAAGTCCTTAGTTAACTGTAGCATTCATACACCACTGCCTCCCTTAACTAACATCACGTGAGTTAAATTAATGTCTAAATAAGCCCTGCGCCTTTCACCAGCAAAGCTGCCTGATACTTAGTGCAATTGGTATCATTTTCTATGTATTTTTATCAATTAAAAAAACACAGGTACAAAATTTATCCCTTTACATAGCAGTTGGCTGCCAGGTGAACCACAGACACCATGGCAAGCCTTCCAGGAGGGCTGACTATCAGTCATTCTCTAGAGGCATCAGTTTTATGAGCTCAGACCTGATGAGAAGTGGATGTGAGACATTCCTGAGAAATAAAACTTTTCAATACTAGATACAAAATGAGAAACTGAAAGGCCAGTTACCCAAAGGTTTTGAAATGACACGAAGTACAATTACTAAAATCTTCTAACAGAGTGATTCCTCCTGCTCTTTAAAGTCCCAGAAGTTGACCAGAAATGTAGACCATGACAAGTATCCCCATAGTCTAGATACTTTAAATAAATTAAACATTGGGTATAGCAGTAAATATGATAAAGACGAGCTCCCCCTCACAAAACCATAAATATTTTGTCACGATTCCTACCAAAAAAAATGGCTTAGCCCCAGTGTTCCAATAATCAAAGGACTCAGGATATAAAAGATAAAAACCAACTTCCTGTGTAATGGAACATTTCTCAAGTGGGGACTTATATATTGAAAAAAAATTAAAATGCAATACTTTAATTACAGGTTCTAAGGAAAAGATTAAAGTAAGATTTGTTTCCTTCACCCAGATGGAAGAAATGAGATAAAGAGAGTGAATCCTGAACCTCATAAACAGCAGATCAGAAGAACTCTATGATACAAACGCTCCTTAATTTGGTGGCTCTCAGCTAATGCATACCAACCTCACACGTTCATCCCATCGTTAGTAAACCCTGATAGAGAGCTTTGTGTTCCACTAACATTGAAAGACGGCCTGTTTTCCTGCACAGGCAGCAACTTATTTCAATGATGAACCTGAAGGTCGTCCACTTGATGATCGACAGCTTCCAAATCTCTCTCTTTGTGTTAATGACTATTTGTTTCTTGCATGTTCACAGAAGTTAAATATTTTCACATCTTTTGATAATTAACCATCTGTAGGATCATTTTCACGCCTGTGCAATACTAGCAATGTCTCCTGAGTCGTTTATTGGTGCTCTATTAATACATTTAAGATTTATCCTCTGGATGAATCCTGCTGAAAAGTCTTCATCATGAAACCACAGCCCCCATATAGGACTTGGAAGAGTGGCTCTCTATCTCTCCAGTATGCAAATCAACTTTCATGCTATGCAAAGGATGTCTCTTCCCTACCCCTGTTCACACAGATGCCTTTTAATAAGCTGTGTCCCTGCAGACAGAAATTTAGATATGGTCACTTTTGCAATTATCATCCAGCCTTTGAGCTATCCTCCTCTTACACACTCCACACAAACACAGAAACTAGAATATACAACAATTCCATTTTTCTTTAACTTCGGATAAGGTATATTAAAAATACATATAAAGCTACGTCCAAGTTCCTTATCTCTACCTCATGTTGACCATCCTTGCTCCTGTCTAGGGACACATGGATAGAAGAACCGCTGTCTTCCAGCCTCCATTGGTCATACACAAGCATAGCTCATTCCTTCAAAGTCAGCATCAACAGTTTACCTCCATAAAGAATACTTCCTAAGTTCCCCATGACAACAGATTCTCCTTCTAGACATGGAAATTTGTGAGAATTCAGTCACCCTTAAGATACTTCCTATGTCCTGTTTTTGTCTCAAACCCGTTTGTCACCCCTTGTCCTAATTATGTTACTTTTTTCAAGTCTTATGTGTCCACATACTGTCTGCCCTTCCTAATGGTTGAACATCACCGTGCTACAGAAATCCAGTATCTTTCTCATCATGAACACTGAGAAGCTAGAGCAATCCCTAGTGTTTAGTAAGCATTCACTAAGTAATTACTGGATCAGTCGCTGTTACACGTCTTCTCACCCAGCTATATCTTGAGACCTGAGCTACCTACAACTTCCCAAAAGAGGTAAGTATTTTCTTCATAAATAAATATTCATGCTGGAAGGGAGACAACCAATTTCAAAACAGCAGCAATCAATCCAATTTTATCCAAATAAAGCATTACCCCTACAGGGACAAGAATGGGATCAAAAGGCCCAGTAGTGGTGTGACCGTCATTTAAAGAATTCTCTTGAGTCATTGTCCTTTCTGTTAGAAAATAAAAACTATTTTATGTTTTTGCTTAAATTGTAGAAATTAGAGAGCTTTATATCTTAGTTCATAACTTCTTCTGTAATAATTAAAACATAGATCATAAATAAGTCTGTACAAAAATAATTGATGATAAGGTGCTTGTCTGAGAGAGAGAGAGAGACAAGACAATGAATTCATTACCTATACTAGAAAACTAAGCCTAAAAGCATTGTCTATGTTACCCGCTAAGCCATGGAAAGGTGCGTTTGCTCATCTGCCAATTCCATCCTGACCCACAGCATTTTCTGCTAGCTCAGTAACAGAGATTTATACCAAATGATGTCCATATTTTGAACACCCTCATTGATGCATGTGTCATGTGACTAAGATGTACCAGCAGGTAGCAAAGAACAAATCCACTCTCCACCTGCCTTAACTTATCACACGTTTAAGAAAGATACTTGAACCTGAATAAAAAGAATATACATCATCCCTTACAGACTGCAGGCTTCTCTCACCAATCTCCTTTAATATATTTAAATTCATATCTATATATTGCCAAGTACATTTTAATCATACTTGTAAAATTCTCATTGAATACTTTGCCTTCATGCTATGCTAATAAAAACAACAACAACAAAAAGCTTCACTTTATGCCCTGAACTGTTGTGCCTGTGAAACACCACATGAGTGCAAACCCCAGGTCCAGAAGAAAAATATAGCCCTAACTTTCCAGTCCAGCGGATACTCTGACACTCACCTCACTTGCTCTGTCCATGAGTGATGGAGTTGTTTGGACTTCATGCTACTTTCAAATAATGATCCACAAAGTTAATCCAAACAGCTTTCTAATTCAACATTTGCCTGCTACTCATTGACAGCTACTGTCTGTATGCACGGTGTGGGATATAGGAAACGGGTCCAGGATTACTAAGCTCAGACAGGAAGTTGAGCACCTCCCTCAAGTGCCAGGCACAGGGAAAGCAGAATTAAGCTGCTCTTCAAAGACCCCTGGTGCTAAGGGACTAACCAAGTTCCAGAGCAGCAATGCATTCGCCTTCCTGGATTGGGAACCAAATAAGTTGCTGATGATAGGAGGGTTAAAAACGACAACAACCACACTCAAATAAAAGAAAACATGAACAAGAAGAAGGGAGATATTAGGCATCAAAGTATAAACATGGAGGGGAAAATAGTAATTTCCTGTGTTGGGACAAAAAAATATTATTCCCTCTCTGATGTGATCTCATTGCTTTTATGTACTAGGAAAGTCATATCTATCCTGAAATTATTTTTCTCATTTTAATACACATTCAACTTTTAAGCTAAAAATAAGAAAACACTAATATTCTTTATGTATTAGATATTTAAATGTTGATAGTCTGTCAATCAAATACTGCCAGAAAGGCTGCTGACCAACCTCCAATACATCACCAACAGGAGGCAGGTAACAAGACTGAGCACAATGAAATCTTTTATTTTTCTTCTATGGACAAGAGAGCAAAGTTTACTTGCAGGAGCCTGTTCACACATTTAGCCACTCAGACAAATGGGTTTGGGGTATGGATGGCTAAGGAGTGGTGGGAGAGGAGCTTGTATTTAGTAGTTCATGATGTCCCATGGTAAGCCCTAGATCTCTACAAGAAAATAGGAAAACTTACAGAGAAGTATAACATGTTCAAGATTGAGCAGAGGATATGGAATAAAATGGGGTTTGCTATGCCAGTATCTCAACAGAGCCTGGACAGTCACCCACACACTGTGGTACCCCAACTGCATTCAGTCCTACAGAGAAACAAGGCCCTTCCAAGGGAACTTTCAAAGATGAGAGGGGACTGACTGAAGGCTTAACGCATTATCCATAATACTCTATTATAAACATTCAATCTTCAAAGTTGTATCATGCCTCATCTCGAAGCTTGTGAGCATGTGCACATATATGATTGAATGATGCATATATGTAAGAAAAAAAGAGAAATTCTGAGACTTAATCTTGGACTTAATGTTGGCTTTTCTTTGCTATTCTTCTCCACCTCTTCCATCAGAAAATCAACTCTTCCTTCAAAATATCTTTCCCAGCCTCTGTTTCACATGCCTTTAATCCCAACACTTGGGAGGCAGAGACAGGAAGATCTCTGTTCTATGAGTTCAAAGCTAGCCTGGTCTACATAGTAAGTTCTAGACAAGTTAAGTCTGTATAGTGAAACCTTGTCTCAAAAGACAAAAATAAATTTAAAAAAAAATAGAAATGGATAGGGTCAGTTTCAGGCCAACCAAGGCTATATAGTAAGACTTTGTCAAAGAGATTAGAGGAAAGAAGAAAGAAAGAAAGAAAGAAAGAAAGAAAAGAAAGAAAGAAAGAAAGAAAGAAAGAAAGAAAGAAAGAAAGAAAGAGGAAAGAAGGAGGGAAGGGAGGGAGGGAGGAGGGAGGGAGGGGAGGGAGGGAGGAGGGAGGGAGGGAGGGGAAAAGAAAGAAAAAGAAAGGAAGGAAGGAAGGAAGGAAGGAAGGAAGAAGGAAGGAAGGAAGAAAGGAAGAAGGAAGAAAGGAAGAAAGAAGCAAGCTACTTCAAGCTCTTCCCACTAGTTCAAACTATACTTGCAGTATGACCACTGAAGCCATAACTGGAGCCTCCATCCAGTTCCCCTGCCCCACTCTTGTCCTCTGAAACACACACACACCACATATATATATATATATATACACACACACACACACACACATATACATATATATACCTCTTCAGCTTCAGGGCCTTTACACAAACACTTGTCATACACAGAATGTTTTATTCTCCATAGCTAAATGACCACCTCAGTCATTTCCTTATAGTTGCCCAAATGTCACCTTCCTCATGGGACCAGCCCACCTTTGCCCTGGAAGACCTAATGTTTCTTCCTAACTTCTGTTTCTGTTCCATGGCACCGACCACTCTCTCACACATTACATTCTCTTTCATTATTCATGCTAGGTGTTTATTGCCTAGTCCAGTACTACCTAACTTTGAGCACTGAGATTATGAGTCTTTGTTCACTTGAGTAGCCCAACGTGTAGTTCCTTGTTATTGTAAGTACTCAATTAACAAGCTAATTTAAGAGAGGAGTGAGATCACTGTGGATAAAATTAGAGAAACTTCACAGAGGAGGAAAGAAAGACAAGGAGCCAGTACATTAGCCGTGGCTGCCATTCATGGGCAGAAACTGGATAGCCTTAATGAGTCAAGGAAGCTGTAAGGAGACTAGAGCAAGACTAGTAGTGGCTTTGAACCATTGGCTGAGATTAAAGACACCATGCATAAGAACGAGCAGCAAATGAGCAAAAGAAGAGGTTGAACACAGCACTGAATCTGGTATCTATGTGTAAGACAGCTCAGAAAGAAAGGAAGAGCTTGCATTTGCTAGCATGGAATATTGGATACATCATAGCATTTATTTATCTGGATCAAATTGATCAAGGAGATAAATAAGACTAGTTTGCCATTTGCAACAATCTAGGCCTGAAGTGATGCCATGAATTAGGAAAATGGGAAAAGAAAAAGAAGGATTTCCAAAGCTCTAAACAGAAGATCTGAGATTAAAGAGGCAGAATGAACGATAATTCCAACCACAGAAATGTAAACAAGACAAGTGCAAGGTAGGAGAGGAACTTTTTCAAGATGGTACCATGGTCTGTTTCCAAGAAATGGTTATGCTTCATATAGAAAGCCTTGAACTGGTGATGGGGAAAGTCTGATTGACAGGCCAGCCTGTCATGCCACAGCCATGGCACAGGGTTTGTTTTATTTTATGCAAAGCACAGTTTACCACGATGCTTTGAAAATCAATTAACTATTTCCATGGATGTGCTTACAAACTTACTGGCTCTTACCTATGGAGGCTGAATGAAGGTGGAATGCATGTAGAAATCTGGGATGCAGAATCTGAAGTCAAAATTAGACCCTAATAAAAGGCCGCTGTAATCAGGGGCCATTCTATCGATGTGAGCTCACTGAGATGTAGACATTATTCCATATCAGGGGAACTCAGTTCCTAGACACACATGTATAGCTTCACACGCAAAGGACACAGGCCTCCCTTCCTCTATAGGGACATCCTGATATGTCCTAGGGTCTTGTCTTTTGCAGATAGTTTTCAATAGATCAGCCTTGAATAGAGAAGGATGTGTCTGAAGTAAAGCATCATCCTGCTCCAAGGGCCAAGGTGAAAGACAGCAGACAGGTTCTCATTCCCTCCCTGATCCCTCCCTCTTTTCTCCCTCCCTCTTTCCCTCTCCCCCTCTCCTTCCCCTCTCCAATGTATATATGATTTCACCAGATTGCATCTTATTAGCTGTGTGAACCAGCAAATTGACTTTGTTGAGTCTTCATGTCCATCAAGCACAAAGTCAGAATGCTGCCTGCTTTAAGTAGCACAAAGGTCAATTACAAAAATCCCCGAAACCAAAGACTCCTGTTTGCACCATGCTAGTCTCTGTCCCTCCAGCATCAGCCTCACCTATGTGGAAAAGCAGCAAACACAGACATAAAGTGGAGAAACGGATCCATAGTCACTGATCTGCTTGTCAGCACTGGATGCAGATGTCTCCTCAACACTGCTAAGTGGAAACCCACCACTTCCATGGACACCAACTACAGACTGAGGACACCTGGCAAGTTTCTCCAGGACATGAGACTGAACTGCTGCAGCTTGTTACCCATCAGGAAGTCCCAGGGAGAGCATGCTGCTTCCCCAGAGCAAAGAGCCTCTGTCATTGTTCTCAAGACTTTCTTTATCAGGACATCCAAATGCCCCAAACATACACATAACAGGAGGCTTTCTTCCCCATGGAAGACATACTAACTCAGCTTTGCCCTTAAAATTGTTCTCTTAATAGAGCTGAGAGGAGAAGTAAAGAGAAGAACCATAGAAAAAAAGATAGGTTGTGTACATTCCAGTTTCAACAGGGCAGCCCTGGGCTGTGATTCACCGGGAGCATGCCTGACCACCAATCACCAAAGAAATGATTGGGTGGTGGTGAGACGTTACATCACTAGAAATACTCAAGCAAAACAGAGACAATCACCAGCTAGAGAGTGGGCCACTGCACTTGGTCACGTGTAGGCAAGCAAAGAGTCTGAGGCCTGGGGAAACTTAGCAAGAGTTCTGAAGAAAGGGAGAGGGAAAGGAAATTCTTAGAAGGTTGCAGAGAGGGTGCCTTTGGTGACATAAACCTCAAACACCAAAAGCATTCTCTATGTCATATATGTCACAGAATGCTCATGAAAAAAAAAAAAAAGCCAAAACACCAAAGCAGCATTCTTCCCTTGGTGGTCCATGGACCAAAATCCTCAAAGCACCCAGCCCTCTCTTTGCTTTGAGAACTAGAGCTCAAGTTCTCACTACACAATATGCAAAACTCTCTTTTTCAGTAAGGGAGACAATGGTGGCACAGAGCTGGCAGGTGAGAGGATGGGATCCTGCAGGAGCTCAAAACCCGACTAACACTTTAGCAGCTCCTCTCCTGCACGTGCGGATCTGGATCTCTCAAGGCTATGTGTCCCTGTGTTCTGCCACACCCTTCTGAGATCACGTTCAACCTCTTGCAAGATTTCCACATTCCAATACTATATTATCTCTAGAGAAAAATAACATCGAGCTAGTAAAGACTCTTTTTTTTTTTCTACTGCAAATCTTCTCACTAATCAGTTTATCTCTGGTTCTTGCCAGAGGAATTTAAAGTTCCCCCCTAAAAAACAAACGATAAACATCAACACAAGTTACACCAGAAACGCATCTCTGCAGAAGACAGTTTGCATGTAGGAGTACACCACATGGCCTCCAGCTTTCCCTGCAAACTTAGCTCCAGAAACTTCCCAGCTAATCCATTTGTGGATCAATGCACAAAAACCCACCCATGAAACTGGGTTATGCCTTCAAAGAGGACATGCAGGTAAACGAAAGGATAAATACATCAAGGACAGACTCCAGCTTGTTAGCAGTCGCTATCTTGGAGTGTTACAGACACAAATGGCAGAGCCGGCATTTCTTCCCTTACCTGCTGCAGGACTAAAATACATTGCATCTATACTTATAAAGAACTATTCCAAAAGAAAAGAAGAACTGACAAACTATGGCTGTGAAAGGAAACACTCCACAAATGACCATGGGGACATAATCAAGCCAGACCCATTTTCAGGCACCTGCAGTAATGACTAAATGCTACCACAGGAACTTCTGATCACAAAATGAGTAGCTCATAATCAGAACTAACATAATTCTTTTCACTCTGATACATGAACTAAGTCCAAAGATTTAACTAAAAGATATGCCTGCAATACAAACGTAGCTTCCATTATGGTGAACACTATGTATTACAACCACAGGTCACACATGACTACAAATTCCCAGTTAGTGTTAAAACCTGAACACAGGCACAGGGCTTATCTCTGTCTGAAACCACCTGTTGGGGACTTTGAACACAGTCAGCAGCATCTATATGTGGCTCGTTCTACCTCCATTCTTTCCAGCATGCCATGTCTCTACTCTCTGGTCTCAAGTTTGTGGGGTTCTACACCTGCAGTTGTGTCCCACAGGTGTGTCCCTAATGAATTACTTTCTAAAATATAAGTGGTCACTTCTCTCATAAGGAAAATACACACTCCCATGAAGGCAATTAATATACCTTCATTCTAAACCATCCTGCTTGGACTTCCATTATTTTATTCTCTGCCATTGATACACTCTA
This sequence comes from Mastomys natalensis, assembly GCA_021653895.1. Classification (NCBI taxonomy): domain Eukaryota; kingdom Metazoa; phylum Chordata; class Mammalia; order Rodentia; family Muridae; genus Mastomys; species Mastomys natalensis. The sequence continues at coordinate 1,375,463 of JAJTUV010000287.1, forward strand.
AAATAGAAGTGGTCTGCGTATGCACAGGACTCCTCAAATAGGAGAAGCAGTCAGTTCTAGGCAAGTTCTGAACTGACTTCATAATCAATCGGAGAATTCTCCTTCACGTCTGCAAGTCAAAAGACTAACCAACACCAGCAAACGCTCAGTCTTCCTTTCAAAGCATGCAGAGTACGCCTCAACTAAAGCCCAATGCAGAGGAAGCTGTGCACATCTTTGGCTTCCTTCCAACCCACCTCCTGCGTGACTCCCCAGGCTGTGCTGCACCTCTGCTCTTGCGCTCCTCCAGGCTCTCACAGGGTGACTGTCCTTCATCCAGATCCCTTTGTTCTCCCCCTTCCTCGCCAGCCTCACCTATTTCTACCCTTCCTCTGCTCTCCTGTGCCTGCTTTGTGAAATTCATAATGTGCCACACCTGGAATGCCCCCTTTCAACCCAAATCACTACCTTAGGCACCTCTGCCCAAGCTGAGATCCCTGAAGCACTCTCGATACAGAGGTCAGTGTCTAACATGCAGATTCTATGGGGCTGCCGAACAAAGTTCACCCTCTCTGTCCGACTCTTCTTGATTCTTGGTTACTGTCTGCTTCAAACACAACTGGCATGTTATTCCAATGTACTGGAAAAGATCATGTAATAGCAATCCATCAATCAAGCTAAAGAAGTTGCCAGCCCTTCAGCACAAGTGACCAATTACCCAGAGCTGCTCCATGAGGCTCCTACACTTTGTGCTCCTTCTCTGAGCTGGCTCATGACAGTATTACCATACAGACACATCACAGTCATATAACTATGGGTCATCTTTCCTCCTCTTCCTGGGCCTTGTCTATTTCTAGACACAAGAGTTCTTGAACAGAAACAGGCATAACATTAAACGGGTTAGAACACCTACATTCTAGATTTGCTATTTTGTAAAAGAAAAACAAACAAACCAATCACTCCCTTAGATTGTTCATTGTAACCTGCAGAGTCCTAGACAGACAGCTTGGCCACCAAAGGAATTCACTATCCAAGCCTGGACACCAGAGTTAGATTCCCAGAGAAGCACCTGGTGAAAGGAAAAGACCTGTCTAACCTCCCCAAGTGTACCACGGCCCTGTTCTCTGACCTCCTCAAGTGTCTGTGGCACACGTCCCCTCTCCAACCCCCCCTCCCAACACACATACTATATAAATAAAATGTTGATTTATTTTAATGCAGAGTTCTGAGGATAAGACTATTATCAGTTAACACCAGATCTGCAGTGAGGAGAGCAGAGAACGATTGATCCTGCTGCTTCAGGCAGCAGAAGTTTAAGGCACGTACAAACACATTCTCAGTGTGGTTACTCAGCATTAGCTGCACTTCTTAGCCAAGGTCCCCTGGATGGAGCCTTTTCATTGAACAGGAGTCTTGCAGTGCTTATTGCAGTGTGCCACATGCCTTCGGGCAACGCTGGTGACAGATGGCAGTCCCTCAGAGTCAGTCTTTTCTAAATGCTGGTGTGCTGACTATTCTTCAACACAGCCTAAATGATGTGCTATTTTCCTGCAAATCCCTCAGTCACAGGGGCCCAGGTCTATCTAAGGTGTATTGCAACTTAACCTCTGGAGTTCATATGACCCTTTCCAACTTAGTTAATCTTCCACTATGTTTTTTTTCAATGCTGGAGATCATATGAGGGTTTTGCACATGCTATGTAATCAACCTGCCACTGAACTTTTGAGTGTGGGTCTACATACATGTGTGTAGTATGTGTGCGTACTTGTATGCATGAGATTGACAAGTACAAATGTGCATATATATTGGAGGCTAGTGGTGGATATTCGATACTTTCCTCTATTGATCTCCAACTTATTTTTGAATACATGGTTCCTCCCTGGACCTTGAGATCATTGATTGGCTAGACTGAGTGATCAGTGAGTTCCAGGATCCCCATCTTTACTCCTCCCGCCCCAGCATGAGGTTACACACCCATGCCACCATGCTGGACCTTGCTCTTTGTGTGGGTGCTGGTTAGGCCCTCATCTTGACTAGTGGATACATTGTTAGATTTTCTCTAACAGGATCAAGCTGTATAGATCAAGCTAGCCTGGAATGCAAGATCTCCCTGCCTCAGTTTCCCTAGTGATGGAAGTGCAAGTGTGAACCATCAAGCCTGGTCCAAATCATCTTGATACTTATAGTCTTATTTCTACGATGCCATATCCTATGGATGAAAGTTTCATAAGTCCAACACTTTCTGTTCTCATTTAAAAATAAAACTTGGCCCTGAGGTGGTAGAGGTGGAGGTCTGCCACCACGACTGAGACCTGAATTTGATCTGTGGGACTCACATGATGGAAGATGGGATACAATTGTCATCAGTTGTCATCCTCCGATATTCATGTGTGTGCTGGGGCATGCTCTCTCCAAGCATGAAATTGATTAATTAAATATAAATCTTATATATCTTGTTAAAATTTTATTTTATCTTAAATGTTTTTGAATTTGTAGGATTTAAAAAAAATGCTTTGGTATGTTTTATATATTCCCCTCCTAATTCCTTCAAGATATTACCCTCCCCACAAAATGAATAAATATAATATAGTATACATTTTAAATAAATGAATAAAAACTTATCTTCCCTTTTCTGATTTCCTATATTGCTTTTACTTTTACATTTTAAAGATAGAAAAACCCCACAACTGTCTCAATTTGGAAAGAATATTGACTCATTCCAACAATTCCAGTAACTTATAAATGAGTTTGCTAAAAATTAAGATATATTATTTTAATCTATTAATACAGTTAAAATAGAAAGAATTTTCAGTAATAAATAAGAACTTTAGGAGTAGCTAACAATGGGTTTTAAGTCTATATTTGTTTAATAACTTTTAATATTTGTGAAACAGTCTAACTATTTGAAAAATGCCAAGTAAAATCTAAATGCAATAGAAATTCACAATAGTTACAAAACCACAGGCTAACACTGGAAGGATTCTGAGTAATACCATGCCGGCATAGGCTGAGCAACCACTTGTGGAGGCCATGATAGGCAGCATTTTCCAGTTTGTGTGGTGCAAAAACACTTCTTCTAATTCCACTTGTCTAACACAAGGTCATTCATCACTTGGAACGAGGTGGGATGCACCTGGCCTGATCTGAACTGGTTACTGTACATCCCTGAATATGATTCACGGATTGTATAGCCTCTTCCTACCGGTGGTCCTTCCAATCTACTGTACCCTGGATATATAATGATACAGGTCCATATGTTCTATTTATATTTATCTGCTGACCCTGTATAACAGCATCTCTCATTTTGGAAAGGAGACAATTATAAAGACCAAAAGGAAATGCATTTTCTCTCTTGACCCACTCGGCACATACATGTGCGGTTGAATCTACACATGTGGCTGAGAGAAACAAAACAGAAGCTTTAACAAATAAACACATGCTAAATACGAAAATATTCTGTTCTTTTCTCTCTCTCATCACTAAATTAAACCCATACCTCCTGTTTAAGTTGTGACCCAGAGTTCAAAACAATTCAGCCACACAGACTACAAGCTCACCGAAGACAAGCTAATATGGCATTTGCCTGAGTTGTTACTGTACCTGGCAGTAATTATGGAGGTCCAAGAAGGCAAAGCAATTTTCCCAAATATCCAAAAACTATAGTTGCTAAATGATGCCTCGAAGCAAGTGGATAATTCATGTCATTAAATAAGGATGGTTAACACTTCACAATAAAAGCTGGACAGTCTCCCAAGACAGCTACTCCTTTACCAGAAACTGACAATGGGCTCTTTAAAATTGTCTCTTTCCTCATCACTGTCAAAAGTTTAGCCCTTTGCTCACTGAGGTTTTATGTCTCTGTTCGCCTAGCGAGCAGATCTGAGTGATCATCCTTTTCCCTATTCCTTGTAACAATCCCTAACTGCACTAAAAGATGCCACAGTTCCTACCAAACATCTCCAAGCTTCTAAAGAGCAGAGCTATGTAAATACTGGTTAGTAAATAGACGGACTGGACCGAGTCTCTGTCACATACACTAACACTAGCTTCCCAAGAACCAGAGATACTAAAGAGGTGAGGTAAACACTCAGGAAACTAAGATCTAAAACCAGAGAGTCTCCGTCAGAGCGCGCCTGCACACTGCACGCTCCTTACAGGTGCTGTGGAACGCACACGGCAGTGCCAGACAATGCAGGTAAGCGTCCTCACTAAAACACACAGCACTATTAATCATCTCAGTGACAGTGCTCCAGTTGAACATCGTGGGGATTTCCTCCCCTTCTTCATCATTTATTTGCCAATATTTCCTTGTTATGAATATCCCCCAAGTGACTTCCCCCAGCCATCACAGCTGTGCTGCCTACTGTGCCTACCTCGACTGCAAATACCACTGACTCTTAAAACAACAACAACAAAAGCCCCTGAGATGACTCCTATGGCTAAAGGAGGGGTCCTTGCATAGACTAAATGACGCCTGCTCCACCATGCTCCTCACTTTACATTGACCTACCTGAGCCTTTAAGCAGATGGTAATTTCAGACAAGTAAGGCTGGTTTGATTATAAATGAACAATAGCTGACTGCTGGTAGCCATTATTTGAAGGGTCAACAATCAATTGCTGCTTTAGTATGTCCTTGAAGGACTGCTTCCTAAACAACAAAGAGCTTCTCCAAAGTATCCACACACCACAAGAAAACCACATATCCCCACCAAATTACAGAAACCTAGCCACTAGGGCACACATACACACACACAAAGGACTCAAATAATTTTGAAAAAAAATAATAGAAAGTAAGTTTCCATTGTGGTTATACCAATTCAGGCGACAAAAAAAAAAAAAAAAAAAAAAAAAAAAAAAAAAAACAGGCAAGATAGTATAGATAGATAGATAGATAGATAGATAATGAGATATATCAATAAATAAAGCAAGAGATGAACCATGGTAAATATTCAACCACTCAGCCATTGTCAAACACAGTTATAAGCTACAAAGGCAGGGAAATCTCAGCTGCTCCTAGGATCTACTCCATGCAGTTCCAAGGCCTTCACGGCCACCAGTCTTTCCCACCTCTCTTAAAAATGGACACCTGGAAATGACTCTCCACTGTCAGGTAAGGAATGGGTGACAGCAGATACTCAGGATTTTTAGGGAGGGAGCATTTTATTCTTTCCAAAAATAATAACTTTCTACTCTACTGTAAAATATTATATATATATATATATATATATATATATATATATATACCCCAGCACAATATATTTACAAAACATATGTAGAAGGACTGATGCCTTCTGGGGAATTGTGGATTTTCTATAGGTAAATTTAATGTTAATCTCTATTCAACTAATATCTCATAATTGTTTTGAAAAGCACATATTTGTATTCCTTTTCAGAAGACTCCAAATGGACTATTTTGGAGGGGAATAAACACAACTTCCTTCTGAGCAAAAACAACACAAATCCAACTCTGCTGTGTCTAAATCCACTCCCTCCCCAGAGCAGTAGGCTTACTGCAGCAACAGCCACAATACCTCATCACCCAGCGTGTAGATGCTGTTAAGTAATGGACAGAGCAAAAGGCAGCAAAGACAGAGGACTCAACTTCAATTTAACTGTCCTGTAAGGTACATAGTAATTAGCCGCAAAGCTCTGAAATCTTAGCTAGCATGTTAAGTCTGCTACATGACAGTATAATTTGACTTCTTAAAGGATTATGCAAATTACAACTCATCATTCCATTACAGGATTGAAAAAAAGTGACAGCTAATTTATACATAACACACCTTTCAAATCCCTAAGATGCGTAGCACCTGTGCGATGTATTTTGCTGAGATTTTCTTGCACATAAGTACTTGTTTATTGCAATATAAAGAAGCTTACCTAAGAGCTTTAATACAGTTATTTAAAAAAAAAAAAAAAAAAAAAAACTTTTAGACCACAATTTCAAAATAATAGACTCCTCCCACCCTTGATTTCAGAGGTAAAAATTTTGTTTTTGTTGTTTTCGTTTTGTTCCATTTGATTTGACTTTCCCCCGCCCCCAGTATAAATTTGATAAAAATAAGGTTTAACACAAATATACTATTCGAATAGCTGGCAACCACAAGCACTGATGCACGAGCCAGAAGGCAGACTCACAAAGATTTCAACATACTTCTGGTAGGTAGATTCACAGTAGATTCCGTCATATCTGTAGATTTTCCTACATTCTGATTGGTTGGGCAGAGGTTGCTGGGCAGTTATTCTGTAGAGGCATCAAAAACAGATAGACATGACTAGAGAGCGAGATGCAGGATAACAAGTGTGCTGAAATGTAATCATTTTGCTCTTTACCCTTAGGCTCTACTCACAACTCTGATGTGCACAGACACTGTAGCTACTCATGGCTAGAATGTGCATATAGCTACTCACAACTATAATGTGCACATATACTGCAGCTATTCACAACTGCAATGTGCACAGACACCGTAGACATTCACAACTGTAATGTGCACATACACTATAGCTACTCATGGCTGCAATGTGCACATAGCTACTCACAACTGTAATATATGCACATATACACTGTAGCTGTAATGCACACATACACTGTAGCTGTAATGTGCACATACACTGTAGCTACTCACGGCTGTAATGTGCACATAAATACTCACAAATGTAATGTGCATAGACACTGTAGTTACTCATGGCTATAATGTGCACAACTACTCACATCTGTAATGCACACATACACTGTAGCTGTAATGCGCACATACACTGTAGCATGTGAGCTCCCACTTTAGAGAGCTCCAGTCAGACAAAAGCAAGTGTTTTGGTTCTTCATGGCAACAATCTTACTTTTAATCTCAAAGTCATAAAAGTAGAAAAAAATCAGCACAAGGGTCTAAAGCTAAACTCAGTTTACAATCCCCATGATTATTTTCTAAAGGAAATGTTAAAAACAAATGTCATTAGTGTTTTTGTTACAGGACTGTCATTAATTCAATCATGCGTTACGAGAGGAGGCAACTGTAAATTAGCTATAAAACCAAAGTTGGGTTAATATGTTTTCAGCTTTATTCAATTTCTGTGGAGTTTGTACACTCCTGCTTTCTAAAGGGATGTAATACAGCTTACAGAACTGAACCCAATTAGGGATAAAAACACAAGCAAGGCCGTCGGGAGCGAGGGTGAGATGTTAACAGGCACCTGAGATGAGCTGATTACGGCGGATCCAGGTTTCTTGGCAGTTAAGGCAAAAAGGGGGGGAAGCTTACACAGTTTTTCTTTGTATCACTTAAGCATATAAATTCATCTGAGACTCCTTGCATTATATAGACATAAAAACGCTGAAAGGCATTTTCTGACCATTTCCTTCTATTGAAAATCTTTTCAGTCAGGGGGGAAAAGTACATAAGGAACCTATCCTGTTTTGTTTTAGTGGAAAGTCATGAAATTTAATCAATACAAAACATCAGTAAGAGTACAAAGCACTTTACTCTAGTAACTCTAACGGAAAGTAACATACTATCTAATCTTTAAGCATATAACATATATCTGCATTTACATATATGCATATATAGTTATATATTTTATATATGCATATGCATACACACATGCACACACACATGCACGCGCACACACACTCCCCTTCAGTAGTAATTAAATCATGCAGTGCATCACTATTTTATAAAAACTCAGATGAGTCTTTTCTCATTTCTGTGTGCTTCTAATGTCATTAAGTTTACTTAATATTTCATAAAGTCCAATATACCTGGGGACAGCACTTTATAACAAGTTAAGTTCTATTTTGGAGCTGTATTTATATGCTTCCCTCAGATATTATTTAACATGTTCTCTGTGTTATAATCAGCCTGGCCCCAAATCTCTTATTAAATTTAGTCGGCCAACAGTTCTATTTATAATTAATCATTTGCCCCTTGTTTAAAGTGATTTTTAAACCCCATTTGATTATCGTACTCAACTTCTAGCATAAATGCACTCATTAACTGTCACCGGAATTCCAAAGGTTTTCATTAACCTATGTGGTATTTCATTGTAAAGCTGATCTGGGAAAGCAGGAAACACAAACAGCTTGAAATGAAGAGCGAGCTGGTTTGAAGGATGCAATTACAAGGTCGACCTGACAAATTCGTTTTAGCCATTACATTCACAAAAACAAATTCTGAGAAGAGTTTTTAAGCAATGACATTAGACGATATAAATTTTTTAAAAAATGTTTAAATGTATTTGATGAGATTGCACTGAAGTACTGTGCATCTCTCCTCAGTACCTTTTTATGTTTTAAAGTTGATTTCTTGTCATTTGCTCTAAGCTAAAGACCTAAGAAGCATTTACATGGGAACAGGCCTAAGCTGACTCTCAACAATTCTGTAAACCATCTCAGAGAGGTACTGGATAGAGAGACAGAAAGATAAAGTAAATAAAATGAACCATCACCTTCACCAGCCTCCTTTAATGACAGTCAAGGTTATAATGAAGTTTTGATTTGCCTGCTGCATTCCATTGAGAAAACTATCTGGTGTAAAAAAAAAAAATAACAGATAAAACCTCTCCGGGAAACAAAGCCCCAGACCATCATTTACTTAACACTCGGCATTTCTCCTTTCTTGCTACAATAGATTATTAACCAAAGGCTTTTTGAGTTCATTTTCTTCACCTGATTTTTGTTTTTAAAGGTTAAACACTACCAGTAAAAAGTTCAAATATGCCTTTCAATCGTGAAACTATTAGGAACCACAGTGTCTGCCTGTCACACAGTCCACAGTCCTCCCCTTCACGTCAGTCCTGTGTGGATGGCCTCATCATCCAGCTCGGGGTAGGACTTAAGTGCATTTACATACATGTGAAACGTGTAAGCTATGACTAATTTTAACTCACAGGGCAGAATTTAAATAATTAGTTACAAGAAGTCAAACTAAGGGAAAAAGGAGGAAAGAGATGGTTGGAGGCAGAGTAGTAAATTGTTCCATTTTTGCAGGTAATCTAAATGCAAACTAGAAGCAACTTATCATGAGAATGGATTTTCCACCATCTGGTCAAATAACAGGGGATTTGTCTAGTGGCGAGCAAAGAATGGAATGATGTGAGAAAGATTAGCGGGCAAGTCCTACAGTTAGCTAAAATGTATTTTGTGCAAACAAGAACAGATGACGCCTTAACAATTACACCTGTCAAAAACTCCAGAAAGCAATCCATCTCTGAACAGCCCAGTTGAAAACAGGCTAGTTCATAACAAAATGAATTTTTTTAAACAATTGCCAGCCATAACAGTTTGATGCATGACAAGCTTGGGAAGTCACATTTCACATTCAACTGAAACCTTAACTAACTGGACCCTGGTTTCCAGTGATAAGTAAGATATTAGACCCTCTAAAAATGTTGAAACCATATAAATGGCAGGTTTAAAAACCATAAACGCAAGGATATTTGAAGTTAGAAACAAAAAATTGGAAATAAGAAACTACCATGGACATATCCTTTGGGGCCCCATACCGCCACCGTCCTGACACCGCCACCGTCCTGGCACTGTGGACTCTTTCCTGGGACAAATGTTCCTTTGCTGCTGCAGAAGCATTAGAACTGGAGTTGAGGACCAGAGAGCTCATCTTGATGAGGTTCTGCAGGTGTTCCATGGGATTTTATTTCCTGACCTACCTAAATGCTGGCAATCCTCTGGAGTTTATAGGAGGTGTTGTTTGTTTGTTTGTTTGTTTGTTTGTTTTTCCCTTGGTATTTTAAGTTGATAGTCTGAACTGCTATAGTAGCCCAGCATACATCATTTCATATTAATCTTCACATTTAGGCCGTTCTGTCAAATTCCCCAGAGATCCCATTATAATACACACAGCTCAGACTCGGATTGATAATGCATTTGAGTGGTGACAGTGGTTCTTGTTTAATGTGTATCAAGCAATATAATCTACCATGGATCTAAAGACTGTGTGTGTTTTTAAATACATCTAGAAATACTTAGAATTTATTATTATCTTTTAGACTTTGAATATAACAGTGAGTCCTGGGCATTCTCCTGGAGGAGATTTTTCTCAACAGATATGTGGGCTGTAGAGGTTATGAAGACTACATGAGAACTTCATTGAAAACCTATTTATGGCTTCCTTTTTATTTGTTCGATTAAGTTACTATTCCAGCTGCTATGCTGTTCACAGTGTTTATTGTTTGACTCTAAGAGTTTGAAAAAAAATGAGTGTTGCTATCACAGGATTTGCTTCCTTTGATTCCTCTATGCCCTGTGAACAACACTGACTAGAACTTCATGTCGTCCATGATGGTGCTGGGAAGCTACATCAGTCATACTAAACAAAACATGTACCCATACGTTTTGATAGCACCACCCACAGCCTTGTGTGGAATGAAACAGGCCATGGTGTTTCTCTAAGATATATGTGAACACACTGATACACTACCCCAGGCAATGTGGTTAGGAGTTCAGTTAATATGTGGCATTTGCCAACTTACCTCTGAGAGGCACAGCTTCTCATGTGAAAATGGGAATAATAGAAAGGATCTACTCTATAACAGGCCTAGGAAAGTTAAAAGGAATATTTGTGGGAATTGCTTAGCTCTAAACTTTTACATATCAATAACAGGATAAATGCTACCTTATAATAACATTAATTACCCTCTTAAATGCCAAAGTTACTGGAGGGTCATATACTTTGATAAACTCTAGGTATAAACTGAGAAACTTTTATTCAAAGTGAGTATTCTAATATGATCTCTTAAGACTTCCTGCGATGCTTTAATCCTTCTTGCAGATAGCCTGTTTGTAAAAATTTCATGATAATTCATCACATCTAAGTTCAAGTTAATGAATATAACTTTTATTAAAATAATTTATTTACTCGATGAGCTTTTGGTCCTTAATAGTAATGTGCCAAGGAAGGAGGGTTGGAGCAGCTATGCTACACCGAGTCCAGAAACCACAGCACAGAGGAATCAGATCCCATTGGATAATACCTACCCAAGAGTATCCAGCTTCACACTTATAAAATACTAACTTGCAAAAGAGACTCATCCAGTATGAGCCAACATAGCAGACTTAGATCTAAAGTTCTGAAGACATAAAGAGGCAGATTTCAAAGGGGGTGAGGAAAGAAAGCCAAATGTCCAATTCTAGACAGGAATGAAAGGTGGGCTCAGAACAGACCACATCCCTGTTGTCACTGGTACTCTGTGCTAGTCCAGACACCCACCTAGTAGGCGTCAAAAGAGAGTTCTCAAGCATCAAACTTGGAAAGGAAGACTGTCCTGGGAAGGGAAACCCTCCAGGAAAAGGAGAATTCTACTGGAAAGGAGGACTGTCCTGAGAAAGGACAACTCTGTTGGAAAGAGGACTTTGATCATGGCTGGAGAGCATTTCCAATTATCCCCTCCCACCAAGTGGTATCAGACAGAAGATCCTCAGCATGACAGGAACTACTTCTGTCTTGCCTACTAACTCCTGGCTGCTAAAAAGCTTTACAGATCATAAACTGAAGGCAAAACAACAAATGAAAGACTCTAACGGGTTAACTAAAAAGCATCTTAAATACTGTATACTCCTGTTAGCCAGACAAAGAGGAAGCCATGAGACAAGGCTCACTCTGTATCTCCCTCTCCCTCTCCCTCTCCATCTCTCTCCCTCTCTCTCCCTCTCTCCCTCTCTCCCCCTCTCCCCCTCTCCCTCTCTCCTCTCTCCCTCTCTCCCTCTCTCCCTCTCTCCCTCTCTCCCTCTCTCCCTCTCTCCCTCTCTCCCTCTCTCCCTCTCTCCCTCTCTCTCTCCCTCTCTCTCCCTCTCCCTCTCTCTCCCTCTCCCTCTCCTCCCTCTCCCTCTCCCTCTCCCTCTCCCTCTCCCTCTCCCTCTCCCTCTCCCTCTTCCCCTCCCTCTTCCTCTCCCTCTCCCTCTCCCTCTCCCCCTTCCCCTCCACTCAACCTCCCTCTCCCCTCTCCATCTACCCTATCCCCCTTCCCTCCCCTCTTCTCCCCCTCCCCCCTCTCCTCCTTGCACTTCTTGTCTCCCTGACCTTTGAGGCTTCCCATATTTGCCTATTTCCTGGGAGTCATGTCCAGATACTGTTTAGAATCCAAAGCTTTGACATTAAACAGGCATCTATGCAAATGTGTCACCAAATGTGACATTGAAAAGAGGGCAGTACTTGTTTGAATCTACGATGACAACAGTAAACAACACTTTGTGTATATTGTAATAATATAAGCCTGCATCAGAGTATCTGGAATGAAACAAAGGATCGTAATCAAAATAACGACTAATTCACTTACTTAACAAACTTGGCCGCTACCACTGTTGATCACTGTACAGACAAAACACCATGCTACCTAAACACTATAGACGTCTGTTCACATGAGCCTGATACATGGAAGCAGAAATTACAACTTCAGTGAAACTAAGATTTGACTACTCGCAGAAGGGTCAAGGCAGCTTGGCTGTTTCATAAGTTCTAAAACAAGCAAAAGACAATAGTGCACTGATAGAAACTAAAGATTTGTATTCAAGCCCTCTCTTCCCACATATGGATACATATCCCAGCTCCTTCACCAGGGTGCTGTATGCCTCTTAAACAATGAAAGCAATGGCGCTGTTCCTGCAATTTCTATCTACCAAGTGTTAGAACGTTATACCGTAAGGCTTGACAGTTGTTAAAGGTTCTCAGTGAGGAATGTCATTCTGCATCCTAGTGAACAGTTCTGAAATATATTGACTGACGAAAACCAGATCAAAGCCATATCCAGACGTAGAAAACAAGAAGCAAAAGACATTGAAAATGGAGGTCCAGCATAGCTTGAGCTGCAATCCCACCAATGGCGGTAAACAGTGAGTAGAGAGCACCAAGCAAACATAGTCTTCCGAAAGCCAGGGCAGCTCAGAGCAGTGCAGCACCTGTAGGAATCCTGTTAGAACAAGTATTCCCAGAGGAACAGCCTGAGGTCAGACACATGGAGTGAGAAGAGAAATCTACAACGGGATGCTGCGACTATTTGTCCTTCTGAACTGTGTTATAGTGAACAGTTCTCTACTTATCCCCAAGAAGTCTGCTTCCAGGAGTCAGAGCACAACACAAAAATGATTATGTGTGAATATATTAGGTCACCAAGAGTAGTGAATGACATCTTTGTGGATGTCTGGTGGCCTTGAACACTGTCTGCACAACAGGCATGCGTATCTACTAAAATGTTAACTTTAAAATGAGTAAATTAGAACACCTATTCCACATAACTGACAAGTAGGCAGGCTCTGACTTCTAGATTATTCTATTCTAGGACCTGATATCTATACTTCTCCTTCAAGTAAGAGCTAAAACAGAAAGTATTATTCCCAAAGCAAATTCTACTGAAAGGTCAATTCTACCTACATGTAATCCCAAATAAACATTCCTAAGTTCTTTGAATGGCATAGACTCCGTCTTTCATTAATGCATCACATACTATACAGTGGTTCCCAGGTGGACAGCTTTCAGAGCAGTAAAGGCATCTCACACCACCCACACGTTCACTAAAGAAGCCAAGACTAAGACAATCAAGAGAGACAGCAGACTATGCTCAGAGATGAAGCAACCCATCTAGAGACAGACTGATATCCTGTACACTCGAGGGCACTACCAATATATATATATATTTTAATCTCAGTACCTACAAAACCTCAGCCGTTGCATTGGGAGGACCCCTAAGCAATGTCTTTATTGGATCTGTTTAAATCAGATGGGGATTGGGGATTGACCTGTTTCTATCAATGTTTTCCTTTATGAGAACAATCGTGCGTCCAAGGCTCATTAGAAGTAAGTGTAAATCATTAAACAGCTTAAACGAAGATTTGCTCAGTCCCTGATATCACATAGTTCTTGTTTACCAGCGGATTCCTTTCTAACACTTGCCCTGAATAAGAAAGGATATGAACATATATGGGGGCAGGCAGACTAACATTTAGAAATAGAAGTCAAACTTTAATTTCCATATTGATGATAAACTACTTTCGTCATTACTGATTAATTTGTGTATATGACTGAAGAAGGACAACAGGCACTAAAGTTGATTATGAAAGCTATTAAAGTATCAATCGAAAAATTAGAAGCATATGAATGATTTCATTCAGTGGCCACTAGATCCTTTTTCAGGCCAATTTTAACCCTTGGCTTTGAATTTCACCTGCCTACTAATGGCTTCCAGTTCTCAATCCTCAGCTCTTGTCTTAACCCAATCCCCAATTCTGTACGTTCATCTCTACTTAGAACTTCTACCTGATCTTTTGAATACTGAACCCTTCAATTTTCTGAATGAGTAGCTAGCTCTTCTACCCACAAAGCCCTTTCGTGCTGTGTTCTACATATCTGTATAAGGGCAATCTTTCTTATACATGTTCTATTCACAGGCTACATGGGTCACCATGACTCATCACCACAGCTTTCTTCTGCTAGCTATCCTGGTTTGGATTCACTATCTTATTCCACCCAGCTCCTTAAAAGGCAACTGATGACATCCTGCAATGATCTTATCTGCAATGTCCCCTAAGGCTCATCAGGCCATATTAGAGGTAGGGAAACTTTAAGACATAGGACCAACTTTGAGTTTTCGTCACTGGGGCATGGCTGAAGGGGTCTATGAGACCATGACCTGTTTCTCACTCTGTTTTGTGTTCCAGCTTGCCCCTGGACTGATGTCCTGTAATCATGTAGTATCTTGCTACTGACTGAAAAGCAACAGGGCTAGAGGGCATGGCCTAGAACATACAAAACTGTCCCCACATAAGCTTTTCCTCTGAACAAGTTTTCTAAAGCTCACCACAGAAACTCACACTTAACAAACAGATCACTACCCTACAACTCTCTATTGAACTACAGAACCACAGAACCAAGTGTGGCATTCAAAGCTTGTCTTATTCTGGCTCGTGCCAACCTGCCCAACTTCCACACCTGTTAGCAAGCCATTTTATTCCCATTTGACTTCTTCATGGTTGACTGGCATGTGACTCTCAAACCTAGTTCATGACTCTGAGTTCAGCATCAGCAAGGAGAACACATGCTTGATATGCTACAAAAGTTTTCTAATAAAGCTTCATTCCTTGACTATTGCTAAATGTGAAGTCTAAGTAAATAAGTAAGTTAGTAAGTTTAGGCTTTCAATTCTAAAAGCTGTTGGGAAGATAAGAAGGACAGCAATATGTTCAGAGATGCAGATCTATGCTGCTGTCTTTGTGGCCCACTCCATTCCAACTCAACCCAAAGGTTCTAGAAATAAATGCATCTTCCATTAGGCCAGTGGTTCTCAACCTTTCTATTGCTGTGACCCTTTAATACAGGTCTTCATGTTGTGATGACCCCCCCCGACCATAAAATAATTGTTATTTCGTAACTATAATTTTGCTGCTGTTATGAATTACAATGTAAATATCTACATATTCTAATCATTTTAGTTGACCCCTATGAGGAGGTCACCTGACCCCCCCCCTGAGTCGGGACCCTCAGGTTGAGAACTGCTGCATTTGGCTATTAACTACTTTCTGCACACTCAAGCTACTTGGGAAGGAAAAAATAATCAGCTCAAAGAAATGACCATAAGACTCCTGTCTGCAACATTCTTGCCCAAATGAACTATATTAGTAACTCTCACTGACAATAAAATAATTGAATCCCTAAGACGAGATTGTATAAGGTTCATCTATTCAAAACGTTAATAAATCCGAGATAAAGACATACATGCCATCATTAGCCAGGGGCCTGCTTTGCTAACGAACACGCGACAGAAGCACTTAGTGTTCAGACTTTGGATCTCTTGCTAGATGAATTGGAATTAAAACAATTTTGTGATTCAGACCAAAAATAAATTGAGAAATGGAAATTCTTCCAATCCGATAATGACAGAGAAAAACACTTCACAGATCACAACTCAGACTTCAGAATGTTTTACTTTCTGGAGGTTAAACCTTACGGACTCCCAGATGCTAAGTGCCCTACCACTAAAGAACATCCCCAGGACACACCTTAAAATTTAAGATATAGAATAGGGGGTTAAGATACACAAAAATTTAACAATAAAATGTCGTAAATCTACATATATATATATATATATATATATATATATGTGTGTGGTGTGGATAAAAAGTAACTTCTAAACTTTCATTTACTCTTGGATAACTCATGGGATCCTTGGAATCTGGTCTTTGGTAGCCACAGTAACAGAGGAACACAGCCTCCTTTGCAGCTAGGCATGTCCATGTGACTATGTTCTTATTAATAAAGGAAGAACAGGAATGAGTGCATGGTCTTCATGGGCCTAGAACTCTAAGGCACTGGCTATGTGGTCTGCCATAGCTTTCCTTTCCCAGGAATTGTTCAGAAGTAACCAAAATAGCAGCTTTCACTGATAGACAAGAAAAATGGTAAGGACAGAGCCACCTTCAGCTGGGGCTGTTAAATAATAGACTTCAGTGTTCTCTCAGTTACTACATTTTCTTTACTAAATCCCCTGGATTTCACCTGATTACACCTCTATCCAGCTTCTCTGCTCCTACTAACACTGCAAAGGTTAGCCCTTCTGAAATCTGAGATGCCTTTGCTCTATCTTCTCCTCTTCTATGCCACCAGAATCCTTCACCACTAGCTCTCTTGCAAACCTCCTCATAGTCCAATATAATTGGTTTACCCTACAAGTTCTTATGGCAGGAATTCCTCCCATGCTACATCATGCACACGTTTATAGCTTACTAAGTTCTAAATGAATGCATCAAATTGAAAAATATTCATACTTCCTGAAATTGGCTACAAGTGAATAAGATTTGTTATTTACAAATATCCATCAGTTCACACTCAACAGTAATTGTGCTATGTTTATATATAGAAGGAATTTTCAAGTGCTTCAAGAATTATATGACCTTCTCTCCAACAGAAATATGAACAAAATGTTATGGTTATTATGGTTTAAATGCACAAGGGTAAAGAAGACTGAAATCATAACTACAATTAAGTGGCAAAATAAAATGACAGAAAGTAGTCTTTGAAAATCACTTTAAATTATCAATAATTGTTATTTCATGTTAATCATTGTGTTATTAAAATTAATGTGATTATTCATGGTGAGAGTTTATGATAGTTTTGGTCCATTTTTTCAGTTTATTGTTTTTTAAATATGTCCCCCCAAAATAATTTTGCACATTACCTCTGTTTAACCTCTGGCATGAATGTGACACTGGATTTCATCATCTATGGAAAAATACTGTATTAAAGTCAAATTAGAAATATGCCACACGGGAAAGTATATGAAAGAAAGAAAATAGTTAAGACAGTATGAAGGAGATCAGAGCACAGTCATTGGGATGTGAGGTTTTTTTAATCTGAAAATCTTGTATCTTAGGACAAATATTTGCAGGTTTTTAAAACTCCCCACCCATCATTTCCCATGGTATAACACATATATTCTTTTCATTTGAACAGTTGTGAGATTATTAACGGGAGCCGAGACTTTTAAAACGGGAATGTGTAATGCGCATGCACTGGATTCTTTGCCTCTTTCTCCACTAAGAGTTAACAGTCCGCCGCAGCGCTCTCTCAGCTCAGGACGACAAGTAAACAGCTAAAAGCACAAGCGGCCTTGACACATGTATTCTATTCATTATAACAATTACATTTACAGAGTTAGACAAATGCTCAGGAGAATCTGCTTCCTCAAGTTTGATTTGGGTTGAAGCCAAAACATTTCAGCTTTGGTACTCAGGAGTATTATTTAGAAGATAAATTGCCTGATATCAGATTTTGGAAAAGGTAGAATTACCATCAAGTCTTGTTATACAACAACTCATTGGAGGCAACATACCCTGTATTATTCAGTTTTGCTTATCATAAAAAGGGATTACTACTAAGGAGAATTTAATTGGAATAAAATATCACTGAATTATAGTTTAGTGTAGCATTACAATAATAAACAGACCACCTCCTTCACCATGAAAAGAAAAAGTTTTATCTTGAGATTTTACTCCACAGATGCTGTGAAATATATTTAGAAATATGTTCTTATCATAAATCTTTTAACACCAAAGTTGACTGTACCAACTAGCAGGACAGCTTCAGGGTTGATCCCCTACTTCTTTTGAATAACAAAAATGGTTTCAGCTTTCAGAGTAGCAATTTTGCAAAGATATATTTGAGGGGAGGAGATTACATTCAACTAAAACTCCATTATGAAGCAGCAACCACAGCCGGGTAATATAAAGTACTTTTCTTGGGTATATTTGAGATCTGTACATATTTTCTGTTTCTTTCAAGGTCTGATACAGCAAGATTTATTAGCACTGTCTTCTTCTTTAAAGAAAAAAATGACCCAGTGTAAAAGTTTGTATTTTTATGTATTGAGAATCCACACATCTGTGCTAACCTCTCTCAAAACAATGTGAATAAAAGGCTTTTCTTAACTTGGTTAAGCTGAATTGCCAACGAATTATAACGAAGATTTACTCTTTTTTTTTTTTTTTCAAAAATTCAATACAGATAGCAGACTTTCAAACTGAGACCCTAAAACTGAAATGTTAAAAGTGTGATCACAGATAATGTGAATGCCAACCTTAAGCTGACTCACAGTGCCTCAATGAAGTGGCACTTTGAAGAGGACAGACACAGTGATGGGTGCCATTAAACAGGATTGGGACAGGAACAGGAGATAAGTCTCATTGGTACAGACTGTTTGGGCAGAGCTTTTATTTTGACAGTTTTCTACGTTAACTTGGATCGTTCTTTAGACAATTTTTTTCATATAATGCCCTGCAAGTTGGGATAGTCGGGTGGGTTCTCACGCTTATCCTTCTCATTGTGAGCTCGTCTATTCACTTATATGTGATTTCCACACCCAAAGTGCAAGTGTCCATTTGCCCCCCCCCGCCACACCTATATCTAATGACTGAGATTACACAAACCCTATAGTCAGAACATTGTGTACGAAGTACAAGGAAGACCTGAGGTGTCAGGACTGTCCTGAGTAGAGGGATAACAGTGGCTCCTGTAGCCGAAAGAGTCCCTAAACCCCAGCACACAAATGTTTGCACCTGTGATTTGCTGACACACAATCCTGCATGTTCTGCACTTGGTATATCACTGCATGTGCTTGAGAAAATTTTTGCTAACCCTTTAAAATTCATCTTTAATGTGCCCAAAAGAAGGAAGTGTAACATATTTGAGAAACAAACATAATGGGCGTTTAACTTCCTTTTTTGCACTTGTTTTTATTTTATTCATGTATAGTTATTATACAAAGTGATAAATTTTGTGACTTTTCACTAAGAATATCATGTACTTTGATCATATTTACCCCTCTTTGTTATCCTTAAATGTTCTTTCTCCCTGCCTTGTTAGTCTTTCAATCCACCAAATCTCCATTCTATGTCATATGTGTGTATCTGTAACTGAATGTATATGTAAAATCTAGTTTTCACATATGGAAAAAAAGCACGATATGGTATCACTAAGCAACAGATTTCACTAAATAGGATATTCCCCATCTTGAACCATATTCCTGCTAATAACATGATTTTGTTTATTTATGGCTAAATATAACACTAACACACACACACACACACACACACACCATTTATTTTTTTCTAGATTCTTCAGCTAAATCCATAGTATGACTGTTGCCAAAAGAAAGAACATTAACAGCCTGTGCACTTATCTCTGTAATACACTAACTTTGCTTCCTTCCAGTATTTTCTTAGGAATAATATGATTTGGTTCCCGTGGATGTTCTATTCTTATTCTCCATACCTTGAGGAAGGGTGTTTTTCAATGGTTGAACTTTCAGTTTTCTAATTCAAACATTGCATGATACTCCATGTTGTGAAGGAATCAAATTAACATCATCTCCCAAATCACAGGGTCTCAAGAGTTGACTTCATGTTCTTCATTCATGACTGTCTACTGAAGTGCATATGTTCATGCCTTATAAACACTTTTTTAATGGAACTAAGCTAAAATCAACCTGGAGTAACATAATTTTTTTTATTAAATAGAGTAACAAACAAATAATTAGATCATTAAACTGTGATATACTAACCTTTAAAGGAATCATTAATAAAATGAAGCAAATTTTTTTGTCAAAACCCTACAAGGCCTGGAAAGATAAGTCTGCAGTTATAACATACTCTATTCTTGCAGAGGACCTGAGTTCAGTTCCTAGCCCCCACATTGGGCAGCTCACAACCAACAGGAACCTCAGCTCCAGGCACTTCTTCTGGCCTCCATGGGCACCAACATTCACACGCACAGACCCCGACACAAGCACATGGAAACACATAATTTTATAAATAGATAATAAATTTAAAAAAAACTTCTTTAAAAGAATGGTCTATGTTACTGAACTCTTGGCTCTTGAGATCTGATATTAAGAAATGACCCCACCTTCACCTTCATATTCACCCAGGAAGCTCAGCAGGTTACTAAAAGTTCTAGCACAACTTCCAAAGAACTCAACGATTCTTTGTCAAGCCTTACTTGTAACACCCTTCACATCATACATAATGTACCTTTTTCCCAGATTTGTTTTGACCTTTTTCTCCAAGTCTCTGACTGACTTAAGGACCTGATCAGGAATGCAGATACTTGTATGTGGTAACGTGTCACTGAAAATAAACTTGCCATGCTAGGGACCTTTGTAGAGTTCATGTGCCTTTCACTATTATATTACTTTTTTGTTATTGTGACAAAACATCATGATCAAGACAATTTATAGAAGTGTTTGTCGGGGTGTAAGATGCCAGAGGGTACAGAGTCCACTGTGGTGGGATGTAAGGCAGCAGGAGCAGGAAGCGGAGAAGTCACATGTGAACCACAAGGAGGAAACAGAAAGAACAAATTAGAACTAAGGTGAGGCTATATGATTTCAAAACCTGTGCTCAGTGATATCCTTTTTCTAGGATGGACACATTTCCTAAACCACCCCAAATATTTCTACCAGCTGAGGATCAAGTGTTAAAATCACTAGTCTATGGGGAACATTTCTCATTAAAATCATTTCAATCATTAAACTAATTTAACTTGATTAATGTTAACAAAGATACAAGAATGACCCACGGTAGAGACTTACTTTTTATTTTTAATTGAGTGAGTGTCGGGAAGGGGTATGTGTATGTAAGTGCCCAAAGAGGCCAGAGACTTCAAATCCTCTGCAGCCAGAGTTACAGAAAGTTCTGAGCTAGCAAACATGGGTGCTAGCAACTGAGCTCAAAACTTCTGCAAGAGCAGTTAGCGCTCTTAACCAGTGAGCCCAGTCTCCAGCTCTGGAATGAATTCTTTCATACATGGTTGTTTTATACAGCATCTAAAAGTCTGCTCTCGTCTCCACGTCACTCAAAGATGTTTGAAAAAAAACACATGGAACCACTGTCATCCTTTTGATTTCTAGTCTGGCCAAGTAAAGCCACCCAGCTAGTTAGAGAGATGCTTCTTTAACATACATACAAGTGTTGATTATTTCCTAGGAATGATAAATTCCTCCAGAGTGTGAGGGACTGACAAAACGCTGAGGGAGAAGAGGGATGTCTGTAGAAGGACAGTTGTGTGATCAATGCAGAGAGGGTGTGAACTCACTAATCTGTATAATTAATATGTGCTTATAACGGTTATTATAATAATAATAAACTCAGTCCCCATGAATAAACAGCTCCATGAAAAGAGCTAAAGTGCCATAGAAATGTTTCTCCTTCCCCTATCCCGAGACCCAGAGATCAAAATGAGGACAATCTCCTCATGCCATCATCTCTTCAAGAGAATCATTCTAACAGCCGAATGCTACAATTTCATTAATTAGAAAAAAAACACCTTAATAAAAAATACAAGCATTTGTCAAGTAGCCCTCTCTTATACAAGAAAACTTCATTTTAAAGATGTTTTCCCAAGAAAAAGGTATATTGAGCACCACCACCCCCCCAAGGGAAAAATGCAATAGGTTCCTACAGAACTCAATAAGGAAATGACTGAGACTATAAAAATGTCTTCGTCCCCCTCTCTATCAAGCCAAACTTGGGCAGAGCAACAGAAATGCCTGTTCCCGGGCCGCAGTGTGCAGTGTCCATGTACCAGGCCTGCTATTGAAAGTGTTTAATAATAGGGGAGCTTGCACTTCGTGTAATTCATAATTAGAGGACGACGAAGACGGCATTCTTTAAAATCAGGCCTTTGTTATCTGCAGCAGTTTTAGACAGAAGCTGAGAATCGTTTGTGAGCTGAGGCAGACCCAGACTGTTCAAAGCAATTGCTGTTCAGCATGAAAGCTGCAATGGGGGTCACAGAGCAGGTCACGAGGAAAGATAGTGTATCGATTTCACACCAGGAATAGAGGCAAAGCGAGGGCCCACTGTTGCCGCACGTGATGTATTTCACTTCGGTTTAAGGCACATTTCATTCCCGTCCGAGAGGGGGTGGGGAGCAAAGGGCAGTGGATTTCACACTGAATCATGATGAATTCTGGACTTGTGGATTCCAGTAAATATCTTCTTCCTGGCATTAAGTATTTCTGTAGCTGAGTGAATATAATGGAAATTAAGTCTCCAGCCATAGAGAGAATATACCTTTAAAAAAAAGGTAAGCACACCGTAGGAAGTTCATTTCCTTCACTGGCCGAGGTGCAGTAAAAGCAGACAGGAATATAAAAACATAAAGTGTATTTAAGTGGCCAGCTCTCGTGACTGCCTCCCCGTCGGCACCATTTGTAGAACCAGAATGACGCTGCAGATCTCTCAATGAGACATGTCCATTACCAGGAATAAACCTATCAAAAAAAATTCTTGGGTTTGGCCTCATATAAATCTTTGATGTCACAGATGAGATACTCATGGCATCCAAATATGCCATTTTGTGTTCCTACATCCTGCCTGGTCTTCTCTCCTTCCTCAACTCGAGAACACCATTCATTTCTCTGTAATGTCAAAGAACTGATGTTTACCAAACTTAGCCCAGTACAAGCTATCCAACAACACCAGGAGCTAACATTTCTTCCCAATAAACTCAGTCAGTTTACACCAGCGATCTTATACTGAGGCTTGGCTGTAACCCTGCACATGTTTCCTCCAAATGTCACCCCAGTGGTATGGCTGAGAAAATAGACCAGCTGGTGGGATGGTTATAATTCTGGGCAACTAGGAAGAGGGGCAGCCTTGCTCTCTGCCTTCCCTCTAGAAACTGATTTTCTAGTGCATATACCCAACTCATAGGAAAGCCAATCCAAATGCTGTCTTGGAAGCAAATTACATTCTGATGACAACAGTGCTGTCCTTTTTAAAACCTATTAATTTTACTATATACACTGTGTGTGCACATATGTGCATAGACACATACAACTATTTCTGAAACATTGTGCTCCCGTTTAGAGATAAACACTGTCTCATTTCTGGAAACCAAGATTTTATTACAAAAAGCACTGAGAACCCTCTGGAATTACCCATATCATTTCTCCAGCTGAGTGGGCCTGGAGCATGTGTGCAGGCCTCTCTCTGCTCTCCCTCTGCTCTTCTCTTCACGTTCTTCAGGACACACAGATAACATGGACATGAAGACAATAGATAAAGTACGTAACTCAAAGGGTTTTTAAATACCAGTTCATCCATTCCCAAACCTCCTTCACTTACAGAGGGGAAATTGAGAGACTAATATTCTGTCTCTATCCTACAATGAAATACTAGATTCTTTCAGAGGTATATGTTCAAACAAAGGAGAAGAATTGGATTTTCAATTCCTCAAAGTGAAACTTACTTAACAAAACTTCTCAGGATAGGGAGGGTGGATGGAAACCAAATGGCATGAGGTGTGTCTGTACCAAATGTCTTTAATATTGAATCCAAAATCTAATGGGTTAGAAACACAGTGGTAGATGTAAAAGGACCTGAGTGTGAACTCCACTACTGCAAAAATAAGCAACTAAAACATACGGAAACCTATAAGGAGAATCGATTCACTCATTTAGCAGAACTATCAATTTAACCCAGTAAAAAATAAGTCAGATAAAGAGTAAGATGGAAATTTTTTGTTAAGCTACTTATAAAATTTGCCTGACGCATCACCATTTCTTTGAATGGTTCACCCTCCACAAATATTTTATGGTAGCTTACTTCATTATAAATATATACGAGAGTCTTTAATACATACAGTAGAACTCATTCCTTCAACAAATATTGTGGCTAGAGTTGTAATTCAGAGACTTTGGTGTATCCGTGAATATTAGAACTCAGTATCATGTTTAATCCTAATTAAAACAGCTCTCATATTCATTCCAGAGGTAATGGTGGTATTCTCTCCTCACACTAAACAAATGATGGCACATGTTTGCTAGTAAGAAGCATGAGCTCTAAACCCATTCTATGCAAAAAAACAGAAAGCTGTTCAGCCTTCACTCAAAAAATTATGAAGCCAAGGACATCATGTTACATCAGAAGCATTGCTTTAAGACCCATTTCCAGTCCATAACATGGCTGTGGTATTTCTGTAATATAGAAATTATAACAGCTTGAAGAAGATACCTAGATCTGTGCACAGTAGCCCTTGAATGGGTCCGAAACAGAACAGACATGTAGCATATTCTTAGGCAATTTGTCTCACTCGGGTACCAGGACACACGGACACTTTCATCCATCAAAGAGTCCTTTCTGGTTTATCAGAAATGACCTGATCTTTTTCTGTTTTCATCGTTTTTTCTCCCTATTTCAACCTGGAAATGGAAAAATAACTTCTTTCCACCCTATGAGGTTGTGAACCACAGTGATAATGTTGCCATATAGAAAACTATTCTGTACTTTTAAATTTTTCAAGTTACCTTTAAGAAAATCTCTACCTCTAGTGTAACTTAGTACAATAATAAAAGGCTCACTGTGATTCATTCTGTCAAAACTGTGACATTCAGGAACTTGGCTTCCTGTACTTTGCTCATTACATCTCCTTCAGGTGTTCAGTGCCCTCTTTGGGACCAAAAATCTTCAGAATGTGTTTGTGCACAATCGCACCAGGCATCTTCTGATGTTCTTGGCCTTATTGAGATAGGATCTTTAACTAAACCTGAAGACTATCACTTCAGCTAGGCTACCTTGCCAGTAACATCCTGAGAGCCTCTTGTCTCTGCTCTATCCCTCCCCTGCCCACTGCTGAAGTTACAGACATATGCAGCCATTCCTAGTATTTTACAGAGACACTAGAGATTTGAATACAAGTAAATCATTCTGTTTGCATCTTACCCCCTGAGACATCTCTTCAGGTCCTACATGTCTTTATAGGTTTGTGGTGCCCCAATCAGAGCTCTCTCCTTAATGAGTCCATTGCTAGAAATATGTAAGCATTATAATACCCTGCTACATCCTGGCCCCAAATTCTAATATCTTTGATTTCCAGACAACTTTCATTTTGAATCAGAAAGGAGAAAGGATGAAGACCATGACTCTGGCACAATGCATGACTCTTTCTGTCCAAATATAAGCAAAAGATTGTGAAAGGGCAAAAAGTTGCATTCAGATGTTTCAGGGGTGAGGAGAGCAATTTCTGAGGATCTCTCAGAATAAACTAGGAAAGCACAAAGTGTTTTGCTTTCATCCTCTTATGCCTCTGTCCCCCTTTAGAGCAGTGACTTGCACAACCTCTGGGTTTCAAACCCTTTGAGCAACCTAATGACTCTTTCATAGGGATCACCTAAGACCATCAGAAAACACAGATATTTACATTAGGATTCATAATAGTAGCAAAGTCACAGGAACAAATACAATTTTATGGCTGGGGGGCGGTCACTACAACATGAGGAACTATATTAAAGGGTGGCAACCGTAGAAGGTTGAGAAGCTGACTGTTCTCCAACATAGCAAGTCTAAGGCATCCAGGCGTTGGCTAGGAAATGACTAATGAATGCTAGGAACTTTCCTTTACTGAAAGTGTCCTGAGAATATCAAACTTGGGAGTGTAAAAGTGCTGCTGAGAGAGGCTAAAGCCCAAATGGGCCAAAGAGAAAAGCTTGAACCCTAGAAAAGTATGCTCAGCCATAAAGCCACATGGGTGGCACAGGTGACTCTAAGAATATCCTTTGGAAACATTTTCTGCACCATATCCTGATATAAAAGCATTCTACATTTCTGTCTAATGTCACTTACATATTCTTAAGTCCCTAAATGGCAATGAGAAGAGGAGGAGGAGGAGGAAGAGGAAGAAGAGGAGGAGGAAACTAGTTCTGAAACAAACAAGTATTTACTGAGCACCAACTGTAAGACAGTCTTGGGACTATCAGGAGCATGCAATGTTCAAGTCGAGCTTCTGAATCACTTATGATAAGACATGTGCACAGTGAAGGTGAAGCTCTTTGATAACACAAAAATACCTGAAGACGCAGAAACCATCAGCCAATATTTCCGTCTGAGAACCCTAAGCTGATATTCTTCAAAGGTAGGACATCACCACCAGCACAGGAAGTGTCCTCTAAAAGATACTTGATTTTTGCCAGCTCATCTAATGAATAACATATGTGCTTTAAATAGATCTTTTACTAGGCTGAATTTATATGCAAAATCCACTGAAATACATTCAGAAAATAAGACTATCATTTTAAATGAGGCCCTTTCATTAGGTGTCTCCAAAACATCAAAATAACTGATTGGTACAGTCATTAAGCAAAAGAGACTGCATCAGATCAATGTGATAGGCATTAAATGCGGCAACCAACCTAACAGATTTTTTTTTCCTATGAAATTGTTATCATATGAAACAAACTAACATATAACTATTTCTAAACAAAAGTTTGCTAATGAACCACAATTGCTGCTCTGGGTTCAGAGACAACAAATAAAATGTCCCAAGGAAGATGTTCTCTGTGAGCCTGTGATCTGAGGTTGCACCACAAAAGGAATACCTCTTTACCAGGCTAGGGAGGTATCCAAAGAAGTTCTTTTGAAATAGATAAGTATATTTCCTTTATTAAGATATATGTATGTCTACATACATATTCTGTAAAATGTATAAAGGTAAGTTAATTTATATTTTTAATTCCTCAAGTAACAACTTCAATAAAATCAAATGTTAAGTTAAATTAAAATACTAAAATTCAAATTTTAATATTTAAGTTAAATTAAAGTTTTCAAATCCTAATTTTGAAGAAAGTTCCCTGTCTAAATGAGCCCAGTTTAGTCTTCTTTTTTTCCAGTTGATTATATAGCAAGCACACTACAAACTGTAAATGAAGATAATCACATTTTCGAGGAATAAACATAGAACTCAAGGTTCCATTCACAGTGTTACATAAACTTTGTTTGCAGTACTTTAAGATATTTAAATATTAAATGTATTTATATTTAAAATTTTAAAATGTTAATTCTACTTAGGAACACAATTACAACTGATTCTTGGTTTTAGATACTGGTGAATAGTCTATTATCTAAATTCTCTAGGAATATCCTTAAAATTAAAAGGTACTTGAAAAATAAACATTTGTCCCACAGATGTTAGTCATTCATTCAAAGTTTAAAGAATTTAGCACAAAAGGTACAGTGCTTGAAAGCATTTTTTGAAATATATCCTGAGTAAATGACATATATATATATGTTAATATATAAGCAATATATAATTGTGTTAATATATAAGCAATCTTTGCCATTTTTTTGAGAATTCTTAAATATCATTAAATATTGTTATACAGAATTTATAAAGTTCAAAGGGCAATGACCAGTCAACAATTGAGCCTATGACAGCAATAGCCATGTGGCTCTTAATAATCTTATTAACATACTTGAGGAATGTCAATATGCCCATTACCAGGACAGAAGAGTACATAAAGGCGAAGTGTGATGCTTGGCCAATGTACGAATGCCGTTGGGAGGTAAGTGGTATTGCTATGGGCTGTAAGTGTGGAAGATGCCGTCATTACAACATGTGTGAAAGCTCTGAATGGGAGAAGGTGGTCATCAGTGAAACAAATGAACCATCATACAGAGAACAGCTATGACACTGTGCACTTGATCTACTCACTTTCTGTTAGGCAAATGATGTGAGCTGGCTCACAGTATTAATGAGGGCACACACAATGTGTAGGGCTTCTACATATGAGAGAAGGTCTATGGATGTACTTGGGTGAAATGAAGATAGTAATATCTTAATTTTTCTACTTTAGACAACAAATATTTTGAAGCCAACATTGGATGCAGCTGACGAGATTGGACCAAATCACTTCATAGAGTGTTGCCATTTGATTTGATGGTCTGTTTTGGGTGTCTACAGAAGACTATAATTAGCTTAAGCTGCTTTTAGGTGATGGATGAAATAAGATTTAACTTCTAGTCTGAACCAAAGTTGGAACCTAGTATCTGTAAAAAATTCTGACTCGGGTGCATTCATATACACTGTAATATCACATGTCTGTATAAATCAGAATACCTGCATGAATGGCATAACCTCATGTGATGACACAGGACTTCAGGGGTTAGTATCTTTTCAGTGTTGATGAAGCTCTTTAGGGTCCCCATAAGCAGAACATGGGGTAAAGATTTTAGGACAAAGAATGTATTAGGAATGAAAGAAATGCTAAGGAAGTGTCATTAACAAGGGTACACAATCAACGAAACAACCCTGGGCCACTGGAGCATAATCTCAGGGGAAAACAAACACCAAACATCAACTGCATATCAGGAGAATCCCATCTTAGAGGGATTTTAGACTGATAAATTATCAAAACTGTGAATATGGTCAAAACCAACTGAATTCATTCCCGTGCCAAGGCTTCAGCATCCAGAGGAAGCCCCTGAGCTAGCAGCTGCAAGTCAAGCTGGTCACTAATCCCACCTTCTGTGGGATGTCAACATAGTCAGATGGCCCACCCAGCCCTGGGTGTGCCTCTTCATGGAGGCATTCCTTTTGCCTTGACTGTCATGAGCTTCTTACGGGTCCTCCCTTAGATAGCCCAGTCTCTCCTGGATAGGCCAAATTAATCCTCCTAAGCCATGGCTCCAGTCTGTTGCTGCCTCACTCAGAACCTCCTAATGGTTCCCTTTTTATCAGAAGCATTAAATTAAAAGGCTACAACCTGACTCTCTTTTAAACGTACTCTTCTCTGGCATTCATCTTGTTGTCTGGTTGCTGTTAAGTGTCATTGTTCATTGGGACATATTTCCGTCGTTGATCGCATCTTAACCTGGGTGAATGTAGACACTGTCCTGTTCTAGTCTAAGGGATGCCTATGAATATCCAAGGAGATGAGTCTTCCTCCTGTGGATTTTCCTTCTACATGTTTCTTCAGTACCTTCACCATCTGGCTTCCTTCTCCACTGAGTAGTCACTGGGGTCTACACTGGGTCTGCACACATGAAATATTTTTCCTTTCCTCCTATATTCAGTTCTGAATCACATTCTCTATTTTAAAAGACCTAGGGAGGTTGGAGCACGCAGCATACATTCAAAAACACATGCGTCTCAAAGTATGATTGTAGACAGTACCACCGTGTCATAAAATAAGAACTGAACTTGGAGTCTGACAACTGAACTGCCGTCATAGCTAGCCATAGGACACTGGTGTTTCCTAAAAGATTCAGTGTCTCAGTTGGCTTATCCATAAAACTGCCCTTTGCTGCACATTTCATAGACCTAGCCCGAGAATCAAATAAATTACCATTCATGAAGTTGCTTTGAAATTTTTAGTGACAGCACATCACATGCATTCATTTCACCACAGTGAGGTACCGTCCTTCAGATGATAATGGAGATGAATCCAATTCAGGATTAAAATGCTATGAGTAATTTTATCAGTAATTGTCCCAAACATGCTTTCCTGTGCTAGGTTCTCCTGAAAGCCAATGCCTGTTGACTGAATAGGAAACAGATATCAACATCCAAATTTAGTTCAGAACTAAGTCTAAGACTTAATGAAGGACCTTGACCCCTTTACACTGAGTTTTCACCAACAGAGTGAAACACACACACACACACACACACACACACACACACAGTATGTATATACACAGGTACAACCTAATCAAATAGAATGGACATGTGTGTATATACTCTCAATAAACAAAAAGGCTTATTAAAACAAAGAAGAAATGTACAAGGCTCTGTTTTTGTATATATTACACATAGACATTTTTAAAGGCTTTGCTTCTTGTAAGTATAGAGTTAAATACATGTATTCTTTCATCTTTCCAAGTGCCACACCCTAACTTTACAGTATGCTCAAATGCTGCCACTGACACACCTTTTAGATATTACTAAAGGCTGCCTTTCTGCAGTGTGTTACGCAGCTGCTTGCATATGAGTATCTTGTTGTCCAGAGTGACAGCTGTATTTTCGCCTGTTTTGACATTGAGTCTGATCTGGGTGAATAGCTCATGCCCATTAAAGTGCTATTACAACACTGAATGACTGCCAGAATACTTCCTGATCAATTTTAAAAGCCAGCTAGCTGTCATCATCTAATCGCAACAGCAAAAAACAAATCTTTGGGGAATAAAATGAGATTTTTAAACATTTTTAAAGCAGTGTATTAAATATAATCCCTAAAAAGTATTTGAAGAATTATAAGCCAACAGAATGGGAAGGTGGAAATAATGTTTTCTGCCCTCTGGAACCCCCTACACTTGCATATTGGCAGGCAATCTGAAACACTCCTTAAATCCACCATCTCGGCAATCACCGAGTTTGAACTCCTGCCATTATGTAACTTAATAAGCGGCACTGAAAACAATCACCACCAAGTGCGAGTGTGCCCGCCATTAAATTTAGTTCTATGAAATTTAAGGCTGAATTCAATCATCTTTCTGTCTTTTTGCTTCATTGGGTGAAATCCAACTGTTCGGGTTTACTTTTGACTTTTCTCGACGGGCAGGCGATATGCATATTTTTTTAAAGCTACAACACTACCATTTTAGATTCCTGTCTGTTGAGCATCACCCAACAGAAGGCAGAGCTGACTGAGGCAGGTGAGACCACTTGAATATAGTGGAGGAAGTAAGATTCAAAGGCATAATGCTACCTCTATTTTTATTATTTATTATTTTGTGTTTTCTGTGTGTGTGTCATGTGTGCATGTGTGTGTGCAGTTGCATGTGTGTGTTTAAGGTTAAAATATACATATATATGCACATATACATACATGTATATATATATACACAACACACACACACACACACACACACACACACACACACACCAAGGCTATCCTGGAAATTTGTGACCCTCTAACCCAGCCTCCTGAGTGCCATGACTTAAACATACATCCCATACCCAGCTCTCTGTCACCATTGGATACAAAAGTATCAGCAAGTGTATAATGTGTAAGCTGGCACAATCAAGCATAGAAGGTAATTGTCTGAAGAAGGTAGTTTGTAGGTACAACCACCAGGGACACTTTTCTTCACGAGTACTATCATATTCTTTCTATTCTGCTTTTAGTATACAATATATTTACACCCGTATGATGCCAGCACACATAATTTGGAATGGGGCCATCTCAATCAAAAAGGGAAAAAGACTAAATTTTATGACATCAGAATGGTCACTTAGCCTCAGTTCCTTCTAGGGTCATTTAGCAAAATGTCAGAATGTGTGAGCAAAAGGCTAGAAACACTCACTTGCTAGCTGACGTTTTATAGAATATGAAAAATAGTGAATAATATATCACATTTTAATACCCTTCAGAATATGTGCTTCCTTAATAAAAAGAGAACCATTAATGGGAATACTGGTTTGATTAAAAAAAAATCATTTTTCATTCTTGGAGTTTTGAGAGTTTCCCTAAGACACTGGGATCTGCACCACAAACAGTCTTCTCTGCATTACTGGATGCCCCCTCACTTCTGACACAAGTGTCCCTTCAGATTTTTGCTTTGAAACACATTGGTTTTCTTTCTGGTGCACCTTTAAATAGTAAAAATCCTTGTTATTCTACGAAACTAGCTCAAGTTTCTCCACTGGGAGGGTTTACACTCCTTATTGCAGCCAGGGAAGAGTTCGAGTGACCACCAGACACAGCGGCCTCCCCAGGCCTGCACAACCAGGGATCTCAGCCCTGGTTTGGCCCGAATGGCTCCCTTCATTGTCCCGACCCCATATCCTCCAGGAGCTCTGCCTGTATTCCTATTATCTCCCAGCCACTTACTCACAATCCTCATCTTTCATCAAAACATTTCCCACCACCCCCTCTGAGAAGCATGTTTCCTGGCTCCCAGGTAAATGTACTCTTCCCTATTCTGTGCCCCTGTTGTATGTTCCCAGCCACCCCGTGTCAGAAGTGCACACAATGCTCACATACTTCTCTGCCTGCCAATCTTCACTGCTGTCCTTACAGCATTCTGAGGGGAGTAAAATTAATTCCACCGAGTTCAAATAGAGCCAAAAGGCAAGTACCGTCGCACAGTGTGATTCATGGGGCTCTGACTCTAGGTTCATCTCCGTATCTATCTTGGGGTGACCTTCACTCACTTATCCCTTGTAAAGAAGAATTATCAAAATCCATCACAGTTTCAAAATAGGGAAGAGCTGAGGTTCAGTCACAGAACAGCACGAAAATGACAAGGCAAAAATGCCAATGCATTTGTGGCTGAACTGCCAAAAGATATATATCAATTTTTATCTGTGTGCTATCTTTAAATGTAAGCTTATGTTTATGAGTTATAAGTGTACTTTGATTTTGGTGACAGGAACCAAGTGTTCAAAGCAGAGTAGCAAATTTTTGCTGCAGAGGCTGAAGAAAAGGTGTAAGCTGTGAGCTCCATTTGCATCCTGTGAGCTTTTAAGTTAAATTAAAAAACAAACAAACAAACAGACAAACAAAAACCCTGACCCTATGAGACCATAAGCATCTATCTGTATTGTGTGAAAGTTGACCTGTGTGTGCAAGACTGAAAACCACCACTTGTGTGATTTTTTTACTTTATAACTTAGTCATTGTGTTATGCTTAACAGCAAAGGTAGAGGAAAGGGTTGCCACTGAGTTCAACTATTGTGTCAGTTCCTATTATCCTTCTCAGCCCAGTGCTCTCACAGCACACGGTAGTTCAGCCTCCCAACAAACTGTTAAAAATATGTATAGTGCATCTAGGAGAGCCACTGCCCTTGTAAATTCCCATATTAAAGGATAGCCTAGGAGGAAAGGAATCTGTAATAGAGCCATTTATAGCCAAGCACTAAATCATAGAATACAGAAAACAAATGTGGACGTCTGGAAGGGTGGGGGCAAATATATTACCTCTCCTCAATGAACATTCCTAACATACACTGGGATTCCTAGCTGACAAAATTAAGTGAAAGCTGGACCACAAGTATATCAAAGGTAGGGGAGGAGAGCCAAGGAGAAGGGTGGGGAAGGCAGGAAGAGAGAGGCAAGAGGAGAGAGGGAACCGGGTATGGAGACAGGATCTGAGTAAATAGCTAACCAGGTGTTAAGCAAAGGGGCATCCCTCAAATGAATTTCTTTTGTAACATTTTGTAATCACTTTTTATAGCAATAGTGGTATGAGGGAAGGAGGAGGGAAGGGAGGAGGGAGGAAGAAATGCTTTAGTAAAAGGCTGGAAACCCAGGATTAAAAAAAAAAAAAAAAACAAAAAAACGAATAGGCTACAGCTTTCCAATGAGTCCTATTCCTCCTGACTTGGTGCCCAAACACGTTTCTCTCTGAACTGCCTTGCTCTTTGGCCAAAAAGAGAAACTTATTTTCCATCTATGTAAACTCCTAGAAGAGGAGGGAACAGGAAGACTACTCAATTCAGCCCAAGAAAAATACAGTCCTTGTTCATATCTCCAAGTGTCTGGCAACCACCCAACCTCTGCCAACGTTGGTGGTCCAGGCTTGCGGCTACGATCTGACCCAGGAATTAGATGGGTTTTGCTAACCTTCCTTCACCAGGTCAACTGGAGAAAATGATACACTTACTGAGCAGGAAGGAAGGGCAGGAAGCAC
This sequence comes from Mastomys natalensis, assembly GCA_021653895.1. NCBI lineage: Eukaryota > Metazoa > Chordata > Mammalia > Rodentia > Muridae > Mastomys > Mastomys natalensis. Next base: position 1,409,338 of record JAJTUV010000287.1, read on the forward strand.
ATCACCGTTAACAGGCCCCTGCTCCCTAAGCTGGCAGGGCTTAGAGAGTCCCTGGAATTTAGCTGCAAAGGCTTTAAGGCTTGCTAAATTGTGTAATGAGAGGAGCAACCTCCAGGACAGGGAAAGCAGAACTAAGGCAGTCACGGGAAAAGCAAACGGAATCTCCAGCTCTAAATTCAAGAAGCCAAGTCTATCTGCCTTTACTTAGCAATAGCATCCATTAGCAAATAAATAAATAAAAATAAAAAGGGCATGAAAGTGAAGAGCGATGTGTTTAAGTGGTCCCATCAGTCAGGTCACCACAGTAAGGAGGAGGATTAGAGAAGGAGCAAAGAAACTGGAAGCAGGAACCTAAAGGACAATAAAATCCAGGAAGGGATAACGAATGACCACAGATCTCTCTCCTCCCTCCTGGCAAAAAGAAGGAATGGACTGCAGAGAAGTGGAGCGGCGGGAGGGAGCCATTGGTGAACAGACTCGCTGACAGACAGCGCTGTCTGGGGTCAGCAGTTACTGTGGATCAGAAACTGTGGAAAAGGCAGAGGCGATGATGACAGCTGCACGTCCCTGCCCTCAGAGGGCTTAGGACTGGAACAGCACAGCATTGCAGAGGACAAGATGAGAGGCTTGAAGAACCTAAGATGAGATATTTGAGATGCCCCAGAAAACAGTACCTAAACAAACAGAGACCTGAAAAACAAACCTGTGATTTGTCTCTGGTGCAGATTTCCCACTCCCCCTGATGTTGACTTGAGAGTAGAAGCATGTTCCTTATGGGTAGGCAAGAACAGGGTCTCACCTGTCAAGAACACAGAAAGTCTTCAATACAGAAGGGATAGAGGGTTAAGACATTTCACATAATAACACTCTAGTTTCTTGGTCTTTTAGTATTTTGTCGGTTGCCTGTGGAACCAACTGGGGAACTCTCAGGAAATCTAAAAGAGCTTACTGTGGGCCTGTGAAAATGACTCAGCTCCATGTGTAAAGGGATCTGCCACCAAACCTGAGCTTGCCTGTTAGGAGAGAAGTATATGCATTGTGCATGCGCACACACACACAATTTTTTTATTTACATTTAAAATTGTATCACTAAAAGAGCACACCATGGTTTTAGCATGGCTGTCCTGCTTTCGTCTGTTTTCCATGTAGGGGCTAAAACAAAAATATTGCCTGCACTTCACAGCTATAAGGTTAGGTATTAAGACTTTAAAAATTATTGACCACCTACTATGTGCTTCATGCATCCTGTTACAACAATCTCACAAGGGCACATTTACATTCCCGTTCCACAGCAGAAAATATAAGCCTCGGAAACGAATGCTACCCTCGATGTTCTCCAGCCGTTGGTGGCCACTTCTAGACAGTCTTAAACAGTCACATGTGTCTGATCCCCAAACCCCTGTCAAAACTATTTAAAAGCCATCTGTCCTCCCCTTCCTCCCCTCCCTATCCTCGACTGTTGATACACTTTAAGGTCTATAAAAGCACAGACAGTATTTTTATTAGTGGGGGGCGAAGACCTACTTCAAGAACACCCCAAAAGCTAATTCAGAATGCATCAACTGATGAAGAGTAAACACAGTCCAAGAGCACAGGGGGACTGCTAAAGGCAGACTGTTTTTATTTACAATTTATATATAAAATCTTATCACAGAGTTCTGTATTCTATAATGTTGAAAGAACTGTCTCCATACTTAGTATTTTATGGTTATAAAAGAATCATGTTCGTAATAAAGGGATTATACTACTAAAGATAAAGAGAATCAAAACAAAAATTATCTATAATCCAAATAGTCACAGCTAGGGCACATGGACATTCTGTTTGGTGAATTCCATATTCTCAACTAAGACCAAACTCTCAAGAGTCCAGTATGTAACTAGTTTATTATATTTAAAATGATATGCTAGACATGTACATAATACCCCCACAGCAATAAAGTTTGACTTAGAGACTAGGGGTACAACTTTGTGGTAGAGTCTAACATGTATGGAACATGTATTGTTCAATCCCCAGAACTAGAAATAAAACAAAACAAAAAAGAGATTCAATAAGTAAATGGTTTTCTTGTCCTCTAGGCCTGTTGAACATAGAAGCCCCTAGCCACATGGCAGTTTTTAAACATTAAAAACTCAACCAAGTTAATCTAACAAAAAGTGAATTAAAGTGTCTGTCTCTCCTCTGGTTATTTCATACCATGAACATCTGAGGGCAAAGCACATGTGCTTTTTTTTTTTTCCACATTGGTACCCCCAATTTAGTGATGGCACAAGCTAAATGTTCAATAAATATTCAATAGGCTGCTCAGCATAAAGTCATGAGATACCTATCAGATAACAGGCCAGTGTCATGGTGGATGTTTATACAGTACATAAATACATGCACAAGAGAACAAAACCTAAGCTCTCCGTTTTAATATAAGGTAAATGAAAACAGAATAATATTCAAGGTAAAAGTCTCCATTCATCACTACTGTATAATCAAGGAGGAAAAGATGTCTCTCTAAAATGCTAAATGTAGGAAAAGATTTAAGTGGCCCATATGCAAAGGACGTAGTCACAGACCTGTTCCCGTGTACGGCACCACTCTAACAGTCAGTTATCACACCCCACAGAACCAATCCACCTTTCAGGGTGCGTTTTTTAGAATGTATTACGGATGACAATAATTGTTAACAGCTTTCAGATCTATTTCCAGCCGCAGAAAGAATCAATATATGTATGAAAAAGGGGTGATTCTGACTCACAGTCAAATTAGGAAATGAGATACAGAGGAGAAATATGGAGATTAGGTCGCACCTTCCAGTGAAAGGGAATATTCATTCCAAAAGTGAGGCCATGGGTCAGCTTTGAATCCAAGTGTAAGGTTAACATTTTGTCTCACTAGAAAAAAATGAATTTGACCTTGTAATATTTATATCACATAAAAACTACCAGAGACAGATTTCTTTCTGAAAGCCTTCAGATTGCATCTTGTCAAACCGTCTGTGTCAGAGATGTGAAATGTGATCTTAAGTGGTGGCCATGTTTGATGGTGACAACCCAAAAGACAGTGCTGGGAAAGATTTTAGTGTTCCCTTTTTAAAAAGAGAGAAAGAAAGAAAAAAAAAAAACCTGGGTTTGCCACTATTTTTGTTATTCTGCCTAGAAGAGACTATAGATGTCACTGAGGGTAGCCTTTGGGAAGAGTGTCTCCTTTTATAAAACTGTTAGTAGTATAGTCTCAGATGGAAATCTGAGGCAATGGATGCTGTCAACAAAGGTGCATGTTTCAATTTTTGGCTAAGACGTGGGAACCCACTGTAAAGAATGCAGAACAAAATAATTCTGAGTGGGACAAGGGCAAACAAGCTATAGTAAGTCTATCTTAGTGGATGTTAGTAGAAACAAAAAGTATCTTTAATCCCTTTACATGGTTACAGCTCACTAGGGGAAGAAAAGCATGGCGAAGTTCACAGACATGGACTAGAGTTAAGAAATAAGGTCTTCATACATAAAGCTAATATTGTTTAAATCTGCGGGTACATGTAACCCTAGTATCTTATACTGAACTACCTGACTTGAATGATGAGGCTTCAAGGATGAGGTGTATATTTTGCTCTTACCTTCTAAAGTATCAGTTCATTCTTCAAGTTATTTTGTGTTAGATCCTGATCTACTGTCATTATTTCTCCTTAGCCATTAGAAAGTTTATGCCTTATGGATTGCTAACTAAGAGCAATAGACCTATTGAAGGCCAAGCATATAATTCCTGTGACCTGATATATCATGTCTTAGGTGAGGAAGAAGCAGCAGAAAAAGAAGTCTAAACAATCAGGAAGAAAGTGTGCGTCTGGGACCAGGCAGAAGTGGGCTGTAGTACTCAGCATCTGTGACTCTGGGATATGCTATTACCTAACACCTGGCTGTCTCTACACCCGCTCCCTTTCTCAGTTCACTGGGGGCACTGATGTCTACCTTTGTACCCCAAGAACTACCAGACAGTCTTTATATGAATGAAATGTGGGTTCTTAACAAGTGGTGACAATTATTGCTGCGTTGACATCCCTACTACAATTTTTGTATTATCCCATACAACACGACATGGGATACATAATACACATCACGTGGTCTGTGTAACAATGATTTGTGTCAGGATCACAGTACTGGAGGAGAGGTTGGAAAGGAAGATATGAAATCAGAGTACCAAAAGTTGGGAAAGGGAAAATATTTAATCTTTGCTTTGAAAAACAATGACTTACGAAGGGCTCCTTAAGAAAGAGGACACACAGGGAAATTCTTGTGTGAACAGCCCTGGTTGTAAAGCTTCCACATTAAATGTGTAAGTAGGCTAGTTTTGACCCTTGGGGAGTGATTTGTGACTCCTGATATATAAGAAACATATATTTGGATAAAGCAAGGAAAATTCTCATTTAAAAATAATCATCACTTAATGAGTATCTACTATTCATCAGTTCCTATGTGCTTCAATTTCTCTTTTCTAAAATGGAAATAATCACTTTAATTTAAGGAAAGAACTCAGCCACTGGCTGTGATATCCAGGCTACTGCTGCTGTACCGATCTCCATGCCACCCAACTTCACTGTATGGCACCGTTTACCCCCACAGTAACTGCGAGCCACAGAGCAACTACTTGGAGATAGAGGGTTGACTAGAGTCAACTAGAAAAATCTTTGCCTTGATATGATTTTCTAAAAGGCATCACTGTGAAGAGCTTGAGACAAGCCTGATAGTTCAAAGGGACTGGTCTGGCAAAAGAAAAGGAGTCTCTCAGATCTTTGTCTCAAGCAATGAGGAAATGAAAGATATTTTTGCAAGATAGTAGACACGGAGTAGGAGAGAAAAAGGCTATGAACCTCCTCACGAAATGTCATCGTAGCCCACCATTTACTGAATGCTCAAACAGATCAAGCAGTGTGTCATGTTGATATAATTATGTCATTCACTTGTTCCAATATTACTCCTGAGAATTTGCCTTTAGCAGATGGCAGCAGAGGCTGAAGTTTAGTCCACATGCTCAATACAGCTAGCTGACAGCCAGATTTGAACCCAAAGCTGTCTGATCTCAAAACCAGCCATCTTGGTCTCTAAACTGTTGTCCCAAAGCATCACTTAAGATGATAAACATGTGGCCTGGCTGTAAGAATTAATTGGTATTGATTCCTCTATTCTTCAGAACGCATCTCCTCGGTATCTCAAGTGAGAGTCATAGTTATTTTCCAAAGGCAGGATGCAAATTTCAATCACCAATCATCAATATTTTGAAAGGCATAACAACACAGATGAGACATTCTTTAAAAAAATCTATCAAGGACTATAAATAGCATCTGCAATGTTTTGCATGAAAATGACCCTGTTTGTGAACATTATGGCTGCTCCTTCCACTGGGTCCAGGTCTGCTGTGGAAAGAAGAGGGACTCCTATGGAGGCAAAGCAATTTTCTAAGCAATAGAATCAAAAAGTTCATTTCTTGAAATCGGATGCTTTAAATGGGTTGTTCTGAAGACATTGTTCATATCTATTCAAATAGACCCCAGCCTGACCTAATGTTAATCTGTCACTGCTAACTGATCCTTTACAAAGCCTTAGACCACCGCTTACAAAAGGAATGTAGTTTATTACAGTTGTTGCACTCCAAATGAATATTGATTTCAATCTCAGGATGCTATGAAAGGACTTGCATCAATTACACAGAACATCAGAGTGATAATCCAAGTTACCTAGTTCCAATGATGCACGCAGCAAATCAATCATTCACTTTCACACACCTTCGAAGAGGCCCCAGCCACCGTGAGCTTCCTTTATCTAAGCCTTGAAATGAGCCAAGCAGTGCAAAGCACTGATAGAAAAGGAAGCCATCCCCAGGTTTTACAAACCATAGGCTACTGTCAGGAAGCCATTATAATTACTCCCTTTCAAGTGGGCTGTGTGTTAATACAAATGAGGGGGTAAAAAAAAAAAAATGAAGCCTTAATGACAGCATTATGAGGGGAGGTTTCTCCTTTACATTATTTATTTATTCAATGGAAAATTATTTGGCAATTATGATAAAGCAACGAGAGGACAATGACTTTCCTTTGAATCACTAATTAAAATGCTGATTGCCTGTGGCGTGAGATGTGTGGTTATGGTCAAACAAGAACCTTCATTGTACTAAACAGCTTGGGCTGGCCTGACACCTGGGTGGTGAGGGGACCGTAGGAATCAAGCTGACTTCATTACTAAATTCAAACTCATTTTTATTCAATGAAATTTGAGGATAGTGTTATGAATTTGAGCAAGATAATGCTGAGGCCAGTAATCTTAAAAGAATGAGGGAGGGAGGGGAGGGAGGGAGGGAGGGAGGGAGGGAGGGAGGGAGGGAGGGAGGGAGGGAGAGAGGGAGGGAGGAAGGGAGGGAGGGAGGGAAGGAGGGACCGGAGACCCTGTCTGTCCAGGTTCTAAGTGTGTATTTGATACATATTATGTAGGTTCCTGGGAAAGAAATTTTGTGAAGTAAGCCTGTACTTTCTGTGTCCCTTATGCTTCTCTTCTGACCACCTTTATATACACGCAAGTATCAAAGACATGTCACCTTCTTAGCATTAATGCACTTTAAACAGATGATTCTCTCCAATAATGGAAGAAACACTTCACTATTAATTGTGAAGAGGAAATTGCCTATCATATAATGAATATAGTGCTTTGAATTTTACTAACTAAAATGATAACTTCCATAATAACACTAAAATAGTCATTTTCTAAAATGAAAATATGTTTTATTGCGACTTGTTTATGGTCTTTAAAGAAGCCTGCTGAATTCATAAAGTAAAAGTAAGGTGAACACCATTAACCTATAACATGATTTAAAAATGCATTCTTTGGAAAGACCCATTCTCTCCCTGAATGATAGGGCTTAGATTTGGAAACATTTGCTTCCGATTTGGACACACTTTGCACAATCTAGAGAAGATGTTGACTCCTCCTTGAAAGGCAGGGACTATCCCACTTATAAATGATCTGGAGGTCAGCTTAAATGTCAAGGTCATACTACCTTTCTCCAGCTTCCACTCCAGCATCTGTTCTGCATCACAAGATGAACTAGTCCTTCTCCCAAAAGGACCCCTAATGGCTAGTCACTGTCACCTTGACTGAATTTTGAATCACCTAAAAGACGTACCTCAGGGTATGTCTTTGAGGAAAATGAGAAATTTAACTGAGGAGTGAAGACATCCCACAGTGGAATTGATGACAGCATCCCTATACTTGGGTCCCAGACTGAATAAAAACGGGAAAAGGCCCGGTGAGCATTCACATCCCACTCCCATCTCAGATCCCTGACCTAGGCTGTGAGAGAATTCTTGCTGCCATGCCCTACTCCAGGATGGACTACCTGAAGCTTCAGACCCAGAGGCAGTATAAACCCTTCCACATGCTTTTCCACAACTGTCTCACTTCTTTCCAAGACTTTTTCCCCCAAACTTATGAACTGTCATTCTCCCAGAAAGCCTTAATGCACCTTTCTGACCATTTACCACAGTAGGTCCTTTTCAACAAGAAGTATCTGGAAAGATATAGCTATTCTAGATTCTAGATGTGGTCAAGCTACTCAAGAGTAGTGGAAACTGAGACAAGCAAAATAAATAAATAAACAAACAAACAAACAAAACAAGAAGACCCATGGCTGCAGCTGGGAGCCCGTGGGTGCTGCCACGCACGTGAGTCACTCTCAAACTTAATGATGTAACTCCACCTCTGATCTGCAGAATCACTTTCCTCCTAAATATCTTGCTCCTTTGAAAAATCTGTGTAGTCTTTCCTTTTAATTCTTTGGCTAAAAAGCCAAGAGACTGGAAACACCTAGCCCACACATCAACCACAAGTAAACGGAACCAGTTTCTTTTTCTGTTTATCTGCCCCCCGCCCCGATTCTTTTTTCTTTCAAATGATGATATAATAAGACATTCTATATATCTCACAGTGAGCTTAAACTAAAACCTTGGGTAATAAAAGTATATGTTTCGTGCAGTTGACATTTGCTGCCCACAGACTTATCTTAGTCCACTGTGTACCCCTTCCGTTTGATGTTACATAAGCTCAAAGCTTTAGTTTCTTCACAAATAATGTGTTCAACCCAGTACATTCTGAATGGATACTAGCTACTACTTCCGGCACACCTGTCAGGTGTCAGACACAGAGCAAAGGCTCTATGCCATCAAACTCAGACACAGGTAGGTATCATCTTTTACACTTACAAGACAGAAATGCTACGACACACGTGGCTTCAGTAATTTGCTTAACTGGCTTAAGTGGTGTCAGGGCAAGGCTCAATGTTCAAGCACCACAACCACTGCACTATCAATGACCATCCTTCTTCATTCCCTGACTTGTAAAACATTAATACATGGGACAATGATAAACTATTAATCAGACTCAGATTAAAGCAGCATTTCTTTAAAGACCGGCCTTCAGCTTGATTAATTTCTCTTTGGGGGTTCGCTTACTCATCGCCTGCAACTCCCTTCCTACACAATGCCTCTGCTCATGAAGAGACCACAGTCACACCTGTGACAAGACACTTCTATCGTGGCCTGTGCACAGTGAGGTCCGGCTACCTCAGGAGCTTCTCCTGATCTGCTGGTGTAGCCCTCAAAAATATTAAGAGTAGATGAATGAACACGCGGCTGACAACGGTGACTGCCGTCTATCCCACGTTCTGCCCGTCTGTCCATCTGTGCTCATTCCTTTACTAGAGCAAGCCTCGATTTAGGGATTATCAGCTTCTTATTTTCCAAAGTCTCAGGATATTAGCTCATTTCTCCTTTCTATTCTGCAGATTCCCAAGCTCAGTCCCTTCCATTGCAGGGCTGATTCCCAAGAGCCATCCCACAATCCCTTCCCTGCAGGGTTGATCCTGGGCCACCTAGATTAGGGAGCAGGTCTTCCTGGACCTTGCCACCCACTGGAGTTGTGACATTCTTTTAGCCACTGACATGTTGCCCTTCCTGATTTGAAAAGCCATTATCCTTTACGGAGAGAACAGAAGTCAAATAGAATTTACTACCGTTTGCCTCTGTATAGTCAATTTTTAACACTCAGCCATCTGCCCCAAACAATGCAAACCGGCAAATATTTATGGAATGCCTACAACATGCAAATATTTTTATGAGAACAAAGAGAATACAAAGGCGGCACAGTATGCTTCAGAAAGTGGGGAAGAGGCAGAGCCCAATCTAGGAAGGGAAGTGAGGAGAAAACCAGCCATATACAGGAAACAAGCACCCAGGGACAAACAACTGCAGGGTCCCAAAGAGGAGGGTCTAGTTAAGTGAAGAACTAGCTTTTTCTTTCATTCTGTTTCTGTTTGGATATGTGATTTTTAAGTCTTTCAAAACCACGTTTTCAAAACTGGTTTCTCCTGCCTCTTTTTTGTGTGACATGTGTTCTTTACATGGTAGAGTTCATTACTCACTATGACTGTCTGCCTATCATTACTGAAGCCTCACACACCTGTGGACCGTCTTCACTCAGTCTTTCACTCAGTAGTTCATTATTCATTTATTATACAAATATACAGTCATCTAAACGCCAGGCCATGCTTTAAAGTCAAGTCACAGCATCACATGTTCCTATTTTTAGACTATCTATTGTGGACCGCAGCTATAGGTTTATTGGTTCTGTACCGAAGACCTAAACATCTTGCCAGTTGGGATTTTAAGACTATGGGTCCTATGGGAACAATGAGATGGCTCTGTGGATAAAGGTAGTTATCACCAGGCCTGAGAACCTGAGTTTGACCCCCAAAATCCACATAGCAGGAGGAGAGATTCAACACTCAAGGGTACACGCACACACGCACACACACACAAATACATGCAAAATAAATACTAAATAAATAAAATATAAGATAATAAAATATTTTAATAAATAAAATATTTTAATAAATAAAATATTTAAATACACTTCTAACCTCAAGTAGCCAGTCTAGCTGTATATAACTTCCACCTGACCAACAAATTCGGCCCTTATTTAGAACATTGAGGGCAGCCAAGTGTTCCACTGTTTCCTCAATCATCTGAGAGATTATCCTGAAGACAAGTCATGCATTCTTCGGATTCTTGGCAGGCTATCTTCAAAGGAAAATCTGCAGTGTTCTGAGGTCTCCCTAGTCACAGATGCATAAGGCAAACAGCTAAGCCTCCTCCCGTTCAAACTGTGGCCCCGACTACTTCTGCTGAGTTATTCCATCCATGGCAAAGCGCTTCCTACATGTATGTTTATTTTTATATTGGTAATTATTTCTTAAGTATCATTTCCATATTCAAAGGAATGATGCTTACTGTTGAAAGACATGAGAGTACAGATCAGAAAGTTTTTTTTTTTTTAATTCAAATTTGGACTACCTAGGAAAAATTCTTTAACATTCTTAATCTATGTTTTAGACATATATGTAGATATTGATTTGAATATACAAATATATGCTTGTGTACATATTTATACCCTATAAGTATGTATGTGTATGTGTGTGTGTGATGTGTGTGTATTACATGTTGACCTATGAACTAAATGGTGAATGCTCATGGTGGTTTTAAATTGAATCACAGTCTCTTGCTGAGAGAAAAGCAAATCCCTTACTGTAAGTTCTTCCAATCAGTCCTTGAGTCGAGAATTGTTGATAATCCTCTGCCACAATTCAGTTTTCTGATTAAAACCTATACTTTATACTCTAATTTCCAAAGAACTGTTAAAGCCTATCCACCCTTCTTATTGGTCAAATATTAGTTTGTTTTGCTTATCATCTTCTCTTTACTGGCTATAATTTTCACTGTAAAGCCACCTTTGCCTTAGTGCTAAGTCTTCTTCAGTCAACCTCCTTCTTCTCAGAACCCCAAACTAGAAAAACAGATGGAGACATTATATACCATGCAAGAGTCTAAATTTCAGAAATACAATCTAAGACTTTTCTCACCATCTTCCTTCTGAATTCATCAACAAACAGATGTCCTCAGTCCCCAGGTACAGAGGTTTCACAGAGCAACCCTGAAATCTCTGCCTGCAGAACATGTGTGTCTCTCACGACTATTCTGATCAACTCACTGCTCCCTTCCATTTCCATTAGAGACGATTGCAGGTCTGGAGTACAAGGTCCCCTGAGATACTCAGCACGTGTGTGACTCTAACTTAGTGTCCACAAATACAGGGCAGGAGCCTGCGGTGCTTCAGGAGCAGCCCAGAGGGCTATACCACTCTACTGGGCAAACGTGTCCCTCTCTATAGAAAATCAAAAACCTATATTCACCAACCTCTAGAGGGTCACTGATAATTGCCTACTGCTGTTCTATTCTTCTTTGAATATTGGTTTCATAATTTTCTCTATTCAAAAGTCATGTCTGTTACTGGCATATAATATTGGTATACACATTCTGATCAGAAACAATGTAATGGTGTGTGTGTGTGTGTGGTGTGGGTGTGTGTTGACCAAGTTAGAAAAAACATATTCATATATATATATATATATATATATATATATATATATATATGTGTGTGTGTGTGTGTGTGTGTGTGTGTGTGTGTGTGTGTATGTGTGTGTGTGTGTGTAACATTAAAATGAACCAAATATAGAATATATAATTATTTTCAAAAATAACAAAATATAGGAATAAGTGTTATAACTCAAGAAGCTAAAGTAGGAAAATTGTTTCACAGTTCAGCCAGTTTAGTTATTTACAAAGAACAAACATGACATATTAGTCCTATACATTAAGCTTTCAGCATATATTACTGAATAATGTGTCCTATGTCTCATTATAGAGATAATAATGGCGGTTTTTCTTACCAGTATGTGATCATCATTTTTAAGATTAGGTCCAAAGAAAATTAAGTCCAAGGAATGGTATCTAAATTTGTATTACAATTTGAGTGGGTTTTTTGTTTTGTTTTGTTTTTGTTTTTTCAAGACAGGGTTTCTCTGTTATAGTCCTGGAACTCACTCTGTAGACCAGGCTGGCCTTGAACTCAGAAATCTGCCTGCCTCTGTCTCCCAAGTACTGGGGTTAAAGGCGTGCGCCACCACCGCCCCACTTGAGCGGATATTTTTTTTAGTTGGCAACACTAATTATACACACATACATTTTTCTATATCTATATTTTTATTTTGGTATAAAAACACAATATTATGGAAAATAAATAACATGTTATGGGAAAAAAAAAACACTGTTCCCTCATTCGTTACCCGTGTCTCCATCATAATGTGCATCACATTATCTTGCCCTAAATGACATAACAGTACACGTTTTAATATTAGCTCAAAGACATTTCCATCTCTTTGCCTGTTCTAAACTAGGCTGCGACTTTTTGTTAATACATGCTTTTTAACTGACTTCGCTCTCCCAGTGTGTAAGATAACAGGACTAGTCCTGCAGTGAAGGTTCTTCAGGTGATTTTTCTTGTGACTCTTCTTCATTGGTTGTATGTATACAAAAACGTGAAAGTGGTTTTATTTACGGTTTGAGCTTATTGTGACAGTTTCACGCTGTTGTTGTCTTGGAAATAGGATGACAACAACTCTGAGGGAGAGCTGGACAATGCACACTTTTGTGCATAGTCCTCCCTCTTGGTTTGCCTTAGGCAAATATAGTAAGTGGGAAAAATTTGTTCAGAAATACCAAAGACAGTGTTTTTTTCATTAAAAACAAAACATCAAAGTCATTTCCAAAGTACTTTTTCCATGATGTGATATACAATTATACAGTCTGCAATTCTACCTTGATGCAAAAATCACATCAGGTTAATTTTTTAAAAAAACATATTGAGATCATTGAGTATAGTTAAAGCACATTTTAAAAATGTAAATGTATCTTAAAAACTTGGAAATTATCACCAACTTTTACATGGTCCTATTTCTTAAAGTAGAATAGTAGGCATTTTTAACCTTTATATTTTTCCATACTATGTTACATATATAGAATAGGTATTTGATATTTATAATCAAAAAGGCAGTAAACTATTGACATCTTAAACCTGACTTTAAACTCATCATCATAAAATATTGGGAACCACCACTTTTGATTCTAGTTGGGTTTGGTCTGAGTTTTATTTCATTCGTTGACCCTGATGACTGTCCACATATGTTGTATATGTTCATCAAAAGATACAGCTTTGAGGCTGAAAATATTATACATTTTCCCTGGCAGTTTAACTTTAAGATTCTAATGGAGTCTAAATCAAAAAAGTTAAACCCTCAGTTCACTAGGCAAATGTGTCTTACTTTCCAATAAGAACAGAGCACAATGTCTACTGAATTGGTAGTTCTCAGCTTACCTTCAAGTAATCCAATATTAAAGAGTGGTTACTTAGAGTGGATATCAACCAAGGACTTGGCTTCATGCAAGAACAGGTCTTAGCTCTCTTATACTGCATCCCTGCTGAAGTTGCTACATAGAGGAGGGAGCCATTGAAACTCACACCGGGTAGTCATAAAATACACAGCTCTTTTGCATCACTAACAAAGTCTCATGTGATTATTCTGTGTAGAGAATCAGAAGAGAGGCCTGGACGGGATGGAAGGAAACCAGGAATGAAGGCCAAGATGGCACAGCTCCCCACCAACCTGAGCAGGGCAACCTGCAGCCAGGACTGAATTCCTGCAGTTTCACCCAGACACTTGGACCTACTTCTTGGATAGTAATGGAGCTGGGAGGAAAGAAGAAAAACTTCTAAGAGAAAAAAGGTCAAAAGACCTTTCTAACACAGAGACCTGAAACCTCGATTCATCTTTTCAACAAATAAAAAGTAGACCCCGGACAGGTTGGCAACTCTCATAGCCTGCTATGCATGAGAGGGAACACGGACGTAGGCAATGGTACAAACCAAAATGAAAAAGAAGTGCATGAGCATGTCTGGCTTGCAACTAAGTTAGTTCCTAAGCAGACGTAAGGCAGGAAGATTCCAGCCTCCAGGAAGACCAGGCAGGAGAGGCCAGCTCTGCTTAGGAACTTGTGGTTTCCTGTCATTTATAAACATAGCTCTTCCCACATGAACAGGAGCAAAGCTAGTCTAACAGAATATTGCTGTGTTCACTTCTCCATTTAACTCCTAAAACTTAAAGTTGCTGTAGCTTTTGGGAAGCTACTGCCATTTAGCCAAGTATGATGTCCACACAGTGAAACCTTCCAGGAAGGTAAAAGGACCAGTCTCGGGTCTACTTCCTGATCATTCATGATCTACCTCATCAGACCAATCCTCCATGCTGAATGTGAACAGAGAGACGTGTGTTAAATGGCAACATTTCCCTCTACCAGTGCAAGGTAGCATGGATGCAACTGAACAAAGGCCTAGGCTATTAACTAAACTGGTTTTTAATGATCAGATGATTAGAACATTTTACTGATTGGGCTCTAAAATTTTATTGAATGTCTTCTATTTGCCTGATGCTGTTCCTGGTCTCACCTAATCCACACGAGACAACTGTTAGCTCCATTTGCTGATGAGACAGGAATTACAGAATGAATGTAGCAGCAATCCTTATGGATTTATGATGATGGGTACCTTCATTTTAGGATGGAAGCAAGTGGGCAGGAGGTGGCTAGCATCAGACCAGTCTGGCCTTGGGAGAGTTTGTCCTTTGGAAAGAGAGAGCAAGCATTTCTGCTCTGCCTTGAAACTCAAAAGCTACACGTTCTTTGGTAAATTACATTCTCTCTCTAAATCTAGTTTCTTTATCTGTACATGAAGGAAAAGAGAACTTTTCCATGTTCTTATGGTCTAGGACTTAGTGAGGATGGGAAAGATAATGATTTAAAACAGTACCTGGCCCATCTTAAAGCCCATGCTCAAAAAGCACTCCCCTGGCATCATGCTCGTATTGCACTGGAATTGTGCTCTGCTAACACCTCCACTAAGCCCCAGCAGTGGCATCGCTGACGCTGCCAGAAGCATCTCATACTATACCACATTCCCTTTCCAAAGACATGCTGGAGCTGCTCTGACCCTCCCCCACCTTGAACTCCTACCTCTCCCACTAGCCCAGACAAGGCATTTGGGCACAAATCAAGATACAGCTCTCCTAAGAATCTGAAGTCAGCTGGTAGCCACAGGACACTTGTGTCCCTCTGGTGCTTTCATAGAACCGTATTCGTAGCTGGGTGTTTTAACATGGATGGCTTGGGGTGATTGTTTTCTTTGGTGTTCTACACTTTCAGAAAAGGAGTTGTCATCCATACTTCTTTTATTATCTTTTACTATTTTAATAAGTGAGGGGTTGGTAACAAATCTCCAGTAATGCTTGCTACCTTGAAAACCCAGTCCCTCTTCAGGTATAAGTTAGTCTGTTTGCCTCGCTATCCATTCTAGGTCTGAACTCACACGCTCTATCCGTTTATGACAGTCACGTTTTAAAACAATGTGACTGCTAAGCTAAGGTATGCTGGTGTCAGAGCCTTACTGATTTCTCTTGAGACGGTAGCACAGTACAAAACTATTTTCACCAGCACAACGTGACAGCCACACAGGTGAAAATTCCCGAGGCCAGACCGACTATAACACTGACATGTATAGCACTGACATGCAACTCATAAATCAGAGACCACGGGGGCAGGGGCGGTGGGGGGGGGGGAGGGCGGTGTTTCTGCTAAGTTATTGAGTTTCTAAACTTTCACAGTGTTCGAAGATTTTCTGTAGACTCAAGGTCTATGCAATAAATAAATCACATGCCCATTTTCCTGAAGTAGAAATCTCAGCTAGATTTTACTTCCTACAAAACCCTCAAAATTATAAGTGACTATAAATTTTATGTGCTATAATCTTGAATTTAAAACTCTGAAGTGCTCATTCTTTATATTCCTTCAGAAGAAGAAAAGTCTAACTGTTTTGTATGTTAGTATCTAATGTCTTGGTAAAACTCATGGTTTTCCATTCTTTAGGCCTGTCTGACAGATTACCTCTGTCAGAGATAATCGCTTAGTCGATCAGTAGGTTTCCCTACAGTTTGTTTTTATAAATGTATACATATATATTTGTGGACACACAGATGATTGTGGTACAACTTACTTTATTTAAGGTTTATTCTTAATTGTGTGTAGATGTGTCTGTGTACATGTATATATGTGCACATCAATACAGGTGTCCAGAGGCCAGAGGCATCCAATATCCTGGAAACAGAATTACAGACAGTGGTAAGCTCCCTGAAGTGGGTGCTGGGAACTGAATTCTAGTTCTTCAGAAGAGCACCAAGTGCTCTTAACCACAGAGCCATCTCTCCAGCTCCTGTGAGTTACTTTTAATTTCTCAAGAAATGTCCTTGTCAATTACAAAAGCACATAGCTCATTCCTCATAACTGTTGATTTCTACACTGCCTTGAATCAGTTCCTTAGCCTTTGTCTCTTCCCATTTTCTGGTTTTACAAGGGCTGTCCTGTGATCGCCCTTTCTGGTCTTTGCTTTTGTTCTCCATTCTTACCCTATTAGGAAGTCCTTTAATTATGAATATGTCTTGATTTATAACTCTTCAATACATGATATAATACAAAATACTTCTTCTGGCAGCTAAACTAGAATAAATTTTAACTATGTTTTCCATCTATGTTATGCTTAGAGGTCTTTTCTCAGGTACAACAGGGGTCAACACATGAAGACTCACAGGCCAATTCTACTAATTTCTTCAGTTCTATGTGAACATGACCACATCCGCTCCTTTCTGTGGGGTGGAGGCTACTCCTGCACTGCAACTGCAATGCTGAACAGCTGCGACGGGGACCACGCAGCCCACAAAGCAGGAAAGGCCATCAATCCAAGGAAGCCTGCTCCCTCTAGAACAGGAAAGAGTCATCCCTGGGACACGTCTGTCTCTACAAAACGCAGGTTAAAGCACTGGTATTTTTCAATTTAACTCAAGATGTATAGTCATATTGGCTTCTAAAAAGTAAATCAAAGGTGCATAGCAATTGAAAAACACAATAATTCTTTTAAATTCTACAATTGAGTCCATGTGACTTAATGTCATATCGGCTCTGGATACTTTATCATTTGGGGAGATAACTGAGTGAATTCATTAAGGATTCTCCTTAAACAGCAGTGTGTCCTTCAGTCTGATTAGTAATTTAGGCTATGATTTTTCAAAAAAAAATTTTGAGATGTGAAGCAAGAATATAGAATGAGGCCACTGGAGAGATAAGTGAGTGGCAGGCTTCCGGGTGTCCCTGTATCCATCAGCATCTGGGAAGCTTGCCTTGGATGCTAGCAGAGTCTTTGTTAGTCCCCACGCACTAAGGTAACTACAATTCCTATTGTACAGAGGAACTCACAGTAGACCTCCATTCATTTAAAACCAGTATAATGCTCACTACAAAATCCTATCATTTTATATTGTACTGACTGCACAATTTATTTATGGTAGAGTCGGAGATTAGGTGTTAATACATAACAACAACAAAAAAGGTCATGTGACCTTATCTCTCCATATCTCATATACTAAACTGGCATTCACACATTGTTAGTAGATTCTATCACCTATCTAAACAATGTAAGTGCAGCCATACACAATTATTACATTCCTAAAATATTTTCATTATTTTCTACCGGACCTGCCAGGTTGTACCAGACTACCAGACTTCTATTACAGGGAACAGTCACTGTCTCATGTCACCGTTGCAGTTTTTCAGCAGTCCTCATTGTTAAGTGCTATACAAACTGTAAAGAGCATCCTGGATATTGGACAATAGCCAGGCACAGGCTTCCCATTTTATTCTCCCCTAAAAAGACAAAGAATGAAGAAATGAGTTTTGTTTGTTCAAAAGCAATAGTGATAATCATTATTTTCCAGTCATCTATAGACTGCCTATCAGAAGAGTTCCAGAGACCTCCTCGGTGACCTGGCAACTTCTTTCAGGTGACATCCTGCCCCAGGCCACAGCTTTCCCTTCTCCTGTCAACTATGCTTTAATGAAATTCGTACATTAAGTTTGAAGGTCGTGCTGTTGTATGAGAACAACGAGGAGGAGGAGGGGATAAAGAAACGTTCTTCCTATCAGAGCCTTGGAAGCAGAGGGAACACTAATGTAATTGCCCTAATGCTGTATAAAATGTTCTACAAACTGGGACACAATTTCTATGCTCACTCTTATTGTATCCAGCCCACTGTGCCTCCGAGACTTGCTTTGGGTGTTCTGATTTGGTCAGTTAAGAGGGGAAGAGGTAGGGGCCCCTGAATTGAAAAAGGGGGATCCACATCAGACTAAACCAAAGACATGAAGGAGACAACGGAGATGAGAAACGATGCGGATCATGCCGGACATCTGAGGTCAACGTCATTGCTTCTACACCCTCTGTTTGGCCCATCAGTCAGAGAGAAGCGTCATGCTTTCAGGTACAGCTGTTAGGATTGAGTGTGAGGGTTAGGGTCAGGGTTCCTGGAAGGAGTCTAATGTAACCATAAGGACACAGGTTGGTAACATGAAGCCGGGTTCAGGAAAAATGAATAGAAGAGGGACTGTCTTGATGAAACATCTAAACTGCCGACAGAGCCTCTGTAGACCTATTCTGGAGGCTGGATTTAAAACCATAGCAAACATTTTCTGGTTATGAAGACCCTAGAGACAAAGGACATCCTGAGGCAGCTGCCTTAAAACTTCGAGGAGATTCCTTCAGCCCAGAAAGTTTCCGCTCTCCAGACCCTAGTCTGCCAGGTCCTTCCCTCTGTCTTCAGGGCCATTTCTTCAGGTGAACTACCTTGTCTGTTTAGGGTTCCAAGTTACTCAATGGCTGAGGACCCTAGTTCCCAACTTCTCTGGCTTTTCGTCAGCTAGTTTCGTTGAGGGACTGTGCTACTATCTGACTTATGCTCCCCAGTAATCACACAAGCTGTACCAAGTGGGTAAAGAAAGCATGTACTAAAAGTATCACCACTATCAGGTCCAGCTAACACCTGGCTGGTGTCTATATGCCATAGGTATATTATATATTATCCAGCACTTCATATTTTTTAATTCATGCAATCCTCACACAACCTTAAGAACAAAGGCACTGTGCCACTATAGTTAGAAAGATGAGGTTGAACAATTTTCCTAAGTAGTATGTTAGATTGCAGGATGACATGACCAGGATTCAGAGCAGGGTAGTTAACTTCCGGTGTCATCCACCTCACCACATCACTACACCACATCTCTTAAGCCTCCTTGCCTGTCAATGTCAGGGTGGGCAAGGTCTTAAAACTAGCTTTCATGGCCAACATTAAGAAACCATATCGCACATGAATTTTTAACTCTAGTTAAGCATCCACACTATCCAATGTTCTGACTTAAAACTTAATCCACAAGAGACAATGCTCAGAACTTCCCCATACCCCAATGAAGGAATAATAATCTTTAGTTTTTCAGATGCTATGCAGTTTACACTACAAAATCTTGGATTTCTTCGAAATCAAAACCACCTGCATATATTCAAGGAGAGCGCTCTCGTGATGGTGTTACATTCCTCTCTGAGAGCTTCACTTAGACACCTTCCAGAGACTCCCTTCATGGACGCGGAAAATCTTAAACTGTCTATTTGATTGTGCTTGCCTAGAGCATTAAGTCCAATCCACCATGTCTCACCTCAGTAACTCCACACAGACCAGACAATTCCTGCAGTCAGCTTCCCCAAGGGGTTTGTTAAGTTTCACATGCATTTAGACCTGCAGCTGCCCTGCTCAAGTTGATAAACTTGTAGCTAAATTCTTTCTGCAGCAGTGCGCTGCTGGGCTTATGTTTTTTTATCACCAGGAGAATAAATACTGCAAAAGAAGCTGTTACTATGTGTTAGTGTTATCCATTAGTTTTTAGCATAATTGAGCTTACATTGCAATTTCTCAGTAACTGATAAGTATATTTTGTGGATGTAGTTAAAAGGCGACAAGAATTAAAAAGGGCTAATACTTAAATTATTTTATAGCAAGAAAAGGAAGGAATTTTGATGCATTACAGAAAGCAATAAAATGAAGCAGAAATTATGGATGGAATTTCATTTTTATTAAAATTCTGAAGTTGCTATGACACACCTAGACAGAACTCTTTTAAAAGGAGTCACTATACATACAAAAAAATTCTCTACTCTAATTCTGTTCCTTCCAGAGAGAGTTTAAATGATTTGCCAAGGTCATGACAGCATTGACAACGGTCAGGACCACATCATTGGTCTCCTAATTGTAATCAGCCCTCTGTGAAACCTGGTCCAGCCAATAGCAATAGAACATCTGCAACCACAAGTGCTGTTGACATCTGAAATCTAGTGCATATTAAATCAACACGCTGTAGCCATTCAAATCGTCTCTCATTTCAGTGTTACCAACAATATCAGACAATACCAACTGTTATCAGAATTGGTGGGAGCTAACTCTCCTCTGCAGTCTGCTTGTACCATAAGTTCTGTTTATTTTTTTTAAAAATAGAATATTTGCTATATAGTTTTTAACAACATCATACATATGGGATGTATCTGACCATATATACCCAAAACTCCCCAGTCCTACTCCCCTCAGGAACCCCCAAACCATCGCTCTTTGCCTTTCATTTTTCTCTCTATTTGCTGTTGTTTTCTTTCTGCTCATAATCCATGGAGTCTGGTTAATGCTGCCTGTTGGGATACGAACAGTCTCGTTGGCTTAATCTTGTGTGGGTCTTGTGCAGGTAACCAGAGCTGTAAGTTCAGGAGTGCCATGGATACACTGTGTCCAGAAGACAGCATTTCCCACATATCTCCTATTCTCTGGCTCTTACATTCTTCCTGTGCTCTCCTCTGTGTGGGTCCCAAGGCTTTTGGGGAGGGGAAGGATGCAGATGTTCCATCTGTCATTTACTCTGATACCCTGCTTCTCCCCTCGAGACAGCCTTTATGGGAGCTTCTCTTGCTTCGAGCTTCCACCTTTCCCAATTCGGCAAGGCACAAAGCCACTGACTGGTCCTGTACAAGCATGGCTGTTGCTTTCACTGAGTCCCTAACAACTTGTATTTGTCTATTTCCAGCCTGTCAGGAGCCTAAACAAAACCCAAACATTCTTCCCTGGGTAATTTTTGATTCCTCTTCTCAGAAGCCATCAATGGCTCCCAACTGCCTCTTGAATCAAATGAAAGCGTCTATTCCAATGATTATCTTCACTCCTAAGTACCTTCATCTTCATTCAATGCATTTTTTTTTTCCAGCAACTATTTGCTGAGTAATCGTCTTGTGCCTCGTTACATGTTCTACCCTGCGGGAAATTGGAAGACATACGTCACACTCCCCGCCCTTATGAATCTTAACAATCAATGTGGAAAGACAAACATGCGCCCAGCAAGCATTCTCATAGCGAGAAAGGCTGCATATGACTATGGACCAGGGAGTCCATGAAACATACGTCAATGTATAAGCCAGGAAAGCTCTAGAAAGGCATGGGAAAACCCATGCTCTAAAAGAAGTGTGTATGTCTAGTGTAGGAATTGGCCTGATCTATGCTCAGAGGCAGAAGCAAGAAGTCTTCCTAGCATAGAGCTTTCTTGGGGTTACTAATTAGAACTGAGACTGGGAAGGAGGCAGACGTGGAATAAGAATGATTCTTTAAGAGTACACCAATCTACTTGAAACTGTTCACACAAAGGGGAGGAAAGAGTTACTGAAAACAGAGCAAGGACAAAGTGACTGTTTACCATGTAACAATTGTCAGCATGGAACTTTAGGTAGGAAATTATTATTATAATAAAATCATTATTAAACCAGCGCAATTATTAGGAGATTAGTTTGTTAGTGGCCACTAACAAAATCGTCTACAGGCAGAAGAAGGAATGAAGCACAGGCTGATATGCTGGAGGTGCCTGGTAAAAACGTAAAGAAAGAGAAATTATGACTACAGTGTCATGCTATGGTAATAAAGGACAATTATTTGATTTTTTAAAATGAAGCCAGGAAGGAGGAGGTAGTGAGATTGGTGATGATGGAAGACTGCAGAGACGAGCCCAAAGTGCAGGTGGAAAGTGAGGATACAGACTACATTTGTAAGACATTACAAAACTGCTAACAAGGGGGTGATCTCTGTTTTCCAGAGCCATGTTCCTTCCTGCACAGCACCCACCTCTTGTCCCCCAACCCTTGGTTGGTGTTGCCGCTAAGAGGCTAAGTTCTCCAGTTGGTATACTATGGGCAGGAATGATTCCAAATGAGCA
This sequence comes from Mastomys natalensis, assembly GCA_021653895.1. NCBI lineage: Eukaryota > Metazoa > Chordata > Mammalia > Rodentia > Muridae > Mastomys > Mastomys natalensis. The sequence goes on from JAJTUV010000287.1 coordinate 1,431,480, forward strand.
CTGCGTGTATCTCCCATGGACAAGAAATTCAAGGTGAGCCTCAGAAATACAGTGAGTTGAGCTGAAAGCTTGCCTGGGCTACATGAGATCCTTTTTTCAAAATTTAAAATAAAAGGGATAGAGAAAAGGAAGGAGGGAGAAAAAGAGGGAAGGAGAGAAGGAAAGAAATAAAGATAGAAAGAAGAATTTAGAACCTGTAAAATATTCCTATCATCCAAACCAGTTAGATTAAATTTGGATGTTTGAATAACTACACTAAGTAAAAGGAATGGGCAGAGAGAGGTCAGGGAATATGATGTACAAAAGCACATAACTTTGATATTATTAAGTCATTGATACTCAGAATTACTTGGTCAGCAAATAGCCTATTTTACTATGGTTGGTTTCCAAGAGAAATCTACAGCTCACAGAATCTCAGCTATTGCATTAAAGCTTGCATCCATGCCCTTCTCAGTGCCTGGCCCGTCTGTTTTTGTTTGGTTGGTTTGTTTTTCCTTTCCGTCTACTTCCTGGAATGATTCCCACCATGCTGATGCTCGTTCTTCCTGGCTTTGTGCTTCTGCACACATTTCACACAGGTAGCAGTTCCCGCCTCTCTGCAGCCGACAACACCCACCGCATTCATTTTCCTGTCCCCACAGCACTTGTGCAAATATCTCTATCCATCTGTAACTGGTTATGACTGTGTTTTTTACGTTTATTTTATCTGTTATCATGTATCTCCATTTATATTTGTTCCATTAGATTATAACCTCAATATGAACAAAGATTGTGTTTCCTATTTCCTTTGTAATTTCCTACATGCCTCATATACTGCCCTATGCTGTCAATGGTTCATAAATGCAACTAATTGAAGTTCAAACTTCTACTCAGATACTTGCACCGGATGTGGAGCCACTCAGTTTCTAAAACAAGATGCACACAGTCTTGCACGGCGCTCTCCTGTATCAAGCAACATCAGGGAGTGAGCTGGCCCAGCGAGTTAATCTTGCAATCAAATATACTGCAGCCAGAAGGAACACAGAGGTAAACAAAAATTGCACATTTAGTGTGCATCTGAGCCTGAAATGTTCTCCAGTAAATGGTATGTTGGTGATAGTTATTAAAATAGGTTTCAACTAGACATTCAGCAGCAAATTCAATTAAATCTAGTTTACAGTTATCTAACACAACTGGTAAAAATACTTCACATGTCGTACTAGAGACATTCTCCAGACGTCATTAAATCTGGTTGCTCCCAACACTTGTGAAATTCAACTCTATTCCAAGGCACCCCCCACACACCACCTGTGTCTCCCTCCCCCCCAATGCAGGGAGGGTCTCTCTTCTTTGTGTAGTAGGTCATTTACCTATGTCAGTCACAACATCCACCATATTAGATGGTAACCATGAGCTCCTCTGTCTGCTTCCCCATCCTTCTGCAGACGCCTTGGGAACCACACTGAACTTCACTCCTCTGCAAACCTCAGAGACTGCATTACATCATTCTGAACACTGTCTGATCACGAGCACCAAAAATCCAATCTAAACAAGCTTAAAGAACAGAGATGAGGAAGAAGGAGAATGAAGAAGAAGAGGAAGAGAAGAAGGAGGAGGAGGAGCTAAGAAAATACCACATTAATTGAGTGACCCACACCAATAATCTTTAAGTGTGTGTTTGTGGTGTACACATGCATAAGTACCCACATGTGTCTACACTGGTATATGTCCGCGTGCATGTGTTTGTGTGCACATGAGCCTAGAGCTCAATGCTAAGTGTCTTCCTCTGCTGCACTCCACCTTGCTTTGTGAGATGGGGTAGGTCACTAAACCTGGAGTCTTCAATTTGGGATTGTCAGCAAACTACAAGGATCGCCTGTGTCTGCCTCCTAGTGTCCAGATCACAGGAGTGTGCCACAATGCCTGGCGTTTTACATGGGTGCTGGGATTGGACACTTAGGGCCTCATTCTTTACTGACTGAGCCATCTCTTCACCCTCCCAAATACGTAATTTTGGGGGAATTTTTTCATTATTCCTCCTGAAAATATCAAAGGAGAATATTAGAAAACTAACAAACTGTATCCTCTTCCTACAGGCCCCTGCCCATGGTCATATCTTCTTCTTTTGTTCTGTGTTGTCTTCCTCCCCTGCGTGCCCCTTACTTTTGGGGATGGGGTATCTCGCTGGAGTTTAACCAGGGCCATCTGAGTAACCACAGCTTTGTAGCTTTCCATTGGACCCCTGGTGAGTTCACTGGTGGGCAAGCATCTGAAGATAATGACTCCTGTACCCCCTCCCCTGAGCCCATTATTTCCTAATACCTTAGCAGTGCCAGGTACTGTTCCATAAACCCCTTCCCCATCCGTGACTAGCGATTGACTAGTTGAGTCTGTGCAGGCCCAGGGCAGGCAAGCACAGCTGCTGTGGCTTCACAAATGCATTGGTGAAGCCATGCCCAGACAATAGTATTCTACAGCTGTTCTTCCTTTCTTCCAGCTGCTACATTCTTTCCACTCCCCTTCCACAATGTTGCCAGCCTTAGAGGGAGCAGAATCAAAGTCCTGTTTAGGACTAGACACCCTTCCTTATTCTTAGTACCTCGAGCAATCAGAGGTTGGAGGGAGATGAGAAACAGTGTAGCGTAAAAGTAATCAGAATACAGTTTGATACATATATGTGTATGAAACTGTACAAGAAGAAATTTAACTTGTATAAATAAGTACTCAGTACTGGATAAAATACAAACAGAAATCATCCCTCCCCATTATCCAACCACAATCTTGCTTTAACTTATCTATGAAATGGGTACAATATGTGGTAGGTCTTTTTTAACAAGAATTTTTCTACCAAAATTCAAACAGAAATACTCTGGAAACACTCATTTTGATAGCTCACACATAAAAAGATGTCTATTGCAATTATAATAAACTGAATAGTCCTTATAATGCTCACAAAATGCAAACGCATACTGGCTAATTATTTACAAGCCCAGCTATGTGACATAAAAACCATAACACTGGCTGCAACTCCAATCTAATTCCTCACAGCACTCACACTGAAAATCAAGATGTGGCCAGGTGCAGCCGGACTTTTTTTTTTTTTTAACCACAATCAATTTATAACAGAAGTAAAAATTATTGCTTAAAGACAGAAAACTATTATTTAAAAGCTAAGTGCAGTCATTACATGGTGTGGGGCATGCAGAATTCAAACATGCATTAGATATGGCCCACTCCCTGAGCACCAGCTGTGATGGGGCAGGAGGGAAAGACCAGGATGGCTGCTCCTATGGGCAGAAGAATGGAATGGGAGGGGCTACCTTCCAGGGGAGTTGGCACTCAGGGTCTTTCTCAGAGTGTGGCTGGACTTACCAAGACAAACAGACAGAGCAGCTTAGGGCTAAGCTAAGTACAGTAAAAGACACAAATGATCTCACAGGAGCAGAAATACCCTAAGTAGAGAATGCAAGAGAGAAAGAAGAGCAGCCACAGCCAGGAGGTGGGGACTTGGGCTTAACCAGCTTGTACAGGACTTCCTGAGAAGCTGGAGACCTGGAGCTCCATCTGTACACAAGGGGGAGCCAGCGACAGGTTGCTTGGCTTGTGTGTCTCCATTAGACTCCACAAAACAGAAAACTTCCCTTCTTAAGTGAACAGAGCAGTGTGCAGCATCTCTAACTGGGGAATGAACCTGGAACCAGAACCTTGTCATCCTCCCAACCGGGAACCCTGTCCTCATGTAAACAACTGCATGGTCGCCTAGCAACCAGCAACCTGAGTGTGTGTGTGTGTGTGTGTGTGTGTGTGTGTATCTAAATATTTCATAGAAACAGAGTGATATAACCACTGTGTTTGCTTTCCTAACTTAACAACTATATTTGTATCAGTACTGAGTTTTAATGACTAAATAATGTTCTATTGTATGCAGATAACACACTTTCTTTATTCATCTGGTGGTGGCATTTGTGCATTTTTTTTTTTTACATTTGTCTATTTTAAATAGTTGTGCTCTGTACACAAATATACTCATCTAAGTCTAAAGTTTTTACCTACCAGAGAATGCTGGGTAATATGGAAATTCTGTTTTACTTTTTACAAACCACTAAACTGCCTGCTACACTGGCGAAAGCCTTTTTCATTCCCTGTAGTGTTCGTTCCTAAGCAGGCAGTGACAGGAACGAACAAGGCAGTTATGTGGCCACTCAAGATGTCCAGAACGATGAACGATGGTCACACTGAGCCAGGACCAGGTACTGGGACACAGGGATGTGCAGAATGAAGAACACATGGAGACAGCAACCCAACCGCAGGAAGAAAAAAAAAAAAGAGTCAGAAATGGCCTGAGGCTTCCAGCTAGAGTAACCGAGTAGGTGGTTCAACCATTCAGGAAGTTACAGCACAAGACAAGAAGTTACAAGGGCTGATTTGGGAAAAAGAGTATCTCTTAAAGATGATCAATGGGTCATAAGGAATTGTGGTAATGTGAGAAGGAGTAGTTTCAGGTTTCGCAGGGATTAAGACAGAAAAGGCTGAAGACTATAGAGTACCCAGGAGCTGGGTTGGAGAGATAGAACAAGAGAACGGGCCCAGGACAGCAGTTGAAAGAAACTTGCAAGCAGTGCATGGTGAATCATGATCAGAGAATAAGAGGGTTTGCAGAAGAGCTGTGGCTGAGTTTGTTAGAAGCAAAAATAAGATGGATGGGTTATTTATTGGAACCTCCTCTAGACAGGCTGGGTGCTAAGTCATGGTTAGCTTCTCCATGAGCAAAGCACTCAACAGAACTCCTCTCGTTTAGACTGCCACGCTCTGAAGCCTCTCTATGAATGCCATGTTTACACGTATCATCATCTTTTCCCTAGGGGAGTTGTGCACAGCATTATTTCTCATTTCTGGTGATATTCTGAGACTTAGGCAAGTCAACTTGCTGAACGTTCCAAGCTAGTGTTGGCAGGAAGGCTTGGGGCTGTTCCTATGCTGTCCCAGCCTGGCTTCCTTCTGAAACTGGCTTCATTGCTTCCTTCTTCTTTAAGACACTTCCTGGGGGTTGTTTCTGGTAAAGACAGGATCCCAATTTAAGGAACTCAATGTTCTTAAATATTTAAAGTATAACTCAAGCAAGACTATTCCAATTTTTTTTAATACTCAAGTTCCCAATAGTAAATTGTCTTGTAGATTTCACCCACAATTAGGTTTTATAAAACCATTTTATTCATTTACATTAACGTCTTAATGAAGAAAAATATTTTGTTCTCTAATCGTTAATTTACAAGCATTTAGTATATTTAATTACTTTAGTTCTGGGTTTGTTAGGTTTTTTTTGTCTTTGCTGAAAGATAAGTGTGAGCGGTATTAGCCTCTCTTAATTTTTGTTAACACGGTATTAATTTAATAGGCGGGAAGTCAGTTTGCAAGTATCTGTTCTGTTAGATAGAATAACAAGGTAGCTCAGAACGCCACAAGCATTTGCTTTCTTTTCTCAGTAGTGTACATTAAAAACCAATATATGCACATGTGTGTAGACTGTATTCACAGGACTTAGAATATAGTATTTCACACAGATTGACACATTACTTCCTCTCCTGGCCCCATCGACACCTGCCTCCCCTACCTTCTGCACTGATCACCAGACTGACTCCCATCACCTTTGAACTCAAAAAATCCCAAAGAGGGTTTTTCTGCAAATTTGCTGCTGCTTTTTCCCTGGGGCAGAAGGCAATTAATTCAACTTAAAAATCCCCCTCTTCAAATTCCTTCTGGACTCTGATAAGCTAAAAATCCTGTTTGTGTAAACAAAAGTGCTTAATTAATCAGAGCATGTGATAATGCCAAAAGGAACTGGAAAGACCTCCTGCTACCATTTCAGACATCACAGTCTGATGGTGTGTGATGGCGCTTCCCTGAAGATGCCAGGTTCTTCCGAAAGGCAGCGGTGTTAACGTTTTCTAAGGCTTTTTATTTCATTTCAAACTATCTCCCTGTAAATTAAAAATGAAGCCCTGTACAAATTCATTAGAGAATGGTTCATTTACGGTGGGAAATGAAAGCACAATCGGCAAAGCCCAGACCTTCTACCCTTTACATGGGAAAAGAAGCTTTACTTAGGCAGACACAAAATACAAAGTGCTGGTAAAAGGCTCTTCCGTCATATTTGACACTGCTGAGGAATGGAGTGGTGGTCTCTGGTACAAAAGCTTTCGCTGTATGCCGTTGGCTATAATTCTCTAGAGTTCTGCCAACCTAGGTCTTCCCACCCACAGAGCTGGGATTTTACAGTATTTGGCTACGATCCCTTTCAGAACGACTCACTTCCTCGGATCTCCTGCCCCTGCTCTTCAGCAGTCTCCTTGAAAGTGTTCTTTTTATTTCCTTCTTAGAGTCTGTTCTCACTACTCTCAAACCTCTAGGACCTGTCAGTCACTAACCTACCTTCACTTTCTTGTCTTTCACATGAGCTCCAGGTCTTTTAGGGCCTATGGGATATTTCTACCTTACTAGGGAGGCCCCAGTATAAATGCAACATGTCCCAGAGAATTGTAATTCACCTGAACAAACACACAGCCTGACCTCTGTATTTGCTCACCATCACCATCCCTCCGGTTACATAAAGCTTTGGACTCTTGCTTCATCCTGAGCATAGCTAGTTTCATGTGCTGTCTTCTAAGTTGTCAGTGTATATAACATTTACTTTACTTATCTACATCTTAAGTTTTAACTAGTTTGTGCCTTGATGTGGCACAAACTTTCTCCCATACAGTACTTCTAAAGCAATTGTTATTATAACAATATACCTGCCACAAGCTCTATGTCAGGCTCCAGGCGGGTATGGCTCTGAGGCCAGGGTCAGGCAGAGAGCCAGCCATCGCCAGCGATCTCCATGACTTCAGCTCTAGACACTGGCAGTACCTGAGAGCTAAACAGTGGCATCTGGAGATTAGATTTGCTTTGACGTTTCTACCATGACAATAGCATATCAGAGCCAAAATAAGTATCCGATAGAAACAGAATAGTCTCTAAGCCATCAAGATTTAAGAATTACTTGATAATAGAAAAAAAAGTGTATGGCACAAAGAGATCCCTTAACTATAAGAATGATTTAGACCATGAAAACAAAGATAAAGGCTGCACTGCCCCTCTATGCATGACTCGGGGAGGATCCGCCATAAGTAGCAGCCTTTGAGGACCCCATTCTTACTGCAGAGTCCTCGTGTAGCCAGAAACACCAGGCTACCCACAGTTATGCAGCTACCCTGTTCTGACTTCACATTCACTGGCCAATTTCAGAGTGCAACCTCATCCTCCACGTTGGAAGAGAATGCCGGGAATGGCTAAGACAAGCATTCTGTCTGTGTGCCTGGGCTTCTCAGTGTAAACAAACAATGTGGCATTCTGATCTTCCTGGCCCTTGAGAAAGTGGTGAAGGCAAGTCTATCCAAGAGAGACAGATCTGTGCTGTGGGTTCTGACATCATATTTCGGAGTCAGCTAGGCTAAGAGTATTTATAACAAACCCTGAGCAATATGTTATAACGCAGAATGTATGGGGTAGCATTTTACAGCCCAGATTGCTTTGAGTGAGCTGAATGCCGTAAATGAAGAAGTGGGAAGTAACTATCCACTGATCTGAGGGACATGTGCCATCCTTATTATCTGAGGAGCCAGAGGGAAGAATTCTACCTCCATTGGCCCTGCACTACCATCACAGGGATATAAACAAGGGTTTAAAGCCAGTACCTCATCTAAATGCTTTGCATTATAATCCCAGGGATTAATCCTCCAGTGAGTGTTGAAAAATTATATCCCTAGTTTTAACTATTTCCCTCCTAGAACAGACTCCCACACTGGTAGCCTTGTACTGTTACAAAGACTTTCCAGAGGTAGGCAGTGAGGGTGGTGAGGAAAAGCAGCACTCCCGCTAATCAATTCTAAGAGTCCGGTGGAGCCACATTAACTTATTTGGAAATTTTTAAGCAACAAAATGAATTACTTCTGCTACTTCTAAATAATTAGAATGCTTCCTATTGTGCCTTATGGTTTTTAAAATAATTACAGCAAGTCAATAATAGTCATTTAAAATGTAATGAATTGATGGCTAATCTACGCATCCATTCAATCATTCAGCAAGCATTTGCTTATCACATACATTCAATTATTTTCATACTCTGGATTAGTCTGCAAATATTTGGGTTTCTGCCATTTTGGGTTTCTAATGGGAGGCTTTGTCTCTAAATACCCAAAGTGAGACTCATCATCTTCTGGCATAAATCTGTTCCTTTTCCTATACTCCCTATGCCAGGGAACAGAACCATACCGCATAGAGTCAGACTCCCATCTCACGGATGGCTCCTGCCTGCTCCTCCAACCTTCACGTCCAGTGATTAATTGCTGTAGGCTTGCTTCCTGTTATCTGCCAAGCCTGTCTCCTTGCTCACTGTTCTGGACAGGGCACACTTCCTTCCCAAAGAGCTATAGTGGCCATGCATTGATGTCTCCTGTCTCTGACCACCTCTCCTTCCTGTCTCTTCTTTATTAGAATGGAGTTACCTTGTTAAAGTCTTTATCCAACAATCTCACCACACACACACACACAACACACACACAGAGAGAGAGAGAGAGAGAGAGAGAGAGAGAGAGAGAATCCTTTTAGTTCTTTTAGTTCATTGAAATCACGAACACAATAATCGAAAGTATAAAACAAAGACCAAAATCCACTGTGTGAAATGCAAGATTCAAAGACTTCTCAGGATGCAGCTTTCCAGCCTCACTTCCTGTGAGCTGACCACCTGTATCCAGTCACAACAGCCTAGGTAGATTTCTCTGTAGCTTTTCCCCCCTGTGCCTTTCTTCGCTTTACCTAACCAGAGACTTCCTCTCCTTCAAGAGTCAAAGGGTTCCCTGGCCCCTGACATCTGCTCCTGGCTCCTAGGTCCACACAGTACCTCTAGCGATACATCACCAGGACAATGGATCACATTAGCTGCCACTGTTACTCTGCACATTTGTCCATCTTCACTGTTGTCCCTCTCCCATGTAGGCAGGGAGATCCCAGATGTGCAGGGTCCTGCCTCGTCTGCAACCCCTAGCCACCAGCTCAGTGTGTGTTATATAGCAGGCACTCAATCAGTGCATGCAAATGACTACATGAGAGGGAACCAGGGACTAACTAACTACAGGGGAGTGTAAATTGAAAGGCCTTCTTGAGGAGTACAAATGTGGATTTTGATAGATTAGAATGAAGAGAACTTTTACATAACAGGAGTTTCAGTGACAGCAAGTGACAGAAGGGTGCATGTTCACTCCATGTTGTTGCCACTGTGCTTCCCTGCTGGTTGGTGACATCTCAAGATGATGACACACCATTGTCTGTAACCCCCAGAGTCCTCTTAAGAAAGGCATCACACAAAAACAAATTTCACCAGTCTCCTCAGACCAGCTGAAAGTCTGTATCCTCACATGTCTGTGGGTTGGTACAGCCCCTCTGTGTTATCTTATTACAATCCTTATTTCAAAGAGTCTCTTTCTAAACCATTATCATAAACCAGAATGAATTAGAGTTCATAATTTAACATTAAAGAAACGTGAGTGTTCTTTGAGAACTGGAAAAATCCAATCATACAGAGTGAGAGAAAAAATCATCTTTGCAGTTACATGTCCACCTGGTTATGTGGAACACTCAACAGGGAAGGCTTCGTTCTGATAACCAAAGTGCCACGTGCTATGGGAAACCATACAATGCCCAAATGCTCTATAATATACCCATAAAAACTGCAAATACTTGTAGAGGAAATAACTTGTAGAAAAACCTGTTGGAAGGCAAAAAGACTAAGGAGTAAATGCACGCTGCAGATCAGCTGGAAAATGAATCCGGAAACCCTTACTAAGGTATCCCTTTACCCTCTATATGACAAGTTCCTCCCATTTGGGTCTAATATCAGAATAGCTATGTCCATATTCTCAATACAAAAGCATCAGTGGGCACACCCCCAAGTCTACTGGCCAGCTACTGTCTTCATATTACTTCTAAATAGCCCCATGTCCTGAAAGCATAGCTAAGCATGCATGAAGGTTGACTTTTAGCAGCTTTCATCAATTCCAAGGCTTCCAGGTCTCATTATGTGAGCAAACTCTTGCTTCTCACCAGCCCCTCTCTCCAGCTCAGGAGCAGCATCCATGTGAACTGCCACAGGATAAAATCAAGTCACGTGCTCGCTTTACCCATACTCAGCTTATGAGAACCAACCATCACCTGCCCTCAGCCTATGAGGGCCAGCCATCATCCACGCTCAGCCTATGAGGACCAGCCATCATCACCCTCAGCCTATGAGGGCCAGCCATCATCCACGCTCAGCCTATGAGGACCAGCCATCATCCACCCTCAGCCTATGAGGGCCAGCCATCATCCACGCTCAGCCTATGAGGACCAGCCATCATCCACGCTCAGCCTATGAGGGCCAGCCATCACACCCATGCTCAGCCTTGAGGGCCGGCCATCACACCCACGCTCAGCCTATGAGGGCCAGCCATCATTCTTGGCTTCTTTTCCTTAGTGTTTAATGTTTTTCCTTCCCATGTGAGAAGAAATCCTTTGATCCATTCAGACTGTTCTTGGTACACAAGGCTTTACCAAAATGATTAGTTCCTCAAGTCATACTTTAATAGAATCTAGCAGCACACCGTTCCTATAACTCTTACATATATTGGCAATAAATCACCAAATGAAAGATGTCTTACATCTGATTTCTGATTTGAATTGTTTATATATTGACATCTTGATGTATTTTATTGAACTTGTACTTGTTGAAAATTTTTCAAGAATTTCCATTTTCTTCTGCTGATACAGAATTAAGTGTAGAGATTAGTAACAATGACTAACTTTAACTGGATATTCATAGTTAAAATGTAAAATTAATATTTTATGCATATGCTAAACTATAACCAAACTGTTTATGTGCTATCCAAATACAGGAAATGCTATGGAATGTTCCAAATTAAGTCCTGCTAAGACCTAACAATAATAAAAGGCAATGAAAAGTATTTTATGTATTCTCACTGAGTATGAGTTATATAAGTCCACAAAAATTAACTCAAAAAAAAAAACAATCAAAGATTTAGTATTTAAATTTACAACTATAACATCTATAATGTTTTCAAAATTTAAAACTCTATGCTAGCCTACTGTGGTTACGGCCATCCGTTATTATCATGTCTTATACAGACCTCAGAACACTTTTCTGTTATTTGGGGGGAAGAGTCTGTAATATAAACGTTAAAAAAAAAAATTCTCATCTTGGCGTGCCTGTAACAAAAGTACTTGTAAAGGTCTGTCTGAACTCAGCTCCTACTCTCAGGGATCATCCGTAATTTTCAAATCCACCCTGGAAAATGTAACATTTTGTTAAGCAGCTGATGCTTTACACACGCTGAACCAGGCCGAGCATTCCTTCGTCCTGATGTCATGGGCCAGCATTTGTCTCAGAAGACATCTTTTGTAATTTCAACCAAAAGGCAAAAGAAACCAGAGCTGTGAACAGACAGAGGGAGCGAGGAGGAAAGCTACTCAGAACAATTCACTCAAAAGCATTCTGACACAAACCTGTATATTTTTAGTCACTCAACATGCACACTCGAACATAAAGCCTTCCGACTTTTAAAAGTATTGTGTGTATTTTCAGACTGTTGGTTTTTAAAATACTCTCTGCTTTATGGTAATGTGTCACAGGGAAGTTAGCTATAGTTTCATGAAAGACGTTTTCATCCCTGACTGGCATCTTCTCAATAGCTGGGGCCCAGGCACACCGCTCTCTTCCCGGCAAGGCCCTCTGCGCTGAGAACAGTGCTGCATTCATAACTTACTCTCAGCCCTGCGGGGCAGTGCACAGAAAGCTTCTCTAGACTAATGGGTTACATCACTGCAAAGTCTTCCACTTGGCCTAGGTGAAAAAACATGAATGCATGCCCCATTCATTTCTCCACCTTTAAAAAAAATCAAGTAAAATCATATCCACTCTGTAGTGAAAGACCTGCATTCCCACAGGCAGTCTGGAAAAAAATGTCCGACCCTGTTCTTGATGCTTGGCAGTGCTACCACAAACTTGGTGAGCCCACCACTCAGTAGTCCCCTCAGAACGATTGTTCCAACCTGTGACCCACCAAAACAACACACCAAAATCATTTATGAATTGATTACTGTTAGTATCACCTTTAGATTTAGGTCACACTTTAAAAATATACTGACGTGCAGTCATGGAACCAAAACCCTCCGTCTCCACTGACCTCAGCACCATAAACCAGTGCAAACAGACGGCTCCCCGTGTCCTGGCTCCACGGCTTCCTGATGGTCAGAACAAATCAGCCCCGTCCAACACTTTTCTGAATGTGCCAAATATCTATGATTCCTTGCAAGGTAGGCACCCAGTAGTCTAGCCAAAATATTTTATATTGAACAGAACACATTCCCCTTTCTCCGTATTAGCATATGCCGTTTCTCAGCTGAACCAGGGTTCAGGCTTCAGAACATCACTACCTTTTTCCTAAAACATAAGCTTAAATGTGAACACAAGTTACATCTGCAGGGAGGAAAGCCCGTTGCTCTTATGCTCTTTTGTAAATCATACAAATGCAAGTGAGCGGTGTCAAGCCAGAGCCCTGCTTGTGTCTTTGAAAGTGATGTCCCCAAACTACCATCACACCATCACACTGGCAATCTGAAAGGGCTTGGCATTCCACAGAGTTCAGAATCTCCAATGAATTCCAAGTCCACTCAGGTATCTGCTACAGTGTCCATTCTACGCCCTCTCTGAATGGCAGGGGAACTCACGTCAATCACAAAGCATTGTGGACTTTGCCTCACTCACAGCAATCTCTACCCTTGATCATGGCAGTCCACTCTCACTCACCAGCAATGTCATGACAAACCATAAAGCTTCTCTTACACGATTCCCATGCATTATGGAAACTCGGCTGCTGACATCCAGGTCCCCACTCTGAGGCCTGAGCACCCTTGCTAAATGCACATAGGCTGACTGCTTGTCCTCCCGTGAGCCCTTGAGACTAATCTCAGTCTCTGATTTCTTTCCTCTTCCACGGCCTTTAGTTCCATTTCATTTGTTCAATAAATATAATCTTTCATGGACATATGTAGAAACAAGTAAATAAACAAACAAAACAAATTCCTCAGAAAGCCTACATTGAAAATTCCAAAAGAAAGTCAAGTCTAAAAGAAGTTAAAAGTCTAAAAGTTTTGTTTTCTAGTCAAAACATGTATCTTTGGCACTAGATAAATGCTGCAGAAAACACTGGAAGTTATGATATGCATAGGACTAGCTAACATGGCAGGCGAAGCGGATTCCTCCTAAGCAGTCTCCTCACTGTGGTACTTGTGCTGTGTGGATGTCTGTGTCCTGTAAGTTACAGACTAGAAAAAAGCCCAATAGATTCAAGAGTGCATTGCTGCACTTACGCAAACCTGACCTAAATTACACAAACGTAAGACAGAGATCATGGAGAGCTCTGTTGCCCAGCCCGTCAGTAAAGTTTGCCTTCCATTGTTACTGTCCTCATCATCAGCTCGTCCTTAGGCTGACTGTGAGCAGACCTTGCTAACACAGTATATTCAGACATGCCATGCCATATGGCCCCCATAAATTCCTAGCGATAATCATTATCATAATTTAAAGAACCCCTATTAAGAGGAAATCGACATAAATTGGTCCTCAAATTATTTACATCCGTCTGCACGTTATATACCCCGGACTTGAGAAGCCTACAAGTTTGACATCAAATCAGAGAACTCCCTCAAGGCAGCCATTTTTAGCAATAAGATCCTAAGCTTCAGAACTTCTGAATGACTAAGCCAGAGCTGCAGACTCAGAGGTCATCCTTCCACAAACTCTTTTAGGAGACACAGGGAAAAAAAATAACAGAATATTCACATGACTGAGGATAATTAATGTCAACTATTTCCACCCTATGAAAGAAAATGGGTCTTCTGTTAAGAATGCACAATAGGGACATTATTTTTGGTTCCATTGTGTTTTTTGAAGAAGTTCCCATCTCAAAAATGCACGTGCAAATGCACCAGCCTTTCAGCTATTCCGGCGTTACTCAACTCACTGATAATGCTGCTACAGAGAATTTTTGTGAATGCTACAAGACCTAAGCTGCTTTCAATCTCATTTTCTTTCAAAACATGACATTAAGAATGGCCCATAGAAAGCTGAGGGATAAGTACTTAAGAAGTTATTTATCTGTGATGGTCATCTCTAAAGATGAAAGAAGGAAACTAGCATTCTTAATAAAAGATGAAAATAAATAATGCTTTAGTTTATCATTCCTGTTTATACATCTAATACTATCTGAATGTTTTCTCATTACGTATACATTAAAAAGTTGATACACTTTCCATAATTACGTACATCACTTGGATCTATATGGAATATACATGAGGAGAAAGATGGGACAAATCCGCACTCCATTTTTTTTTCATCCCAAATTGTAAGGTGTAGCAAGGATTAAAAACAAGCAAAAATCAGACGTAGTGACTCATGACCTGTAATCTCAGCAGTCAGGATGTTGAGGCAGGAGGGTTATGAGCTGAAGGACAGCCTGGGCTATGCTCAGACCCGATGGCAAACATTAACACCACATACAAGAAGGAAAAAATTAAACAAACCTAAGATTGAGCCATTAAGGTCAGCAAGATGGTTCACCAGGTGAAGGGACTTACCACCAGGCCTGATGACATCAGTGTGACCCCAGGTCTCACGTGATGGAAGGAAAGAACAAATGGTATCAGCTTGTCCCTGACCTCCACAAATACCACAGCACCCCTGTCTCCCTCAGCCCTGTGTGCAGCTACACATATACTCAATAAATAAATATAATAAGGAATATGATTTTTAAAAGAATGAGCCATAAAAATAATTGTCATCCAAAACCTATGAAGCTCATTTGCAGAGTGAGATGATATTATGTGTAAGATGATATGGATGCATCTTGTCAGACTTCATTTAAAACCAAGCGGTAGTAACTTTCCTGTATAATACATAATGACTCTATTTCCCTCACTAAGCATTTATAAATATCCAAATTCAGCATGGATACCACTAACTTTCAGCCATGATTGGGAAGGATGCTTCACGTGTATCATATAGCCTCAGCCCAAAGGATGAAATTTATAGGGTCTGACAAAGACTTTAGTATAAAAACTGGCATATATTTTTTTCTCTTTTGTAAAGAGAAATTTTGCACATAATATTATTGGAGATATAAAAAGTAAAGGCAAACCTATGAAGCTGTATTCATTATAAGAAAGTATTCAGGTCAGGCGGTGGTGGCGCACGCCTTTAATCCCAGCACTTGGGAGGCAGAGGCAGGCGGATTTCTGAGTTCGAGGCCAGCCTGGTCTACAGAGTGAGTTCCCAGGCTACACAGAGAAACCCTGTCTCAAAAAAAAAAAAAAAAAAAAAAAAAAAAACAAAAAAAAAAAGTGTTCATTTCAAAATGAAGGATTTCATATAAGTCAATGGCCTGCCCTATAAAAATTAGAAATATAGACGGTGGACTAGAATAAATCACTCCATCAAAATATGGCATACATAATTTGGTGAAATAATAAGTAAAATAATTTTAGAGTCTAAGATTTTTTTTTTTTAAAAATCTACCTTATTTTTATTTATCAATACTTAGTGTACATGCCCACCACCTAGCTCACATACTATGCTGGACAGATGTAAGTATTTATGCAAAATACAGTTACACAAACTCACAGGGAAGGGGGATTACTTCTAACTGATTCTGGGAAGAGGGATGTTACCTCCAACACTGCCTAGTTGAATAATGCAAAGAACGTGGCACTGAGGGGTGCTGTGTGGAGTGCAGACAGGGATTATTTTATGGAACATCTTAGTTTGGAACGTGAGGACCTCGTGATTTCTATCGAGAGGGGGGTGGGATGAGAAAGCAGAATGTGCTGAAGAATCGTCACTCCAGTTTTAACTTCACAAGGACTGAGGCGAGCAATGGGAAGCAGCTAGGAGACAGAATGGGCCTTCCGTAGAGCGCAGCTATCTGACACTCTAGATAAATAGATGAGGTCACACAGGAAGAAAGTGGGAAGGGAGGAGGAAACTGGCTTGGGGTTGTCTGCACTGGTGCAACGCAGAACTGAGTGCATACTGGTTCTGTCCTGCAAGACGAAGTGTTGCTGAAACACTGCCTCACCCAAGACTGCACACACTGTCCTGCCAACGATCGAATGCCTATGGCGCTCCTAAGGGAGTCTCTTGGGCTTGACTGAAAGGCTCAATAGAGAGATTTTTTTTTCTGTATAGCCAGTTAGTTTCTAAGTATTTTTCCAATCAATTATTTTTTCAGTAAGAACAAAGCTTAAATGTTATTTTAATGTAAAATACAATTTACAAAGTACATGAGCAAACTTATATTACACAGAGACATGTGTGCTCAGTTAGAAATTATTAAACGGCTTCCACGTTTCACTCCAGAGGTGGATTCATTTCATTTCCATATTAGATTCAAAGATCACTTTTCATACAGTAGTCTCAAGACACAGTCCCTTTATAAAGCCCTTCAGACGAAAGATGTGTTTTGCAAATGCAGACTATGAATGATTGTCACCGTCATCAGTTTTATTGTCCTAGGCATATGAATGGATTTTGCATCTGGTGGCTGTAAGAGTTTGGCACAGCAGGATGGCTGGGTTAAAATCTAAATTACTAAAGTGACATTGCAATGCTGTGAACCACAGTGACATCCAGGAGAAATAATAGTTCTGGTAAAGAGAGCAGCTCCACCACGGTAAGAGTAGAAACACCAAGCCTTGAAGCTGCTGCAAGCCAAGTGCTAGCTCCTGGTACAGAGTGATAGGTTTTCCTAGTTCTTCCTGTGAGTGTATGACAGGCAGAGCCACTACAAACAGGGAGTGCTGAAGACCTAGCCATTTGAAAGGTGTATGTGTGTGTGTGTGTTGTGTGTGTGTGTGTGTGGATATGTGTGTTATGTGATGTTGTGTGCAGCGCATCATGTGTGAAGTATACATGCAATCCTTTATAAGTCGTGCATGTGTGTGCACGTGTGCTTGTGTGTGTCAGTATGCATGTATGACGTGTGTGTGTGTGTGTGTGTCTGTACGTGGGTGCATGTGCATGCACATGTGCTCATGTGTGTATGTGTGTGTGTGTGTTTATGTGGCAGCTAAAAAAAATTAAATTGAAATACTTTTTCTAAATACCTTCCACAACATAAATGGCCTATATCATCTTTCAAGACGGAGTATCAGTTTATTTCAAATTTAGAGATCCTGGCCTCGATTCAAATTCATGGCAGTTATAGAAAGCAATGTTCCGTGCCTTGGTTCAGGTGGCAAGCATTAGATCTTTTTCCAGCTGTCACGCAACAACAACTTTAATACAAATTAGCACTGCCAAACTCAGTTTCCTGGGCTCACAGGCCCCTGATGCCCGTCCGTGAATTTTACTCACACTATGAACTGTGCGCTCTTTGAAAGCATAGCACTCGAGAAGAAAAACCTAAACAGAAACAATTTAATTACTCCCAATTCAGTAGTCTAATATACAATTCACTGCAAAAAAAATAAATTAATAGCCCCCTTTTGTTATTTTGATTTATGTGAAACTTAATCATTATATCACATGGGAGACTATTCCTACATGCAAATTCCAACTCTAAACCTACAATCCTAACTTCAAACTGTTTAACATTGACTAGAGACTTGTCAATCAGTACTAATTCAAAGTGTAGGGCCTGTTTAGTATCTCGGAGTTTCTAAGTCAAATCTTTCTAAAGCACACAAGCCCGGGAACAACAGACAGCACCTCCTCTTGTCACTGAGGAAAGCCCCAAAGAACATGGACTCTGAAGCTCCAGTAAACTCTGGGATGGCTTCCAGCAAGGGAGGATCGATCAGGAAAACACTGTTTCAAGCTAAGAGTGCATTCCTCTAGTATCTTGTATTAGCTCTGAATTAAGACACCTCAGAGGAAGGCACGGTGACAGGGTAATTTTAGCCAGATGTATGATGTACCAAAATTGTGATCCTCTGGCCAAATTCTAACAGTCACAGAAACTCTACCAAGATGCCTTCAAACTGACATAATAGACTCCTTCTTTTATTTTAAAAAACACAAAGTTATAACAAATCGATTGGCTGATCTCATACCTTAGCTAGCCTAGTAATGCTTTTTCTAAATATCCACTTCAAATCCTATAAATTGGGCAATGTAACAAAAAAGATCCTCTTGTGTTGGCCATACTGGTTTACCTATTCCAGGTCTCAGAAATCCTAGATTTTATACTTTTAGATTAAAAATCATAAGAAAAAAAGTATGAAATTTTCAAAGCAAAGTCAGACTTGGGAAGATGCCATTCCTATAAATGTTTATTTCAATTTAATGCAGAGCAAATTTGGGTATATACCGTATTGCAGGCTATGGCCCAAATAAAGATGTCATAATAATAGCCCACATACGCATGGTCCTTTGAAATGCCCTTTGATATGTCAAGTGCAGAAGTGGTTATGAACTAGACATGGCTGAGACTCCTTATGTAACCTGAGATAGAGACCCGACTTCTCTGTAGTATACAATAAGGGCAATGGTATCCACCTTAGAGATGTTTACAAGTATCAAATGGAACAACATGTCTGACTCAGTGACACGTATATACACGTGGACTATCATTTCTGAATCTTACGAAGTTCTCACAATCAACAGGTATGACATTACTGACATCATAGTGGCATCAGCCTAAGCATTAGAATCAAAGCTTGTTTGGGGTATACTGGAGTATTTTAAGGAAGGAAACATAAATATGCAGAATAATGGCAATAGTGATAGGGCATGTACTGAATGTATCTGGCAGACCCCCACACTAAGTTCTTTGAGATATTAACCAATTTAACCCTTCTAAAGATGCTAGGAGATCTGTACGTCTCCATCGTATAGATGAGGAAAACTGAGGCTCTGAACACTAGGGCACTTTTAAATGATTCAACAATTAGATCTTAAATCCTTTCGATGTCTCAGAAATAGAAAACACAGAAGGATTCCTGACCTCAAAAATTCTAAAAGGCTCATAACTAAAGATCACCTCAGAGCCCACAAAATCAGCCTGAAAGAGAACACGGCCATCTCACATCCCATGCGTGTTGTTTTATGATAAAAAGAACAGCCAGCCTCTGGAAGGTCTCTTCTCACCAGTGAGACACAGAGCAGCTACCAATTCTCTTGTATAAAACAGTAAAACAAGATACACAGCCTTGTGTCTAAGAATAACTGGAAAAGGAACAAGTCTAAGGGAGTGGAAACTAGAACTCCTGGAGCCCCTCAAATGCCAAAGACTCAGCCTCCCTCCTGGGGGAGCCCTGGCCCTCCCCCTACCACTCCAGAAAGAAGCCTCCTCCCTTCTGACCTGCACTTGAGACAAAGCTCCCAGCCAGAACCAGCGTTCTGCAGTACAGGGGCTCCGCACAAGAAAAACACAAGGGAAACAAACACCAGACCTGGTTCCTGTTCGCTCCCAACAGTAAGATGGCCCCTGCATGTTTCTCCTAAAAAGTCAGGGCCCTGTCATTGCACAGGAATTAACTAACAAGCAGAATGCATCCACAGCAGTAAGGGAAAGCCTCTGCAGTTGGGTCTAGCCTCTTCCTTAGCATGTGAGCTGACTCCTGGCAAGATTTGTCTTCCAGGTCTTCAAGCCCCCACCTGCAGGTCTGTGAGCTAAACAACAGTAATAGCATTGCCTACAAGAGCCACGGTGAAGATAAACCAGAACAACAACAAGCACACCGACACAGTAGCAAGGCACACTCGGGTGCAGTAAAGGTTACGGGGGGTTGTTATTATAGCCACCTGTCAGTTCTACCCAGTGACCAGACACCACACAGCTTGAGCAGAGCAGCTGGGCAGGGGAATACTAATAATAAGAACTGAGAGGCTTGGTTTGGGTTTATGATTTGCTTTTATGGTGTATATACACATGTGTGCAGGTAAATCTCTGAGTTCAAAGTCAGCCTGGTCTACAGAGCAAATTCTAGGACAGCAGGAGTATACAAGAAACCCTGTTTCAAACAAACAAACAAACAAACAACAGATTGACAGAAAAAGCTCAGCTTTTAAACCATGACTGTATGTGTGGTTTTCTTCTTTAGTGACAATTTGACTGAATAAATAAGGGTGTGTGGTGTGTGTGTGTGTGTGTGTGTGTGTTAGGAACAACATCTCTAATTAACAATAGCCCTAACTTTCTGGGTCCTGTAGTCTGGTTTAAAGAATTCAAAATAGAAGGAGGCAGCTCCTGATGCCAGCTCTAATTAAGGAAAATGGACTCGATTCAAATTTGGGGTGGGGGTGGATTATTTTATTTGTTGTGACTTTAAAGTTTCTTTTAGAATATGAAATCATGTATGGAAACACACTGAAGTCTTATTTTACTTTGATTAGAAAACTTTATAGGGAAGGGTCTTCTGTGAACAGAGAAAAAGGAAGTTCAACCCAGGCTTAAAGCGGAAACACAAACACCCATGCTGAGCGGCGGCCGCTCATCATCAAATCCTGCTAACAGCTGGACTGAGACCTGGACTCTGATGGAGTGATGTTACCTTGGTACTTCTCTGCTGATTTCTGAGCAGGCGGCTGTTTAAATACAGCTTAGTACAGCATTTCCCCCTGGTGTTCCCTGCACAGCCAACCACTGCTCCTCATGGCAGGTTCTGCCCCATGCACAGATATTAAGGAAGACAGCACTGAGTAGTGTTGAACTCTAAATGAAAAACAATTAAGGAACAGTAAATGCTTGCACACTGCTAGACAGAGTATGGATTGGGCCCTGCGGTCGTTTAAAGCGGTGATCTCTCAGCGTCTTTGATCATGCAGCTCTCTCTTTAAAACGGTTTATAAAACAGGCCTTTCACACATGCATGCAGATCTACACCTAAATTATAAACATGCACTACTGCACATGTGCTATAAAAGACAATCAAGAAGTATAAGTTTTAAAATAAATCAAAAAAGATACATTACTCCATTTCTGTGCCAAAATTAGTCTTGCTAAAAATTTCCTAGAGTGCACATATCCAATTTTGGAGTCCCAGGATTTTAGTCCAGAGCAGGTAAGATGCTCAAGACCTATTCTAAGAGCTTCCTTACTTCCCCTTACACATCACTTCCCGTCTTCAGACTTTATCAGAGTGGATTCTGGGACCCTCCTCTGTCAAAAATCACTTAGATTCCTAGTTTCCCCTTGTGAGCAACTAAGTAAGCCAGTAGATCCATGAACTTTGTGTTTATCAAACACTCTGAAGGATATTTCTGTTCATTAATGCTAACCAGTGCCGTAACAAATCGTCACTGCCTGACTGCTCTGCTCTTCCTCACTTACAGTACCCAAGAAGACCAAGGGGGAAAAAGTAAATGTAAGGTTACAATAGCTCTGCCAAATGCGTGTGTGTGTTGTGTGTGTGTGTGTGTGTGTGTGTGTGTGCACGTGCATGCGTAAGCATGCACCATGTACATACACACACACACAAATATGAACATATACCACCAACAATAAACCACCAAGGAAGATAATCACCTGTAAGAGAGAGATGAGCTGTATAAGGCACAGCTATTTGTTGCTTCTCGTTTACTATAATGGCTGTCAGAACTCTAGCTTCTGTTGAATTCTTCTTTTGGACAGAGTACTTCACATTCTACTATTTCAAAGTTTTTAATTTAAAAAATAACATGGGGGGAGTGGCTAGAGAGATCACTCAGTGGTTAAGAGCATTGCCTGCTCCTACAGAGGATCCCAGTTGATTTTATTCCCAATACCCACATGGCAGCTCACAACCATCTGTAACTCCATCCCACAGGGTCCAACATCTTCTGACCTCTGCAGGCACCAGGCATACATGGAGTGCACAGACCTACACACTGGCAAAACATTCATACATGTCAAATTAAAATATAAAAAATAATAAATTTATAACTTTAATAAGAAATGCGAGTCCCTTTGGCTCCACGAAAATGGCTTTATTATTTAAAAATAGCAATGATGCTTCTTATAAATCTTCTGACAAAGTCAACAAAAAACGACCATGACAGAAAGAAGGGACAAAAACAAATTCCTTCTAGAAATGAAAAGGAAAAAAACAAAGCACACCTCCTCCAATGGAGTCCAGGAACTGTGCGACTGCTACTAATTCTCTTGGTTGATGACCTGGAGAGTCTTGTATCCCGATGTCTTCCTCCACCCAGAGCCTTAGTGTCCCAAGCTGTGGTTGCAGCTTTGCACTATACTTGTGTTAATGTTGTACAATGGAAAGTTTCTCACCATCAGTGTCTTTTCATAGACAAATTTGAAGATCATGATTGATCACCTCCCCAATTCAGACAGATCACTTTATTAATCACATACCCTATCTACCAAGATTTATTCTCATAAGGAACACAAAACTATTTAGTCTGTTCCTCCTGATGTATTTGCCTCTGGTTTTCTCTCTCCAGCCTGGATGGTCTGATGATAATGAAAGTTTGCCAGTAGCACTGTTCTGTCCATTGAGATGCAAGTAAAGTCAGTTTGTGGCTTTGGAAAGAACCTTTGCTTTCTGATAAATTTAAAAAACAAAAAAAAAGCTTGAATGTGACTGTCCAGCAACTTGCTTCACACTTTACGCTTTGAGCTTTGACAAGACAGACATGAGACAACAGGCAAGAGGGCCATGAGTGAGGCCTCTGTTGTCCTTAGGGATAAAAATCAAGTCACCTACCTTTATACTCCAGAGTATTAAACAGCATTAGTATTTGCTTAAGCCGTCTGGGCTCATTTCCCTTACTCAAGTATACAGGTTTTTGGATCTGTAGGACATTAGCTCTGAGATGCATTATAAATGTCAAATTCCAGAGCAGCATATGAACTACACATATCCTCCAGTATAATTAAAACATATCTATTCAATAGATTGCTTATTATATTTAACCCAATGTAAATTACTGCTGTGCAGGCCTGTTCAGGGAATAACAAGGAAATAGGTCTATACATATTCTTTACCTATACATGTATAGTATGTTTTTAAAAATGCATTGCTTTTAACATTTCTGGGCCACAGTGCATCCCTGTAGAGCCACAGATACAGAATCCCCAGACTCCAGACACAGAGGGACTGTGCTATCTCCTCTAGGTCATGCTTCCAAACTCAGATTTAAATGTTACCTGACACATGAATTCCTCTTCCTCTGCTGTTGTACTAAAGCACTTCCTCTATACCCTGGAGCCACTTATGTTATTAGTGCCCCCATTTTCAGTGGAAGATTAACCCTTACATTTTCTTCATTCTGCGCCCTGCAGAGCACTCAGTCCATTGACTGGCAACCACAGGTTCTCAGTTACAAACTAAGAAGTAAGCTAATAATGCAAGATGTTGTCCTTTGCAACTTAGAAGAGAAGAAAATTCGCTCATCTGCTCCTGCATGTGCTGCTGTGGAGCCTCTGTCTGTACACTCCATAGAAAGAGCCATTCATTAGGTCCTCAGCCCTAACTGACCACTTACTATGGGCAGGGTCATACACTGTGCACCACAGAACAGAAATCTATTCAATACAGGCCTTGACTTCAAATAAAGTGAATTATGGAAAATAAGATTTCATATAGAAAATGGAACTTCATTCCCTTAATGTATGCCCCAGCTGTTCCAGATGTCAGCATCTGAAGTGGTTATTGAGCATAGGTGTCCTTATTACAGAAATGGCATTCAAACTTTGAAAGTTGCTTGTAGAACAACAAATAAATGTTCACTTACAAGCAATTCCAAACTAAAAAAAAATGAAATTCAAAACGTACATTTTATATGAAACTCAACTTCAGATTGTGACTGATTGGTGTCTGATCAGGCTGAGGTGCCTGTTTGCTCTTAACGAGGCAAAATTATGAGCCAAGAATCCCCAGCAAGGATAACAAGACAGTGAAAAGGAAAATTTGCTTGGAGCTCTTTATGAAAGAACATCCACCCCACTCCATATCTGATTCTGCAATTAACTCAAGGCAAAGGTTTCAATCAGATGAACATATCCTCAGAAGGCTTGCCTTAGAGTCTGCTCCCTCCTGGACACTCTCAACGCCTCTTTCCCACATCACAGAAGGGTCCCCACCATCAACTATAACGTCATTCCTCTCATACTCCAGTACCCCAAGCAAAGTCCACTCACCTCAGATATGAGCAAGAGGGCAATGTTTGATCAAACTAATTTGCAAGAATACCCTCAATACCATCTACCTTTCAGGAGAGAGTTCACACTGTCCAGAAAAATGAGGTGTATATTTTAAGGGGCACAGGACATCAGTGGTTTCAATTGAATGGGTGGGGATCTTGAGAGTACACTTGCTCAAGTGTTCTGTGCCACCCTGAGCTAATATTCCTGTCACTCTAACCACTCCCCATTCCCCAATGCACAGTGACCTTTCTAAAACATGTTAGTGAAAATATATGAAAGCTTTGTGACATGTCAGGGTGCTGTTTCTCCCTCCATCTATGGCAACTTCCACACACACACAGCACGGGTTTTAATGAGGGTAGGGGTAAGCTACCGGGTAGGGGTAAGGGACAACTGGCTGGATTTACTATGGCTCATGTGAACCTTGGCAACCATCTGTACTTACAGGGTGGAATAACTCAATCAAAACAGAAAATGTGACTACAAGGAATTAAACTGTTTTTGTTTGGTTGGGTTTGTTTTTGATTTTTATGCTGTAGACAGATTTCAGCAAGGGCCATGTGTGTGTTTCTGTTTGTGTGTGTGTGAGAGAGAGACAGAGACAGTCAGAGAAACAGAAGACAGAGAAACAGAAACAGTAAGAGAAATGAGGGTGAGATTTGGTGGGAGAGAGAGAGAGGGGGTGGGGGAGGGAGGGAGGGGAAGCTTGATCTTTAGAATCCCAATCTTCAGAGATTACAGTAGGTTCATTTGCAGATAGGCATAAACTCAGTGAATAAAGCATGAAGTAGCTTTGGTTTGGGCCAATTTTACAAAGGCAGTTGTTTTTATTTTGTTTGTTTGTTTTGACTATATGGGATATCTCAGGTTAGCCATGAGTCCTGTTGATAATGCCTGACACTAACACATAAAGACTTGTGAGGACTGAGCACACCTCAATAAATGCCATGAAGACTGAATATTTGAAATGAGTTGAGAGGCATCAAGAGTCCTTCACAGTGAGACATGGATTTCATGCGCTGTGAACAAGCAGCAGAAATAAAATACATTCCAGAAAATGTACATATGTGCTAGTCACTGAAGAGGTAATGCGTCTGGAAAGTAGAATGTGACCAGCATCGGTCTCACAAGGCAGCCCTTCTTCTAGTCTGGCTGCTCAAGTCTTATTTTCTAAGTTATTTCCCTTCCCTGAAAAAAGAGACACTTTTAGTAAATATTATCCTGGAAAACTGAAGTGAACATTTTACATATAATTTCCAGGACTGCTTCTAAAAGTGTATATTCATTTCATTAAAAGGAGACTTCAGCAACTGTTATCATCATGGTGTACCTGAGGCACAGTAGGTAGGACACCCCTAAAAGAGGTCACTTCTGGGATGATGAAAATGTCAGTCTTAGGGTGAGTTCATCTACTGAGTCTGTCCCCTTCCATAAACCCCCTCAAATAGGCTGAACTACTAACTCCCTAGTTCTGTAGAATGCCTTTGGAAATAGCATTTTCAGATACACTTAAAATGTAGTCAGTAATTGGGGTTGTGGTTGTTTGTATATGCTTGGCCCAGGGAGTGGCATTATCAGGAGGTGTGGTCTTGTTGAAGTATGTCACTGTAGAGGTGGACAATGAGACCACCTTCCTAAGCATATGAGAGCCAGTCTTCTCCTGGCTGCCTTCAGAACAAGAGGTAGAACTCCCAGCTCCTCCACTGTCATGCCTGCTTATACACTGCCATGCTTCCTGCCATGATGATAATAGACTAAACCTCTGAACCTGTAAGCCAGCCTCCATTAATTCTTGTCCTTTATAAGAGTCACCTTGGTCATGATGTGTCTTCACAGTAATGAAACCCTAACTAAGACAGGGGTCCTAAACAATATGGCCTGCATATTAATACAAAAGGAGAAATTTATGCATAAAGATAACAGATGGATGGATCCTCATACACATGAATGACATGTGAACATGGAGGTAGTCATGAACCAAGGAATTCCAAAAATGTCAGCCCATCACTAGACACAAAGACAGATAATGAAAGTGCATCTCCCACGCAGCCTTTAGAAAGAGCCAGTCCCACTGGTCCTTACATCCCGGATCCACACCACTAGGATAGGCCAAAAGCTACACTGTTTAAGCTGCCCAGTGTGTGGTGCTTGGTTGCATAGGGCCTGAGCACAATGGAGTCACTGTAGCAGCGTGAAGTTGCCTGGATGTATGTTTTCACTAGCAATGAGAAGAAATGGCCAAAGCAACCATTTGCAGAGGTAAAAGAAAACCGTGAGAGTTTGAACAAAATGGACATGGTACGTCATGTCTCTGGGCTGGGAAATCAAGCCACAGAGGCTGAGGTTAACAGAAGGATAAGAGGCACCAAGAACAAAAAAACGGTAAGGACCCTGCATTTCCCTCCAACAACTGACACCCACAGGTATTCATCTACCCAAACTCCAGTGTGTGGGCGGGAGAATCCAAGCTCAGCTGCTTGGCCGTTAACAGCCTCTGACTCTTGTTTATAATTTCCATGACATTTAAAAGCATTTTACTAATGTCCTAGTCTCTATCTAATCTAGTTTTGAAACATGTGTCCCTACTAGTCCAAAGACTCTCATAAAACAGTAGAGATCAAACTATTTGGATTGTTATTAGATAAAATACAATTAAAATATTAATCTTTGTGATCCTCAGCCCCACTACACTATCTTCAGGTTCTAACCCCAACGTCTGCTTTCAGCCAGATTTACAGAAAATTTAATGTACGGGTAACATTAATCTTTTAAAGTATCACTCTACAAAGTTTCTACAGGTAAATATTTGCATCGTCATCTGTAAGCCTAACTCCCTGTGCGGCTTCACCACCAGGCCAGAGCTTTCGTAGCCACGATTAGGCCGCATTAGTCTTGTATTATGATAGGAGCCTTCAGGAATGGCACAGCAGACGTTTGAATTCAGGACTCTTACTTTTTTCTCCATTAACAATTGCTTTGTCAGTCTGATGTAACAAATTCTATCTGAATAGGCCATATGCCAATTCAACTTTTAAGATCACTAAGGACTATACATGTATAAGATAGAATGATGATTTAAGCTTTCTTGTGTATGCGTGCCTGCCTGTGTGTGTGTGTGTGTGTGTGTATTGTGGTATCAATGTGTACGTGTTGGGCAGAGAGGACACATATGTGCATATGTGTGCTCCTAAATGGGGAAGTCTAAGGTTGACACTGGGATTCTTTCTCAATAGCTTTCCATTATATACTTTTAGGCAGGGTCTTTCAGCTGAACCAAGAATTCTCCCGGGATCCAGGAGCTGGCTCCTGGATCCAGTGTCCCCACCCTCATGGCATGTACACCAGTTCTGGAGATCCAAACTCCTCACACTTGCAAGGCAAGCATTTATCCACAGGGATGTCCTTAGCCCCAGACTTTTCGTACTAATGTATCTTGTATGTGGAGCACAGTATGATCAGTGTTTCTCCAGACCCCTGGGATTTAATCAACACGATTGTCTTCTAAGGACACACTTGTAATAATCAGTCGTGAAGACAGTCCCCAGTGATCTCTACCTTCACACTCTGTGCTTTGTCATCTTCCACCCACCCTAGAACAGGCTTGGCCTCTGACTAGGGAATACTCTATCACATTTCCAAGATGGAGTTCTAAAAGACCACAGCTTCTACTTGGATCTCCTCATCTTCCTCACTCCTTCCCCATCCCCTCCCTACATCTCTCCCCTCCCTGCTCCTTCCCTCCTGCTTTTCTCTTCCCTCCCTGTCACTCACTCTGAGGCCAACCTAGTGCCATTTTGAGGGCACTTTGGAAAGGCTGTGGAGAGACCTAGGAGGTAAAGAACTGAGACTACCAAGGAACAACCACAGGCAGAATGACTACCAATCGCCATATCCACTGAACCCTCTTAGAGGAGAGCACTGCAGTCTCCTGAGACCCTGAGCCAGAACCACCCCAGAGTCCCACCCATCAGAAACTCTCTTAACCAGCAAATGTGGATTAAAGCATAGAAATGTTCCATAGTAATCTCTATTGCTGGACTCCGAAAATCTATAATCTATAATTATACTCCAATTACAAAACTGATAAATTAACTGATACAATAGAGTTAAGTATGTATGCAAGACATTTAGTCTCCATAATTATTTTTAGTATAGAGTAGAGTTTATTAAGAGAATGGGGAGGGGAGTTAGGAGGGTAGTAGAGGCAGAGAAGAGAGAGTTAGAGAAGTAGAGGAGTAGAGGCAGTAGAGGCCATAGGCAGAGAAGAGAGAGTTAGAGAAGTAGAGGAGTAGAGGCAGTAGAGGCCAGCCATGAGCACATGGAGGGAGAGGGGGAAGGGAATAGGAAGAGAAGTGGCAAGGGAAACAAGGAAAGAGCAAGGGAGGAGCAAGAGACCAAGAGGGCAAGAGCTCTCCTCCATATTTTAATACCAATAGTCACATCAAAACATTCGTATACATTTGCGCTTTACAGTAAGTACATTTAAATTTTTAATAGTCTATTTTGTTTTGGAGACCATTATTTTATTTTTCTAACTATACCTTTTAAAACACACAAACCTTCTCTGGCAGAATACATAGGCTACATGCTTACAATAGACATGACGATTAAATCTTTAAGGCTCCCTTTATATATATAGAATCCTAAAATATCTCCACTAAAATATCTCTTTTTCCTATGTAACAAATAGATTGTTTTTAATTTAAAGAAATGGCCAAAGTGCTGGGGATAGACCTCAGTCAGTCACAGTGTTGTGTATCCGGGCTCAGAATTCAGGATGCTGAGACAGGGGACTGATTGAGCCCAATCAAAAAACATACGGATAATTGCCTCAATTAAATCATTATTTTTAAAGTAATGGTTAGCCACATCCCAATAGATAACCACACATCCATAAAAATATAAGCAGCAATGGCTGTGTTCGGTGGATTTAAGTAAATCAATTAATTAATTGAAGTAGGAGGACATGAGATTTGGAGGGAAATGTGATGATGAGATCCTAGGGATGAGGGGGGGTTAAGTATGACCAAGATATGCTGTTTACATGTATATAATATATACATATATGTGTGTGTGTATATATATATATACAAACACACACACACACACACACACATATATATATATGTCTCATCAGGCTCATCTAGAGCACTCCAAATCTGAAATAGAGCCGAGGTCTTGAACAAAGGGAAGAGGATAGCAGTGATACGTTGCTTCCAGCATGCCATCTTGTCACCCCTAGTGATCTGGAAGATGAGAAAACGGACTGATTTAGGAGCCCAGGGCTTGAGTTTCAGATCTGCCACTGGATCACGGTATGAAATTCAATGCAGCCACTTCAGCTCTTGGAGCTTCCTTGGCCTCCTCAGTCACACTGGAGACATTTTCTCTGCCTCCACATCTGAGTAATTAGGAGACAGTGATGGTAAATGTCCTTGGTAAACTAAGGTCTATAAGACTAGTGATAGATGACATCAGTACACACCTAATTTAAAAATCAAGATTAAATAATAAACAAAATTCTTAAATGTTTTGAGTTGCTTAGGACATCCCTATTTTTAAAAAAATATATATTATTTTTAATAAATAATATATATTATTTATATAAATATATATATATATTATATCATATATATGTATATGTACATATGTGAAATGCATGTGTAAGTTTTATACATGTATAAAAGTCTCAAAATACAAAAAGATTGTTTTTTTAAATAATGGGGAAAGAGAAGATATCCAGCACTTTTGCATGAAGAAAATGATGCCGGAGTCAGGCATGAAGCGAGGTCACGGCATCCAGGACACCTAGGATGGAGTCATGGCTAGAAGACTCCCTGGCTGGGGAATTTTAGCCAGTGTACTTTGTAGACCTCAGCATCTGCATCTAAAAGTGGCCCCAATAACTTCTGACTTGAAAGACTAGTTAGAGTCAAAGAAAGAAGAAAGGGAAAGAAAGGAAGGAAGAAGGAAGGAAGGAAGGAAGGAAGGCCATTCTTAGTACAACCTAACATAGCAAACACCAAATCAATAAATGTGCATCAAATATTTGTACAACACAGAATGAAACAAAAAAACAGGAGAATTTTTCCCAGTTGGAGAAAATACTGTTCTGGATAGTATGAGTCAACTTGTTCCTATTCTAACCATTATTTCTGTAAATGTGATCACTTCCGAGTTTTTATTTTAGCATCTAGTTCTGGTGGACAAACAGGGGAGATTTTGGTAGCCTCTTCAGCCTCCTGAACCAACAACCCTTAAAGAAGAGTCCTACACTTGGCAGGAGAGATTTTATTTACTTTTGTTTTTGTTTATGCATGTTCTGCCTGCATACATGTCTGTGCACCACATGTGTACATGGACAGTGAAGGTGTGAAAGGGGCATTGGATTCCCTGGAACTGGCTCTACAGTTGTAGTTGTAAGGATGCTGGGAATTGAACCCAGGTCCTCTGCAAGAATAACCTGTTTCCTTATCCACTGAGCAATCTCTCCAGCTCTTTGTATTTTAATACATAATGGCTTCTTGGAGCAGCAGCACTCAGCCATGCAAAATATCTCTCTTCTACCTCATTTGTAGACAGATTTTGAATTGGCTTAGAAATTGACTTTTGCTTTGCATGTTTTTACTTTGGTTAATTCTTCCTGACTGAGCCTAAGCCCCAACCCCTTCCACCTTATTCCTGCCCCACCCTGACATCTCTGGTATTCTCTCTCTACTTCCATACCACTTACTAATCCCCCTCCCTAGAGGCATACCCTCCCTAAATGTCCCTTTCTAGATTCCTGGCTTTAAAGCTGGGGTATACACATAAGCATGGGACATCTCTGTATAT
This sequence comes from Mastomys natalensis, assembly GCA_021653895.1. Lineage (NCBI taxonomy): Eukaryota > Metazoa > Chordata > Mammalia > Rodentia > Muridae > Mastomys > Mastomys natalensis. The sequence goes on from JAJTUV010000287.1 coordinate 1,462,523, forward strand.
ATTTTTCCAATTCCATCCATTTACTCTCAAATTTCATTTCCTTTTTGTAGTTAAGTATTCCATTGTGTATAGGCAACACATTTCATTACCCATTCATTAGTTTATCAGTTTCTATGCCGATTGCATTTCCTAGCAACTCCAAATGAACCATCAATGAACAAGGATGAGCAAGTTTCTCTGTAGTACGTAGTACAATACAGAGTCTGCTGGGGTAAAAACTCAGGAGCAGTATAGCTAAGTCATGTGATGGTTCTACTTCTAGCTTTTTGAGGAGCCTTCACAGTGAGCTCTGTAGTGGCCACACCAATCTATAGCAATGGTATATGATTAATGAGTAAGAGTGCCCCTTCCCTACAACCTTGCCAGCATTTACTGTCATTTGATTTTTATTTTTTCATACTGGTCATTCTGACTGGGGATGACACCATACACACTGATTGGAAGACAGAGAGAGACCAAGCAGGAACTGAGCTAGAAGCTTCCTTCCTACTAGCTGGCTTCCAGGATAGTGCTGAAAGGTTCTCTCTAAATAAGCTGCCAGAGGAGAAAGGGCATCAACAATATTACCCAAATATGAACTCTAAGAACTAAAATGCCAACCATTCAAGTAATGGCCCAATGGTTATGAGGGCACTCAACCCTCTCAGAATGGATCTGAGGTTCACTTATGTGTTTGGTGCTGTAAATTTAGTCAGAAGCAATAGCTAGAGGTCATGAGCTCTCAGAGGAAAACTTACCCCTGTTGCTTAGCCAAACTGACATGTCACCAAACCCTCTTCTAAATATTTATATTTATGACCATAGACAAATGCTACTCTAAGCCTTAATCAGAGAAACTTGGTTTTGGAGGGAACAGACTCATGCTGTTCTGGCGCTAAATGATAACTGAATGCTCAATCCTAAACCAGCCATGTGTACTACCCTCTCTAGGGCTCAGAAAATTGTGAAAGAAGGAGCAGAACTATTTGCATCTATTATATTGCTAGTTCCTCAACCTAGAACTAACCTTAATACTTGCATGTAATTAAAATGGTATAAAAGTAGAAAGGAGGAGGGGGTGGGATAGGGGGTTTTAAGTAGGGAAAATGGAGGAAAGGGGATGATATCTGAAATGTAAATAAAATATCCAATAAAAATAAAATATCCAAAAAAAATAATAATATATATATATAATAAAGAATTTTTTAAAAATGACTATAAAGGCTGCAATATGTTATCTTTAGGGCATACACAGCCACTGATCTTCCAGCAGCTGCTGAGGCCCGCATTGGGCCAGCAAGAGACTAAGACCGTCAAAGTCAATCACAGACCAATGAGGCATTCAAGGGGCCCTATCAAGCCCTGCTGATATATTGGCTACTGAGGAATTCTGGTGGAAGGACAGTCATTGTTTTCAGCCTTGTACCCACTGAGGAGCTCCCCAGGCTCCAAGAGACAGTACCAACCCCAAACCCATGGTCATGCAGACATTCCTGGTTAAAACCAGTGAACCCCCAAACATGACAAAAACAGACATTAATGAGGACAAGAGCCTGAACAGAGGAGGGATGACAAGCAAGGAGGGAGACAAGAGAAGGCAGAGAGAGAGAGAGAGAGAGAGAGAGAGAGAAGAGAGAGAGAGAGAGAGAGAGAGAAGAGAGAAATCAGAATGTATTATACATATGTATGAAATGGTCAAATAATTTTAATCAAGAAAAAACAGTACTGTTTTGAAAACAGGAATTTGCATTTTGGTAAGACAATATACAATCACTCTTTGAATAATATTTTAAGTGGTATCAAGAAGAACAGTGGAAACCCGAGTCTTCTATTAATTAAAACATAGGCTCTCCAGCCCAGTTTTCTTATTCCTGTAACAAGAACAAAACACTAAGGGTCAGGGCTGCTCATACCATGCAATCAGTACAGCACATCTAACTTTCAGAGAACCTTGAGACCTACTAAGCCATTTCCCATGCATTGTTTGCTTGGTCATCTACTACTGAGTTCATTCAATGGACAGCTTATGTAAACGAAGTAGGGTTGGGGCAGAACCAATGAAGACCAACCCTACAAGCAGATATATTCACTTTTTTTGTTTTTGTTTGTTTGTTTTACACAACTGTTACTAGGTCTTGGTATAGGCTCAATTTTTACTTTCTTAGTTTTCAGCATTTATTTCTATAATGGAAATTGTCACAAAATATTTTCAAATTTAAAGATGTTTATTTCAAGAACTGCCATGAAATTACCATTTACGTGGGGAATTAGGCAGAGCAAACACTGCTCTAAATAGTTCCAGAGGTTGCTGAGTGCGTTGGAATGTACATGCTGGGGAAACGGAGCCACCCAAACAAGACACTGAACTGCGTCTCATAATTAAATGAGGCTGTCCTTGGCGGGCTTTAATCCCCGGCCAGTTCTGAGAGGGTCACTGAGGCTCTGCATAAAGTCCTTGCTTGTAACCGCACATTGAACATAGTATATACAAAATAGAACTTTAATTTCTGAGAGAAAATGATTTTGATTGATGTTAAGACAGCAAAACAATACTTAACTCCCCCGCTCCAAATCATGGCTGTATTTGACTAATTGGTAAAGTAATGAGGGAAATCCATTTTTATTATTTCTGAGTTAATTAAAGCTATAATAGTATATAGAATAAATGCTTCCCCCTTAAAAGAAAAAGGCGATAATTTGCCTTTCTTCGGTGGCACTCTTGGTGACCGAGGAGAGACACTCCTCAGTCAGCTCCCTCAGGGCATGGGAAGAAATGTGCCTCTCTAGTTTCCATCTGTATTTGAACTGCTTCCTTTTATATTAAAGGCTGGTTTTTCTTTGACTCTTCTGCTGTTCTAACAAGTATTCAAGGGCATATAGACATCACAAGCTATGGCTTCTCCCTGGCCAGTATCATAAATATTACCTTTCTTTTCTCTCTCAAACCCATCCCATGAGTTTGGTAATAACTGTCAGAAATATTTAAGTCAATGCAGGGAAAGCTACCTAAATATGAAGGATGCTGTGTGCTCTCACACAGTGTATACAAAATGTGTATGTGAGCACACATAAGCTCTCTGGCTTCCCTCTCTCACATCCCTTCTTGGCAGAGTATACCGCAATGAATAAGCACACCATCACTGCACTGTGCTACGCTACGCTACACGATCACGTATCCTAAGTTCGGCTGGTCAGCTTTTCTGCCCAGTTACCCTGAAAACAGTCAGGCCCTCAGCGCAAAGCACTGGATACTATTTTTGAAGAAGTAAAACCTGATCAATGTTTGTAAAATCAACACCATGCATTTCCTTGTAGAGTTTATGCTAAAAGGTCCACCCCTAGTCTCACAGACATCACCGACAGTGTCCCTTAAAATCTTTGACACAATCCACCACGTGAGCTGCGGAAGACTTGCATGAAAGAAAAGAAATTTTAAAATTACACAATGATAATAGAATCAAAGTATTGGTTACTTAGTCTTTAACTGTCAACAGTTTGTTTGTTTTGTTTGGGTATTTTTTTGTGTTTGTTTGTTTGTTTGTTTAAAGAGGGTTAGCTCTTTCAAATATCCAATATCACTATAGCTAGACACAAGGCAACACTAGAATTTCCAGAAGTGTCCATTGGGTGAAGGAAGCTATTACCACTTCTAGAAACATTTGGGAGAGGACGACTTTCTTACAGAATTTATAAAATAAAAAAAAATAAAAATCAAGGCAGAAAGGTTTTGGGATTGAAATAAAAGGAGAGGAAGGGGAGGAGAGAGGAGGGAGGAAAAGGGAGGGGAGGGGAAGAAGAGACAGAAAGGAAGGGAAGGGAGGAAGGAGGGGAACCAACTTTTAGAATGGTTAAAAGTGGAATGGCCCGATTTTAAAGTGAATTGCTGGTGTGACTTAAGGAAAGAGTGACTGGCCTGAGATAAAGGAGTTAGCAACAAAGAAGGAAATCAAAGTGACAAGCAAGAAATAGGAGCTTTCTGGATTGCACTGGAATAGGGACATTATGTACATCAGTGCAATGACTCCAGGCCACAGTTTCTATTCTCATGCTATAGAATGTTCTATGTGTTTCTAAGGAAAATAAGTGTTTCTATCAGCTATCAACAGTCACTATGACCTACCACCTAACACAGGACTATGATATAATTCTCAAAACTGAGCCACAGCAGTCAATCTATGGGTAAGAGAATGACACATTTCAACAAAACTCTAAATTCTTTCAGCTTCTAAAATGTCTAAGAGATAGGGAAATGCAAACTAAATATCTGTATAGGAAATAAATGTTTACAATAAGAAACACTCAAAGACATCAAGGATAAGTTGCAAATGAAATCCACATAGTTAATAGTCTAAGATAGGATGATAAAGGACTTACACTATGCCTGACACATAAATACTGTGATAAATGGAAACTATTCAAATGTTATTATTACAACTAGAAAAAAATTACTTACCTAATTTTTTTTAGGAAGAAATGCATAATATAGAGATGGTGCATGCTTTTCAGAGGAGCACAAACACTATGATGAATACTGGTTTCATCTGAAGTTGGGAAGCCAGAGCAACTATGAGCAAACTAACCAGAGTGACATATGTGCTAACCCACCTCTGCAAGGAACCACCTGTGGGTCCATTTGCTTTTGAGACACCAGCTTCTGTCTCAAGTTAACAATGAACCGAATGTCTAACAGTGCTATGGTGTAGACTCCAGTTTACATGTCCATGGGTGGATACAGAAGGCATATTTTACATGTGTGCTTCAAAGACTTGGGTCTGTCTATTCCTTCACATGTCAGCTGTAATTTTGGTTTTAGAAAAGCCTGTTTTCTCACCTGTAGATTGATAAACCAATAGTAACATTTTATAGCTAAAATTACTCAAAACATTATTTTCAAGTGCCTATATAATGCTGATCTACCCTGAAGATGAAATTTAGTATCTACTGCCTCAGGCCTATCATCTAGCACTCAGTAGGTTTAAGCAGGAGCATCATTCTGAGTCTGAGGCCAGCATGGGATACATAGCAAGTGTCAAGCCATCCCTGCCTAAATAACAATATCTTTTATATAAAAAGAAATGTCTATAGATTATAAACTTTCAGAGAGAAAGCAGTGAGTGTATTTGAATTACTGACCTATTCTTCCCCCAGAGTTATTATTTTGTTTCTTTTTACATATTACGTTCAAGCAAGTTTATCAAGATTTGCCCTACAACATATTGGCATGAAAGTTGTAACATTCACCATGTTAGTCAGTCATGGAGAAGAGCCAGAATTATCACACCATCAAACCCTTACATGAGATCTATCTGTGCGGTGTATGTACAAAGCCAAGTCATGTCTGAACTATGCCACTAGAGCTCTGGAAAAATGTCAGCCCTCTTTGCAACCTGTTCTATTTTACATGATTGGATTTTTTCAATTTTGGTCTAATCAACTTAAATTATTATAGGTACAATTTTGTGAAATATAAAATTAATGGAATTCAAATTTTATGGAATTATAATTGACTATAAAATAGGTCTAATGTGATCCTAATTGGAAACATGGTAGCTCACTGTTCCAGAATTCATCTTTTTGGAGGTTAAGAAAAAAACTATCAGAGATATATTTTGTTCTAATTGATTTTCTTGATTCCTTGAATAGAAAGCCATCTTGGATCTACAAGGGTTGTCAGTAGAAAATATAGGCAGAATCATTCCAGGACAAATTGTATGGATAACTCAGGTTTGAACTTCAAATGCATTAGGAATTACTTAGCCTGGGAAAGAAAACTCTAACTTACAAATGCTCACTTTTCTCTATTATTTCACTTTTTGCCTCAAAGATCATGGGATACGCCAATGGAGACAATCAATTTTCGACAGCTATAGGTCATTTTAGGCTCACAAATAAAAATGGGAAGAATTAAAACTGGAGTTCATTCATTTATTTGTGCCAAGAACAAATTCTATAAGTCCTCAGAATATACTAGAAAGCAACAAAGGACTGTGCCATCGGCTGACCCTGTACAGGAGGAAGAAACAGGAAATGAGGAGAAATCATCATGTGATACAAAAAGGCACTGTGGATAAATCCATGGATAGAGCCCCTGGTGAAGAAGTGAAGGAAAAAATAATTCTGAAAATCAAGAGTAAACTAGTGAGTAAAAGAAGTCCGCCTTCATCAGACACTGGCTTCAGCTCAACTTCTGATTCTTACTCCCTGTGGCCTCATCTACAAGTGATGATGACAGAACTCACCATGCTGGGTATGGAGAAACTTTAAACAATACAGTGCAAAGAGACAGAACTAACTTCATTCAGGGAAAGTGTATAGGTTAATAGAGCAAACAGGAAGAAAGCATACTTATCGAAACAGGAAACTTCCACTAAATCCTGAGAGTATGTATGGGTGTGTAAAATCTTGACCATCAACCAACTATGCAGTCAGTATTACAGTACACACCTAAGCACCCTGGAGAAAATCATACATCTGGGATCTTTGTCATTTTCTTTGTGATAGCAGACTTTACATATCATTAGGCTAAAAGAAGCTACCAACTATGGGGCTACTGCACCATGAGGTCCTCTCACCGCTCTACAGCTATCTCCGTAATCGTTCACAAGAGCCCTGGATAGTCCAGACTGTCAGGAGAAAACACTCTGGGTTTCTCCATTTTCTGCACCTCTGCAGGCAGCACTAACTACTCTTTGCTAGGTTCTCTATTTGAGGCTGATTGTACACAGAGAAGCCTTGGACAATGGAGGTGACATCTTCCTCCAGAACAGAGGAGATACATTCACTGTCCATCTGAAGACTCATGTTCCCTGAGCTCAGAGTATCTCTGGCAATAAGCTACTTTGTATATATAGGCATCATGTGGCTCTCTTCACATCAATTGCTAATATGCTGAATACTACTAACTCTATAATAAACGGTCTTGCATCCCTGACCAGCATCCTTTAAACTGTGTCTGAGAGATTCCTTAACTCACAGGTGGGATCAAAATGTAGACCCTTCATAGTTCTTAACACCAAATTTTAGCGATAAAATAGTATCGATATACCATTTGGAGAGATTTTCAGATCCCCAATGCCAAGTAACTACCCAGTATAGCACTAATGGACTAAAGTCAGAAGCCTACTTCATCAGGGTCTCCTAAATATGTTTCTAAAAATGCTGCTGGCAAATGGTAACAAACAGCAAGGCATGGCTATATGCATCCCCCTGCAACAGTACTTAGTAAAAGAAACTGTCAGAAGGGGCTGGAGAGATGGCTCAGTGGTTAAGAGCACTGACTGCTCTTCCAGAGGTCCTGAGTTCAAGTCCCAGCAACCATGTAGTGGCTCACAACCATCTGTATTGGGATCTGATGCCCTCTTCTGGTGTGTCTGAAGACAGCTACAGTGTACTACATATATACAACAAACATTTGGAGTACAAGCTGTTCCGCAGTGAGCTCTACAAGGCGCTGCACACCCAAGAGCAGGACCCATTTCAGCTGTCAGCAGGCACTCTGACTCTGATGGGCCCTGGGTCATTCCCTCAGTTTTTAAATTTCTTGACAACGTTAATTTTGTAACTATCTTTAACTACCTGAAACAGAAAACTGATCACAAGGTAGATATAACAAACATATTTAACCCAGCTCACAGCTCATTTTATTTACTCACTTTTACACTCAATATTATAAAAAAAATAAAACGCAATGAATTATGGGACTTATTTTACAGAAGAAGCACGTTAAAGAGCAGACAAGCATGCATATTTGGGAGGGATATGATCACGTGACTCAGAACAGAGGCAGGGCACACTTTATCTTCTCAGTGTTCCGGTAATGTAAAAATGTGTTCAGCATCACAAGCTCCTCTTAGGAAATTACATTAAGGTTCACTCCTAACTACAAACTGTTCTGATCAGTTCAACCTCTAACAAGTGTCAGACTGAGCTTTAAATGCAGGATTTTGATGAGTGAAGATAAAGTAAAGAAGGAAGTTACCATAGTGGGGGTTTCTTTATAACACGCAAGAATCCTACTACCACTTTTTGAAAAATCTAAAGATTTCTGTAGAGACAAATACGTTACATATTCATATCATATGATACTATCAACAACAGAATGACCAAGAATTATTCTTCATGTGATACATAGAGTGCATATACATACATGATAGAGTATATGTAGGTAATTTACATATACAAGATCAGGCAAAGGTGTTAATTATCTCATTTGAAATGTTCAAGAAAATAATAATTAAGTGACTCTAGTGAATTGAGTGAGAACAGCCCCCAGAGGCTCGTGTGTTTGAACACTTGGTCCCCAGTTGGTAGAACTGTTGGGGAAGGATTAGGAGGTGTGACCTTGTTGGAGATGCGCCATTGAGGGCAGGGCTATCCTGAGTCAGCTTGTCTCTGTCTATCTCAGTCTCAGTCTCTGTCTCTGTTTCCCTATCTCTCCCTCTTCCCTTCACTCTCTTCCTCTTTCTCTCTGCCCAGTGGTTGTGCCCCAAGATATGAGATCTTAGCTACTACTCCACTGTCTTAATGCTGCCATGCAGGTCATGAACTCTGACCCTCTGAAACCGTAAGCCCCAAATAAGCTTTCTTTTATAAGTTGTCTTGATCATAGCATTATATCACAGAAAGAGAAAAGTGAATAATCTACCTTTTTATAAAGTCATTAATCTGCTCTAGTTAAAAATAGCATAATCAATCATAAATACTGAAGTATGTCTATACTAAACTCAGTCAATTCACCAAAATAAGTAAGAAAACACACAGAACAAAATCCCTTTTAGAAACAAAGTTTAAAAGTATAAATGGAAAGTCCAGATAAGTTCGTTTCTGCATCTATATTCTAGAAACATAGACAGTCATCAGAGGTGAGTCTCCCTACACTCATCCCTACTCATCTACCAGATACTACATTTCACTTCCCTATGGGCATATCTAATTTTGAAGTCTTTTCGGGGATCCTCTATCTTGATTAAATCCAACTAACAAGTATGTTTGTGTAAACACTTTGAGCGGCCTCTCTAACCTGACACCAAGCCTTGAGCAAAACAGTTGTATTTTAAAATACAACTTAATACATGTATTGCTTCCCACTCATCCCTCTGGATATCCTCCAGTAAGTTTCTTTTGAAATATGTTTTGAAAGAAGAATAAAAATACTCAACTACCATATAGTTCATAGACTAAGCTTCCGTGGGAAGCATTAGTTTAATCCAAGTTTTACAAATGAAGACTATATCTGGAAGCATTAATGCCGTTAGAAAAGACTCTACCATGGGCTTCAGCTCATTATTTTATTCAATATGTCCACACAGCTTATAGCACATATTCATCGGCTTTACCACCAGGAATGCTAGCTGCTCAATGCACCATGGGAAAGCTGAGGCACTAAGAGGTGAAAGGGCCTGTGTGGAAAGACTTCCTACAAGGATAAAGGAAGACAGCAGGACTAGGGCATAGCCTTTCTATGAGTCTGTAAGTTTCCAAGGGTCAGTGACCAAAGGAAGTCCTAGTGGTACCCTGACCAGACCCTCACCTGGGCTTCTGTCTCAATGGTAGGCTTCTCTGTAACCAACAACATTTTGCTTCTTGCCTGCTCACTCTCACACACAATGGCTGAGATCCTTTGGGTGCTGTCTGCTGCTTCTGCCACAGTGTATTTTACTGGCAATTTAAATATCCTGACTCAGCAATGTACCATAGCCTCACAATCACAGCTATCTCTTAAAATACACAAGCCGCATCAGCTGGAGGATGGTGCCGCTAAAGGGGATGGGACAGGGCATGAACAATCCTTTCAGTCACTGTGCAGGCACAGACACACAACGCAGACAGACCTCAAGAAAAGCACTGGTATTCTGAGGAAAGGAAAGGATGTAGTAAAAGCCGTCCTTTTTGTTAAGAACAATCAATCTCGCTAGTAGTTTTATTAAATTTGAAATTGAAGCTAAAATATGAAGAGTAACCTAACTCTTACAACTAGAGTCTTTCTTATACTAACAGGAAGGTACTGGTTTGTTGTTGCTTTTTTTTTTTTTTTTTTAATGTTCTAGATTTTATTACCCTAAAACTAAAACAATAATAATAATAATGACAATAAAACTATAAGAGATTAAACCGTGTGGATGCAACTGCCAGAGCAGTACAGGTTAAGGGAATATTCATCACAATGTCAGCAGCTATCTGTATTGCTAACTATAGCTCTTGCATATATAATTCCATTATACTTTTATAATTCAGCATTTTGAGAATGCTTTTGAAGCATCAATATATTTTCCTGGTTAAAATTCTTTGAGATGTTCTTAACAAGAGTCTTAGATAATGAATTTGAGCAAACTCTGGAACAGTCTTTACAGTATTATCATTCTCATTAATTTTCAGAACTACCCACTGTGTTGAGATGATTGTCATGGGCCTAAGACTTCAATTTGGCTAAATATTTTTGCATATATTTCAACGTATAAGTAACTAACAGATGTTTAAATGTTAAGTTCGTATGGAAGCTACAGTAGAAATGTATTTACTTAAATCTCATAATTACCCGGCCACACTAATTCTTATTTTGCTATCTCTTTCCTCCTGTGCAGTTTCCTCCATATTTTGGTCATCAGTGGATCTCGAATTCCAAAAACCCCTGAAACATGACAATTCTTTGAAACGTTATGGAATCTGAGCCATTTGTGCATACATCCAACATCCTGGCATCAGGGGCTTTTAAAAAGAGAAAACTTAGAAACTCAAACACTGTTTTTATAAAACAAATACAATCCATACAGAGCACAGTGGTACACTTCCTCCTTTCTCTTTCTGTTGCCTGGTTCTTCCTCTCCAAGGGGAGTGGTTTCCATCTGTATATGATTTGGCTTTAGCAATCTGATGTAGATACAGCTCTAACCTGCCAGCCAAGGATGGCCAGGAAGCTGCAGCAATGTTCCTTTAAGAGAGTTAATGCAGCCGCATTCCATACTCTCATATGGGCGGGGGCGGGCGTCTTTTCTCTTTGCCTTTGGTTATCTCTCCAGTCTGCCTCTGGACCATTGTTTCATCCTTTAGCATTCACATATCAGAGCACTAAGTATTTCATTACTGGTTTATCTGTCCAGAGGCTTGAGACGCCGTAACAATTAACCCTCCCTTCACAGTGATTGATACAGGCTTTGCTTTCAATTTGTTCCACTACACAGATCATGAAATTCTGAATGCAATCATCCTCATTGACCTACACTTTCAAACGCACGGCTACAATGAGACGAAAGTAATTATGAAAAGGAACGCGGGACCACTGAGATCTAAGACCAAGTCTTTCTAAAATCTGTGAGATGACCTTCTGGCAAAATTGGCAAATTCTGATGCTTGGGGGGAAAATGACAGTTTTGTGTCTCTGTCTAAAAACATTCAGTGTGAGCTGATGGATGAACAGTGTGGAAGACAGGACCAGTAAGGTATGCACCAGGGCAGAAGGCACCGTGGCTCTGTCACAGACAGACCTAAATCCCTAATACTGTAGTCTCATCGGTGCAAATTTTCTCAAGGAAACCAAACTTCCTGATTTGTGTTAAAAAGAAAAAAAAAAAAAAAGTGTTGCCCACAGCAGAGAATCCAGAATGGATCTTCTAGAAAGCATCTCCCACCCGAGCTACCCACTTCCCTCCCCTCCCTTCCCTCTCCCTTCCCTTTACATGAAGATTCGCCTTAAGAAATGAATACATTTTTCACAAAGTCTGAAAAATAGCTTCAAATAAATATTAATCTACAGCAATCGATATATATGAGGAATGGAGAGGTGCTGGTCGGAGAGCGCCGAGCACAGAACTATATTAAAACAAGGGTTGCAGTTAAAGAAAATCAGGGTGGGAAGAGAGGCAGTGGGCCTGAGGCTCTAATCACAGAGCAAGAGTGATGGAGATGAAGCAATACTGCATGGATTAGCAATGAATTATTTTGAACCATAATCATATGCCTGCACAGAAGACAGGCAAAAACTAACCATTACTCACAAACTGATCTGCTGATTGAGGGAGGGAGGGAGGGAGGGAGGGAGGGGGGGAGGGAGGGAGGAGGGAGGGAGGAAGAAGAGAGAGACAGAGGGAGGGATAGGGATACAGAAAGAAGGAGAGAGAGAGAGAGAGAAAAAGGAGGGGAGGGAGGGAAAGAGGGGGGACAGAGAGAGGTGAAGGGAGGGAGATTTATATGCTAAACTAATTCAGAATAATGAAAACCTAAAACTGTGGTTATACTTCAAGCAACATTTTCTTTTTAATGTCTCCCACTTACTACCTAATATGGAGAATTTAGAATATAAACCATAAAGTACTTGGTTTCAAACAGGATTAAACCAACTATTGACCTGAAGATTGGGATGCAATAGTCCTCTTCCAGTCTCTTTTCCTTTTTTGAGCAGTCAAACTATTTAAAGATAACTTGGCCACTCCCCCAAATAATAAAAGATATGTAAGTATTTAGTTCTTAAGGAGTAACAGCACTCAAGGAATTAACTTCCCCTGGAGAATGTGAAAAAATTCATATCAAATGAAGATTCGATTGTTAGGACTAATTTTGTTGGGGATGAAAAAAAAAAAAATCAGGACTGCGGGTAGCACAAGATTCTTAGGAACAGACTGTTGAAATGAAGAGCACTTTAATCAGCAGAGGAATCCTCACAGTCCTAATGTCTTGCTGTGCATTCTGCAGGTTATAGTAGCAGCTGGTTGAGGTCATATATCTTTTGTGAGCATCCCAAAAAGGCTCGCTGCCAGACTGTTAAATTATGAATAAGCAATGAACAAAAGGATGCAGATACGGTGGTGACAAGATAATCCAAGCAAATTTATCTATGACAAATTTCACAGGATTAACAAATTACATTTACACAGAACAATAAAAATGTGCAAAAAAAAAAAAAAAGATGAGTCTACTTTTCCTCACAGCACTAGGAAAACAAAAAAAAAGAAAAAGAAAAGAAAAGTCACCAATCCACTGCATATATTTAAATTAAACTCAATCTAAAGTAAGACATTTATAATTCATTCAAGATACCTTTGTAACTTTATTTTGCATTTTGGGTAGGAGTAGACAAACTCTATATCTGCCATGTATTTTATATCTATTTAATAGTCAATATATTAATAAATAAACTGTATATAGCATATATTAAATCCAGCACAATAAAAATTCCATCCATATGTGAATAGAATGTATTTGTTTTCAGAAGCAGATTCTAAGGAGTGAATTATTTTTGTAGGAGAAAGACATATCTTCACTCAACATAATACATATTAACTATGAAAATATCCTTATTCATTAATGTCTATGTTTTCTAGAACCAAAGAAAGAGAGGGTCTGAAAACAGTTTTCGATTACTCCAGTTGCCCCCACCAACTGCTGCAGCCCCTTTGAACACAGTGCTGAAGTTTTGAACCAGCATCCTCTTTTGCAGTCTGAAAAAAGAAAAAAAAAAAAATAATAGCAAAAAGAGAAAGCTCATAGACTTAGGGAGAAAGTGAGTTCGTCCCCACAGGATTCACCTCCAGTTGACTCCATCCAACATTAGCCTTTTCTTTACAGTGAGATCATCCTATAAATCTTTTTACAAATCTGACATTAGATTGGATGTGGTACTGTATGATTCTGGGGTCCCATGAAGAAGTATTAAAATATCATGAAACTACACTTTGAAGTATGTGACGCAGAGACCTGTTACATTCCTACACTGTATGCTGGATGCCCATGTCAGGGCCCTTGAGTTTTGTTTTAGCTTTGGTGCTGATGATGAAATACTGGACTCGGAGGTGATTTCTTTTAAACTGATCTGACTGCTATTTTGAGTGCTGCAGCCTGCAGATCACTTGCAGTTCTCACTGATGTCTGCTTTTGATCTTCCAATGTGTCTGTAGATCTCTCTAAATGAATTCCTACCAATGTTTTATCAGGCAGCATTTCTGTGTAAACAAATTGCTGGTTGTAAAAAGGAATACCTAATTAAGGCCCACAACAAAATACTTGCCTTCATCAACCACAAACACTCAAGCACAGCTTACCTAATCTGTTCAAGTCTTCACGGTTCTGCTACCATGTTTAACCCTATCTGGTTAATAGCACTTATCCAAAAAAATAAATAAATAAAGATAAACATGACTGGTTGTCAGCCACCCTCACTCTACATCCACTCAGCAGTGAGCCAGCCTGAAACTTGACATGGTAAAGCTCCCAAAACATAGTTTTATTCAGAAACTGGTATAATCCCAACCAACCACATAGATCCCTGGAAGAGAGAAATAAAGATGCTACAAAAGATATCCCAATTATGTGTCTGTATGTCTACTGTGTGCGTTAGTGTGTAAGGAAGAACTCAATAACAACCTATCAGGATTGGGAAGCTGGCTCAGTAGATAAAGCACTTGCTACATAAGTGTGTGCTCCTGAGTTCGGATCCCCAGAACCTACATCAAAGCCTGAACTCACAGTCCTCCTCCTACAGGATGGGAGGGAAGACAGAAGCATCTGCAGAAGCCTGAAGGTTAGCTCGCCTGGGGTAGGCACCAGCAAACAAGAGACTCTGCTCATACAAGGTGGAAACTGAGGATGAATACCTTGGGTTGCCCTCTGACCTTCACATGTACATGCCTACCCTTACACACATTAACATGCATATGCACATGCACACAACCCATATCATGCACACATTCAAAAGATAAAACAATAACCTATCAATCATGGACCCATGGTAGTTTATTTTATAAATGAGGAAGTATACGAAAAGCCCTCAGAACAGTACCCATCTAATAACAGGTTCTTTAAATGCTTACTGACACTATAATGCCTAGTACCTATGCAGAGGCCAATTCATATAGAAGATCTTTATAAATGACAAATGATAATACCCTCAAATACAGTTAACAGTTAACAAAGTTATTCAGAATACTCTCTGAGATTGTTTCTACCAAAATCAACCTGAATCTATTTAATCTTCAGACAAACTGAGAGAACCATGAAGCGTGGTGTAAGAGTGGAGAGAGACTCTGAACCCTGGGGTACGTCTATCAGAAGCCGGATCCTGGAAAATGAGTCAGCTAAAATCCTGAGTTGAGCATGTACTGCTGTGGTGTTTGCCTACAAAGGGACTCAGATGCTGAAGGGCAAGGAAGGGACACTTGAAATACTGACTGCTCCTCCCACTAACTCCATACACGCTGCACCCTTGCTGTTCTCCAAACACCTGATGGAGGTTCAAGATACAGCAAGACCATGTTCTGCCACAGGAGCCTTTTCCCTTTGGCTCAGAAATCCTTAGCTTTAGGAGGTTCAAAGCCACAGGCTTCCCACAGTGGTGTGACATTTCTACAGCAAGCTGCCCCAGTCTACATCACAGACAAACCCCAATTTAATCTCCACTTCTGTCACTTTCCATAGGAAAAGAAGGCTGCTAGCCCCTAAGTAGAGATGCTAACACTTCCTTAAAAGGGTTAAGGAAACCTAAGAAAAGGCACTGTGGCCTGAGCAGAGCAGGGTCTGAATAGGACAGGGCCCAGAGATATTCATTACTGCCCCCCTTGGAACCTAGCTCTACACTGGTCAAAACATCTTCTGCTAAAAATCACTATAAACACACTTATATTTATGTATCTTTTTACTTCCTCCAAGAACACTTCACAGTCACTAATTATAATATTTTATAAAGCGGATGCCTACTATCCTAGAATATTCAACTAACATGAGGGAAAATGTGAAATAAAAAATATAGAAGGCCTTGACTCTCTGAATTCTGCACTATTGACTCTTAGAAAGGGATGGCTTCTGACTCTAATGCTTTGCACATCTAAAATCAGGGCAACTCTCTAACCAGAGAGACTGCTTCTGCAGGATGTGTTATATAGCTCCAGCCACCAATCCTATGGTGGAGGCTCAGTAAGTAAAGATAGTGAAAGAAGCAACCAATACTTGTCATCTGGGGTCAGGAGCACCAGGATCCACAATAACATGTCATTTTCTTCTTGTTCCTCATGACTTTATATGAAAGAGTGCATGGTATTCCATTTAATTTACCAAGACTCTGTGACTTACAAATGTATACAGACAATAAGACCAAGTGCTCTCCAATGTTGTCACCGCCCCGGCATTTCAGAGACACTAGCAGTCACTCCAGTCTTAGTAAGCCATGCCCTGTTTGTGCACTGTGGTATTACTAATATTACTACAGATTATTCTAACTATGTAAGGGTCTATCAAACTTGATAATACAAACATCCTGTTCGTGCTAATGATGCCCAGCGCAGTAAAAACACCATTTGGTTACAGTTGGTTTATTATGCTGCCCAATGAGAAGAAAGAAAAAGGCCACTTATTTGCTGTGACAATGCTAACATCATTAATGCAAACAACTGAATTTTCTCATGAATGTAGAAGTTCTTACCTAATGGTAGATTTAAATTTTCCGTACATGCAACCATGGGAGGATTTAAAAGTCAGAGAGTAATATTTACTCAACCAACCTATTAAAATTTCCAGCATATATTTTTATATACACAGACCTGTGTATAAAACACCAGGAGTTACAGTTGAAGCCAAAGGTAATGCAGAACTTTCAAAAATTAATCAAAACAATTAAATGCTACAATGTAGGGGAAATGGCCGTGTACAAGGGGTGGGTGGCTAGCCACTATATCCTGTGTGTTTAATGTCCCTTAAATTTAGCAGCATTCTGTGCAAGATGAGGTCACAGCAATTGCAGAAAAGCAAAAATATAGCAAGGTTCACATTGGGGTCGCTATTAATATTAGAGCACTTGAGGGTATTTATAAGGGAAAACATTACTAGGAGCAATTTTAAAACTCTGTGTGTTGTTTCTATAGATACTCCCACCACAGTATTATAAATGACCACTTCCATACAATCCTCTATATCCCCACTCATGGTTGCTTCTTAGCGCGCACTCGCACACACACATTAGTCTCTGGTCATAGAAAACCTCACAACAGAGAAGGGACCCGGGGAAACAGACCTGATGTAACAGATGAAATTATAGCATGCTAGTGAGTCCCGGTCTAAGATCTTGAGCAGGGAATCAAAGAGGTCACTGAAATTTCAGCACTCTCATAAAACCGCTTTGCTATAGACAACTGCTGTGAAGAAAGATGGCAAGGCAAGATCAAAACTCATATTACTAAACCTATCAAACTGTCCTAATCCATGGGTTATATTTAAAGGGCAATGTAATTCTGATTTATTACCAAGAAAGATGTTAATTATGTATAACTTCTAGTCAAAAAAAATAAGTCATACTACATAGAGTGTGGGAACAATCACCCCTGCCCATACCAAAAGAATGGACTTGGAGACTTGTGGGGCAGCGGGGTTAAATTTTCAATGGTGTTCTCGCGGGATCAGGTGTCTGGTGAGCAGGTATAGCCATGGCTATTACAGCAAGCATTTTATCCCCTAGTATGAAGAATTCTCCCCTGACTCTCCATTGACCTGTTAGTATAGGGGTCTATGGTCTTTCTGAATGACACCTAACCTTAATTCTTTTCTTATGAGATGCTCCTTCTTCTCACCTACCCACCTATGTCCACATCTCTCAACGATGGCTTTCCTGCTGGCTCATCCTTCCCCCAAGGTCCTGCTTGCTTAGGGACCTTCCAGACGCATGAACTTTGTCACATCAGCAAGCCATTCGGCACGTTAGGCTGCTAGTGATTTTCCACTCTGAGCTCAATTTCTAGTTTGAATGGAGGTAGTTAGGAGGCTTCCACAAGCACATACCGGCTGTTAGAGCAAGGGCTCATAACTGCTTGCTATCTGCAACTTGTAACTCTAAAGCTACCTAAGGCATCTTTTGTCTTGAAAATGGACCATCATATATTTTTATTCCCAAACATATGTATATTACATACTACAGAATATATACGCCCCAAAAAACTTTACTCACAGAATATCACAAACTGAGAAAAAAAAAAAAACTTATGTAAATTTTGATTTTTAAAAAGCATTAAATGATGTTGAATTCCAGTTAATGCAGCATAAAAAAATTAAATAAAATCTAATGAATAGCACAGTGGACCCTTGCAATATCTTTCTATATCTCTCAATTCATAAATCAGAAATTGGGACTCAGAAAGCATTCTGTGATGTGGGAGGGTCCTGTGCAACACAGGTCATTGTAACTCCTGACTCTGGAGCCCCACCATCTAATATCCTCTCTGGTGGATCTATGATATGCCCATGCATTACAGTTCTTGTTGACAGCCTGTTGCCTTGGAAATATTTCATTATTTCAGTTTTTTCCATTTGTAGACCCTTGGCCTTGTAATATGAAGGCCATCCTATTTCATATTTTCGATTATCATTTAAGCAATCTTGTGGAGCTATTATATATATAAGCAAGAGTTAGACAACGCATATCATCATTTATCACTGTTTAAGCTAGTGCTGTAGGGATACCTTAGGAAAAGTGCCAGCCACCACCTCTACCTTTTAATGCCTTGCAAACCAGCATGGGCACAACACACGCTTGACACTGCTCTCTAATTTTCTTGGTTATAGGTCCATAGAGCGGAACAACTCTGCGGCAGTGCTATATAATTTGTAGCCTATTAGAGTTTAAAGAAAATCAAACAAGTGTACATACACAAGGTTTTCAACTTACTCTTTCAAGCCCTAGAGCCACATTCTCTGTCTGTATGATTCAGAGACCTTCAAGGACTGCTAACTGTCATTAAAGACATTAACAAGCTTCTCTGCACATGATATAAAGACAGAGTCTTTGCATACTATTATATTCGGGGCATACACCTGATAAATGCAAATGACACCTTTTCCTTAGCTTTGATTGTGGACATAGCTGAAAAGCAGGAAAGTGCCCATAACCAGCTGTGGGACCAGTATCAGGAACCACTCTTTAAATGAAACAAAAAACTTAAAAATGTGTCCATGGAGGGGAGAGGGTGTTTCAAGGGGAGAGACACATCATTCATCAACATATTTGTCTTCAGCTGCTACTACAGAGAAATAATAGTAACCAGCCAGTTCCAGGGCAAAGTACAAACCAAGGTGGAATGACTGACTTAGTTGAAAGAAGGCTCTATGAAAAACAACTTCCTTTTAAACAAATCATCTGACTTCCCATTTCTCATTATAAAATGAAAACAACTTATATGTGTGACTTTTACACTTAAATGTGTTAGGAGCATTTAAAATCCTGGTAACAGAGTGAATCCTCGGGGCGTAAAAGAACTGTTTGGATAATGGACCAAGTTTGTGGTTATTGCTGTTTCAAACAGTTTTTAACTTCTTCCTTCCTCTCTTCTATAATGTCCCTTCTGTCTCCTACTGACTTATTACCCCTCCCTCGCCCTATAGGTTAAAGTTTCTTAGATCCAACCTTTAAAATGACAGCATCCAAGCAGAACAAGAAGACGCTATTAAAGGGCATTAAATTAAATACAGTATATCCTCCTACAACTTCAATCAGAATTTCAGACCAAGTGTTATTTAGTTCAGCTCTCAAGTGGAGCAGAATAACAAATCGCACACTTTGATTTACCTTCCTCGAATGCCAAATGGAGACAGGTGATAAAGAGCGCACTCATGCACAGGCTATGAAGTTTCCTCTAGAAATTAATTCTATCTTCAAGATTCCTATCTCAGAGAAATTCCCAAAATGGCACACAAATAGGCCTCAGCTAGAGAGATTACTGGGGCAATCCCAGTAAATGCATTTGCTACCAGCAGAAAGGGAAGGAAGGAAGTAGGAGGAAAGGAAGGGAGGAAGGGAAGGAAGGAGGGAGGAAAGGAGAAAAGAAGGGGAGGAAAAGGGGGATGGGCAAGGCAAAGGGGGCAGGGGGTCAACTGTAAACTGATTTCAAAGTAGTTATCACCTGATTAAATAAAAGTCATCATTCAAAGCTTTTCACAATGATCTGAGAATAGATTTCTGTATCTACAAGGGTAAAATGTTTAAGATGTTAATTCTTCATGAGACACAAAATATTAAGAACTAGATGTTCATTTTCAGCTATCTTCAGATGTGTGATTTTCTAGTTTCAAAGTAACCGTTGATGAGCACAGCATTTAACATCTTTTAAAACTAGATGGCATATGACTCCTCCAGTACATGGACTTTCAGGGAATTATCTAAGACTTCAGAATAAATCGACTATGTATCTACTTTTTAAAACCGTTTGCTTAATCCCAATCATTCTGCTGCAGTCTTTTTAAAATGAAAATAATGCATAGCAGGAAAAAAAAAAAAAAACCCTACCAAAACGTCAGGTTTTTAAATGAACAGTTCTCTGAGTGTCTTTCCATCTTCGGCTATGCTGTATCAAAAATAAAACTATCCATATGATAACTGAGTCTGGCATCTAAGCACTTCTCTCCGCTTCTTTTCAAGTTCTCCTAAGCCTGTGAGGAAAGTAACCACTTGCTGGGTGGGGTGCACAACTCTGTATTTGTTTTCTTCTTGAATCAACGGGTAACATTTCATACTTCCTACTGAGCCTTTCCTCTTGGAGACAGAAAGAGATATTCACTTTGCTCAAACCGATATGCTATACGCAATTAATGTCATTAACGCTGTCAATTAATAGCAAATAGGCTTCTAAACAAAGTAGGCTGGATGGACAGCGGGAGGGAAGCACATTGGAGCTGGGGGGCGGGGTTCAGTCACTCTGAAACCTAACAATGCTGTTCACGTAGGATGGTTAGGGATGTTTTGAACACAAACTCCCTTTCCCTTTGGCTCTAGTAGTTTAACTAACTTCAGACAGATATGCTCCACTGAGCCCCTTGCCTGGATATGCAATTCTCACCAGGAACTTTTTCAAACACAGATTCCCAAAACAGTAACTAACCGGGTAGAGATGCTCAGACCACTGACATATTTTGGATCTTGCTGTTTGTTTGCTCATTTAGACTTAAGGGGTTTCTTCTTTCTTTTTCTTTCTCTCTTAATTTTTTTTTTTTTAATAGAGAGGAGGTGGAGAGAAGAGGAGGGCGAGAGTAGAGGGCAGAGCAGGGGACCCACAAGTTGCTGGGCTCAGGGCAGCGGCAGCGGGAGGCGGCGCGCCTGGCTGCGCCCGCCCGGCCTAACAGCTCTTGCTGACGGCCCCTCGAGCCCTGCGCTCGCCTCCAGCCCCGGCCTCCTCCCCCTCCCCTCCCCCTCCCCAGCTCATTCCCTTCCTAGAGAGCAGCTGCGGCGGGACCTGCGGCGGCCGGGGGATCCCGGGCCCCCACCCTCCCTCCCGCGGCTCCCGGCACACACAGCGCCTTCTCTTTTGGGGTTGTTTGTCTTTTTTTTTTTTAATCTTATTTTCTCTCTCTCTCTCTTTCTTTTGCTTTTTTTTTTTCCTCCTTTTTTTCCATCAGTGAGTCACTCCATTCGCCGAGCTCAGGAGGTGCGACTTGCTCGCCGCCCGCCGCCGCCAGAGCCCGCTCGCTGCCGCAGCCGCTGCGGGCGGACAATGCACTGGGACCGGGCAGTGTAGCCCCCCGCCCCCGGGACCGGCGGGGCCGGGTCCCCGAGGCGGGCTGCGGAGGGAAGCGAGCCCGCCCTCCCCGGGGCGGCGGCGACGGGGAAGCTGGGCGCGGGCGGCAGGTTCAATAAACAGAAAAGTGTTACCGTTCTCGCCTGGAAGGATCCTGCTGAAAGCTGGGCTTGGTGGGCGCCATCTTCCTGCAATTTTTTTTTTCCTCTCTTACTTTTTGCCTCGCTCCCCCCTCCCGGGGCGGGGGGCGTGGGGAGGGCGGGGGTGTGCGTGTGCGTGGGCTGGCGGGAGAGAGTGCGGGCGTGCGCGGCGCTCGGGGGCCCCCGGCGGGCGGCGGCCGTGGCCGTGGCCGTGGCGGCGACGGTGGCGGCGGCCGCGCTGCTGAGCCTGGGAGGCTACGGGAAAGTAGTGGGGCCCGAGCGTCGCCGGCGGCCGGACGTCCCTTCGCGCCCGGAGTGCTCCCCGCCGCAGCTCGCCGCCTCCTCGGCCGCCCGCTCCTGGTCCTCCCTCTGCTCGCCGGCCGCCTCCGTCCATGCGCCGCACAGCGCCCGCGGCCCGGGCCGCCCCGGCTCCCGAGACATGCCCGGCGCGGAGACAGGCGGCCGGCGCGGGCGGCGGCGGAGGAGGGGCGGGCGGCGGGGGAGGCGGCCGCGCGGTCCCGCGGGCAACCCGGCCGGGGCCTCCGGGTGCTCGGGCCGGCGCGCGGCCGCAAGCCCCCCTCGCCGCAGCCACCGGGCTCGGGCTGCGGGCAGGTGGGGAGCACACCCTCCCCGCAGGGGCCGGCTGGTGGGGGGCGCTAAGAGTGGGGGGACCCAGAGAGGGAGGACACGCGGGGGTTCCCAGCTTGACCACTGGGAAAGTATTTCTGGGCATTTTCCAGTTGCTTTGCTCCAGAGCTCTCTCTTCTCTTGCAAGCTGATACACACCCCCTTCTCCCTCCCCCTCCTTCGCTTCTCCCCCACCCCCTCTCTCTGTGTGCCTCTGCGCTCGCTCTTCTCTCTCTCTCTCTCTCTCTCTCTCTCTCTCTCTCTCTCTCTCTCTCCTTCTCTCCTTCCTTCCCTCCCTCTCTCTCCCGCCCTCTCTCTCTCTCTCTCATTTGGGGACTGGGAAGCTTGGCTGCTGGCGCAACAACGCCACTCAGTTGCAGTTTCAAACACTTCCCTTCTCTAAGAGTATGTCAGCCTGCAGAAAAGAGAGAGTGGAGATTAGAATGCCAGGAGAGTGGGCTGGACTGACTGTCTTCAGGGACAGTGGAAATAAAAGCGTGACGTGATGAGTCTTGAGCTGACCCAGGCCAGCAGGCCCAACTGCCCTGAGCCTCTGAGCACGGATGCAGGACCTGCACCTTGTGACTCTGGCGCCCTCAGCCAAGAGCCAGAGCCAGAACATCTGCATTTTCCACGCCCGTACAGATATGCAGACCCCAGGGTTCATAGGCCAATCCCCAAGCGCTGAGACGCTGTTCCATACAAATGCCTTTGCAGAGCCAGGTCTCGGTTCCTGGGACTGGATTGCTGGCCTCTGGAATCTAGTCCGGTCACCTCCCCATTTAACTGCCCATGGAGGCCTAGAGAAATGGCTACTCAGTGCAGCACCAGATGGAATTCTGTTACCTGGAGAAACCCCGGGCAGTGAATTTATCCACTATGCCACTCTGCAGAATGGGGACAGCTCCTTTTGCAGACTAGGGCCAGTTCTGTATTAAGCAGGCAAGACAGACACCCAAGACTGTTCCGCGTTGAACAAATGGAAGATCAATCGTGAGTGAAGCTTTGCCTTCTGCTTTAAAGTTGGGGTGGGGGTGCTCAGTGGGTGTCTCCTTATGTGCTACCCTTCCAGTAAAGTAGGGAGGGGATTCTGAACCGCCACTGGATGCTTAAGTGTGGTGACAGAACTGCAGCATCTTCCCGCTATTGAAGACTCTGGAGTAGTTAGTAGGCTCTACAGGTAGGAGAGATAGAGAGGGGTTGGGAAATGAATCCGAGCAATGATGAGTGTTGCCTACAAGACAAATGGGGGCTAGCAACGAAGAGGAGAGTTAACCAGTTGGAAGTTCTGGTTCCAGGAGACAGTCCAGGGCAATTCTGCCCTGAGGTGACAAATAAGAGAATTTTGTGCTCTCTCAACAGGCTTATAACACTGCTTAAAAACCCACTCCTGTCACCCCTCATCAGATCCCCAAAAGTACTTTAAATTTTTCAAACGTTATTTCACAATTCACTTAAGCAAACCGTCCAGGTCTCCAGGTGGAAATTAAGTCTACCCTCTCAGAGCCCTGACACCAGTCCTGGTGTCTCCCAGGTGCTGATGAACTGTGAAAGGAGACTCCTGGCTTAAACCTTACCTCCAACACCTGCCAATAATCTTCTTGCCCAACTCTTCTGCCCCCAAATTAACTAAAATTAAAGACAGTAACAGGTGTCACGAGATCTGAGTAACAACACCGAAGAAAACTGCATTTCAATACTATCATCTTCCCTTGTCAGTATGAGAGAACATTTAAATCAAAGGCAGGCATATTTCACTCCAAAGTTTAGAGGGTTTGTTTTGTTTTGGGGGTTGTTGTTGTTTTGGATTTTGGTTTTGAGTTTGCTTTTTTTTTTTTCACCCCTGTCCTTAGAAGAGCAGTGGTTTGAGGTCTAACTAGTGGCCTGAATCCCAGAAGGAACCCTTAAAGAGAAGTACTGAGGCAGGTGCTTGGGGGTGGGGTGGGGTGGGGTGATGACTACCCCTGGATGCTCCTGAACCCCAAGATCATCTTTTTCTAAAGGACAATGCCAGTGCTGAAGGGGGGGGGGGCAACCTACAAGCGGGAGATTCATGGCAGCTCCTTATGCCCAGTTTACATTTTATGGGTCAGCTCAAGTTCCTGGAGGTCTCTGGAACTGTCCAAAGCCATGTGACATTTCTGACCCTTGAATCTCTTCCTCACAGACCACACTATTGTCACTGTTGCCTACACTTCCTAGTTAAAGTGACCGCCAGATTCTATTGTCATTTAAATGCTTTATAAAAGACAAAAAAAAAATAATACCTGAACCATAAAAAGGGAAAACTGGATCCTGTACTGGTGTTCTGCGTTTGAAAGATGCCCAGATCTTTTTTTTTTTTTTTTTTTTTTTTTTTTGGTTAAAGGTTCTTGTAATCGCTTGAGTAAAACATGGCTAAAATAATTTAATTTTTTAAAAAAACTGACAAAGATTACCCCCCCCCTTTAGAGTTATTTCCATGACCTCTTTTTAAAACTTTTGACAATAAGCAGAGCATGTAATGAAGTCTTCTACAGAATATTTGCAATTACATGAACTTGGAAAATACTGTGTTAGGCAAAATCTGGTCACTGGGCCATTGGTTAGAAGGTACAAAATATAGCAATGACAGATTACTGTAACCTTTGCAGTTTAAATACTATTGTTTCAAACCAAAGGTTCTCAAATCAATGAAGTTTCAAAGATGAGGTAAAATGGGAATTTGAATTATGCATTATGTATATTTTAAGTTAAATGCCATTGGCAAATCTCTCAGATGTTTAATCGTGTACAATCTGGGAAACACAAATATTTAATTTCACACTCTCATGTGCTCTTTTTTTTTTTTTTTTTCTTCCATCTACCATAAAATAGAGCCTCATGAATGGAGAGTTTACCTTTTTTATTACATTGTTAGTTTTTTCACATAGCGATTTTGTGGATCACATTTTCAATAAAATCTTAGAACATCGAAAGTTATCCTTAAAGGGAAAACTTTAGGTTAGAGAGCTGTTGATGGTAAATTTCTTTTTATTTCCTATCTCAACCAAAGGATGCACAGTGTTTTTAATGACAATTATTTTGAATATAGAGATTATCTTTAGAAACCTACAAACCAATACTATATTAAAACTTCCTTTTCACCACCAAGCATAACTTTTGTAAAATTTGCTTCCTAACTTGTATCTCGGAATCTCATCCATTTGCATTATAATGCCTTTAAGATCGTTAACAGCGCCTAAGAGATCTGGATTTCACGTTGTATTTCCCTGTAGTAACAGGTGACACGATCTCACTATTAGGTAGAAACACAAGTCTATCTCTGTACATGAAAATCGTTTCTATCCTATTTGAAAACAAGTGATCAATCAGCCTCCGATGATCAATTGCTCCCCTGGCTGTCCGTCAGCGCGGATTCGCACCCGCGGAGGCATTGAGAACATTTTGCTGGAAGGAGACAGGAAACCCAAACTTTGCAAAAGCATCTCCTGCAGCGTCTCAGACTTGACTGGAACTCTCTGGCTACTCCGGGCTGAGGCTCAACGTTCGGGGCCTGGCAGAGGGCAAAGGATGACTTCACTTCGCCAGTGCACTAGAGTGCTTTTCAATTCGGATTGTGTATCCTCCCCCACCCCTCCTTCTATAGCACAGGGGCTGGCAAAGTAAGCCCTGACGAGGTGCATGTGTGTTGTAAGGCACAAAACAAGAGCAAAGTGAGTCCCACCCCAGTACCCGAGGCGGGGACACTATCCCAGCTCGGGCGGGACTACTCACCGCTGCTGGTAGGAGGTGATGCCCTGGACGTTCTGCGGGGTGCCGTTGGCCGCGGCGCCGGCCCTCCCCATGCCCGCACCGGCCGGTACCCCAGCGGCTGCCCCGCCGGCCGCCGCGGCCGTCACCTGCACGCTGAAATCCGGAAAGATTCGGATCATCGCCGCGGCTTAGAGCCCCAGGCGCGGCTGCTCTGGGCTCGGGCTGGCGGGGGCTCGGGCTCGGGTTCGGGTGGCGGCGGCAGCAGCGGCGCGAGCGGCGGCGGCAGCAGCGGAGCCAGGCACCAGCCTGCAATCCCATTAGTGAGCCGCGGCCACTGTGCGCGGCGGAGAGGCGCTTTGATGTGCGCGCAGCGGGCTGAGGTGGAGGCGGGGGGGTGGCGAGGAGGAGGTGCGGGGGGGGGAGTGCGAGGGACTTGCAAACAGCAAAACGTGTCAGGGTGGGGCCTTTTCTCCCTTTTGGGGGCACTGTTGCTCCCCCCTCTTTCCAGGATGTTGCTTTCACTGGCTGCTCCAGCAGTGCCGCGCGAGCCCAGCTGAGAGAAGAAGGGGAGGGGGTGGAGGAGGAAGGATGCACCGGGAGGCTTGGCGAGCACTTGGCCGGTGCAAGGGAATAACTGGCAGTGGAGGGTGCATTTTTCCCTCCCTCTTCTGCACACACACACACACACACACACACACACACAGCGCACTTCCGACCCAAAGTGCAACACTGTGGTGCGCTCTTTCTCCTCCTTTCTCTGGAGAAATAACGACCATCCGGGCTGGCTACAGCCTTCCGAGGCTGCCAGAAACCAGGATCTCAGCTCGCGGGTGTAGGAATGGGGCGTCAGAGCCTCCTGTGTCTCAGCCTGGACCCCTCATTGACCCTACTCTCCACATTAAGCAGAGCGAGTGTAGCCAAGCACAAGTTGGGTTCCTGGAGAACTTGATACTTATCTAGGAGAGGTGGTTTGCAAAGGCGACGGAGTAGGGGGTGGGGGGTTGACGCTTTTGTACAATGGAGAGTTTGGGCCGCTTAAAAGAAAGGGCTCTTCCCGCTCCTGGTGAGCGGAAGAGTTGGTCTTGGGAAACTTGTGAGGTGGGGTCTCGGTCCAGCTAGATTCTAGTTTGCACTAGTGATCCACCTCTTAACGCCCCCCTTTGACCGAGGAAACGAATAAATTAGTAGCCACAATTGAAACGAACTCTGCGAATTCCAACCACCAAGGAAACAAAAAGAGAAAACACGTGCATTTATTTCCTCGCGCCTTCCAGTTACTTCACATTGTTACGCCCGCCTTTCATTAGGGGGTGAAGAGGGATCCTTGCAGTTTAGATGCGTCTTTTTAGTGAGACTTGCACTGGGTTTCACTGAGCTAGGGTGGTGGGGGGGCATGGGAGTTGGTCGCCTCCCTCCATCCCTCCCCAGGACCTGGGTTGCCCACTTTTTCCCCCTGTCTTCTGACTAGTGAGCGGGAGCGGAGATGCGAGATGCAGGCGGATGCAGCCTTTGAGGGATGCAGGGCTCTGGCTCTGTTAGTGTCCCGCACTCAAAGCCCCTGCCCAGCTTAGCTGCTGTGGCGGCGGCAGCGGCGGCGGTGGCTGCTGCTGCTGCTGCGCTGCTGCTGCTGCTGCTGCTGCTGCTGCTGCTGCTGCTGCTGGATGGTGAAGGTAGAGATGGAGGTGGAGGTGGAGGTGGTGGTGGTAGTGGTGGTTTCCCATTCTGGTACTCTCCTTCCCATCCCGCACAAGTCAGGGCCTGGGCACTGCAGCTGAAGGGCTAGGGCAGTCGCTGCGCCCTCCAAACAAACCCAAGTTAACTGTGACCACCGCGCCGCCCTAACCCAGAACCAATCGCGCTTCTCTGGGCCAGGCACCTGCTTAACCCTTTGAGCCTGGGAAGCAGCCGGCCACCATGATCCAGCCAGACAGGACACATTGGCCTGAAGTTGCCGAAGCATAGAGTGACAGAGGCTCCCCAGCAGGACAACTCCGCACAGGATCTAAGAGCCAGATGTCCGCCCTGCAGCAGCCCCATGCTGTTGTCCCTCCCACCCTGATGATTCTGGACACTAGAGGAGCTGGACAAAGGCGAATCCTCGCCAGGCCCCATCCCGCTCCTGCCAGGGCAACCTCTGGGCGTCCCTAACCCAAGTGGCTTTCGGAAGGAGCCTCAGCGCCCAGCAGTCACAAGGAGACTGAGGGCGGGGGTGTGGGGGAGCCTTGGCTCTCGCTGGCCGAGCCCACGGCGCAGCTGCGTTTCCATTTTCCTCTCAAAGAAAATGCTTTGGACGGCAGATAATACCAGGAGATATGAAACTGCTTCGTCCCCCCACATGTTGCACGTAAAAAGAATCGTAATGAGCATCTGTGGCTTGTGCGAAGGAGCCCACGAGTTAGTTGAAGACCTAAGCAAGGTCCTGACTTCCCTCTTCCGGGTCATTTTCATGCAGAAGGACTAGACATTAAACGCATCACCTAACTGCTTAGACCCGGGTTGAGCGCGCAGTGAGGGGCGGGGCTAGTGGGAAAACAGCCTCTTAAGGACCCCTACAGAGGGACCTCAGCCCTCACTCAGCTCAAAGCTCTGGCCTCCTTACCTTGTCGTCCTTTAGATAAAATGTGAAAGGATCTCATATACTAGCCCTTGGCTCTGTGCAGGCTTTCTACTGAGACAGAGACTCCATGCTGATTCTGGAGAGGGCAGAGATGTTTTAGAGCATGTCTGCCTGGGTAAAGGCCAGCAATGCTGTAACCAAAGAAACTCAGTGCAAGACTGAGGAATGAGGTTAAAACTGAATTCCTCAGCAAACACTGGCTTTCTATATAACAGCATCTGTCTGCATAGTTGGCCCATGGGAGGCACTGGTGCTGATGTAGCCACCTGTAGCTAAGCAGACCAGGTAAGGGAGGCTTCCAATGAGTGTCTCAGACCTGGGGATAGTGGGCACCAGTTGTCATGTAATGTTTCTAACTGTATCTGTCTGATGCTGAAGCAGTCTCCATGTCTCCAAGTAAAACAGGAGAGAAAGAAAACCCCTCTTTATCCAAAGGAGGGGGGGAAGAGTTGTTTTAAAAATTAGGTTTTCTTTTAATGTCTTTTTGTACAAGCAACAATGAGTTACGTACTTGTGGACAAACAGTATCACCTCTTTGTTTCAGTACCAATTCCATGACTAGGCGAGGCTGGGAGTGTCTTGCTAGCCACTAGTTATTTTGCAGAATAGTTGGCCTGCAAATGTGTAGGGCTGTTTTCCTTTCCTTTCTTGGAGAGTTTTTTTTTTTTTTTTTTTTTTTTTTTCTGGGAAGCCCAAGGCGCTAAACTATCACAAAAGAAACTGTACAGTCTGAAGTCTCTTCAATTGGATGCTATACTCTTAAGCAGTTAAGTGAGCACATTCAACCTCGAATTATGAAGCTTTCAATTACTCATATTTGGAATTAATATGGCTCCTGCCCTCCAGAAACTGTTTGCTGAAACACAAAGACAAAAGACTACTCAAAGAAGATGTACACATTAGCTTCCCTTGGTATGCATGTTCTATCTGTTTCAGTATAATATCCTTAAATATGTATTATTTCAGAAGGTTGGTTTGCAAATATAGGATCTGCTTATCTTGGGTTCACGAAGGATCTTAAACAAAATATAAGTTCATTCTCTCATTAGTGATTCGGATTCATTACTCTGTTCTGTGGGTTAAAAATCTTTACATGCTGGAAGCTGTTTGGAAATGTTTTGAAAGTTGTCCTGGCAGCTACCCAAGCAGAAGGACTCCAGCACACTGTACGCTTTCTCAATTCATACCCCTCCGTTCAAATACACATATTAGTGAGATACAGAAAAGGATTGTATGATGTTGTAAGCCCTGAATACATGCATGCGATACATGTCCACAAATTTACATCCTCATTCTTGTTGTCAGTATAAAACTAAGCCCTTTGCTTCTACGTTAAAAATATCCATTCTCTGGAAATTTGTTTCCATTTAGTTAAGTGGTTTGACTTTGGGTTTTCACTATCTGCCATTGGAAGCTGCCAGTGACAGGTAGGGGGGAAACGCCTACTCAGCTTGATTGCATCTCATTTTTGCTTTGTTTTGACCAGACATTCTTCTAAAGAAGAAAAATAAGCTTGGAGACAGAGAACAGTATACAATAAGCAAAACGAGAAATAAATAGAATAAAATCTTATGCACAATGAACAAGTGAAAGAAACAATTTGTTTTGAAATGGGTGGTTTATTGAAATAATGATACTGCAATAGACGATTTCTATCAAGAAGCTGAAAGGAAGATGATATACAACCATCTGTTAGGATTCATGGTAGAGACAGCCATGACGTGATGTTGTGGCCCTGCCACACCATGTAAGGAAGATGTTACATGGTATATAGGGAGGGTTAAGTATTTGATTCAATTTCCCAACTTTGCTTCTCAATCGAAATTGAATTCAGGCTCTTATTGCTAAATTTTCCATGCTATTAATGTGTTCCCTAATCCATCAAAAAGCAAAACAATAGTGTTAGGGGAAGGAAAAATAACACAAACCTAACAATACGGCAATTCTTGATTTTCTGGGAGGGCAACTAAAGAATAAAGACACTATATCTAATAAATCACTATTTATAATAATGGATGTTTCTATGTAATATATGAAGATTTCTGAGGATTTTTTCTCTTAATCCTAAATAGGTCACACATTGAAACAGCTTCAGCCATTATATTATATTCTCAAAGAACCTTGTAAATATATAGCTACAATTACATAAAATTTAGTTAGAAGGAAATATTTTTAGCTATTTTAAAGACTCAATAACAGGTAGTAGAGAAGGCGTTACTTAGAAAAGAATTTAGAAATCTATATATTTTGCTAAATTTTGTAGCACCAATCACTGAGAAGCATTTGCATTCTAGTCTTTCATTAGACTATAATGAAAGATGAAGTCATTCTTAAATCTTAAATAGCAGTTCTCTCAATGTGGCACATTAGTTTGTCCCTATACAACACAAAATGTTGCTTAATTTCTCATGCTAGTGAATTTGATTTTGGAGTTGAAGTTATGCTAACTCTTAGGAAAATGACTTAAGTCTATCTGTAATTATTAGAATGCCCCAGTCCCTGGTTCTATTTTACTGCTGTCAGATAAACTCAAACCTCATGGGGGCCTGTAGGGAATAAGTTGATTGTTAAGCCATAGGACCCAACTCATGTTTCCTCCCATGAAAAGAATAGATCTTCTTAAATGAAACTTTTGTGTCTGATTCTCCAGGTGAGCATACTCATGTAGCCAGTGGGCTTTTCTTCACAGAATTCTTCTTATTGATTATAAAAGTATTCATTTAAGATCAGATTGATTGAAAGACTAGTTAAATTGCTTTGGATTTCTTTTTCAAAATGGAATCAACCACACTAGAAGATTTTTACATGAATTTTTCATTTTGGGGTGGATAGGATATTGTATAAACCTAATCACACAGCAAATCAAACAAATGGTTTTATTAAGCTCCATGCTGAGTCAACCATTCTGTTTTTATTAAAAAAACTGTTATATCCTTTCACCTACAGAGATGGCTCTCAGACATTAGTGTGCATCAGAATTAGAGGGACTTATTAAAACACAAATTTCTGGGTGTCATTTGTATTAGATCTTATTCTGTAAATTTACTCCAAGATGGGGGCCATAGTCTGCGTTTCTAAAAAGGTGTTGGTGATGATGATGTGTTTGCTTTAAGCACCTTAATTGGGAACTGTAGTGTATTTGTGACTGTGGATCTTGACATTGCTGCACTCTCAGTGAGTAGTGGAGGACGCTCTAGGCACTTTGTCCTCAGCAAGCTGATAGATTAGCAGAAGTACATCTGTTAAGAAACAAACTAACAAAAGTATCCCAAGTAAATCAAGCAACTTGTATCTATGTGTGGTTTGGGGATGGGGGTTGGGATTAAAGCAGAGGAGACTATGTAACAGTATAGACAGGGTGACTTTATTTATTCCAAGTGTCAGCTCCTTTATCTGTAAAAGCAGTCACACTGCTTTCAAAGGATTGTCAACACAAGGTACCCAGTGCTGGATCCATGTTAATTACTCCTGAAAAGTGGTCACTCCCAGGAAAAGAATCTCTGCGCTGTCTTTCAAGATCTCCGCCATAGAGATGGGAAATGTCTTGGTTATTACCCAGACAAGTTATGAAATATTCACACATTCTATTTATGAATGTTGACACATCTAAACAATTATTTATCCTAAACTCTATGAGATGCTTGAAATCAAAGTCAAAGAAGATACCGGATAAAAAACATTTCAAGTGCTTCTTAAAGTCAGGAGCCGTTTTTCAGAAGCTTAAAGTTCTGTTTTTATTCAAAAGACAGTAAGTTTCAGGCATTGGTCATATGTAGGAAGTCTACAGGCACAAAACAAATAAATACACAAATTAGAAGTACAATTCGGGTAACAAATATTCTACCTGCTACTACTGGAAATAAGGCTATCTGAATTTTATTTCAAATTTGTTTAATTAATCCATAAGACTAAGGCAACTGTTGTCACCAAGATCTTTGTCTGGATTCCCTTTGTTTCCCTGGTCCTTGTCATCTCTGCTGCAACAATTTAAACGAGACAAACAGACTGCCATGTAGAAGATAGGCAGAGCTTATTAACACAGCATACTAGTAAGGAGCCAGAGAGGACAGTGGGCAGAGACTCCATTGTCCTGATCACTTCAAGCAATCATTCTAGACAGGTTTTCTAAAGTCTCTAGTACATGTAGCTTTTCTTTTTTTTTTAGGGAGTTTGCTCTATCCAGGTGGTTCCAATGTCCTATTTAGACCAGAGTCTTTTGACACACATATCCAGAGGATGGCAGCCTCTGTCTTTAACCCAAGAAGCCTGTAACACAAATTACACATTGAACTTCACACTCGCTCAGGGCTGGCTGGAGTAGGTTCATTAATTACCATTTATGGGTCTCCTACACAGACCTGGAAGCCCACTTTCTTCCAGAGCTAGAGATAGGACCCAGTCTCCATTATTTGACCACCATACAAATTCTTATACTTTTGCTGACTGTGAAACATCTTCCAGTCTCAATGTCCACCAAGCTGCCAAGAACTACAACACTCACTGGAGCACTGCTCAGTACTCATAGACATTTGTATTCCAAAGTCCCCTTTAACTCTTGAATAACAACACAATAATTTGGATTATTTTCATTACATTTATCCATATTTACTGCATTAAATTCTAAAACATATGTGCAGAAATTTATTAGTTCATCTAAATTATTGATAGCAAACTAGTTATAGTAGCAAATAATATTATAAAGAGAAATTTGTTTTACATGAAACAAGATATAGAGGGGTGATATTTCTTAATATCTTGAGTTCTCTTAATGTCTAGCTTTAATAGAAAACTTTAGTTGCTTCTATCTCTTTGGTATTCATTCTGCTATAAAATGTTGTTCAGGTTGTATTAGAGAAATTCTAGGTCACACAGTTATATAAGCAGGTAGTGATGTTAAATTTTATAATCTTGTCAGATAAGTATATATTCCTCTTAGCTACTACACAAAGAAATCAAAAGTTTTATTGTTTATTTAAAAGATTAATTTATTTTTATTTTATTATGTTTGTGTAATGTCTACATATGTGTGTGCCAGCTGGATACCTAGTACTTGAAGAAGTCAGAGGAGGGCATTGGTTCCTCTGGAGGTGATATCAGCTGCAAGGTGGGTGCTAGAATCCAAAGCTGGGCCCCTGCAAGAGCAGCAAGTGCTCTTAACTGTGGAGCCATCTCTTCAACATTAACAAAATAATTTCTTAAAAGTTAGTTATGACATGAAATCTAGAATCATATTAAGAGACTTTTTTAATATTATGGCCATTAAAATCCATGCATATGTTCATATTTTCATCAATGCATAATTTTGTACATTTATACATTGATTATTTTTAAAACTTGGACTAATTCAGTTATGTAGTCTTCTAAATATTGACATATTTTGTTGCTCAATGTGAAAAAATAAGGCCATATTTAAAATATCTTTACCAGCCTTAACATTAAGCACATAGAGCTGTCACTCTCACACTGACAGAAGTTTCCTAAAATTTGAATTTTCATTTGAAAGCTTAAATATTGTTATGCACAAATAAATATGGTCTGCTATTATCTTTGAATATAAGAGACACCTTTTCTTCATTTTAAATGTGAGTCAAATGCTAATGGATAAATACCCACAATTTATCAATTATGTTTTTATTATGGTGAGGGGTATCACATGAGAAAAATGACCAGTGAGCAGAAGTACCATTAACTCAGCCGCCTTAACTCCCATCAATCCCACAGCATGCTTATCATCATTGCTTTGATAGGAGTGTAATTTCCCACAATTGAAAATGGCAAATACATTTATATTATAAAAGTTTTTTTCTTCAGCCCACACTTCAAGAACTGCAGGCTTAATAGTTATTATTATAATAATTAAATAAGATGTTCAAAATTTTTCCTTGCATTTTCCCAAAGAGTGATTGCCAATAACAGTTCTGTATTGCTTTATTATCAAGTCATGAATATATAGATATCAGTGTAATACTTAGCATTTCCTTTTTATGTAAAGTCAGAAATGAGCGTTTTGCTTAAGGTTTGTAGATCCCCAGGCTTGATCTCAGCATCTGAAGAAAGAAAGAAGGAAAAGAAAGAAAGAAAGAAAGAAAGAAAGAAAGAAAGAAAGAAAGAAAAGAAAGAAAGAGAGAGAGAGAGATAAAAGGAGAAGAGAGAGAGAGAAAAGGAGGAAGGGGCAAGAGATGTACTTTCGTATCTTTTGAGTAGAGGATACAGTTTTGAGCAAAGCAATTGCAACACTTACCATTGACAATTTGGTGAGAGAAACTGATTTTTACCCTATTATCTAAGAGACAGATAGGCACACAGAGTCAAATGGTCCTCCAGAAAGATGGAACGATAAAGCACATAGGAGCCAGATTAAGTTCTATGTCGGAAAGAGGTTGACATCACCCAAAGAGGCTGTTTCTGAGAAGCTGAGCCTTTCTGATTTGGATGTACTTTGTGAGGGAAGTGCACATTCTAGGGATGCAGAGGAGCAATTTTATACTAGGTATGTCTGAGTTTATAATATATAGAGACCTCATGTTTAACCATGACATCTCTGTGCCATGAGCAAAATGGCACAGCACACTTCTAGTATGGTCTTCGTGGGAAAATACAAATAAGCCTCCTAATCCTTTATCATGCAAGACTTCAGAGCCTTGTTAAAAATGAAAGGCAAACTGAATTATCAGGCAAGGTATCTTCAGTTTATCTAAAAGGGAATGAGGGAACTATATAATTTTAGGATTTAGAATAATTAATTTTATTTAAGTACCCTGGACAGCTGCTCAAGCCACAAGCAAGTAGGAGAGTAACTAACTGGTTCTTCTTGGGGTAGAGCTCTGCATATGAGTGACTGAAAATCAAAGGCCATCCCGAAGAGGGGGCAAGCCATGGGACATTTGCTCAATTAATATGCATTGTATAATCCTGTCCAAGAAGTCTATCCTCAGTGTCTGCTCTATACTTGATGGAAGTTACAGAAGAATCAGCCTCCTAAGAACTTATTTCTAGTAACAGATGTTCAGTGTTCTGTCTTAGAGAAATCAAAAAAAAAAAAAAATGTGTAACGTGGAAATGTTATCCATGCACATTTTCACAGTGCTAAGACACTACTATAACTCTGCTTTAATTCTTAATTTGTCTGAGAGTGATCTCTTCCAAAAATGATTTAGATGGCTATCACCAATAATCATCATGAGCTTGATGAGGAAGTCTTGGAGGATAATCATCTTTAAGGCGAGGCATCCAAACCAACTGTTCAAATTTTAACATTTTCCAGTCTTATTTTGTTTGATTTGAAGGAGTGGTGCAAACTGTTTTCTCTTGTAAATTTCCTCTCAGCTAAAGATCTTGGCATATTTTGATTTTCACAATTTGAAGTTTTGAAGAAGATATATATCATTTAGCTGTAAAGAAATACTATTGGTCGTATGACATTTTGAAGTATAAATCTCATCATGTAAAGTGTTGGTATTGTAAAAGAAAGGGACTGCTGGATTTAAAAATCCACTAGACCTTCAGAGAAAAACCAAAATCGCTTAATCTGAAGCTAAGAGATTAGAAATTACTCATTTGCAAGTTAATCAGCTGTGAAGATGGGCCTAGAAAGGATAATATTAAGTGAGATGACCCAAACTCAGAGAAAAAGAAACCTCACGGTCTCCTTCATATGCACATTCTAGCCAATACTGTATACATGGATATATCTAAGCAGGCTTAGACCTAGGTAAAGCCTAAACATTTAGAAAGGAGATAAAGAGAGGGGTGAGATTAGGTGCTGGGGAAGCACAGAGCTTGAGCAGAGGATGTAACAGTCACAAAAGAGGCCACATCAGTTTTGGCTTTGTTTATTTCCACTCCATAATATCTTGTTTCTTTTTTCATGGTGCTCTGTGAATTCAACTTTCTGTTTATTAGCATAGCAAGGGCCACTTTTTTTTTTTTTTTTTTTTTTTTTTTTTTGCATTACAGAAGAATCCACATGATTTGTTCCACTGAGGCAGTGACTGGGAAAGCCAGGCTCATTTTGATTTACAGTGACCATCAGTGCAGTAGAAATGACACACATTAGTCACTGGATTCATCTGTCTCCTTGAGTGACCCACTTACCAAAAGTGATTTTTAAAAACCCGTTTAGGGGAGGGGTTCTATGACCTGGCGTGTTTCTCTTTCGCTTATTAAAAAAATGGTACCAGGTCATTCTATTACAGGGTTACCTAATATGCACATTGTATTGCTATAATACAATAAAATACAGTTTTAAAATTAACAAAAGAAATGTTAAATAGTATAGAAGACCCACAGTGTGTCAAATTAGCTTTGTATAATGGGAAACATAAATCAAATAGTTGCTCAAATAAAATAGAAGTTTATTTCTTTCTTATGGTAAATACACAAGCAAGCTATTCTATGCTGAAAAACCTGTCCTCCTTCTATAATGTCAAAGGTACTGAGAATCCTGTTGAATCCTGTCTAAACTGCAAAATGATAGCTACTACACCCTACATAGAAGTAGCAGGGCGAAGGAACTATAAATGGAGAGAAGAAGGCATTTATTCCCTCCAATGAGCCTGTTTCGGTATTTGAGGTGACAGACATCAAATATCTTTGGGCAAGAAGTAGTCACATGATCACTATTGGTCGTATGACATTTTGAAGTATAAATCTCATCATGTAAAGTGTTGGTATTGTAAAAGAAAGGGACTGCTGGATTTAAAAATCCACTAGACCTTCAGAGAAAAACAAAATCGCTTAATCTGAAGCTAAGAGATTAAAAATTACTCATTTGCAAGTTAATCAGGAGACATCGAGGTGGTGGTGTTTACTTACGAATCAAAAGCCTTCTCCCAAAAAGCACAGAGAGATTCACAATAATCTGTGAAACCAAAGGGAAGACACACGGAAATGTGTCCATTAAAAAAAAGGAATATGATAGATTTCTAAAAATTCTGGCATAAGAAATGTTGTATTGTGAGACATTTTCATCTGACGGGTGACATGTGAGACTTAAACCCAGGTGAAGATGCAAAAGTATTTGCGCCGCAACGCAGCTTCCTACTGCTTCTTTCTTCGATGTATATCCAGAGCATGAAGGAGGGGTACTGAGGCTCAGGATTATTCCATTACCATAAACGTGTGGGTAGACAATGGTTGGAGTAACCAAGCTCTGAATGGGAATATTTGGTAGGATCTTATAGTGGATCTCTACGTGAAGATCACACAAAGCTATACAGCTCACCTGACTCCAGCCTTTTATCTTCAATTTCATTTGTTCCTAAAATCAAAACTATACATTTATTTTAAAAATACATTTACCTCTCTCTCTCTCTCTCTCTCTCTCTCCTCTCTCTCTCTCTCTCCTCGTGTGTGTGTGTGTGTGTGTGTGTGTGTGTGTGTGTGTGTAAATGCCACAGAGTATATGTGGAAATCAGAGAAGAACTAGCGGGAGTCCATTCTCTCCTTCCACCATGGGCATGTTCAGAGAAGTGAACTCAGGTCATCCAGCTAGGATGAAAAAAACCTTTATTCACTGAGTTATCTCACATGTATACACCTCCCCCTTTTAATTACACAAGCACCTTCTTTATCAAGTACTTTTCTGGTATTATAACACTATTCTTAATTTGAGGCTTAACAAAGACCATCATATATAACCTAGATATCTCTTAAAGAGTTTAGGAAAGTCCATCTTCCACAGTGTATGTTAGGAGACAGAAGATAGATAACTTAGATCTAAACACCCAGGTTTTAATATCAGCCAAGAGGGTGGACACATCACCTAATTCTTGAAGGTTTCCTTGCACCAGTTCACTGATGAGTCCACACATTTTGAATACCTACAACATGCCTAGTTTTTATCTAAACTATCAGGGTTAGAGCAGTGTGAAAAATGAAGCCCTTGCTTATATAACCTCTTAATATAGGTACAAAGAGAAATCAATAAACAAATACCCATAAGTTTTAGGATTAATAGCCCCATAGGCTTATCATTAAGATAAAATGGCACAGCAATACATGAAGTATTCATCGCAGTACCTAACGTGCAACATGTTATCTTATTAATGCCACACAGATTTAAGAAAGTTGTCAGTTAAAAATTTGAGTAGTCAGACATGTTCGAATGTGCCTGCTCTCCCAACTACTTGGGGAATTTGAGGCAGGAGTATCTCTTTAATCCAGGATTTTGAAGCCAGTCTGAGCAACACAATGTGATCTCGTTTGAAATAAAAAGAAAGAAAAAAAAACTGAATTTCTCGTAATAGTGTAAAATAGCGCACATTATTTGCATTGAAGATATTGTTTCTCTGGTCTAATTTTTATTTTGTAAAATATTTAAATCCTCAATTTTAATTCTTGTATCATCTAAAGGGATAGTTCCACATTTAATACATTTTGTAATTTCCCTTCTATTTCTCTGACTTTGTAGCATAAGAAAAAAAATCCTGCTTTTATGTCCATAAATAATTAAAGGTGTTAAGATGTAAAAAACTGAAAATGCAAAATTCTTATTTCTTGATCATCTGCTGCTGGATAGTACACACACACACACACACACACATACACACACACACAGGCACACTTTTGTTCCCCCCTTAACAGTCATTAAAATACATTTTATTAGCTCCACTTTCATGGGTTTTAAAAAGAAACTCCATGAATTGCTATAAACTCAGTTACATATGATACAATT
Organism: Mastomys natalensis; assembly: GCA_021653895.1. Taxonomy (NCBI): domain Eukaryota; kingdom Metazoa; phylum Chordata; class Mammalia; order Rodentia; family Muridae; genus Mastomys; species Mastomys natalensis. Next base: position 1,501,769 of record JAJTUV010000287.1, read on the forward strand.
AAAGAACTTTCACTGTAGCTTTATCATTCGGCTTTAGTTTTTATTTTATAAACAATGGGTTACCAATAAAACCAAAATGGGATGTAATACTTCTGTTATAAACATCAGTCTCAATATCTTACTAATGACGTATCTTCACATACATTAGACTATTTAACTTTCCCTGTTAAGTTTGTTTCAATAAATATGAAGAAAACCACAGCACCCGAGATAAGTTACAAACACCCACCAGTCATCAGTCATTTCCCTTTTCTCAATTGGAAATAGCAATGGTACAGAGAAGGCAAACCAGCAGTGACATTCTTACCTGAGAACTTACTAGAAATGCAAATTGTCAGCCATCACGTGTTAAAAGACCTAGAACAGGGCTAAGGACAAGTATTCTTAAATTCAAGGTAGGCTGTTAGGATGTACTTAGCCCGAACATCTATTGGTAAGCAATGAATAAACAGTGCTATAGACCACCCTGTACTACTTTCTCTGAAGCAAGATCTCTATGGAGCCAAGAAAAATGTATGACATTGGTTTCTTGTCCAGAAATCTTAAAAAGAAAAACAAACAAACAAGAAAGGAAAGAAGAAAAAATTTAAAAACACAAATATCAAGAAATTTCTATAACTATTGCCGATTTGGGGGTCGCCATGACTCTAAAACTGGAGCAAATATTTCAAAGGCACAGACACGAAATTTCGTTCTGCTTCCGAAGGGAAGGGAATGATATTGCAAGGACTCAAGATCTTCTAAGTGCAGAAGAGCAAACTCAGGGCAAATGGAGGGGCTCACTCTGGCTGCTTCAGAGGCTTCCTACCCTGAGGGCTTGCAAGGAAGGCTCCTGTTGCATATGTAGATGACCAGGGAGTCTGATTGGTTTGTTAAACTGTCGCTGAGATTAGAGCTTCCTGAAGCTCCCTTCCTTCCAAACGTCAAGTCAATTTCTTACTAAACTCTTTCTCATTTTAAGTGGGAAAAAGATTAGACTTTTGAATGCTTGGGGAAAAATATAAAACTGGCTGGTAGGCAAGCTTTCTCTTTAAAAAAAAAAAAAAATTCTCTTAGCCTTCTGAACTTCAATATAGCTTAATAAAAGCAACCGGAAAAGACTAAATCAAGTGGGCAGGGCTAAGAGAAGAGGATGAAAAGGAAAACAAATCTCTCTTTGAATCAGCAATTCACTGAATGTCACTGAAAGAAAACGCTTTCAAAGTTTTTGCAGAGAACCAGAGGGAACAACTAACAAATACTTCTAAATAATACGTGGAGTCTTTTAACTTCGAACCGACAGGGGAAGTACCTTCCAAGGATGCAAAACTGTCCCTCATACTGGAAGTAGCCATGCCTCCTATGCTGATTGGCTTGGCTGCTCTCCTGACCACCACATCGGAGACTCCACTAGACACCGGGTAGGAGGTGGGGCTGGAAGATGCCAAGGGCTGATTTCTTCCGTCCCAGTACGATGGAACAGACAAAATGAACAGGGCGTGTGCAGGAGAACTTACCAGGTAATTTATTCACCATAAAGCTCTGGCTGGTGCTGCGGTTTTAAGAAAAGAGGCTAACGGAAGATTCTGAGGTTACTGATCTGCTGGACCAGTGCACTTCTTTGGTGAACAATTCCCTAGAACCCGTGTGAAAGAAAGTTCAACTGGTCTTGGAGCAAGTGGGCCTGAAAGACTTTTGGCCCCAAATCAGAATTTTATCATTATTGAGTTAAAACACCACACCTGGAAATTGAGTGTTCATCTGAAGGTAGGAAGTTAGGGGGTTCTGACTGAAGGAGGCTGGGGATGCCCGAGAAAATGGAGAAAAGAAGCAGGCCCTGGCATGGACAGTCCTTAGGCCAAGACATAGATCCGAGACTGGTGAAAGGGTGGGCAGGAGTAGGCCTGGGAGTTGGAATGCAAACACTGGGCAGTCATTGCATATGTACTTAAGGGATTCCATGCTGGGAAAAGTGTCCAGCCCAGGGTTCCATCATTCTCAGTCCCTGATGGAATAGGGGGGGATGGGGGGTCTGTGTCTCTGGTTCAAAGGCTTAACATATTGAGAAGGAATGGGTGCTGGGACCCTGTCGCTCTGCACGCTCCACAGAACTGAACAAGAAGGGCAAGTTCTTTTCGGAGTCCCTGTTGTGTAAGTCCTTGAGAGCCACGGCCACTCTATGCCATGAGATCCAACTGTTGCATGCAACTTCAGGAGCAGCCTGGATTTCAGGACTCCCTGTGCTTAAACACAGTTCTGGCAACTGGTATTCATTAGTCTCCTCTGACTTCAGTCCTTCCCTTCACTTATCCTCTCTACAGGTCTGGATGGTTTGTCTGATTCTGTTTGTTTTGAGAGACTGATCTCACTGTGTAAAACAAACTGCATAGAACTCCCAAGAGATCTACCTGCCTCTACCTCCAAGTGCTCAGCAAATTTATTTTCTTTGTTTTAATTTATGTATGCATAGATGTCCATGAAGGCCAGGAGAGGGTGCTGAAGTCTCTTGGAGCTAGAGTTACCAAGTGGTTGTGAGCTTCTGTATGTAGATGCTGAGGAACCAAAGTTGGGTCCTTTGAAAGAGCAACAAATGCCCTTACCTACTGAGCCATCTCTCAGGTCTTTCTGCCTGTTTTTTTTTTTTTTTTTTTCCAAAAATACATCCTTCTACTGTAGAAGACTTAGATATTTTTTTTTAAATCACAGGAACCTGCATTGAGATTCATTCAGGCTTGCCATAAACTCCGCTATGCCTTTATATACCATTGGCCTCACAGAACAAAATCGTAATTTCTTCCCCAAAGAGTACAGACAGCAGGGTTTCTTACACATGCAAACTGGATCTAGCCCCTGATATTAGGACTTGAGCAGTAGTCCCTAAGTGTAGGAAGTCTTATGTTTATGGCTTAAAGAAACTTACCAGGCACAACGCTGAAAGCCCATACCTCCTCAGGTTACAACAGAGATGAAAAAGCCCCGAGACAAAATTGCCAATGTGTATCATTGTCCATATCACATGAATACAGATATTTCTGCTCCACTTTCTTGGTTAGAATAGAAAAAGCATGTCTGCTAAATAAAAAGGCTACATTTAATGTAGTGAGGTCCTTGCCCAGGTATCCTGAGTCCATAAGCTTTTCCTTACTATGTTGGTCCTCTTCGTCAAAACCTAAAAGTTCAACTCCATCTGTATTTTCCAAGCTTCTGCTGGTAGGCACTGGCAGACAGAAAACTTCTGAATGTGTCTGTTTTCTCTGTTAAGGGGCCCAGCAAAGATAAGGGTTACATTGTTTACCAACATGGCAGCCAGATGGTGAAGGCAGAGGCTCCTGCTGCCATGCCATGAAGACCCTGAAGGACCTTCTCCAATGGGGAGAGTTCTAGCCTCAATAAAGACAGGTAGGTTCTCTTCCCTACATAAGCTCTGAAGGTTCAGAAAATTCTGTACACCCAGTATAATCAGACACATCCCATATGTCAGATTCCGATTCCTCAACTAGATCCGTATACACTGGGCATTCTATCATCCATGAAGCTCAGCAAATTCATGGAGTAGTCTCCAGTCTTTTTCTCCTTTCCCACTGAGAAGGTAAAGATGGCTTCCTATACTGCTGAAGATGCCCACTGGGTTTGCAGTTGGCTACAGGCTTTTAGCTTCCCATTGTCCTTCAGCAGGTTTTATGTCAGTCAATCATCAGCAAGCTTAATTCACTGTCCTCACAGGCATTATTGTCACCCATCTATGACATCAAATCCTGAATCATAGCAATGATACTATCCCACTCTTCTTTAGAATTTTTGCCAGGGGAATCACCACCCTGTGCTAGGAATACTGTGTGCCCCTCTGCCACCCATAGCGGGTCCTCAGTGCCAGATGAGTTTCCTATAAACGGAAGCCATTGTTACATTAGTGGAGAGTCCGGGATATTCATGCTAAGACACAGTTGGAGTGTACAGTGTATTCTGGGGGGGGGGGGGGGGGGATAATACCTTTGGAAGATGAAGGGGAAGGAAGCAAGCTTAGAAAGACAGAAATGCTTCCAGTCTGGGAAGCAGATATAGGAGGAAAACTTGACTATGGTTACTAAGAGGGCCAACAAAATCTTGGCCAACCCTATGGGAGTTCACAATAAAGACTGACTTCAAGGAGTCCCTCATGGGTGGAAACAGCTGGGTCCTAGAACCTCTGGCCTGTGAAGGGATGTGGGGAAAGTGTGGTCTTTGCTTAAAAGTCTCAAAATCAGTGCAGCTGGAACAAGTCATGCCATTCCTCATTATTTCCTGAACAAACATTTCTTCTCCTTTCAAAGGACAATGATGACCCTTGGTATTCAAGGAGCTGCTGGTACTGGGGAAAACTCATGCACAGCACAAAGAAAAGTCCCGAATGGCTGGACTACTTCAGTCAGTTCAGCACCAGCATCTCTCATAACAGCAGCAGTAACTCAGCCTATCTCTATGCTTAGGTGAAGAAGCCCTCCTTCTCCATCTTCCCTCACTCCAGCCACCCAAGAGGACGTGAAGTCACGTCCCTGACACTCTTGTAAACCACCATGTGGCCTTTGTCCTCGCTGCTACTTCTTGGTGTACAGATATACGGTGTGTTCCCAGAGAGCATCACACAGAGAAAGTCCGAAGCGATGGCATGGCACGAGCCGAGAAAACAGTAACAAAACTCCTGATAAGCTGGCTTTTGATGTCACATTTTAGAGTTCCAGGATCCTGTCAGAATTCAAAATGTATGAATTGGCTTTTATGATCAGAACGGTTTGAGCTGGGTTTGAGAGGAGGTTTTTGTTGTTGTTGCTGTTGTTGGTTTGGTTTGTTTTTTTGTTCTTTTTTTTGTTTTATTTAGGTGGGAAGGTGGTTGCTGGGAGTCACGTGTGTGTGTGTGGTGTGTGTGTGTGTGTGTGTGTGTATGTGTGAAAGTTTGCTGGAGACCATAGGACACCCATGTATGTCATTTTCAGCAATGCCACCTGCCTCCTTTGTGACAGAGTCTCTAATTGGTTGGGAGCTCAGCCATTAGTCTAAGCTGGCTGGTCAGTCAGCTGCAAGGAGCTGCCCATGTCCACGTCTGCAGTCCTGGAGTTACAAGTGTACACCACCACCATGATCAGGATTTTACGTGTTCTGGGGTCACATTTAATTCTTCTGCTTGCAGAGCAGGCTGTTTACTGACTAGGTGCCCCCTATCCCTCCAGTGGTAAATCTTAACATAAAATTGGTAGAGGAAGGGCAGAGTCTGGAGCAGGGGCATGTTGTAGAGACAATCTTCTCAGTATAAAAACCAAAGAAGGATCCTAAGATTGGAATTAGAAAAGACCTTAGAGAGCTTATGATCCAATCGTTCCTTTTTTTTTTTAAAAAAAAAAAAAAAAACTTTTTAAAAAAGATGTACTGTATGTATATAAGTACATTGTCAGACATACCAGAGAAGGGCATCAGATCCCATTACAGATGGTTGTGAGTCACCATGTGGTTTCTGGGAATTGAACGTAGGACCTCCGGAAGAGCAGTCAGTCAGTGTTCTTAACTACTGAGCCATCCCTCCAGCCTCTCAATGGCTTCCTTTTAAAAGCAAGTCAGTTTACCAAATGATTGACTAAATGTGAGCTCAACAAGGATGACATCAATGAACATGCCATGATGGGGAGAAGCCCATAAGGTCTCAGTCCTACACAAGGAACTATAGACAGCCGAGGAATGCCGGGAATGGGAAGACCACGTCAGCTGACTTTTCAGTGCCAAATTGTGAGCCCTGAAAACATACATACAAGTAACACAGTATGGACTTAACTCATACTCAGGACTATATTTGTATATATGAATACATATATGCATATAATAACAATTAATAGAAAAGAGAGTGTGGATTTGAAGGAGGGTGGGGAGGGGTATATGGGGGGATTTAGAGGGAGCAAAGGGAAGTGAGAACTGCTGTAATTGATACAAAAGGGGGGAAAGAGACTTGGTGAAGGCTGAGTGACTGATCTAAGGTCACATGACCACCTGAGAGCAAATCCCATTTTGCTAAGTCTGCAGCTTAGGGCCACAGTCTCACAGTAACACCGTGTACCCCCTTGAGAGTAAGAGGGAGATTACACAGTGCTTAAATTCACAGAATTCATAGAAACTGGAAAAATTAATTTATAAACAATAGCAGCCATCTAATGCTAATTCAGCGTTTAATACCAGTAATCCTGGATAATGGAGCTAGCACCGAAGAGTGACTCACATGGGCCTCACACTGTAACGTAGCATTAGTTAAAAACAAATTTTTTTTTTTTCTAAAAAATTGCAGTTTTGAACCAAGTACAAAGATTTCTAATCCTTATTAATTTTTCTTGCGGCTTCCCTGAAGTCTGCCTTCCTTTGTTCAGTTTCTATTCTTTAAGATGTATTTGTAAAATCTGGAATGTTTTAAGAGGAAACACACTGTAAAAAAATGTGAACTAGCTTTTTCTATCGCTATTTACTTAATTGTTGCAAAGAATTTCAAGAGGACTTTTCTGCCTTGATACAACCACTACCTTGTGTTTCTTTTATAGCAGGGTTTTTGTTTTTCATTTTTAAATCACACTTTTTTTGATCCAGCAGTTAAATTAGAAGCTGCATTTTTGAGAGATGGCTGTGTCCACAAGAATGGCCCTGTAAGAGGCGAATCTTTACACATATGAGTAATAGATACTCTATAATGTTTTATTTTCTAAAAAAAAAAACTTATGAAGTATTTGAGAACTTAATTTCAGGGATGACATGTTTATAAATCTTATGAGTTTTACACAGACATAATATTTTAAAATTAGATTTTTTTCACCTAATAAACTTCAGTAGCATTTTCCAGATTTTTCTTTTTCTTTTTTTTTTTTTGTTTTTTTCGAGACAGGGTTTCTCTGTGTAGCCCTGGCTGTCCTGGAACTCACTCTGTAGACCAGGCTGGCCTTGAACTCAGAAATCCGCCTGCCTCTGCCTCCCAAGTGCTGGGATTAAAGGCGTGCGCCACCACTGCCCGGCTTCCAGATTTTTCTTAAATCAACATGATCATTAGTCACATGCTCAGTATCATATCATTCGCCTCTTGTACCAGCTGTGCACAGTGCAGAAGGCAAGCAAGCCAAGGAGACCCTACTCGGCCAGGAGCACAGAGAGGAGGGTATCCCTTTATGGCAGCTTTCAGTGCTTCTGCTTTTAAGAATACATTTGATTTCAGAAAAGTTGTCTGTTTACTTTCAGGGCATCCTTTATATGTGTGATAGTACAGCCGTAAGTAGATGCCAATGTGTTTTAAGAACTATTATTGTAGGTACAAATGTTAATGGTAAGGAGAACAAAGAGATGAAACATATCCAGTGCATAAAGCCTGAGAATATACTGTCCCGTCATCTACTACAAAGAAAATCTAGTTTCCTCTTACCATGTAATACATTCTTTTTTAAAATTCCAGAAATATTGAAACCAGCTGCAGTAGCACACACCTGTGATTCCTGCCCTTGGGAGGCTGAGGCAGAAGGAGCAATAGTTCAAGGTCCTTCCAGTTCATGTAAGGAGATTGCTTATGAAGGAAGGGAGGAAAGGAAGAAAGGAAGGATAAAAAAGTAGAAAGAAGGAACAAAGGAAAGGGGGACAGGAGAGTATTGGGGAGTGACAGAAGGAAGGGAAGGAGGGAGGGAAGAAGAAAGGGAGGGAGACAGGGAGAGAAGAAGAGAGGGGGAAAGAAGGAAAGAGGGAGGGAAGGAGTGAAGAAGAGAGGGAAGGAGGGAAGGAGATAAAGAGGGAGGGAAGAAGAGAGAGATAGGAAGAGAGGAGGAGGGAGAGAGAGAAGTTGGGAAGGAGGAAAGAAGAGAGGGAGAGAGGGAGGGGAAGGGAAAGATAAAAGAGGAGAGGCCATTGATGAACAACTCAAGTCTCCTGATAAGTCACAAAATACAGTGGTTCTTATTGGGATAATATTCTGGGTGGCTTTGTGAGAAAAAGAGTTGAGGTCTCTGGAAGCTCTGACTTCACCAGTGAAGAAGAAGACCCAGGGACCAAGTGACTCAAGTCAGCCAAGAGACAGTTGGCAGAAATATCTAGAAGGGGATACAGCTGCCACACCAGCGCATTCCATCAGAATTTCTTTCCGGATAAAATTGAATTTAATGCCCAAATCAGTTAAGACCAGGATCACCCGTGAGAAACAGTCGCACAGGCAACCTCGACATTGTCTTCTGGTCTACAGCTCCGTCACACTGTGCCTGACTGCAAGTGAAACCCAGCAGGCTAATGCTGTTTCTCCGTGGCCGCACTAGGTAAGTTTGGGTCAAACACAGACAGTATGTGTGTATTGTTTAAGACCGGTTTCCACGTCAGCTCATATCACTGTGAAGCCCCGGTAACTGCGGCAATAAGTGTTTACATTCACCATCGTAACCGTGGGAAAATGTGAGTGAGAGCGGTATATTTCTACATATCTTAGAATAATTAAAATGAAAGAGACTGAAGAGATCAAGTATCACCGGCTGTTTTCAGCAAGTCTCGGCCACTGCTGGCAGGGCTGTAAAGTGGCACAGCTATGCTGGGAAGCTTCGTCGTCTAATAAATCTGAACATATGCATGTCCTGTGGCCCAGCCATTCCTCCATACTGAAACGCCAGCCGAACGCGGCTCCCCTAACAGACAGGCGCGCAGGAGAATGTTCATAGAATATTCATATGAGTCTCACACTGCAAAGTCCCCCAAAACTATGCACAGAAGAATAATCAAATTAGGGCACATTCACAATATAATTAGAGGGATGGAACGTGTACATGTCATGGCTAAGTCTCACCAAGCAATCCTCAAGGGAAGTCAGACACAAAGGGATGTATGAACACATCGATGCATAGAAATAGTTCCGAAATAGACAAATTGGCACTTGTGCTGGTAGAAGTCAGGAAATGACTGCTTTTAAGTCATTTAAGGGAGAAAGTCTGATGGGAGACTTAAGACTGATGGGAGAAAGAATGGCTCAGGGGATGTGGGCAAAGTTCTGGTCCTTGACTTGGTGCTGGTTATACAATATAATTTGTAAAAATGCACACACGTGCTTCCCCAATGGGAAAAGGGATGTGAAATCTCTTTCTACCCTGACATGGCATGCTCTATGAATAAGTATTTCTAAACTCACCTATGTAGTTACCTTTCAAGCATCTGTCTACTCTTGATAGCAGTGAACCTTCTGGATGAGATCCATTGTTTCTGGATAAATAGTAGTTTCTTGTAATGAGGAAAACATCTGGGGTGCCCTCACTGGTCCTGCCGGGCAGTGAACCACTGATGAAGAAGCACTGAAGAAAAGCACTCCACAGCATTCTCTGTGAGCTAATGATGGTAGCACCTTGCTCTGGGCAGAGGTGACTTATGAGATGCCAGCTAAGGGGCAGTTTGCCCCTTGATGCTTGTCCTTGAACACATGAAAAACAAGAACCACAACCACCTAGCTTCTTGATCGTGCTGACAGTACATCTCTCTGAAAGAGTGGGTCTGGGAGCATTGTATAAAATTCTCCTGTGGACTCTGCCTTCCTGCACACTGCATTCTATTTTATTACAACTTCCTGCTAAGGCAAGTAATGTTGACTTTACTGTAAATGGTGCTTCCTACTATTTCAGCTTTATAGAAGTGTGTCCTATTGCTTAGGCTATCGTGCTAAGAACAGCAGTTTTAAAATTTAAAACATCAAGGCAGGAAACCCCGATACTTAACATTAGAGAATTTTTAAATTTAAATGGAGGTTAGAAGCTGGAGAAATATCTTCTGGGTATATACCCAGGAGGGGTATAGCTGGGTCCTCAGGTAACACCATGTTCAATTTTCTGAGGTATCGCCAGACTGCTTTCCATAGTGGTTGTACCAGCTTGCAATCCCACCAACAATGGAGGAGTGTTCCTCTTTCTCCACATCCTCGCCAACATCTGCTGTCACCTGTGTTTTGGATCTTAGCCAATCTGACTGGTGTGAGGTGGAATCTCAGTGTTGTTTTCATTTGCATTTCCCTGATGACTAGGGATGCTGACAGGGCCACATGCTCCACTATGTTTATAGCGGCCTTATTCATAATAGCCAGAAGCTGGAAAGAACCCAGATGTCCTTCAACAGAAGAATGGATACAGAAAATGTGGTACATTTACACAATGGAGTACTACTCAGCCATTAAAAATAATGAGCTCATGAAATTCTTAGACAAATGGATGGAGCTAGAAAATATCATCCTGAGTGAGATGACCCAATCACAAAAGAACACACATGGTATGCACTCACTGATAAGCGGATATTAGCCCCAAAACACACAATACCTAAGATGCAATGCATAAACCTCATGAAACTCAAGAAGAAGGAGGAAGACCAAAGTGAGGGTGCTTTTGTCCTTTTTAGAACGAGTATCAAAAGATTCAACCAGAGCTCCCAGGATCTAAACCTCCAGCCTGAGAACAGACAGGGGCAAGCTGTCCTCTGAGAGGCTCTAACCAGCAGCTGACTCAGACAGATACAGACATCCAGAGCCAAACAGTGGATGGAGCTTGAGGACTCTTAAAGAAGAATAGGTGGAAGGATTGCGGGCCCTAAGGAGATAGGAACTGCACAGGAAGATCAACAGAGTAAACGAACCTGAACCCTTGGAGCTCTCAGAGACTGAATCACCAACCGTGGAGCATACCTAGTCTACACAGATCTACCTACCTCCATGGGCTGAACCTAGGCCTCCCTGTACATATGTTGTAAATGTGCAGCTTGGTTTTCATGTAGGTCTCAAACATCTGGAGTGGGGGGCTATCCCAAAACATGCAGCCTGTATATGGAGTATGGTCTTCTAAAAAAAAAAGAAGCTGGAGAGAAAGGTCACAATTGTTTCAAAGACTGTGTATTCCTGATGAGATTTAAAACTCCAAGTTTTTAAATTCATTTTTATTGGATAGTTAACAAACATTCACATTTAGTTTGTATAAAGTGAAAGAACTGAACTGAAAAACATGGTCAGGCTTTAAAGGATACTTAAAATTCGTTAAGCGAATTATAATCGGTGAGTTGTGTATTTTAGTATCTAAATCTAATTCCCACATATTTTCTTTGTCCCATTTAAATAAAATATGACTCTATGTCTGAAATCCCATGATTTATTTCCTTATACTGCTTTACATTTCTTTGGGTTGTTGTTGTTGTTTGTTTGTTTGCTTGTTTTTGAGACAGAATCTTGGTTTTATCCAGATTGATCTCCAGATAAACTGGTGTTCCTTCCTCAGCCTCTGGAGTCAAGTAAACAAGGCTGTGGAACAGTCGTACGTGAGCCAACCCACTGGCTACAAATCACCTCTAGGTAAGGGGAACCCTGCACCAGAGCAGCCTGTCAATTATTTAACACCTGCATGTCCAAAAATGTACCTAGGGGCAGAGGTGTTTGCACAACAGCCCACTGAGAAGACACTAAGGGACGAGAGAAAGACAAGGACATTTAGACACTTGTTTTAAAGGATGTTTTGTTGTTGTTTGTTTTTTATGTTATGTATCTATTTTTTTTTCATTAATTCATTTATTTATTCACTTCACATCCTGATCACCTCTGCCTCCTTCCCTCCTCCCAGGTATATCCCCTTCCCCACCAGGTACCAACCCTCCCTGTCATATCAAGTTTCATCACAACTATTCCAGTCCTCTCCCACTGAGGCCATACAAGGCAGCCTAGCTAGCAGAAAGGGATCCAAAGACACACAACACAGTCAGAGACCCACCCCCAATTGAAGACCAAGCTGTACTTCTGCTATGTTGAATAGAGCTACTTCGTCCTACTGGGCCTTTCCTCCTTCACATGTAGTATACATACAGTGAAGGATAGTGTTGTCCAGCTCTCCTCACTTTCAGTGGCCAACAGAGTGCAGCTTAGTGCATTGGATATACAGGCACCACAATTTCCTCTATATTGGAATCTGAAGGACCCCTTTGCTCTCCTCCTAAGCGACCTCTAGTTTCCGAATTGGTGAGAACATTCTGGAACCACGCTTCCTCTCATCTTCTTCTTTCTCACCCCACTGTCAAAGGCCTTCAGGAAAGTTTTATTCCAAGCCTTTTTTTTTTTCTTTTTAATAACTAAAAACATCATTGAAATCAGAATTCTCAAATAAATAGCACCTTCCACTAGACACAAACACTGCCAGACAGAAAACTCCAGTTAATAGAAGAATGAAGGTTAATGCAAAAAGTATCATTTTTTTTTTCAAAAGCAACCACTAATTCTTTCAGTTTAAATGTAGAAGGAAATAAAAGTCTCAGTAAAAATGACCAAGGGTTTAAAGTCTCCAGTCATGTTACCACTGGCACCAGAGAGTATTGGCAAAATAAAGGTGAGAATGAAGGAGATGGGTTCGCTGATTAGACACAATTTTAAAAATGACCCTCATTGGAACACAGAGTGGAAAAAGCCAGGATTGAGACTGCCAAACGTTTACAAAGAAAAGGTTGCACGGAAGAACTACGTGACTTAAACAGTAACGTTTTCACATTCTTCTGGGAAGATCGGTCAATAGCACGGAACTCAAACTAACATTTGGACTTTGTCCATTTTGTGTGTAGTGAACACATTTTTGGCATGTGATTTAAAATACCTCCAGTTTATCATTCAAAAGTACAGCAAGGATGAGCTGTGCCCTGTGACACAACAGAGTGCTTGAGGCAGAGGCTGTATTGCCCTACATAGAGGTAAGGAACCCCAGTATCTGGTGGTGGGTGGTGGGTGTTTTCCTCCCTCTGTGACATATAAGACACATGTGGAAGAGACCCTTTGTAAAAGCGAATCATTGTGTAAATATGCACAAGTGACTTCTGCAATTGTCCGAAGCATGAGGACATTCTGGTACTTGCTCGCTACCATTATTTGAAGATCGTTCTGATGCCTAAAAGCTACTATAGTGCATAGTGTCAACAACAACAATCACACAAGAGAGGGGGCACTGTCTACTTGCTTATAAAACCACCAGCTTTTAAAAATGTTTGTAACTGCTAGGGGCAGAAAGTTTATGTGCCCCGAGGCAAGCTTCAAATGTTTATAATCTGGTCCTTTATGAGCCTTCCAAGGGTCTGCTCTAAACCTCAACTACAATAGAGATGGTTATTCGGGGTAACTGAATAATATAAATGGAATGTTGGCAATATTTAGATTTTTTTTCTGGGGCTACACAGCATTTCTAAGATTAAAAATTGATTTTATAACCAAATTATAATTTCCTATGTAAGTTCAAAGTTACCAAAATATTTATCAAGGAAAGACATCCCAACACAACGAAACAACGTCAGGGCTTTTCTGTAGTTCTGAAGCCCAGTATGTGACCACTGGGAGCTTCAGAGTGTCAGCAATGCTTTCAGGGGTGGGTGTTGGGGACTCACTGTCAAGGAACATCCCTCCAGGGCTATACAGCGAGGCATTCCTCCAGCGACTCCAGCCACACTGTGCTCTCTGAGTGAAGGTGCTCCTCAATAGTGGCCTTTGAGGAAAGACAATAGGAGCAGTGGTGGTGGCAGCTCATGCATACCTTTAATCAGTCCCAGCACTCAGCACTCAGGGGTTAGAGACAGGTGGATCTCTAAGGCCAGGCTGGTCTACAGAGTTCCAAGACAGCCAGGGTTACACAGAGAAACCGTGTCTCAAAAAAAAAGTGAGAGAGAGAGAGAGAGAGAGAGAGAGAGAGAGAGAGAGAGGATATGGCAGAAGCCACCAGAGCTATGAAACAGGGATAGCAATCTTTGATAGTCTTTAGGTGAAATTATTTTACCAAATGTGGGAAATTATCTGTGGAAAAGACTTGGACAATAATGTGCTTCATTTTAACAAACTAGCTGTGAACCTTTGATACAGGCTATCCCCAGGAGAGGTATAGTCTGGGTGACAACACAGCCATTTAAGCAGTCGAATAATGTTCTCCAAAGATTTGAAGACCATTAGCAGGTGGACACAAACTGGTTGGGTAACTGACAGACACCAACTGGTAGTTCAGGTGATGGAATACTGGCCTGCTGTGAAGCAGGAATCCAGTTGTGGGAAAATTTGATTTATTTTCTTTTAGTTCTTGACTTAAACAAGGACATGGAAGTTATGCACACCAAATTTGCGAAGGATAAAATTGGGAAGCCAGAGGCTCCAAGATAGATTTTCCAAATGAAAACTACCACAATAGACTAGAACTAGGAGAAAAAAAAAGCAGAATAGAAATTGATCCTTTACTTCAAGGAACCCCAAACCAGTGTTCCCTCAAATCAGTATGTGTAATTGATTTTGAGCTTAACTGTATTTTGGGCTTCAAAAGACCAGGGCTTTCGAGAAGATCACGGTAAGTGTGGAGAACAGCTCAGGTCCCTACATACCTGACGTCGTACACTTTATTATGGCGGTTTAATATTTTTAAACAAAGGTGAAATTGCAAGGCAGCATTTAAGTTAAGAAGTGGAGTCTGACCCATAGATTTCTTATTTACTCACCATCATGTTTTAGCTGTATTTTGAACTAGTTGCTCACACTGAGAAATTCCCAAATGTCCCAAACATATCTGGACTTCTGGATCCCCTTGTGCCATAGTGATATACAACATACGGGCCCGTTCTCTTTGGGCAGCATCTGTTCTAGTAAGTCAAGGCTGTAAGCCGCAGTCACCACAGCTCTCACCATTCCCTACTGTCTGACACACACCCTATTTACTCATCTGCTTACCCTGCTCCCAGCATTTGAATGAGTATGAGTAAAAAGTACAGTGATGGAAGACTTTTGCAAGCATGCTTCCAGATGTAGCCAGCTGCTGCAGGAAGTGCTGCTGGAGGAGCTGCAGGGACTCCACGCCGCCATGCAGGAAGTATTGTTGAAAGCTTGCACCATTGCTCTCTGGGAGGATTCTGTAACTTTAATTATTCACAACCCTTCTTTTAATCATGGTTCTTAAATGTTTTAACCTCCCTTCTAGCCCATCACCCACCAGAGGTAGTGGAAAAGAAAGGATACCGGGCAAGTGGACCTGTTTAGAAATGGTTCTTTGGATCGAATCCCATCTGCATTGTCAGGAACTGAATTGTTCAGTTCACAGGTTAGCAGGCTGTGGCAGCTCAATCCACTCGCAGACACTTCATGGATATCCCAGCAGTCCCGTTCGGTGGTGTTGGAATAGCAAATACAACTCAGCAGTGGTGGCATGAGCTAGCAGGAACAGCCAGGCCTATGCCAAATTGGCATGAATCAGCAGGGATGCCAGGAGAAGTTTTCTCCTCTCTCAACGATCAGCTCTACCAGCAAGCTCCTCTCACAGTCCGCTGCATCCTATGCTCCTTCTAAACATCACACATTCTCCATGGGTCTCGACTTGCCACGTGCAGCCGTGAGTCTGTCTTAGCAAAACTCCACATTGAGTCTCTCTCAGCTGACATCACTCTGCCAATCAGCCCGAGTCTGCAGAAGCGGCAAGAAGGCGCAGCATACTACCAGATTTCTCTCTCTCTGGAGTCCTGACAAATGAAGCTCAACTACACAATGTAAGGTGGACCAATACATGCCTGTCATTATTGAAGAATCCTTCATCATGTGTCCCTTTAACATGCTTGCTTTAGTAGAACATTCTTTCACCTGTATCTGATTCAGTGAAACCTTCCTTCACAAGTCTGCCTTAGCAAAACATCCTTTCACCTGTGTCTGCTTCAGGAAAACACTCCTTCACATGGTTGCCCCAGCAAAACACCGCCAGATACAACTGACTTTCCAAAGAACCCTTACGTTTCCACTTCAGGATTCTTACATAGGGATGGAGAGCAGGCAAGGTTAATGTCTTTCAAACTTCTTTTTATTTAAAAGAAGAGATATGTGTATCACTTGCTTATATTACTTTGATTTTAAGGAGTCTTAATCCTCCATAAATGTAAAACCCAAGTTACAATATTATGTTTTAGTTCCGATTCATGTAAATTTCAGATAAAGGTTGGACTTGAAGTTAAATTTCATTGCTGCCTAACAGTTCTCCGAAAACCTTACATTATAATTCCACACGCTGAGTGTTTACGATGTGCGGACACAAGCAGCATCTGTGCTCTTTCATCTTCTACATAGTTTGGATGAGCATCTTGGCACTGTGCTCAGCCAGCCCTGCACAGTCAGGGATGCTTCCCATCCTCCAAGATTCCTGGGAGGCTAGGTCAGCACAAGCAGCACCGAGAGAGGAATGAGTCATGTCAACTCATTCCAGTTAGAGATTCTGAAGAACAGGTCCATATTTGAGATGCAGATGTGCACGTGTGGATTCCATTTGCACACACAAAGCTCTGACACTTTCCAGTGAAGTCTGCGGATGTTTGTGGTGTTTAATGAGTGTCTGCCATCCCTGGAAGTAAAGCATATGTAACAAAAAGATGTCATTTTAAGGAGCATCCAGTCTCAAGACACAAACACAAGAAATAAGTAAATAGTAATAGAAATGGCACATTGTGAAATATGCTACAGGCTGTGTAAATGCATCGAGAAGGGAAAGATGGTAAGCTAACCCAAGATGGGGAATGGGCAAAGAGCACGGGTAATCCAGAGGAGAAGGATGTGCCCAGTAACAGCTACAGTATTGTTCAGAAGCAGTCTCCTCCCACACAGGAGGCATACAGGGTATGGGAGAAGCTTGATTCACCATGAAGTCCTGCTTAGCGACTGGGCAGAGACTGGAGTGAGGAAAGAGGGGATTAACAAGCTAACAGCAGTGAGGAGGCTGCAGGTGGTTTGTGGGGATGAAGTCACCAGGGCAATAAATACACTGTTTCTAGAGGCAAAGACATTGCAATTAGCCATTGATTGGTCTGGTCTGGTGGTGATAGGCTGAGGGAAAATGCCAGAGAAAGAGTGAGAGACATTGAGCATACTGAGTGCTGACAGAGAATTGAATAGGGAACTCCTGTTAGAGCCTGTTGGATTCCATTTAAAAGTATTACCTTAAGGGATGGAATTAGCCCCATAAGGTAATGGACTTATTTTTTTTTCCCCTTAAAAATGAAATAAAAAAGAAAGTTTGGGTAAAGGTACAATTTTTAGGTGGAAAAGGAGGATTTAAGGGAATTTAAGTTGCCATGTCTTAATTTCTTCAGGAGGTGGAGTGTCTCTGAAAATAAGCACAGGAGATTAGAGATAGATTATGGGGAATATAAACAAAGGGGCAAGTAATGGTTTTGCCCAGACACTCTAGAACCTACAGAGGTGGATGTTCAGACAGGAAGGCAGTGATGTGAATGTGCAGCTGAGTGCAGCACTGTGATTTTGAGCACTTTGCTCCTGAACCTTAGATGACAACCAAAAACAAAGAAGACAGTAGGCAAAAGAGGCATGGGAGGAGATGCTGAGGAGATTACCAGTGTGGTTGATCACATCCAGGAGTCCGGCGTGCAAATGGGTGCGGGGTGGGGGAAGGGGGGAGTAGGGCATGGCGGAGGCAAAGATTAGAGCTGTCAGGACAGAGAGGAGAGAATGAAGGCATTGGAGAGCACCACAGAACAGGGAGACTGGAGGGGATGAAGGAAGGAGAAAGGTTTTCCCCAAAATAATAGTAGCAACAACAAGCTCCTACTTCAAGATTAGGAAATGGGGGCCTAGGTGACTGTGTCTCCACAACTGCACTACTGAGGGGACAACACACTTGAGTGATGAATGAGAAGATGAGATATAAAGTGGGGCCATTGCGCAGATACCAAAAGTACCGAAGCCATGAAAGTGGTCCTAGAGCATAGGCTGCGGAGGACGGCAAGTCTAGTGCCACCATTCGGTGGAGGTTGGAACAGCATCTGAAGCTGGACTTGGGTGAGAGAGAGACTTGCTTAAATAGGTGTCATAGGTCCTGAAAGAGGATTATTTACTGGGAGCCGGTGAGAAAGATGAGCTAGAGGTTGCAGTGATTAAGGAGCAGGATTCCTATCCGTTTAATAGATCGCCCTTCACATTCTGGACCCCTGATTATTCCAGGATTGCTGTCCCAACCAGTTTTGTGTAAGTGGAACCTAAGAGCATCTCAACTGAGTTCCACAGCTAGGCTCTTGCTTTCAGCCCAGCAGCAATCTCAACAATGCTTGTGCCACTCGGTCAGGACAGTTGTGATCCCAGCTTATTTGGGGGGAAATGGTGCTTCTCTCTCCTATCTCTGGGCTGGAGCAAAATCAGGGCTGACAGAGATGAGAGTATAGGATGAAAAGATGGTTAAATAAGAATTTCCCCCACACAAAATAAACCCTTACTATAAACCAAAACACCACAGCTTGCCAGGGGCTGTTTAACAAGTCAGCTCTGCATTCGTCTTTCTCTTCATTTGTTTGACCCAGTTGAGTACCGGTTTGAGTACCAGACAGTCTAGTCTTGCTCTGTATCTGTTTCTTGCCAACATACTGATGTCATCCTGCATCCAGCTCTTGAAGTCACTTCTATGCACATTCATGCCTTTTTCTTGGTGTCTAATTCACTATAGCTTCACTGACCTTGTTTTCCTTTAAGAAAACACACGGCCAAATCATTCTAAAAGTGTCTAGAAAGAAACCGCCATGTAGAGTCCTTTCGAGGAGCAATTTAAAAGGTGAGTGTATATGTATATGATGTATATGTATAGTATATGATGTATATGCATATGTATATGTGTATGTATGTATATGTATGTATGTATAATGTAACTCAAATACTTGTGTTCTTTAAAAAAATACTTACAGTTCTGACAGAACATTAGATTATTGGAGATTTTTACTATAATCTCAATATAATATCACTTTCATATTTTGCCAGTTTTTTTTAATTCTTAAAATTTGAGTTAATAAATAATCAAAAACCTTTAGAGTTTTGTAAAGCTAATGTTTACCATTTTTAGATGTTTTGGTTTAAACTTTTGGTGATAAGAGGCACTGATAATGAGTTATTCCAAAGAGAAAAAAAGAGATGTTTGGGCTCTTTTCTGTTCCTCCTGAGCCATGACCACTGGAGCACAGAGCTCCCTCCCAACCAGATAATAGGGAAAGCTTGAAAGAGGGGTCTATATGATGCACATTCAACTGAGCCTCGAATTGTGCTTGGAAAGATTTTACAAAAGAAACACATTTGATTTGGAATCACAGGAAACTGGGATCAACAGAGACCTTTCGAGTCAACTGCTTCCCAGTCGTGCTGCTCCTTTTCCTTCATGCTCTGTTCAGCCTTGCCTTCAGCTGCCTTCCAGAGACTTCTGTAATTATTCCACAGCACAACATAACTGATAAAGCCGTGCTTATGTGTAAGCATCCCACCCACAGCACTTCCAGTATGGTGTGTCTAAAGCAAGGCGGTGATTTGATTCTCACTCCGACCACAGTGCGTTTCACCTGCCCAGGTTTATAACCAGGGACTCATCTCCTTTCACAGTCCTGCCTTAAACTGCTTTACATCTTCTTCATCTGGACTCTTCCAATTATGTCTGGGATTCGTTTCTAATTCCACCTACTTTACTCCTCCTCTTGGTGAGATTTTAGCAGATTTTTTCCCCTCTTAATCAGTTTACTGCCCTGCCATCATAGTTAGTGGTGCCAATTCAATTCAACATAATGGAAAACTAACTGTCTAATGGACTTGAATTCACAGAAACCATTTGCTCAGGCACCCCTTCTCCTCTCTTGAACAGCTAAGCTAATAATCAACACTAAGATGCAGTTATTAGCAGATTGCAGGAAAAAAACCATATAGCTTAGTACTCTGCCACTGGGAAGTTGAAATGTATGGTTGTTTATGTGTCCAAGTGGTTAGAGGAAATCTTAACTTTAATAGCATCTATTAGCACCAAATGTCTAAGGAAGTAGAACTGGGTCTATGACCCATGTGCTGGTCTTTGCAGAAAGGGTGAGATCATCATTGTTGTGTCAGCAGCTCTTGTGGGGCTTAGAGCTGACCCCACATCCCAACCTCCTCTGTGCCACAGCACTCTCTTATACTCTCTTATCTGTGGGGGACACATTGAGACCGACATCCTACCACTGGCCATGGAAATTGACTTGGGGATAGTGGGAATGTGACATGGCTCAGTTCAATATGACATGGTCTTGGGGAAGTTTACTGAGCAGCATTGAAGGATAGAATAGCTGGTGGCCATGTTGCCACCCCTTAGAAAATTCCCGAAGGAAGCAGAGTACCAGCACCAACCAACTAAGAAGCAAACAAACAAGAAAAACACTTCCAAAAGATGGAGAGAAACCAAGTGTCATTACCTTTGAAAGCAGCAGATGGTTCTGTGACACTGAAGCCAGGTCTGACCCTGTACTTTCTGGGTCTATGGATCTGGCATCTAGGCAGGCTTTGTTTAAATGAATTTAGGAGTGTGTTACTGATGATTGAAATGTTCCCGCTAATGTATGTAATTTGTCTAATTACAAGTTCCACGGACACTTTAGATGGGGTCTTTTTCATTCTAGTGCTTCTCAAAGGGAGAGGAACAAAGTCCTCCCTTCTTGGTGGTGATAACATGCAGATTCCGCTGCAGAACGGAGTCTGAGGCAAACTTCTGCCTCGGAATTTGTAAAGATCAGGCTTGGGAACCTCATGCTCGACAAGCAACCACGGGTGATTTAATCTTAATTAAATAATAAAAAAAAACAAAACCCACTAGCGAAGCCATGACTTTCGATTCTATCACCTTGGATGAAGCTGCTTTTTAAAGACACCAGATCACAGCAGCAACTCTTTTCAAATAATTGATCGCCAGATTTTAAATGTCAGCATTGATGCACCTAGAAAACAAAGTGAAATCTTAAGAGCCTGTGGGAAGGGACTGGAGTGAGAACCACCCTGTTTAGACACTACAGAGGTTCCTCTCGCCCCGGGACCTGTATTCTAAAGACCATGAGAACACACAGAGTCCTACCAGGTTCAAGATTAAGGAACATGGGCAGGGACAGTGGAGAGGGAAAGAACCAGGTTTGCCTGGAGAGAGGCAGACAAGGTAGACATGGCAGAGGCACAGGACGATGTGACTGTTGTCAGGTTTTATTCTTTCAGAGGTTGAACTTTTACACTACTATGGGATTCATTTCTCACACTTGAATGGTTCCTCGTTTTCCAAGGAGCACAAGGACAAGGAAATACCCTTCATCGGCAATGTCCCCATGGACTCTTCTACTTCTTTGGACCCTTTCTATTACATTTAAATAAGATGTGCTTAATTAGCCAAATTTTTGGACCAGACATCTTGCAGCTAAAGGAATTCATATCCAAATTAATTTAGAGGAGACAAACTGTGTGGGACAACAGTAACATGAGTGATCTACTTATCAAAGGATGGTTATGGAATATATTCAGCAACGGGGGATGAGTATTGATGCCCAGGATGGTCTCAAACTCATAGCATCCATCCTGTATCTCTCAAGTACTGGGGTTACAAGGATGAGGTACCTTGTCCAGATAATAAGACTAAGTTAAATATTAAAGATATTATTAAATCATGAGGTTTAGATGAGGTGGGAATAGATCTTACAGACCAGTGGGTGTAGGACTCAAAATAAGAATCACTGAAGAGACCTGAGCAGCTTGGGCCTGGAAAGCCAAGGTTGACCTTGGAGTACAGAGGGGATGGAGACACCTAGATCCAAGAGTAGCAGCTTCCTCTGCTCGGGCTTTGTGAGCTTAGGCTTCTATGTAAGAATAAGCCAAGCTAGAGGAGGCTCAGAGCTCCACCTCAGTGTGAGTCATGTGGGAAGCCTTAAGATCACTGTTAAGAACATTTTGGCACATCAGGAATGGACCAGGAAGGGCTTACATAAAAGAGTGGTAGAACACACAGTTGCATTCGGGGGCTGGAATATATGCTGTGAAACTAAGACATGCTGGGAGAAAGGGGACAATTGCTAGTCTGTGCTGGCTAGTTGTAGGTCAGCTTGTCACAAGCTAGCGTCATCCGGTGGAAAGAGGGAACCTCAATTGAGAACCCTCCCCACCATCACACACATACCAGATTGAGCTGTAGGAAAGTCCGTGATGCATTTTTTTTTTTTTTGATTGATGGTTGATGTGGGAAGACTCAGCCTGTTCTGGGTAATACCACCCCTGAGCAAGTAGTCTAGGGGCTTATAGGACAACAGGCTGATTGAGCCTTGGGAAGCAAGCCAGTAAGCATCTCCCCTCAATGGCCTCTGCATCTGCTTCTGCCCCCAGGATCCTGTCCTGCTTGAGATCCTATCCTAACTTCCCTCTGTGATGGACTGTGCTGTGGAACTTTAAACTGAAATAAACCCTTTTCTCTACATTCCATTGGTAACGGTGTTTTATCATAGCATTAGTAACCCTAAGATAGCCTAAAGCAGTGGTTCTCAACCTGGGGGTTGAATGACCCATTTTACAAGGGTCACCGAAGACCATGGAAAACACAGATGTTTATATTACAAGTCACAACAGTAGCAAAACTACAGTTTATGAAGTAGCAATGAAATAATGTTATGATTGGGGGTCACCACAACATGAAGAACTGTGTGAAAGGGGTGTAGTATTAGGAAGTCTGAGGACCACTGGTCTGTAGGCTGTTTATCTTGAAACTAACACCCTTTTATTGGCTCCCATTATCCTTGGAATTCCAAAGATGTCAACAGATTATTTGATCTAGGAGCAAGTTCTAAACTGAAGGATGCTGAATGTCCATTGATTTACAAAGTTATTCTCTGGATTAAAAAAAGGAGAAATTGCTTCTGAAAAATAGGGTATTTGACAAGTAAACTTAATTACAGTTTCTTTACACCAGAACTTTCCAATGAGAATGGAAGTTTTCTGAAGTTGTTTTCTAAAGTGCTCCTCCATAAATATTTTGCCTACCAGCTGTGATAACAAGAGAGAGAGAGAGAGCTGTTGAATTCTGTCCATCTCATGAAAATAACAGTGTGCCCTATCAGTGGTGTTTTATGGTAGGAGGTGGGATAACTTTTTATTTAAACCTCATTTTTCTCTTTCGTTCATTTGCTGTAATAAAAGCAAATGAAGTTTGGCTTTTGAAAAAAAGTAGTAACTCATGTAAAGAAACAATTAGAAGGATTGTTAAAAATCCATAAATCATATTAAATTTATAAAAAGCTCTGAGTACCAGTAAATAAGTCATGTCTTTATCTAGACACATTCAAACTGGGTATCCATTAAAAAGGGTGGGGACAAGGGAAGAAAAATCCAAGTGGGATAAGGGACCAGTAGATGAATTACTCCATCCTAAATGTTTCTATTGGCTTTCTTTGCAGGGACTGATTTTCCCTAGTGATGATAGA